>OZ035874.1:10179618-10866114 GCA_964034865.1 Eristalis intricaria
TTTTCTCAAGAATCTTTTTCCTTCTTCCACATCATCCCAATAACCATAAACAAAACGAAGCAAATCATTGTAAAACCTTATTTAGCTGTTAATGATGATGAGTAGAGAAATTATTCACTGCAAAGAGTCGATCCATCAAGAAGTATTACAACAATCAACATGCATCGGACGAATTCTGAAGAGCCAACCTGCAACCTGCAACCTGCCAAATGGAAGATGTCGGCGAAAACCAATCAATTACTCACCCAGAAGACAACCACATACTCCTTATAAACGTTCCACGCACCTTCACCAATTCAATCTGTAACTTCGAACAGACGGTTGAATGCTCAGCACTTATAACATACCAGAAATGTGAAGTTTACAACAACATTATAGTTTACAGACATCAACGTTATACCCACGGGGACAGAATTCATCTCTTTCCTAAAAGTTTTGCCAATATTTATTCAATTGAGAAAGTAATTATAAAGATATTTGATGATTTTAAGTTCCATCAACAGAAAATATTCAAAATCTTGGCGTGGGACAGAACTCTCCGAGATGCTTACTTACTCTCAACCCTAGTGATATCAATAGCCTCACATTGGTATTCGTATGCCGAAAACGTTTTAAAGTTGAATTGGATACTTCGCTCCTGTCCAGCCCATAAAGATCAGCAAATGTGCATATGTTAACTCATTTAAATCAGTTCAATTGTAATTGCACGGGTGATTTCAGGAAATGCTTTGTAAGCGTCTGCTGAACTTCCGTTCGAATGATCACCTTTGCAAGGGTAGGTAACATTTTCGATTATGTTAGACATTAAGTTCAGTTGATTTTTGTCAGTCAAAGTGATTAAAAGTACAAATAAATTTTTTTTTAACTAAACCGTGTTTCGAATCCCATAAGCCGCGCTTTATTATCAAGTTTTGCAACCTAACGGGGACTTGACACGAACCTGACGATGTGATTTTCGGCCTTTCGTCGTTTGTAAGCCATCTCCAATGTCGGATACAACCATCGAAGAGCAAGCAGAAAAAAAATAAAAAATTAAAAACACTCAACATGAGAGTCAATGTAGTGTCCAGATGATACACAAAAAACTCTCTAGTCTAGAAGACACTAACCGTTGTTTTCTGAAGCAACTCTACGAGTTGCGTATTGAGAATGCACAGTTAAAATCTAAAGTAAACAATTTGAAAAGTATACTTAATTGGGAACAGCAACGTCTTCTTAGCAACTCAAATTTATCTAGCAGGCAAGAAGTAATGTTCAGAGCAATAATACAAAAAAAGATGGAGTTCAGTTATCAGTTTCTGACATAATCTTACTCGCAATATTATACATAAATAGTTGAAATGTTGAGAATAATTCGTTTTTGTTTGTTGAATTTGTTTAGCTCTTGTTATCAGACGTCGCGTTGTCTTGCTGTTCTTCTTCTCGTAGTTCTGCCCATTTTTTTTAATGTAATTTTATTTTATTTTGAATAATCTTACTTACATGCTAGACAAAAGTACTTAAAACTAGCATAACTAACTTAACAATTTACAAATGTTCTTAATACTAACCTACTGACCCTATGCGGGTACTCTAAGCTACCTTTTTTTAATCATTAAGACAATCTTTTATTTCTTTACTCATTTGCCAAGAAAACTTATAAAAAACTTGGCTAAGCTAAACTACATAAACTACCTTATTCTAACTTAACCTAACATTAAACTTAAGACTATCTTAACTATGTCCGTAACAGTACGGCACGTGCACCAGGGCATATATGTTGTGTATATGCCTAACATATATCATTTATACGGTGCACCTTTTTTTTGGTTTTTGTTTCATATATATATATCTTTTTTTTTTTTGATTTTTTTGCTTTATATTTTTTTTTTTGATTTAATTTTTGTTGTTTTCTTAAAGCTACCTTAAAAACTATGTAAGCTGGGCACTATGGTCAACTATCTGATCCTGTGGGAAAGCAAGCGGTGGCGGAGGCTGGTTTTGGTGTAACCACCAGTAAAATTGCCGTTCTTTGGCAGACTCTTTCCTATCTTGAGCGGGGATCGCTCTATTGAACCGGAGGAGATCCTCGTGCGTGCGAACGACATCCGGTTCGTACTGGAGTCGCCTGTCCACTGTTCGGCGTACGACATGGAAGATGATAGGACATCCTTGTGGATCCTGTGTAAGGCCAATTGTGTCTAGATCGAGGAATGCTTCAGAAGGAATAAAGCCGTTGAGGCGCACCCTTTCATGGTACATAATATTGGGGTAGTAAGCCCCAAAGATCAGACTGTTGGAAGATGTCATAGCTCGTGCAGTACGCCTTCTGATCAGCTGAATAATAAAATTATCTACCCTCTTCACCTTTGCCTCGTTGTACAGGACCTCGTTAGGGTAGTACTGTACTCAGAGTCGGGTGTGCGATACAGACAGCTCCTAAGACACTGCCTCTCGAACACCCTCATCTTTTCCATCTGGGAAGGACTCACGTTGAAACACAATGGACAACCGTACGCCATAATTGGCCGTACTAGGACCATGTAGCAGATAACGTTCACTCTGGTATCAAGGTGGCTGCTGAAAAACAACCTCCTTGTCGCAGTAAAGGCTTTTTTGGCTTTCGTCAGAGCAATATCTTTATGTGCAGTAGTTCTGCGCATTCGAGTAAACTAATGTCGTGAAGTTTCCCCACGGTATAATATGGTCGGCGGAATGGGCGGACTCATACGTTAGTTGATGCTGTACTATCTGCGTGAAGTTTGTGAGAATATTCTTAACCTCGTAAGGCACTTTAAATCGGGGCAGGGGTGGAAGGATTTGTTGCTTTGATAAGGACTAAGTCCTCAACTGTATATGTTGGTGGACTTCGAAGGATGTCATTAAACTTTTCTTATTAATCGATTCCGTCTTGACTTTTCGTCATGTTTGAGATTGCAGTAGGCACAGTCCGGAGCCATGTCTCGATCTCTCCGTGTGCTCTTCGCACCTTATTAATATGAGGCAGAAGGTTTTCAACATTTTTGGAGTGAAAGCAGTACCTCTATCCCCAATTATCTGTGTGGGAGTTCGGAAAATCAGTGCTACTTCCTCCAATGTCCGCACAGCAGCATTAGCGGATGTGTTCTTTACGGCGCGGAGTATTATAAGCTTTGTGAATTCATCGATGAGTCCTAGAATATAAACGTTTTCGTTTGTGCTTTTGGTCAATGGTCCCAAATGGTCTAATATTATGCATCTTATTTCGTGTCTCATTTTTAGATTTTCTATTGTACAATCATGATATGCAGCTTATCCAGAATTTTTAAACTGTGTTGCGCATTCTGGGGAACCAGTATCTTTTGTGCATCTCTTCCAAAGTTCTATCCAGTCCATAGTGGCCATTGTCGTCATGTGAAGACTTAATTATTCGCGATGGCCATCCGAAGGTTTTCTGCAGATACGTCCGGATTTAATTATAAAGCATAAAGTTTTCGGTCGTTTTTCGTTTGAGGTTTTTTGTTTCTGAATTACAAAGGGTATTACATTTTTTTTTTCAGTTTTTTGTATTCCGATTATATTTACATTAACCCAACCTCTTCGACTTCCACAGATGCACCGGTAGGATGGTAGGATTTGGCTCAGAGCATCAGTGTGTAGAATTTAAGATGCTGGTCTGCATTCCAATGTAAAATCGAAGTCCTGGGCTCTCATCGCGTAATACGACGATCGTCAGATAATGTCGTTTCACCGATTGTATTATATGGTGTAAAACTAAATTATTGAATCGTCTGGACGACGTCGGTTTTAACAATTCACTTATGCTTCATTTAAGTCATTGAAATTTTAAATGCCGTAATCGTTTCATACTTCGTAGTTGATAATTGTTTAGTTTTGTTTTTGAATTTTTTTATAAAAATCGAAAAAAATGTATCGAAATTACAATGTGCTGTTTTTCGATGATGAAGAGAGTGAAAATTCCGTCGGACAATTGCGAAAGCGAAGGACGCTGGGAGATGCATCTGATCCTTTTTCACCTCAAACGAAAATGTACTAATATTAGAAACTATTTTTAAGCAATAACATTGCTAAATTGCATTTTGCATTTTTGTTTTATTCAACTTTTTCGCTTATCAAAAGTGGCGTTTGTACCAGTGCTGGAAACGGCAAACCTAAGGAGCGGCTTGTGGTCAACGTATGTATATTCCCCCCATTTTAAGACTTGGTGCTACCTTGGAGCTGGAGGTGGCTACCAATGGTTGACTGGTAACGGCTTTGGAATTTTTGTTGGCGGAAGTACCCTCTAAGAAATAGTTTACGAGATCATAAAAGCTTTAGAACTAAGGCTGTGTCCAATATGAAAAAAAGAGACAGCGCAGTATCAGAAATATGTAATACCATGTATTAAGTAAATATCCATATTTTCGATTCTTCGAATTGTACTAACGATTTAATATCCATAGTTAATGGATGCGTAGACATATTATCCAAGACCGCGTGAAAATGAGGATGTATTCTTCAAAAGATAAGGGAGACAGCTTAAATGCGATGATTCTGGATCTTCATTCATAACCGGTAAAGCCTGTTTATACAATTTTTTTATTTAAGATTTGGAATAAATGCTAAATACATTGGATCCGCACATGACTTGTTGGTTAGGAAGCATTTCAAAAGCCTTTTTCGTAAGAAACTTCACCGAATGTAACCATAATTATTGGCTTTTAGGTAAATACTCAATTATATCTACATATCCTTCATATCCGTATTTCTACATATAACATTGTAGATACCTCCTGGTTGCCTTGGTTGCGCACACTATATATAGAGTATCTCATGACCCAGTTAAGATATACTTCGATCAAATTCTTCTTCTTCTTCCATTTTCACTGCAGGTTCTATATAGGCAGATGTATAATGTATAATGCAGATAACATGACGATTGCAGCATCAGCAACATTTGTATCCACGATCAAGGATATCATGCAATCCACTCTTACCAAGCTAGCAAAATTCAATTGAATTCAGGACTAGCTAATGCGGCCTAGGCGTCAATCTACAAAAAATGAAACTAGCCCTCTTCACCAGGAAGTATATAAAACAAGAAGCTGCATAGACGATGATGAGGAAGAAACTATTATACAATTGCTATGCAACTGCAGTGCTCTCTCATGATGCAGATTGAGCTTTCTGGGAGCATACAGCTTCAAAGTCAGCCACCTTCATCGCTTTATTAAAAGAACTAACTGGTTTGCGGAATAGGTACTCATTGATCCGCACATTTACCTAACCTTACCTAAAGCTCAAAATTGCACTATTATCAATATACAATTTAATGGGTCGATCAACGTCACTACACCTTAAGGTTGAAATGCACCTTTGTCACCAAGTACATTAACACCACAATTCAGGTCGACGAGAAAAGGTTCAGAGAAGAGGAGATAACCAAATAGCAGGTGATGCTAACAGTATTGCAACCAGCACCTGAACGCGAAAGCATCGAGGCAGTACTCTTCCTTCAAATGTTGAAGCAGATACAAACCAACGGAACTCAGCAAATAAGTCTACTCCAAATCAAAACAAAATCAGTTCTATCATCAACATCAATATAGTTACACTGCTAATCAGATTGGCGATACGTTTCTTGTGCTACCAGAAACTTGAAAAGGAAGAGAACAGATCACAGCGGAGACAGAAGAAGAACATATCCTAGCGGCAATAACAATAGGTGTTGCGGACATCCATCGAGGGGGTTCGAACTTAGTTTCCTCGCGTAACATCACCCGAACCAGAATTGATGCAGACAGACACTATTATACAATTGAACTCCTGCCATCTAAAATTTGACAGTATTAGAACTTACAAAGATTTACGTGCAGAAATGGAGAAACGCATCTTACGTTTATTCTAGCTGCTGAGACTGAGAGAGGGGGAAGTATCCCAATATTAGCACTTCCTCCATGCCCGAGAACTATAGTACGTAGGCATTCTGTTATTGTTAAGATAGGTTACGTTGAGTTTGAATTGAGAAATAAAAACTAGTCTTTCAAGATCACCATAGGTGATAAGACGTAATTGTTTAATTGGCGCCCAACGTGCGAAAAACGATCATCCCCATGCGGAGGAGAATACTGTTGGAAAATAACAAATACTTAAGAAAAATAGTAAAGACTTAAGAGAAAAATTCCGACCATGCAGTGAAATTAATCCAAGTGTAAAGAAAAGCTGAATATCAAATACATTAAAGAAGAAATTCTGACTGTAAAAACAAATAAGCAAATAAGAGGAAAAGTGTTTTGACATTTTCAAGAAACCGACAAGGAATTATGATGGGGATTTTCATTTAAATGAAGTGTGCCGCTTTATATTGCTTAAATTTGCAGTGAAATTATTGGTTTTTTAAAACATGGACCAAGCCCAATTTCAGGCAGTTGTTACTACTGCTGTACAAACAGAAAAATAATGGCAGGAAAGGTATGTAACGAACGGCTTGATTTAGTAAAGTCCCCGCCTGAATTTGACGGAAACCAAACCTGTTATTTTTCTTGGAGACAAGCTGCTTTTTCTCCGTACAAATTGTTGGAATCTCACTATAGCAGTTCTAAGCGCTACCAATCGGTAGCCATTATAAGAGACAAAATTATCGGTTATGCGGATATTATGTTGTCTTCATTTAATACCGCCCTGAACTTTAGAGCTATAATTGGTCACCTTGATGCCCGCCGATAAACGCCCCGTCTATCTGATGAGCAAGAAATGTCAACTCTACAAGGCCGATAATAATCCGAATGCAAAACTGAAGAGGTCAAGCTTTCATAGATGAATTTTCCTCGAAATTTTTTTACAAACCAGAAAAGAAAAATTGCGTTGCGGATGCCCTCTCGAGGCAATATTTAAATTAATTGAATACATCATCTGATTGTGGAACTCTGCACAGCGAAGAATTAGTGACAGAGACCATTCCAACTGTACTAAATCCAATAAGCTGTTTCAGAAGCCAGTTTACCATAAATGAAGGGAAAAAACGGATAAGATAACCAAAATAATTTTAAATCTAGGATTAGACATTCCATTACTTTCAAAATCATAGACGATATTTTCGAAATACTTAAGGGGACCATTAATCCCAATGTTGTTAATGTCATTGCATTTTAGCGAAAATTCTGGATAGATTAGTAAAAGAATTTCCATCTGTAAAATATGTCCATACGGAGAAATTTGTAACAGACATTTTTAAACAGAATGACCAAACAGAAAATATGCAACAAGTCCTCAATGACTATTACTTCCCTGAAATTAGAAAGATGCTCAAGGAAATCATTTCAAGTTGTAAGGTATGCCGCAATAGTCATGCCAATATTGTCTCGTGCTATAATCGACATATAAGTGTTCTCAATTTTTTTAAGAATACAAAAACAATAGTATGTGATAACGGAAAATCACTGAATTCGGAAACAATTAAATCATTACTCAGAGACCACTTTAATGCAACTATCCTTACAACACCACCATTCTATAGCACAACTAATGGATATGTGGAAAGATTCCACAGCACTTTAACAGAAATAGCTAGATGTATTAAATTGCAAAAAAATATTAACGATATGAATGAGCGAATACTACTGGCCACTACTGAATACAATAGAACAGTTCATTCGGTTACCAAACGCAAGCCCATTGACATTATTCTCTCGATGTCATCCGCGTGAAGAAATGATATTAAAAATAAGCTAGAACGAACACAGGAAATGAATTTAAGTTATCATGGATATTTAAACCTGGTGATAAGGTACTTGTACGTAGTAACAAACGAATAGGAAATACGTTTTCAAAATCTTTTGTCGAAAAAGTAGTACAGAAAGATTTAGGAACTGTGGTTCTGGTAAACAATAGACAAGTACATAAAGATTATATAACATAACTTTTTAATAGGCTCCTACATTAAATCTTAGTGCATTCCGCCTAAGCGAAGCTCCCGGACTACACGCAGGCTCGTTTTATACCTATCCATGCTGGAAAAGGGGCCATTTATGATGACTTCGGCTATCTCAAGCACTGTACCAATCTAACGGAGTACGAACTTCTGACTTACCAAACCCTTATATTTGAATCCCTGTTTACTAAAACGGGGTACGTTGACCACACTTAGGATTCACCATCGTCATGCACGGAGCATTAACTTTTTAGGAACGGCTTTGAAGTATATTGCCAGTAATCCTGATTTTGATGTTTTAACGACGTGAAGATTAGGGAGGATGCCCTTATCGAAGCGAACGTGCGCCTATTCTTAATAAAAACGGTGTTGCAGGATAAAATTAACCAACCAACCAGAACAGTGAATGAACTTGTGGGCAAGACAACCCCAGCATCCCTGATCGATCGATTAATGTTGTTGAAGATGAATTTGTAATCATCCATGAACAAATCGCATAAATGGAAGGAAGGGAACAACTTGTTAGAACTTACTTGTTAGAATTCGAATAGAAAACATGCATCAACGATAAGGCTTACATCGACAAGAAGAAAATAACTCATTCGAACCCAGAACCCCCTAGGGCACAAATGATTGATATTTCAGAATGCTTCATAACGTTATCTTTACCCTACCTCAACGAGGTTCATCTAAGGAATCTGGGTCACATCGTCAGTACAAATCAAGAACTCAAAACATACAGTTTTTTTTTATATTTGCCCTTGCTGTTGGCATAATCATGTCCTTGAATGTCATGGAAATTAATAAAGAAGCGTTGGTACAAGACATCCTCAAAGACCTCGCACAATGCGCTCGTATGTCACGTATCCCAATATAAACACTTTCTCCATGGCCGAGCACGACAGCACGTAAGCATTCTGTTATTGTTAAGGTAGGTTAAGTTGAACACCAACAGGTGATAAGACGAAATTGTTAAATTTATACTCGCCTCAGGTTGTCTGCGATTTTGTTGTGGTCGAGGTTGATTTGTATTACGTTCATTGGTGGTCACATCCTTCCCCCTCCATACCATTCGCCTCTCTCGATTTCCCCTGCGTCGACATCTTTATGAGCAGCAGTTGGATCTCAGTTGGGCGGAGGCACAGAGTCAACGACGATTTTTCCATTAGCGGGCCAGGTATTTCGTTTAATAGGCTGATACATCCTTTTTTCTATCAGGTTCATCCTCACTGACAATAGCCTATCCCTGCATCGGGATCGAGCGGTTTTGTCTTTGCTAGCCGGAGCTAAGCATTTCGTCTTAGTCAATGTTAGTTACCGGAAGGCGGATTCTGGCCCTCGGAGCAGTTGGGATTTCTTCTAGAGGGACTGCTTGTAAAGAGCTCCCTTCTATAGGGGTAAGTCCTCCCGCTTTGTTGGCAAATTTATTTGACCGTTCATCCTTTCTGTCATGGATTAAACCCGTTTTGACCACCTCGCATCTCGGAGCTTCGTGTTTAGCATCCTTGTGCCTGTGATTGAATGTCGCTGCATCTAATCCTTCCCTGATCAACCTCATTCGAAGGAGTACTCTCAATTAGGTTTCCCGAAATCCAATAAAACGAGTTGCAGTAGTCTTGTATTCGATTCTGGTTCTGGAATCTTGCTTTTATAACAGGCCAGTCAGAGTCCTTCATTCGTTTTTAGTTCATCATTTTCTAAAACAATCAATAATTACGTGTTGCGTATCGAGAATTTTCTCTTCCAGCCTTCTGAGATCCTTTCCCCCTTTTTAGGCTTTCCCGGAATACTATCAACTTGTCCAGCTTATAGTTGCTCCTTCAGTTCCAAAGAGGTTTCCTTCTCTCGGGTTGTAGCCGTCAGGGCTATATTGCTTGCCATAGCGGTGTTGTTCTTGATCATAAGCGGCCGCACATATCGCCGATTCGGCTATGTCAATATGAACATGCGGTAGTGTAGGATGCGATGACTCAAAAATGTAGTACTCGAGTTTGTAAGAGAAAAATAGGCGGTCTGTGCACACAGGGCAAAGTTGTTGATTGCTTCCAAATTGGCGGGATGTCAGCAACGATCCTTGTCGATGCAACGATCCTCTTCGTGGCGCCCCTGGATAGCTTTTACAACACCCGTTGCGAAGTGAACCAACGTATGAAGCGATACCCTTGTGGTTGGCGGGCTAACAACACGCCCACATAAAAAAAACTAACCGTTATGAGAGAGCAAGCTGCCTCGGATACATGGACGGGCCTGCAACGACGACACGACGCGAAAAAGGACAATGATTTGCGAGTGTGCTCCCGAAATGTAAGAACGCTCTACACTCCAGGGGCGCAGATAATACTGCCATCCCTTGCCATCCAGGACAAGGGATAATGAACAAGAAGAGAGTGCGACATATATTACAGCTGTCACATAAGAATTCGTTGCGGAAATACTTTAACTTTAAACCAGTCTCATATGTACGCCCCTACTAACGAGGCTGAAGACTCTGTGTCAAGGAAGTCTATTATGACCTCTTGGACGGTGCCTACGGAGTCTGTACGATGTAAGGTTCGTGCTCGGAGACTTCAATCCCAAAATTGGTAAGGAAAACATATTTTGCGGAGTGATCGGAATGTACCGCCTCAACGACATGACAACAGATAACGGCTGACCATTTCCTCGTAGCAGCAAGATTCAGAGCTTGACTGTCCAATGTCAGAAAGCTGCACCAGCTAACAAAGAGGAGTTTTGACATTGGACGCCCAAACACACCCGAGATTGTTAGAGCCTACGTAGAGCAACCAAGTGAGACACTCTCCGGTATGCATACGTCATACACTAACGCCAATGAGATCTGGTTGCATTTTCGCTTGGACATTTGCCACTCCTGCTATATGAAGGCGAAAGCTGGACGCTAAGCAAAACTGCTGAGCTCATTCTTGGTGCTCTCAAAAGAAAAATTTTACGTCGGATATATGGTCCCGTCTGAGAGGAAGGCGAATGGAGGAGAAGACACAACCGCGAACTCTTCGAGCTGTACCAGGATGTGGATGTACTCTGACGGGCAAAAATCCATCCATTGCACACGGCCACATTGAGCGCATGGACAACAATACTCCAGCAAAGAGGGTCGTCGACTCCAAGACTACTGGTTTGAGAAGGAGAAGAAGACCGAACCTCCGGTATAAGGACCAAGTAATCGAGGATGCAAGACAGTTTAGTCTTACTATCACTGGATGTCGTACGTTCCCATCCAAATTTGAATTTCTTAGACGACCATGTACCATGAGTTGTTCGTTCTTCAGCTCACGTTTCAGGCCTTAACTTGGTGTTTTCTCTTTACTTGTTTTCATCTTCCAAAGCAGTGGTTTCTTTATTGTAATAATTCTCTGTTTCTTGTCTTTTTAGTCATTGTGTTACTTTCACTTTATGTTCATACTTTATGTTCAGTAGAGCACAAGTCGCTTTGGAACCGGCTTGAGGAACCTGCATTTGCGGAAAACTTTAATAGTTAGGTAGTTACGCCCATAGCTCTTTCAACTTGTGGACATAATCAATTAGATTGATTTTACTTTCATCTGTTCACATCCCGGTTTGAATTGCTCCATCAAATTTTATAACCAAAAATGCATTATATTCTAAAGCACCCTCCGGCAATATGTTTGGCACAAAACACACTTTTCAGTCAGGCCTCGCTTGGTGGTGTTAACCACTCAGGACCTTGTAGCCACACCTTTAGTTAATTCTGAAGGCGTTCTACAACGACTCAATAAATCGGCTTGATTATCTTTCGTATTAATATATTTCCATCTTTTCACATCGGTGTTGGTTTTTGTATCGTAATACTCTATTCGCAAGGTATGTATTTCAAATTGGTGGGATCTTTAGAATCAAATGTAGTATGTATTATTTTGGAGTCTGTCCATAACTTATATACCACCAAAGGCAAATCCGTATTAAAAACTTGAAACATTCTGTCGTTTTGCTAACATTTTTTTAACTTTTCTTTGTGACTTCCAACGGCCTATAATAATATAATAATATGGGTGGCAGCACAGCCCGCAGAGGGCTGATTCTGAATGGCCAATTTTGAGAAGCTTTTTATAGACAGTTATTACTCTGTGAGCATTGTCAGTGACTCGAAAAAGGTGGGACCGTGAAAAATTATTATTTTTTGGGTCGTGCCGGCCAACGGCCTATACCTTCTTTCTTTAAAAATGCTCGTTTAAATAGTGTAAATAGACTATCATGCTTTCTCTGACCTGGCTGACCAGCAATATTTCAACATCATTATTTTGAGAATGAAAATACTGATCCATGCATGTCACATCGATGGTAGACGTAGATATAAATACCTGTAAGTTAGATCTTAAGTTCAGTTCGATTGAGCACAATAAAGCCGATAGTAATTGTCCTAAAAAAAACTTAAGGTATCTGATCAAGAAAACACAAAATATTGACAAACAACTCACTTAACAAACGAGAGAAAACAATTGAGTAAGAGAAGTTCGAAAAAGTACAGAACTCCTCAACTCCCCTCCAGTAGCTGCAAGAATTTTTGCATAGTAAATAGCATAGGAAAAGGAGACAGCGCCTGCTGACAGCAATTCTTGAATATGATTATCATATTCTTAGTGTATGTAAGCTTGTAAAACGTTATAAATTACTTACCTATATTTTAAAGACAAATTGTATTAATTAAGCAAAGAATATATAATAATTTTAAGCAAAGAACACATAAAATTACTTAAATTTCTTTTTTGAATTAAAAACAATAAGTGCAATTATTATAATAATATTAGGGCATAATCATGTCTAACCCCAATAACTTAATACGCCCAACCGTCCTTAATACTCCTCAGGGCGAAAACCTTCCCGTAAACCCTCCTCCAATAGGAAATCGCCAGCAACCTCAAGCACGACCAGTAATCCCGTCAGTGCAATTGATAGCTATGGTAACTGAGATTGTTAATTCTATAATAAATCAAAGCACCGATGTTTCTATTACCAGAGACCAAGCCGTCAGTGCAATTGATAGCTTTGGTAACAGAGATTGTTTATTCTATAATAAATCAAAACACCGATGTTTCTATTACCAGAGACCAAGCCGTAAGTCCCGAATATCGAGATAACATAAAGGACGTGGATTCCGGATGTCGTAAGATGCTTCCGCGATTTTTCTGGAAAACCAGGAGCTCTTGAAAATCAAAGCGTGAAGTGCATATTGCTGTTATATGAACCGCTCTAAGGTACACAAGACAATACGGTATCTTGAACGTCATAAATAACAAAATAGGTTAGGCAGATGCAGTATAAAAATCGTATAACACGCCATTGAACTGGAAAGCGATTTCCAAATATCTAACACTACTTTACGCTGATCAGAGAGATCTTGGTACACTATAGTATCAAATGACGTCCCTTATTCAAAGCTGTAATTCCGTACAAGAATTCTACCAAAAGGTCTACGCGCATCTATTCATTTATCTTGAATAAAATACAGTGCATTGAATAAAATGCAGTGCATGAGTCGATATCAATACTAAAAAGTAGTGGGTCGCCGTGGCGTAGTGGGTTAGTGCGTCGACTCCTACGCAGAGGGTGCCAGGTTCGATACCCGAATTAACCACTTTTCATATTTCACGGCTCCACCTCTTTCGAGTCACTGACAATGCTCAAAGAGTTCTTAATGTCTAGAAAAAGTTCTCAACTACGCCGTTCGGAGTCGGCATTAAACTGTAAGTCCCTTCCACGCGTGAGAGAACAATAGCACGCACAACACGAGTGGTTGCTGAGAAGCTAGGCCCTGGCCCTCTACGGGCTGTAGCGCCACCCATATTATTTTTATTATTAATTACAGATACACAGCTCTTGACACATTTATCCGAGGCTTAAATGGTTATCTACCCAGAATTTATTGATATTAATTGTTTAGAATGAAATGCCTTTCACTGCCATGCATACAGTGCAGAACGAAGAGTGGTGACATTTTAAAGTTTCTGATTGATACTGGTTCAACTAGAAATGAAATCCAATCTAGTTTAATAACAAACCCCACCCGAAATAAAAAAACCCTTCCTAGCAAAATCCATTTCTGGTGACATTCAAGTAACTCACCATACGTTCTTTATTTATTTATATGCCATCAGGTCATGCCGTCTTGTAGGGCTTAAAGGAGTCGATGTCCCACCGGACTTGTGTTTTTGTTCACCCTCAGGGAGCTGAGTTGGTGGTGGGGATGTTGGTCGGAAGGGGAGGGGTGTATTCCTCCCCATCACTGAAACATGGGAAGTGGGTGTCAATGAAAAGACTCAGACTCTCCAGGCTGGAGTTAGTCCAGGTTCCATAAGTCCCTTTGAGGATCCCACTATACGGCCATTGCGGCTCATTTGTGCCCTTGACACTGTCAGCTTTATTTAACCTCTTCGAGAGGTTGGGCGACGATTCCGCCGATCTGGCCCATTTGGACGTTGAATCCTTTGTGGCTATTCCCTCGCCCAGGTCCTGAACAACTTTTATAGCCCTTTCAGTCTCTGTAAAACCCTATCCTTGTGCTTTTTTTTGTGAAGGCCCAATGGCCTTCGAGAGCTCAGCTGCTCCCCGTATAGGATTGCGATTCTGTGTGTTTTTGCTAAAGCTCTCCAAGCGGCCTTTGGAAGTACTAGGTGCGGTACTGTCGGTCGCTTTCCTAGACCCCGGCACTTTAGGAGCCTTGTTAAGGCTCATACGGGCATATGGGGCCCCAGCCAAGCTGATCATCGACACGGTACGTATGACACCTTGATCCAGCCCACCAAGGGCAAGGGTGAGGAAAGAGAGAGGATAGGGTAGCATAGAGGGAAGGAGGTGGCCGTATCTTAGTTTCCTGTCTCCTCATAAGGACTATTCCCAAGAGTCATTAACCTGTACCAGGCCTTCGCACCACGACGAGGTGTACAGCCACGCGAAGGTTATTTTAGCTAACAGTTACAATTTCTAGTTATTACAATTTACAATAATTTATTTTATTTTAATGACTAAGTACATCTGTTGACATATAGGTAAGTGGTGAATGTACTGTTCATGTAGAAGATAAGAACTAATAAAAAAGGCGTTGTTGAAGAAAGTATTCAATGTAAAAAAGAACAATGAGATAAAACTATTATTTAAACATTAAAAAAAAACAGAATCCATTGGTGAACAAACTATTAATACTTCAATAGTCGAGAGAGAAGAACCATATATTGATACCAATTAAAAAAAATTGTTCACTCTTTCACATCGCTGGAGGCAAATTATACAGACGGGGTGCTCAAGCAAGTTAAAACTGTCCAAAATGAGCCTTATGTACTGGTGAACTTCTACATAATTTCTGGAATTATAATTATCAGTGTTTCCAAATGTATAAAAACCCGAATTTTGGACAAATATCTTAAGAAGTTTATAACGATAGAGATGTCGATAGCATGCTTTTGCTTTATTAATAAAGGCTCGGTTTTATTAAAGTAGGCACCGCCCCAACAAGTGATACCATATTCCAATTTGTATTTGAATAACACATTGTACACTAGTTTTAGTGTTGAGAATGGACAGTAAACCTTTTTGACCAACGAGACAAAAAATTTAAGTTTTACTTCACCCAACACACGGTATTCTAGGCAATGACAGTCTGAAGGAATTCACTGCTGTCAGTAACACACGCCAAAGTTTTATGACTGCTTTTAGTACTGTAAATGTCAAAATTAAACAATTAAAATCACCACTAATTTATTCATTAGATATAAGACTTAAACAGTTCAGACTCGGAAAAAGAATATATTAAAACTTTAATAAAAAAAAAGGGTAGCGATCAAAGTTCATCCCATGAGCTCATTCCAGCAGTCGAAACTCCAATCAACGTGTTCAAACACCAAATACTGGAATCATTCAAGGATTCTATCCATGTCACTTTAAATCCCACAAAACACGTTTTACGCAATGTCAAGTAACCGACTTTACACACCCCATTAAAAAACAGGAGCGAATTCTGGAAGAACGCAACAGAGTGTATAGAAACGTTAACGAAAATAAAAGCCAACTCCTACAAAAATTTTACTTTCCTAAAATGAAGGTTCGCATTCTTGAAATCATATAGCAGAAATGGGAATAAACCCATTATCCATGAAACCCCCTTTCAGAATTCCTCGGACACAGTCCATTTCGATATTTACTCAACAAAAAATTCTAGTATTAACAGCAGTAGATAAGTTCTCTAAATTCGCGCAAGTAAAAGTCATAAAATGTAGTGCGATCGAAGATATGCGAGAACCTCTAAGGCAATTAATTTTCGCCTTTGGTGTCCCGAAGTTAGTCATTTTCGATAACGAAAAATAACTCAATTCTGCAACAATTTGTTTCATGCTGCAAGATCAATTTTTCATCGACATTTTTTAAACACCACCGTACAGTAGCACAGTTAATAGACAAGTAGAAAAATTACACTCTCCTCTGCCTGAAATTATGAGATGCCTTCAAGCAGAGCGACCAACTATGGCATTCCCTGAGCTCGTAGATTGTGCTGTATATGAATATAATTATTCAATACATTCAGTCACCAGGAGACAAATAGAAACGTTCCTTGGTAGATTTGTCAGCATAGAAATTAAATAATTACTTACAATTACTTAGGTTTGCAACGATGACATGCTCCCACGGTGATGGAATGCAGCGATCTTGGTGTCTCCGATTTCCTAGAAGTCAGCGTTTTCTACTTGTGGGAAACGATGTCGATGGTGTGATGACGACGCGGAACAAGTTTTGATGGGTACAAATATTTTGTGGCTTAACTCCCCCACGCTAAATCTTCGAGCGTACTCGTTCGAGCTTTCTTAAAAGAATGGAATCTGGGTCAGCCTTAATACCTTTGGTTTTGAATCTGGTTTGTTGCTTAAATCTTTAATTGCATCTGATGTTACTTCTCATGAGTGAATGCTTTTGGGGCTTCTGGTGGCATAACTATGTTCGTAAATTTCCTTGTCTGTTTGTTGAACAGGAACAAAAATATGATAATCATAAGTATCATGCCGAACGATGACAGCCGAAAGTTTATTAGTTGCTTTTTCGATTTTTATAGTTCAAGAGCCCTATGAATTTCCTATTGGTAAGATGAAGTTCTTTCACCAACTCTAGGGAAAGATCTTCCTCAATTGTTTTTTTTGTTTGTCGTTAGTAGTTTTTATTGTCGTTAGTGATGATGGTTGCAGCAACGCTTGAATCGGTTGTTCTCAATTCTGGAATTGAATTAAGAAGGATACCGTTGGGTTAAT
This sequence comes from Eristalis intricaria, assembly GCA_964034865.1. Classification (NCBI taxonomy): domain Eukaryota; kingdom Metazoa; phylum Arthropoda; class Insecta; order Diptera; family Syrphidae; genus Eristalis; species Eristalis intricaria. The sequence continues at coordinate 10,196,773 of OZ035874.1, forward strand.
TTGATCGTCATTGATCTGAATTGTGCCATTAAACTGATTCATGAACGAGGTTCCGCCAGTTACTTCCTATACTGATGGCAGATGTTGATTGTTTGTTGTGGTGCACCTTGAGGGTAGATTGCTGATTAAATAAGGAATGCACGAATTATTACTTATGTCTATAATAGTGTGTTTTCTACATATGGTTAATTTTTCGAAAGTGTTGCAATTATTTATAAATTTATTAATTATATAAAAAAAATTAATTAATTATAAATTCATTTTATTAATAGTATTTCCCCTTTTAATGAGTCTTGCAACTAATTTCTTGCATTTTTATTTCCGGTTATAGGGATATTGATGACAAAGTATTTCTCTTCCAAGTTTGTTAATATTGCAAAGTTTTGCGAAGGGTTCGCAAGAATAAAACGATTCTTCTTATAAAAAAAACGGTCTTCATTGATTATTTTACTGAAGGAAAAACTTATTTTTAGAGAAAACAAAATTATCGCTGTATTGCTCACAAGCTCCTTTTCTTCTCTGCTCCTTTTTCAAGTTTCTAGAACTATTGTCCTTCATTCGCCTACTCTTTTTTTAAGTTTTGTTTTATATTCAGTGGCTTCTGCACAGTGTTCCATTATTTTAGTTACCAGCCGTTACATTGTTCCCCTCTTAGACTTGTTCGCCCCGAAGAAGTGCATCACAATTATCCCCCTGGTAGCTATGCAAGCGATCAACATGTACAATTTTCAACTTGACTCTCAGTCCTCGCTGGATACGGTAGACAACGTCGTTGATGCGGGTGATTATTTTGTAGGGACCCTCCCATTTCGGCTGCAGTTTCGGCAACTTCCCTTTTGTCCGATGGGGGTTATACAGCCATACAAGAGCCCCTTCGTCGAATCTAGATGCCTTGGTGTTATGCCTTCATGTTAGACACCATCTCTGCAACCTCCGTCTGCTTTGCAAATGGGAGTCGCCTGGCGGCTTGACGTATCGGCCTGGCGTCTCCAGTGTCCCATGTCCAACTAAGTGCGAACTAAAGCAAATTTGTAATCACTATTTATATATAAATTCAATTTTACAAGTTTTGGTAACGTACACTTTATTTGGAATTAAAGCAACTAGGCAATTCAGTATAATAAGGCTTGCGCTTCAGTACTAAGTGGCAGCGAATCTATTGTTTTTGGTTCAGGCCTTAAATACGCAATCCAGGGATCAGATGATACCAACACTTGATGATCTTCATCAACATCTTCATTTGTTGCTAAACGAGAACATTTTCTACTATTATTAATGCGATAGTGCCTATAATCTTCATTCCGACTTTCCTGCGCCTCATTTGACAATGATCCGACGGGCAAGGCTGCTGATGATATTATTTCTGCCCCGTGGAACAGAATTTTATGCACCGTTGCTGGCATATAATACCAGGGATATAAATTTGTAGCCATTGTAGCGGTTTCCTGGGCATAAGCTCCAAACTTGTAGGTGTCAATCCAAAAATTGCTGCATGTTGTCTCCAGGATCTTTTTATGAGTTGCACATCTATTTCCGTTATTTCTGCCGTTGATAATGGGTCTTCCAAAAATCTTCTAGATGTGTTTCCCATCGTTGGTTGTGCCAAATCCTTGATTTATTATATCTACTTTAATACCCATTTTTTGTATGAACTTCTGCTGAATTTGACTCTTCCTTGCCTGGTGTATCGGCTGTTTCGTTTTTGTTGTTCTCCAAGCTTCAAACTCCAAATTGTAGGCTACATGTAGCAAGTATTCCATAAAACGGATGCGAGCATGCAAGGATGAAATTCCTAATCTTAGAGCTTCCTGATTTCTTGGTTTTGCTCTAAGTAACTTCAAATCATTCATCTCTGATGGTTTCGTGCCACATATAACACATGAACTTGCAGAAGACGTGTTTGTCATAGCCTTTGCTACTTTCCCAACTATCATCGTAAAGTGCAATTCATGCCTTACTTTAATAACGGTCGATTTCACTTTTATAATTGATTCCTGCAAGTTCTGAATTTCATTTTCAATTCTGGTTTTTTCTTCTCGTATTGCCCCATTGCCACATGCATTTCTGACACCGCAAACAAAACAAGATAAAAGCAATTAGTTTCATAAATATAACAATATTATGACCCAAAGAATTCTAATTCACAATAATAAAAACATCCTCGGCATCTCGTACAGCGTTTGCACAATACATGAATTGGAAGGGAAATCGTTTGAAAATGCCGAAAAATGCACGACATTGCTCCACTTAAATGCCTCGTACTCCCAAAGTAATCAAAAGTGATCTCTAGTTTTTTCAACATCGATAGACAATACTTAGCTTTCAGAAAAAAAGGTCTCCTGTTGGAGACTCTTGGAGCATTTGTGTTATAGTCCATCAAACATTGAAATGCCCCTCTCAAAATGTGCCTTTACTTAAAAGCCTAGTTTAAAAAATTGGTAAGCAATAAGAAAAAACTGAAAACGCAGTTTGAAAGCAAGATGTATGACCTTTTTAAAAAAAAAATACTTTAGGCTCCAATGTACATAATTTTAGGAAATATAGCACATCAAATTTGCTTAAAAAATACGTCTATTTTTGTAATTTTCAAAGTCCCAAATTTTAGCTAACGGTACAGCCAAACGGATGATCCAAAGTCAACAAAATTTTGGCTTTCTAGGTTCTCATGTTTGTAGAATCGAAAAACATAAACCATTTGGCCGGGAAAAAATATGTCAGTTCGGGTATTTATTCCCCCTGCAGGACCACTGTGCGTCGGTGTCAATAGTTGCGACATTCCTATTTTTTCGATCCAAGCTTCCACTGTAAGACTTCCATTGTTTCGTTTAGTTTGAGAGACTTTAATGATGGTCCTGGGGGGATCGATTCCAGCAACCAACTTCCGCCCCGCGAAGTTGGTTCTTAAGCGTTTCCCGATTTCAGGTTCTGTGCACTTTGGCCAGCAAGATGGGTATTGTTTCTGCTGGCTGCCTGTTCCTCACGCCTCCTACATCCGCAACGGGGGCAATTTCCTCGTCTGAATTGATTCCTGCACTGCCGTTGTAGGTGTCCGGTTTGGTTACAGTTCCAGCAACGCATTTGCTGACGAATAACATTTCCGTGTGCAACGTCTACACTTTGGCAGGAACATTCTGTCACCGATATTTCCCTGATTCGATGGATTCCCTGAGAAGCTTGCCCAGCCGCTTCCAACGTCAATGCGAATGCCAATGTCTCTGCAAGTGTTTGCTTTCCGGCCATTCTGACAGCCAATTGCAGATTTTCATCCGTAATAGCCTGGGTAAACGCCTCAGTTGCCAACTCGTTGATCAGTTCTTCGCCAGCATTCGGGTAAGACAAATGCGAAAGCCTCTCTATGTCCCCTTCTAATTGTTGAAGTCTCTCCCCCCTTTTCAGCGTCCTGCTGCGGAGTTGAGCTCTATATACTTGCTGCATGTGCTTATCCCCGAAACGCATCTCTATTGCCTGGACGAGAGCATTGTATTTCGGTTGCTTGTCAGCAGAGATGGTTTGAAGCAGTTCTGAAGCTGGTCCTCGAAGGGCGGGAGTTAGTGCAAATGTCTTTTCTTCATCATCCCAGTGGTTTGTCATTGCGGCAGCTTCAAATTGCTTCCTATATTGGCCACAGTGTTTGGCAATCAAAAGCTGGAGGATGCTTTTCTTTTCTTCTTGGGCAATCTATTTCTCGAAGTTTATGTTTTCTTACGTTGCCGAGTCCCTCGGCAAGATTTTCGATTTGTTTGTGGAATCGTGATTCGATGTTCTCAAATTGGGCTCCGACTTTAATTTCAAGAATTGCCAGACTGTCAACCTGCCATAACTTCGAACTTTGGTTCAAGAACATTTTTAAACTCTTCTAAATAATTGCGATGTTCTTCCAGAGCATTCTTTTGTTCTTCAATTAGCGACTTCTTCTGTTCTTAGAGAATATTCTTCATTTGTTTTAAAATTGTGTCCATGTCGCCAGAATTTAATTGTTCTTTTTCTACCTCGAACAGAATTACGTCGGGATCTTCACAGTCCTCCCTCACAGCTTCTTGCAACCGATTCGTCAAATCGCTCTTCCCTCAAGGTGTAACCAGATTCCGTTTTCCCAGCTCTGCCCTCAGCTGAACCAGTCAGATTTTCCAATTTACGACGCATTTTTTTTTAAAGATGTCTTGTTCCATTTCTGACACCATTGTAACGTTTTGCGAAGGGTTCGCAAGAATAAAACGTCTTCGTTGATTATTTTATTGAAGGAAAATCTTATTTTAAGAGGAAACAAAGTGATCGATGTATGGCTCATAAGCTCCTTTTCTTCTCTGCTCCGTTTCAAGTTTCTAGAACTATTTTTCTTCATTCGGCTACTCTTTTTTTAAAGTTTTGTTCTACATTCAGTGGCTTCTGCACAGTGTTCCATTATTTTAGTTACCAGTCGTTACAATATGTATATTATTGGCCTTGGCCCATTGAATAGCGTAATCGATGTTCGTTATTTTTTCCTTAATTAAGTCAATTTTATTTTTCATAGCAAGTCCATATTCCTTCTTTAGAATATTCGCTATTTTTAGGTTACTTAAAATTTAATTTTCTGTTTTTGTTCAATCGTCAAATTTTTGCTCTAAGATACTGTTAATCAGAATTTGTTTATTATTACTTTCGGCCAATTCATTTAATTTAGATGTTAAAATTTTGATATCCTCATGATCAGAAGACCCTTCTACCAACTTGCATGCCAAGAAATCCAGCTATAGTTTTACTCTACTCGTGTTAATGGGTTTTAGTCTGTTTATGTGTCGTTGTGTTTTTTCGATGTCGCGGGTCAAAGAGTACATTGCCTCCTTGACACTTAATTGTGTAGTCACTGTCACGTTAATGTTCTTCAGTAAGTCTTCGTATATATCTAAGTTTATAACGAGTATACTTTTGAAATGTCCGTCCTCTAGCATTGCTGTACCTTTGTCTTAAGTCAGTAGTTGTTCATTTGAGTAGTCGAAAATCAGCTATGGTATCAGCTAGCACGTTACCTGATATCATTGGCATACTAAAAGAAAACGAATGGTTTAGTTCTTTATGTGTGATTTGTGTACTATTTTCTCGGATTCAGTTCATACGGGATACTATCGCTATCTTCAGCAATAACTTCGCTCGTATATCTTGCTGTAAGCTTCGACACCAGTCGCTTATTTATTTTAACACAGACAATGTCTCCCGGAATATAGGATTTTATTGGTTGTCTATTTTTATTATGATTCAAGAGGTCTGTGCTTGCTTTTCTGTAATTTTCTTACAGTACAGTATCTAGTCTAGCTCTTTCGAGCTGCATCGGATCAGTGCTTACCCTTCTAGCAAAGAATACCTCCACCGGTTTCTTACCGGTAACGGAGTGTATGGAGAAGTTATAAGCATATACTGCATTCTCAAGAAGGTCCTTGAAGGACTGGTGCAGCTGTTCAGCCTCAAGGTATCTCATTATTTCTCCAAGAGTGGAATTCAAACTTTCAATCTGACCGTTGACTGAGCTCGTGTATGGTGGATTAAAGCTGATTGAGGCGGAGTTGAAGGATGTTTCATTATCAACCACGGCAGTCTTGGGAATCCCAAAACTGAACAAAATCTCCCGAAGGGGCTGTCTTATACCCACTACAGCTTTTGATTTGATGGCTTTCACTTTAACGTATTTGGAGAATTTATCCAATGTGGTGAGTACAAGCTTTCCTTCTATTGAAAATATATCGACGTGAACTATTTCCCCAGGATATGTTGGATACCGATCGTACTTATTTTGCTTACATACTTTACATATTTTTAGAATCTAACGAATTTTCTGCCCATACCTGATAAGTAGTCATTTTCTAAGATTTGGGGTTCGTGTTCATTTTGGTTCCGATGTGTCCGCTTATGAGTTTCGGCAGTTATGTTTTCTTGCTCTTGTTTTTTTATTTCTTACTGACTTGAGTCTGTGAAAATCTTAACTTATATTATATATAAACTTTATAATTTCTGTAGATAGACGGATACATCTCATGAATCATTCCCATAGCGCGCTTTTTAGTTTTTATCACATTTATAATTGATAGATTCAAGAACTTCTTCATAACGGTCTTGAACTTAACCCGATTGTATTCAGGTTCGGTGACAGTGTGCCTATGATAGGTTGGGAAAACTATATCAAATTTATAATTTGCAGGTGTCCCAATCTGAAAGAGAAGTTGGTTTTTAAAAGCATTTAGAGGTACTTCTGCACTGAGAATTAGAATGCCCAGAACTTTCGTCACTATGCTCTGTTGATGTTATTGAATTCATCTGCGATGATTGAGGAGGTTGAGAAAGTGCGTCAGCTACCACGTTACTTCTACCTGGGTTGTATTGCAATTCGTGCTTGTTCTCCTCCAGAATTGCTTTCCAACGCTTTATCTTACTGTTATTATTTTTGCTGCTTAGCGCGTAAGTTAGCGGCTGGTGATCCGTAAAAATGTTGACGAAAGCAGAGCCATACGTAACTAACCGCAGTGAGCTTAAGGCCCATATAATTGCTAACATAACACGTTATCGGTCGCCCTACTAGTGACAGAACGGCTCCAAGAGCATAATCGGACGCATCAGTTGTGAGTTCAAATGGTTTAATTCAATTTGTTTATGAGAGGATTAAATCTTCAGAAGTCAAGGAATTTCTTTTTTTGTTAAATGAATCTATTGCGGTTGGGTCAAGAAAAATTTGTTTTTTCGCGGACTGTGTGTTAGATGTACGTCCTTCTTCCCCCCTGTCAGGGGATTCGTAAGCTTTGCATAATATTGGACAAAGCGCTGATAAGATCCCGACAGAGAAACGAGCATAAGTCTTGCATTTGTTTTAATCCCATCAGATGATATGATGAAACCCAAGAATTCAACTTCCCGCTTGAAAAATGGCATTTGTCAAGCTGAACTTTCATATTATCATCATAGAGTGTTTGAAAAATCCGCTCTATATGCTGGGCATGTTCACTCACGGTTTCGCTGAACAATATTATATCGTCGATCGATCGCTGTATCGCTTTTTATGTAATATGTAGGAGTTTATTTTATTGGCCTTGGCCCATTAAAAGCGTAATCGATGTTCGTTCTTTTTTCTTTAATTAAGTCAATTTTATTTTTCATAATAAGTCTGAACAATATGATATTGTCGATATAAAAGTAGCAGAAATGCGAAAGGAACTCGAGTAAACCCGTATTTACCATTGTTGACTCAAAACGCAGTTTTCTCAATGTCAGATTCCTTGAGGGAAATCTTGTGGAAACCACTTTTTAAGTCATGAACCGTGAAATACTTTTTTCTGCCGAACTGCGCTAGAACTTCATTTATCTCGGGAATCGGGTAACGGTCAGATATGTTAACGGTATTTAATTTCCTGTGGTCTATTACCATTATATATTGCTTTAATCCCGTTGAGTCCGGTTTCTTTGGTACAATCCACACGGATGAATTGTACGGGGATCTGGATGGTCTAATGATCTCACCCTTCAATAAGTTTTGGATTTGGGTCTCAACTCTGGATTTGAGGGACATAGGAAAAGTGTAATATCTGCTATAAACAAGAGAATCATTTGTAGCTCGGATTTCGCCAACTACTTTCGTAGGCGTACGTCAGCCTTTCATCTGGTTCCGAAAAGCGGTTGCGGAAGCGATTAGTGGATTTGTTCAAAAGGTAACGTTGTATGGGAGTCATACCGTCTGTTTTAATGTTGATAGAATTTACGGATGGAGAGTTTTGCGACTGCTTCATTTTGATAGTAATGGAATCTTAAATTTTCGTTACACAACGCTTAGTATCTGAGACAGCTGAAAGTGCTCTTAGACTCTCATTTCCAAAAATGCCACCAAATGTTTTTAACGTTGGCAAAAGAGAAAATTTTAGATTCCTTCAATGTAGTCCTTTGGATCTTGTTCGTCATTCAAGTTAAGGTTTTGGTAATATCTCTCTACCCCCTCCTCTTCGGTATGGATGTGGTAGTTTAGTTGATTTGCTAGTGGTGAACACTCTTTGCCTGTGCGCTTGACCGCTGGATTATCGCCTCTTGCTTGATCGGTTGGCCGGGTTGGAAATGGTTCTTTTGTTGAGAATTTTGATTTGGGTTCGGATAGGATGGTTGATTTTAATAGGAAGGTTTGTTAAAATACGAATGTTGGTTGGAATTGCTCCTGTTTTGCTGGTTCATTTGAGGTTGATGTGCTACTTGTTGGTAGTCCGATGGATTTTATTTCGGATCACACTCATGATACCGAAAAAACACCCAAGTGGGCGTTCCCCTTATTGGTTCATAAATTTGCAAAACACGGCAACACTTTTTTCCATGAAGAAAAATCGGATGAATCGCATGAGAAAGTCCTCTGACAACGAACTACATCCGGTATTCTATCTAAATTGTCAAACCGCTAGCTAAATTCAACGTTTATTGGTTGGTCTCCACCAGAAAAAAGATTCGCGTTAGTATTGCGTAGGTTTTCAACAATACTTCTGCCCTGTTTGTCGAATACCCTTTTGGCTGGATGTAATCTCCGGGGTCGACCGAACATTTGTATTTTCATTAGATCGCGATGAAGACCTAATAGGGGTGCTACGATTGGCATTTTGAGGGTTAACGTTAAAGAAGGTAATAGCATATGCAGGCTAATTTACCGAATCAGACCTTTGATTATTAACGGAGGACAGATTCGCAGAATCATTACGTGTATTGGCGTTAGCGTTTGCAGACTGATCACCTGATGCAGCATTTCTTGAAGTGTTAGATCTTGCCTCTGGCATTTTGAAGGATTATTCTTATGTTTGGAAACAAATATAAATTTAAATCAATTTATGGATTTTTTCACAAATTCTAAAACTGTTATTAATTCACTAAATTTTAGTCAATTTTTTTGTAATACTATATTTATATTTCTTAAGTTTTCTTCTTTATATTCAATTGTCGATTACATAGTTTCAGAGCAGTGCTTCATTAATAAGTTAATAACAAATATAATTCTTTCTTTCTTTTTCTTCTTCAATTAATTTCAAAATCACACAATTTAATCCTTAATATTTTTCAACAATACTAACATAAAATGCCTAACAATAGTATGATAGTTGTCTACAATAATAAGATAGTTATTTTATAGTTGTTCGGGTGTCTCCTTCTTCGCTGACGAACTTCCGTTTTGCTAACAGCTTATTGTTAACTATTCACAGTGGGCTACTCCGGTGTGCTTTTTTATTTTTCTTTCATCAACCATTCCGTGGGACGGGAAAAAAATTTTAAAATACGCACGGCGGCTTCTTGAGGCCTCTGCCAGTATTTAATTTTTTCTGGGAACACTGTGGCTACTAAGGCGTATTTTGCTAAACTCCGTGAAACATTTATTTAATTCACGATACTTTACCGGTCCCTGCTCGGGCGCCAATAAAACAATTACATGTTTTTTTCTTTAAAAAAATATTTTTTTTAATTGCTCCCCCTTTTGGGCAGAGCAGAACTTAGCTCTAGGATTTCCGTGCTTCGTACGTGATGGATTGCAGCGAACTTGGTGTTTCCATTTCCCAAACGTCAAGTGAGCGTTTTCCACTTGTGGGAAACAATGTGGATGGTTTGATGACGACGTTTAACAAGTTTTGATGGGGAAAAATATTTTGTGGCTTAACTTAGTTAATAAGCAATATGAACAAGCACGATAAGAGAATATTCAGAAGATAAGAGTAAAACAATGCATAGACATAGAGTACCATAATAAGTCTAGACAGGAGATAAAAAAATGTATCTCAGTTGAAACAATATACGTAAAAGTGATCGCAGAAAAGTCAATAGAACTATTATTTAATATTATGACTTTTTTAGATTTCTTCCTACTCCAAGTTTGGCTGAAGTTAAGAATTTTTTTACACAAATGCCAAGATTGTCTCTAAGAAAATGGAATGGATAATAAATTCACTCAAAAAATTTATGAATTAACAACTGTAACAAAAAAATAAAGCAATGCCACTTTTAAAATCAAACAGTAATTTAAAAAACAAATTTACAATAGAAATTAAGTATAAGTTGGACATGATAAAAGAAGAAATAGAATATGACTTACTTATTTCACTGGAAACTTCATTACACAATTCTACAACACATCGATCTCTATAAACGCACAAGAATACATTTCAAAGGACAACCTTAGCAATACTTGCCACCGAAGCCATTGTGAATGTGAATGAGTAACAGTGTATACCAAGACCCCAAAGAAAACCGAAATTCAATCCGGAGTCCTTCCCGAAATTAAGGTTGAAGGTGAACTAACACACCAATAGCCAATACCTATGCTCTAAATGGTACCGAGCGAGGACACTCCAATTTGAGGAGGGAGGAGATAACACCACAAAGTTACACCAGCCAAATGCAATAGTCTCACCTGACTTAAAACGCTCACACTCCAAGCACAACAATTAAAGCAGCCAACGTCTGATGTACCTGTGCACCCAAAGGGTCATACGCTCCAGACACTCCAGCAAATATCGAGAAGTTCGATCAGCAATATCGCAACATCATTATCTTGAGAATAAAAATACTGATTCATGCATGTCACATCGATGGTAGACGTAACTATAAATACCTGTAAGTTGGATTTTAAGTTCTGTTCGATTGGAGGAAGGAAACTATAACTTACACAAGGACCGTGGCCTCTCTTCAAACATTTCGTTAATTTTTTCTATGAAATTCGTTCATTTGTTTAACAAACAAACAACAAATCTTCCGCCAGAAATAAAAGAACTTATCCTCGAAAAAAAGCGTGCATTAAATGGCAGCAGTCTCGCGCCCCTCAACATAAAACATACCTAAATCGCCTGTGCAACAAACTAAAAAAATCTTTGCAAGTTTTTAAAAACCATGAGATATTGAATTATCTTGGACGCCGAACAAATGAACAGTGTACAAACTAATCACTTTGGAAAGAAGTAAAAAATACCAATAAGCCCCAAATACAGGTCGCGCTAATCAAGAAAAACAATTATGAGTGGACAAAAAGTGAGAAAGCAAAGGCGAATCTATTTGCCGAACATTTAGAGAAAACATTCCAGCCTTTTGATGGGCAAATGTTGGAAGATGATCCAAGTGTAACTTCTATATCTGACAGCTCAAGTATAGAAAGAGTATCGCTAAACGAACTCTGCTAAATCTAAAATAAAAACACAAACAGGCTAAAAAACAACAAGGCTCCTGGCTTTGACCTAATAAGCGGACAAATGCTGAAGAACTTACCGAAAACTCCTCGACTTAATTAACGCTTCCTTTAGGCTATTATATGTTCCAGACTCATGGAAGGTTGCAGAAGTGATAATGGTTCCAAAACCGGGTAAACCGTTGAACAACAAAAATTCGTACAGACCCATATCGCTTTTACCAATAATATCCAAAAATTTTTAAAAACTCTCATTAAAACTCATTTAAAAATTTATCGACGAGAAGCAACTAATACCTGACTATCAGATCGGGTTTCGAGCGAAAATTGACCAGGTATACAGAATAACGAATGAAATTGAAGGAGCATTAGAGGAGAAAAATATCTGCTCCACCGCCCTACTTGACGTTTCCCAGGCCTTCGACAAAGTCTGGCATGAAGGCCGAAAATACAAACTAAGCAGGCTTCTACCGACAAGCTTCTATAAGATACTAGAATCTTATCTCGATAACAGGATATTTAGAGTTAAGCATGGAACTGAATACTCCGATTTTAAGGAGATCCGAGCGATCCTGGCAGCGGGAAGTTCGGTTGAGTCCTCAACTGAAAAACCGCAACGAGCTTTGGACAAAATAAACGAATGGTCAAAACGCTGACGCATTGCTCCCAATGAGACCAAATCAACGTACATAAACTTTACCTACTGAAATATTGAAATCTACCAGTTTTCATTAATTCAGTACAAATGTCGTACGATAATGAAGCAAAATATCTTGTTATGACGCTTGATGCGAAACTCAAGTGGAAGGCCCACGTGAAAAACGGGATGAGCTCGAACACCGGTATTGAGAAATGTACTGGTTACATGGAAGGCACTCCAAGCTAAGCATGTACAACAAACTGCCATTATACAAGCAAGTACTGAAGCCTATATGGACTTACGGCATACAACTATGGGGTTGTACCAAAGCAAATAACAGAGGATTTATTCAGTCCTTTCAAAATAAATTTATACGGGATATTGTGAAAGCTCCCTGGTATCACAGGAATTGTGATATACAAAGGGACCTAGGGATAACTACCGTTGACGAAGAAATAACAAACTCCGGTCGAAAGCTAAGAATCAGACTTCATCCTCCAACTTGAACATGAGACGCTTATTACGCCGACTCCAGCATACGAGACCGCTCGATTGGGCGCAATAGTAATAAACCATCCTATCGATGGTTATATCAGGTGATTTTACCGAAGGTGTATCTGCAACACGCGAAAATAGCCTTAAATGTTAGCTACTAGATAAGGCAACTTAGTTGTAGTAAAGAAAAACCAAAAGGGAGGGGTGTTTTTAGTCAGTACAATTCTGACACTGCTATGTGGACATGAGTCACATAGTGTCTTGTTGAAGATTTTCACCAACCCAAGCAACAAAAAAAAACAAAGTGAAATTCATTGTTGATCGAAAGTCCAGGGCTTTTAATCATCACACGTCAATAAGGACGACTACCATAGCCATTGCATGTCGCTCATGCAAATGATTTTTTGATAATGTCTGGATTAGAATTCCTTATGTATTTCCATTTGCTGCTCGCTCATTATTCACACTTCATACCGCATATTTAAATGATGGCCATCTACAAAATTTCTCAATACCGCTACAAATGCAAATGCTCATGGAGCATGTGGACAATTATTATGTCCCAACGATCAACCCTTCAAAATCTTTTCGGCATGTATCTACCGTAGACGTTCATAATTTATCTTTAACATTTGTTGACGATAATTCAGTCTACGGATCATTGCTTTGTACTAATGTTTTGTTAGTATGCTAGCAATACCATCATATATTGCTTATTGATCTGGATCACGTACCATATGTTTTCAAAAGCCTTGATAAAGCGCTTATAATACACCTCTAAGCTCTCAAGACGAATTTTCCTTTGCTCTACCCTTCTATCTAACTATCCTCGAGTTTAAATTCTTCTATCCGTGGCATGGATACGCTCTCCAACAATCTTACCATCTATCTATCATCATCATCATCTTCTTACCCGCACGATGCACTAAAGGGCTAGCGGGGGTAAACCACGTACAAGAGATCTCCAGACAACTCGGTCCTCCGCCATAACTCATCAGGGGTTATTCCCAAGCGTAACCAGGCGAGTATATGGACTTGGTCCAACCACCACATCCTGTTCCAAGTGGTTGCCTACCTAATGGAATCGCATTCAAGGCAAGCCCCGGAAGTCGTAATGGAGGGATATTCGTGCTATGTGACCAAACTGACGAAGAATAGCTCTCTCCGTTCCAAGGAGCAGCTGCTCAACGTTGAATTCCTCACGCACTGCCATGTTTCTCACCCTATCCGGGCGAGTAATTTCCATCAGCAGCACGAAGTAGCCTGATCTCAGCAGCTTGTATTCGCGATCTTATTCTTCCGGTCATTCACCCAAATTTCAAGACCATGGGTGAGAGGTGGACTATAGATACTGAGTTGAAAACTGCAAACTTGTCTTTCACACTAAGCTCAGCCTTCCTGATTATAGATCTCCATCTACCTACTAAAATAAGAATATATTTAATATTTATATTACTATCACTATTGGAAACATTGTTTCTATTTTTCTCCTTGCACAAAATGTTCTTACATAATGAAGCCTCCTCTGTATAAGCATTTAGCATTATTTTATCTAAATCATGTGTACGCAACACATACGATCGTTAATATGCAATGTAAATATTGCTCACTCTTTCTCTAAAACGAATATAATATCGTTAGAAATGCTCAACTAACGATTCGCAGTTTTAATGTAAATAGCCGCCTGTCGGCTAGTTGTATCAATGACAAATAACGATACTCACAAGCTCTTTTTGCAATGCTATACCTTATTAAAAAATACTTTCGCAATCGATCACAAATTGCTTTTAATAGGAATGTTTCTTCTAATTTTGTTTTGACGATACGAGGTGAGATCTCTGTGGTCAATTTCGGTTAACATTTTCCAAGTTTATGTGCTAAAATCTTGATTCTAAACTATCGCTCGTCTCTATTTGTAGAATCCTCAAAACCCCGCGGAAACCATTATAAAAATGTTAAGTATAACAGTATTATGTCCTAATTCATCGAACCATTATACATACATTATAAAATATTAACACTGCTACCTAGGATGGTACTCAAGCCATTCAGTAAATATAATAGATATCCGAAAAGGTCCAGAAGAGATAGGGAATAGAAAATTGTAACAGTGAAGTTTTCGACGCTGGAGCTAATTCTAGAAGATTTTTCTTAAAGAATGGCAACGTTACGGCTGGACCACTTATCAGAACTTCTATCTTTTATGTTCCGCGGTATTTAGCCCTCATAAGTTATAATACGCATCCAGATCATGGTAGCAAGTGCACATTTGTGGGCATTATACTTTATGTATATACCCGCCATCGTATGCGGTGAGCTAGTAAAGATCAATCTTCAAACTTGATTATTAACCATCGCACTGATGCATTAGATATCCTTCGCCCGTCAAACGCTTGCTCGTGGAGAAGGAATTAGTATGATATAACAACCACCGGTAGGCCTGCATGGAATAACAAATTGACAATATCTCGCCAACGTTAGTGCGCTGCGTAAGCCATATAAGATGCTTGCTCGTCTCGCAACATTGAAGTTTGTCGATCGATCCGCGTTTCTTGCGCCTGTGCCCCCGCCAACACTCGCCAAAGAGAATTAAATTAAATTTTTCGCAGCATTGAATTACAGTCGTTTGGTATTGACAAGATTGTCATTTTTGCATCGTCCGTAACCAAAACCTGAATCAACAGTCAATCAACATTTTTTTTTCTGGTGGTTATGGCTTCCATAGGGTTCGTTTGTTTAATTCCCGTGATTGTGTGTGTTTCAATAATTTATCATTTTATATTAGTTGTATTTTTATGTACTCGTACGTGTTCGTTTACGTCGATTGTCACTCACCTTCTCTGAGAAAACCACTAAAGTAGATGACATTATGACGATGTTGAAAGCAAGAATATAATAAGTCGTATCTGCTGGCCTTCTGATGTATTCAAATGCAGCAGCGTGCATGTGCATGAAAGTACACATGTGAATAAATGGAAATAGGGAACGGAGACGATTTCATGATATAAGGTATTCCTGTAAATATGAGTAGTATGGTAAATTCGGGTTTCAGCGCAATGTTTTATATCGAGAAAGGAATCAGATTTTTCATGAAAAATCTAGGTAAAAAAGCCGAAAAAGTTATATTAAAAGAAGAGCCTAGTCAAAGTGGTAAGAAAAAATTGGTTGAAGATCAAAAACTTTCAATTAATTATCGACATTATTTTCATATTACAGATGTTTTAAGAATAAAATTGGTAAAATGGCTAATAAACTTAGTAAAAATATAAGCCTTTAATTTAAAATGCCAACAATTTTTTATATTAGATTGGTTAGCGATTATATTATACAAATGATTAAACATGTATTTTTTTTCTTGAATTAGTGAAATATTCGACAAAAAAAAAATAATATTTTCCAAAAACCAATTTTTTTTTGGTATTTTTATTCAAGCTTTTGATTTTGATTGTACTCAGTTAATAATATAAAAATTAAACTTGTGCATGTATTACTTGATGTATTAATGGATTATATGAAAAACTGTCATTATTTATTATAAATCAATTAAAAATGGATTCAGTTGGAGAAGCAGTGCACCATTTAACATCAATTTTTTTGCATATAACTGCTTCCTTAATTACTTCGTTCAGTTTGAAGTATCACTGGGTAATCATTTAAGAACTTATAATAGTTAGATTAGGTTAGGTTGAGGTGGCTACTGCCGCGCATACGGACAGCAGACACATTTAAACCAAGCATAGGCCCATTGTGCTACCACGCGGATCTTAGGCTACCTATTCCGCAAACCAATAAGTGCTTTTGATAAAGCGAAGAAGAGGGCTGATTCTGATGCTGCTCACTTCATACAGATTAACAAAGCAATGGGCCCTCAAAAATTTACGGGATGAGAGAGCACTGCACTTACATAGCAAGTGTTTGATGGTTTCTTCCTCATCCTCGTCCTTGCAGCTTCTACAGAAATCATTATAGGGAATGGTAATGAGGCATCCTGTGCCAGATATCCATCCGCGGTTTGTTTGAGCAAACGTTTCAAGCTTTAGCAGGGTCTTATAGTAGCGATAGGCATGGAGGGTGGGTTTCCACCCGGAAAGAGCACGGGAATATATGACCATTAAGTGTAGTCAGTAAACAATCAACATTTTATCTGATCTGATGATCTGATCAATTTTTTGATTAATTCTCTAAAAATTTTTTTTTTTAATTTGAAGAAATCTATTACAGCACTCAAAGGAATACTAATAAAATTTGTATAATCTTCGAAAAAAGCTATTATAATACTCAACAGAAAAATAGCATTTTTTTATTAAACACAGCTCTTTCATTAATTATTTGCCATCCAGCATTATTTAATGTAAAATAATTCGCTGATAATCCCTTAAGGGTAGTTGTTATATCTGGATTATCAATTGATCAATTGATAAGAAATTTTACTGAATAATATTAATAGTCCATTATTTACGAAATGTTTGTCATATAAATTTCATCTAAAGTTGTATTTGCTTCATCTTTCACAATTATCTTTCCTCTAATAAGTAAAAGACTTTTATGTGGGAATGTTGTAATATCTTGGTTATTAACATCAATAGATATTGGTCTTCCAGCAGTATTAAATTGATATGTATTTGATGGAATATGATAATAAAATTTATAGATTTCTGTGCCTTTTTTTAAATATGCAATCTAATACTGATTTGTTCAATTCTAAAATCAATTAAATCGTCCTCGATCCAGAATTCGTATATCGAAAAATAATATCAATCAATTTATTATTTTTAACGTAAGTTCAGACATTATTTTTTAATAATTGGGATATATTTGGGATTGGGTTATGAGCACAAAAATTAATAAACATATTTCATAAATTGCATTTTTGTCTAATTTTATTGGATCACAAAATTCACATAAATGTCTTGCAGAATTTTCATCTAAAGAGCCATTTTCTTTACTTTATAATAAGATAAAAAGCAAAATATTACTGAAAGGTGATTAGATTTACAAAGAATACAAAAGTTATGATCTTATATAATGATTAACGTAATTAATGGGTTAAGTATTAATAATTATGCCATCGTTAGAATTTCCGACAATGTTTTTTAAAATATTTTTATGTTTAATATATTAAAAATTTTAAATTTAAGCAAAAAAAATTTTAGCAAAGGTAACGATAATTTCTTGATCAATATCATTATTAAAAATAACAGTATTTTTATCTGTTACAAAATATTTTTCAAATTTAATTGGTAATTTATATAATGCAAATGAATCATAATAAGCAATAGTAGAAAATTTAATTTTATAAACAATCCAATGTGCTCCATTCCCCAAAAAATTATCTAAATTTATTATACCAGATTATTCTTCCTAAATTTTCTTAGGCAATTATTCTTTCATTAAATCAATTCTGAAGTTATAAAAATAAGCTTTTTGGGCATATTTTTTTCATTCATAATTACTTACAGGCTGTACTGGAATACAATCTATTTCAATTTTTTTTTAAGGAATAAACCATTTCTATTTTTGTTATTTACTTCCAAGGCCTTTTTATGACGAATATTTTCTTGCAATAATTTCTCATTTGTTTTTTTATCATTAAAAACTTTATATAAAGATGAACGAGCAGTAACTGCAGCTCCAGTTGTTAGAATTAAAGGAAGTAATGCAGGTAGAAATCAAAAAATGTTGACATTATTATTCATACTTTGCATTTGCGTTTTTGATAATTCTAAAATGAACAGACTGGTCTTATTTTTTTAATATGATTATTCACTGCATTAATTTTTTTAAGTAGAAGAAGTTCGAGATTTAATCTGTATCAGTTCTACAAGCCGTTGATTTATAAATAATATAATTAAAATAGAGTGAGTGGTGCCAGGTTCGACACCCGAATTTACCACCTTTCATAATTCACGGCTCCACCTCTTTCGAGTCACTGACAATGCTCAAAGAGTACTCCTGTCTAGAAAAAGCTTCTCAAATTCGCGTGAAAGAACAATGGCACGCACAACAAGAGTGGTTGCTGAGAAGCTAGGCCCAGGTCCACCTCGGACTGTCGCGCCACCCATATTATTATTATTATAATTAAAATAGAATTTCGTTCCGTAAGATATGGAACACGAAATGGAATATGGAATGGCATACAGTATGGAATATGAAATGGGTAACAGTAACATTTTATTAAAAAATGATTTAAAAAATAAAGAATAATTGAAGAATAAAAATTAAGTGATATTGAAGCTGTAAGTTTTGTTCATGGCGGTCCAAATAAAAATAAAAAAAAATAAATCAAACTTTCTTAAATATGTTTAATTTCCTATCAAAAGTTGTAATGATTTTAATAAATTTCATTAGTTGTATTGATATAATATTGAGCAGTGAAATATTTTCTAGTTATTATAAATTATTAATAATTATGTTTGTTCTAACCATCTGCATTTTAATAATTTTGTATTAGTTTGCTAAGACACATACAAATTTGTATATTAAAATATATTAAATAAATAAATACATGTATACATTTTTTTAAAAGGTAAGTAATTCAGATATTAAAAGATTATATCATCGTTACTTAAATGAAGAACAAGTTCTATTATCTTCAATAAATGGTAGGAAAATATATTTAATTTGCTTAAATGAAAAAAATTTATCTGAATTTAATGTAAACATCACATCTATTATAATTCAATTTCTTTTGAAAATTTAATGAAACAAATCAATCAGCAAATGGGGGTATACATTTCATAAAATTTGTTCGAATAAATGGAAACAAATTTTATAGATCCAAATTTAACCTTCAATAAAAATTTATTGGAATTAAAATAGATAATAAGAGGGTATATCGATTTAATTTATCCTCATAAAATATGGTATAAATATCTAAAAGCTGAGTTGGCAATATCAATTAATAGCTATATTAAGCAACATAATGACAATCTTTTTCAAAACTTTGATTTATATGATGTTCCAGAAAACAGTGAACGTAAAAGAAATTAAGTGGAGGAGGGAACATGTTAATATACAGAATGCTTTAACTTTAATTTTACTTTAATTTCAGATATAATATATTATTAAATCAGGTGTTCAACGAGACGTAGCATGGTGATTTTATCCCATTCAGTAATAAAGTTTGTATAAATATAAAAAAATATAAGCAATAAATGCATTGTATATCTTATTCTTTATTGTAAATATCTATATATAAATATATATATAATGTATATATATATATAAAACCAGGTAAGTACAAGAAATATTTGGATAAAATTGAAAATGAAAAAAAATTATAAAAACTTAAAAAATAATATAAAAATGTGTTGAGATTATATAATTATTTCACAATGGGAACACAAACCATTTGAAACTATGTTCTATCTCCACATTGGTCTAACATAAAGTAAAACTTCTCCACTTGTTGATAACATAAAACTATGTATGTATGTATTCTAATTCCATTATGTTTACTCTCTCTATAAACTTCGGTGTAATCGCAGGTGTGCTCTTTTTTCTTTTTTACTGATCTCCAACAGGTTATGGGCCCAGTCCAAACCGTGTGTTATGTTATGAAAGTGATTATTAAAATTAAAATTGCTTAAGTGGCCTGCAAAGTAAGACATTTTGTGATTGACTAGCTGTTGTTCCATATAAAAAAAAATTGTTGAGTGCTTCAGGCTTGTACGCCATTGAAAAACTGAATTGAATGAAGAGCGTTCTCGGTCGTTCGGATTTATGGGCAATCACATGTGGAAAGCTCGTAAAAAGTAAATCTACATATGCGGAGGAGTCAGCAGCATTCGATGCTAAGGATGAAAATGGATTAGCTACTATAATGTTCTGCATACAACCTACACAAATAAATCACGTGCCGAACTGCCTAACCTCTACACTTGCATGGAATAAATTAAGGGAAATCTACCAGCCGTCGGGCCCTGCGCTAAAGATCGCTTTGTTTAAAAAACTTGTGTTCCTTAGTTTGTCCTTAGGGATCTAGCATGTCGGAGCACATAAGTATGTATGTTTCACATAGCATGAGTTTTGCGAGACACTAGATAAACTGGCTGAAATCGGTGTTGACTTGCCTGAGGAGATCATAGTCATAATTCTACTTTCTAGTTTACCGAATTCGTTCGAAAATTTCGTGGTGGCCATGGGGACACGCGACACGCTTCCAGATTCAAACGTGCTTAAGGTGAAGCTGCTGGAGCAGGGTGTTAGAAGAAATGAAAGAGAGAGCAACGGGTCAGATGGTCATCAGGCATCAGGCAGAGACACTAGATAAGTAGACAGTAGAAAGGGAAAACGACGCACAAATGCGAAGTGTTATAATTGTGGGCGCAGAGGTCACTTCGCTTCTCAATGCAGGAATACTAAAAGCTAAAAGAGGGTAGGTAAAAAACCTCCAAAAGACACAATGGGTGCCGTTCTCACATAGCGAAAGGCATTTTTACCTCCCTTCAAATAAAATATATTTCCACTACAACTAAGTTTTACACTTATCCAGCAGTTATCCTTGGTTTAGACGCATTTGGCAAGATATTCTCCACTGAGAGTTCATCTTGGACTGATGAAATTCCAAGATCTCTGTGGATATCGTTATTTCGTATCTACCAGGGTGCGATGACGATGGCCCTTAGCACTTTATTTTGAAAAGTTTGTAGTATGTTTCTATTACTTTCTTTGGTGCAACCCCATAGTTGTATACCATACGTCCAGACGGGTTTTAGCATTTGCTTGTATATAAGCAATTTGTTGTCAGTACTTAGCTTGGAATATTTTCCAATAAGCCAGTACATGTCTTAATTGTATGTATCTTAATTGGAGCTCCTCGCGTTTCTTTTTGACGTAATCCTTCCATTTAAGCTTTACATCGAGAGTCATTTCGAGGTATTTCGCTTCATTGCCGAAGGGTATTTGAACATTATTTATAAAAACGGTCCAGTTATTCACTCTTATACCTAAAATTTATATGAACGGATTTAGCTTCCTTAAGCTCAATTCGCTGAGTGTTCGTCCATTCATGTATCCGGTTTAAGGCACATTGCAATTTTCTAGTTGATTCTTTGACCGTTTCGGCCGTTACCAAAATGGCGGTGTCGTCAGCAAATGTGCCTACGTCCTGCGGTATATTGCTGCTATAAAATAAGTAAAGTAGGGAACCAAGAACACTTTCTTGTGTTACTTCAGTTTGTATAGATTTAAATAGGGAGTATTTTTTTCCCATAGTTCACACGGAAGATTCTTTCCGACAGATAGTTGGATAAAATTGTGCAAAGTTTTATCTTGAGGAATTCTTGAAGCTTGTGTTTCAAGCCTTCGTGCCAAACCTTGTCAAAGGCTTGAGAAACGTCGAGAAATACAGCTGAGCAGACATGCTTTTGTTCAAACGATTTTTCTATAACATCAACTATGCGCTGTACTTGGTCAATAGTTGAATGCTTGCTTCATAAACCGAACTGGTGGTTAGGAATACGACGTCTTTCTTCTACAACCGGGCTTAAACGTCTAAGTAATATTCGTTTGAACAGACATTCTTCCGACATTAGACATCGGAAGAAGTGAAATCGGTCTATAAGACTTTTTGTCTGTTGGGGCTTTACCCGGTTTCGACACCATTATTATTTCCGCTACTTTCCACTGACTAGGGACATGTTCTAATCTAAGGGCGACTTTAATAATGTTCTTTCAGAACTTCTCCTGTGATTAAATCATATCCAGGAGCTTTTTTGGGATAGAGTTTTTTCAATTCTTCCTTAAGTTCTGTCAATGTAGCATTTCTTACAGAAAAATTGTCATTATTTCAGTCCGAACCGTAGGAGTATAAAGAAGGTATTTGTCCATCGCGGGATTTAAACGTTGCTTCCAAATGATCTGTGAAGAGATCTGCTTTCTCTTTATCGTCTTTGGTTCGGTCTTAAACCGTTGGCTGCTTTGCAGTTGGTATCTTGTTTTCGC
The DNA here is from genome assembly GCA_964034865.1 of Eristalis intricaria. NCBI lineage: Eukaryota > Metazoa > Arthropoda > Insecta > Diptera > Syrphidae > Eristalis > Eristalis intricaria. Next base: position 10,219,008 of record OZ035874.1, read on the forward strand.
TGACAAGCCTGTTAAATAGGCATTAAGATTATTAGTTTTAAACGACTTAATTATCGCTTTCAGAAGGTTAGAAGTGGATTGATGCGTGTTTTATGCTGCGGCGCACGGGTCTGCTGTCATTTCTTACGAGCTTTACGTTTCTCTCTTACTGATTCTCGTATTTCCGGTGGATATCGCAATATGTGTTTTTTTATAGTCGTTTTTCTAGCGACAGGTGTATTGCAGCGTATTATCCACGCAGCGCACTGTATTACTTCTATAAATTTATCGAGTTCTATTTCTATATCGTATGGGGTTATCAGCTGTACTCTGAGTTCGATATTATCTTGTATTTATTTTTTTACAAGGGTATCATTTCTACATAGTAAAATGGGAGAATGATCTGAACCAAGATCAAAGCTTTTTTCAATTCGTAAATAGTTTCGAGAAACACCTTTTGTGACAAAGTAATCAACAACGTATTTTTGTAACATCCGACGGCCAGTAGGTTGGTTCATACCAGGTTAGTTTCATACCAAGTCTGTATAAATTTCTGCCTTTTAGTGAGATTAAGCCTGACCCCGAAAAAGTGTTTTTCGCATTAAAGTCCCCACCAATTACGAAATTTTGGCCTAGAGGGTGAAAAGTTCATTCGATCAGACTTTGATAAATTATGCGAGTTAAAAGAGTTATGCTTATTTTTTACACGAACCGTATTTAGCTGTATAGAAATGGTCTATATTATCGCGTATAAACAGGGATCAGCCGCCTCTTGCCCATTCAGACGGATGACAGGTATGGTAACCACAGTACCATTTTAGAAAAGGACATCCTTTTCTTTAATAGGACATCCTTAATTTAAAATTTTAATTGACATGTTCATGTTAAAATACGCTTGCTGTTAAACCTATTTTCGAGGTCGACTAGCCTTTCGAAAATAAGTTTGTTCGTTTTAGTTTGTTCGTCAAGTTTCTCTAAAATGAAATTAAATATGTTTGAGATGGAGCTTTTTCCATTTGCAGATGGTACTGTCTGGGCGAAGGTTTTTGCTCCGACTTGCTATGATTTCACATTAGCTGACTTACTTTTTTGAGTTTTTGGGAACGCAGGTTGAGTCTGCACTTTTAATTCAGCAGTTTTGGATCGAGTCACTGTTGGTTCCGGCACGGTTTTTAGAATAACGTCCTTTCTTGCCGATTTAAGTTGGTGGCAGAGTTTCGAATTGATTTGACCTCGCCTTTTCTGAAACTCTTTTGCTACTTCGCAGCCTCGATAGTTAGCTGGATGCTTTCCTTTACAGTTATTACAAGTAGTTGGTGTGGTTTTGCTTTCATTACATTATGCCGACAGATGTTCGCCGGCGCATTTGACACATCGCGAAACTTTCTGACAATACTTCTGAGTGTGGTTGAATCCCTGACAATGTTTGCATTGCGGTATTGGGTTCGAGTTTCTGCGCAAGGATTTTATTTTAACAGTCACGTACAGAACTGATTTTAACCCATATATTTTATCTATGCTTTCAAATTTGTCGAAGCTAAGCATGAAAAGGGGTAATCCGACACGACTCACAGTTTCGGATCCATCTGTCAGTTATTTCCTTCTGGATAATAAATTAGCAGCATCTGCTATTTTTAGGCCTTTAAGTTTCAAGTCCTCGATAATGTCTTCTTTTGGACAAGACGCATGAGGTTCCCTAGCTATGACTCGAATTGGTCGGTCGAATTTATTTTCATACGTGTACCACTGGATTTTTTGCGCATTCAGTTTTTGCGAGAGTAACCTATAGCTGTCAGAGTCCTTGTCATTTATCTTCCACGCACTGTTACTTTATACTCAGATTGAATTGTTGACTTCAAAATAGAGTGTAACTTATTGTACACTGGTATTCCGAGTACATTAATTGGCGGGGATGCCCGTTCTTTTGGTAACTTAGTTTTGTTGTTACTTGTAAGACGTACATTTTCTGACTTCTTTATTACCTCCGGCGAGGAACCGGCCTATCATTTTATGCCCGGTCGCCTTTCTGTCATCGAGTTGGTTTCACGATCGAGTTCTTCCTCATCCGTAAAATGCAAATCTTTTTTTGATCGGTCGGAGCTGGGCTTTATTCTTGACTTCCAATTTTTTCTGCCCTTAATTGACTAAGTTAATTTCTTAGTTCTTTACAGAGGTTTTCCACAACAGCGAGTCTAGTCCTTAATTCCGCATTTTCCTTTTCGAGACTTTGGAACCTTGCTACAGCTTGTTCTTCGTGTGTAGACGAATGTATGTTCTTTGAGGTTTAGTTACTTGCGTTTTAGGCGCAGTAGTTTTCATTGGCGTCATTACGCGCGTCTTTTTAGTGTAAGATCCTGATGGTGGTGATCTATTTACCCTTTAACATTTTTTGAATGGGTCCAAATGCAATAATTGGCTCTCCCCAGAATCCGTAGAGCCTGACTCCGAAGAGCGTGGATTTTCCAGTGTGACTGGCATTCCACCTGGGGTATTAATTCCGTTTTTTTGGTTCATTGCATCATTATTACTTTTTTGTTTGTGCTAGAACAAACTCTGGCTTTTAGTCGCCTCTTACGACAGGCATGCCTTACCTCGGGTATATTCTAAGCCCTACCCGAAGGGGCAGGCAAATTATGAACATTCAACGTTTTCAACTCTTGCTTCTGCTTCATATAATGGTTTAAAAAATATTCCTGGTGTATTGATAGCGGAGCTACGTCGCACTTGGGCTGTGGTCGAAGTATGTTCTTCTCGTTTGTGCAACAAAGAGAAAAAATTGTTCTAGCTGGAGAAAATTTCATAGAAGCCCATGGCAGTGAGGATGTTTGCATAAAGTGCATCATAAAGTCAAATATATACATGGAAGACAGTATTGAGTTTACAACATGAAATGATTGCTTAAAATGTTGGTTTCTAAAATAAGATTCAAACAAGGCATAAGATCTACTCAAAAAATTGGTTAAAACCATATATTGGTAAAAAAAAAGCAAACAAAGATTTTGATAAAGATTTCTTAAGTTAACGATTAACAGTTTTGGGGTAGCAAATGAAAAATTACAGTTTTCAGGAAGCAAATGGAGAAAAACTATTAAACTTATGTATTTTCAAACAAGCGATTATAATGAGAAAATTTATAAGTAGAAAAAATTGTCAAAATAGAAAATTTATATATGAAAATTTAGTTACTGTTTTTGGAAAGAAAACTGAAATAAAATTAAGCAAACACTTTTTGGAGGTATGGCGGTATTAGAACTAGTTAAATAATTAATGTTTAAAATCTAAGTTCAATTAAAGAAAAAATTGAATTGCTAGGCACGGATCCTGATTCATTCATTATTTATTTGGACCAAAATCATTAAACGACTCTGTACTCGAATTTATATATTTATGTGGATATGAGAATATATTAAAATGGTACAAGTGAATTCATAGATAATTTTCCAATTAAAATCTGATGAAATTAAGAAAACACAAAGATCAAATAATATTTAAAGATGATTATAATGAAAAACCAATAAGAGAATTTGTGATTTAAGATCCAAATGCATTTATTTAGAACTAATAATGATGTTACGAAAATATGTAAAGGAATAAAGCAGACAAATATAAATGCATTGAAATGTGAGGATTACAAAAATTGTTTAATAGATTTAAAAAATTAAAAAGGAGACGATTCAAAGTATAAAATCATTTAAAATAACATTGTATACAACGCGAGAAGAAAAAGTTGGTTTGTCACCATATAATGATAAATTCCATTTACACAGGGATGAAAATTATGATATTGCAAAATTAGCACATGGAATAGAAAAGTAGAACTTAACACCAGATACTTAAGTTAAATTAGTTAGTTATAGATTTGAAATAGTAGATTAGAATAAGAAGCATTCAATTTGTACACATTCTTGATAGAAATAACTTTTATTAATGTTTCATTTTTCTTTTTCATTTAATTAGAAAAATTTGTATATATATTATACATAAAAATAAATATTCCTCTTATATAAATTAAAAAAATAAATATAGAAAAAAGTCAAACTTAATATGGACGGGGTTGCTGCTTTAAAAGAGCTTAACATGAAAGATAATAATGAAGAAAATAAATTCACACTAAAGAGAAAACTATTAACTAAAAGATTCAGAAGAGATGATATGTTTGATGAAATTGCACATTTTCATAAAATTAGCAAAAGATTTAAATTAACTTACTATGACAATAAAAGAGTAGACAATTATTCCTGTATGAAATTAATGAAAACAAAAACAAATTTAAGATGAATGAAGCAAAAAGTATCAATAGTTATTATTTATTATGTAATTCATCAGCTTGCTTTATAGAAAAATAAGATACGAGGATTTACGAAGATTACGAAGATACTGAAGAGAATGTTAATGAATCATTGGAGTTAAATCTTACAAAATTAATAAATGATTCAAATTTTATTAAATATTCTGAAAAATTTAATGAAAATGCTAAGGATAATAATTTTGATTTATTAATCTAAAAACTATCATATATTTAATTTTTTGTTGTATTCCTGACATTGTTTTTGCAATTCATATTTATAAAAATTTCCTAAAATTGGTTCATTAACCACAAAAATCTCTGTGTTCCGTATTTTTATACTTATTTTAAAATGCTTATCTCAAAGAAGAATTTCTAACTTTATCTCCAATTTTAAATACTTGTTTTTCTTTAGATTCTGTAACTGGAAACATATTTTTGAAAGTTTGTTTTTCATTGTCTTGATTGACTTCAAAAGGTTTCATTTGAATTGCTCTATGAATATTTTTAAAATTGTAATCATGTTAAATTTTTGAGACGTTTAGTACGCCGACTCCGGCGTGCGAGACCGCTCGATTTAATGCAATAGTAATAAACCATCCTAACGATGGTCATGGCAGGTGATTTTACCGAAGATCTACCACGAAAATCTACACGCGAAAATATCCTTAAATGTTAGCTACTAGATAAGGAAACTTAGTTGTAGTAAAGAAAAACCAAAAGGGAAGGGTGTTTTTAATCAGTAAGAATCTGACACTACTATGTGGACACGGGTCACATGGTGTCTAGTTGAAGATTTTCACCAACCCAAGGAAAAAAAAAATTATAAATTTTGTCAGTTATATCAATCCATTTGGTATTTTATTGAATTTCAAACTTAACTATCAGTTTTTCATTAATTGTTCTAATAAGTCTTTCTACAATTGCAGATTTTTTACCACTAAGAGCTCTAGAACTCTTTTCCAGAATCAGAATGAACTAATTTTGGCCTGTTCAATAATTTGAGCAAACGCATCTGAGACGCTTCCCCATTTTTCTTTTCTAATGGATTAATCCATGCAAATTTGGAAAACGTATCAATAACATTTAGCATATATTTATATCCTTTATTGATCTTTGTATCAACTGTTGTCCTAATAAGTAAATCAGCAGTCCATAATTAATTTATTACCTTAGTAATTATTGTTCTTCGTTCGAAATTTGTTCTAACTGGTTTACGTAATTCTTTTATTATTACTAATTTCGTTTGCATTATGAAAATAAATAAATCTAAATATATAAAAATCAATGTTTGTTTGTTTCTATGTTTTGGCTTTATGGACTCATAAATCGTAAAAGCTAGAGCATTGATCTGCTTTGGCAAACTTGTTCAGAAGTCTGTGGAATAGGTTTTGGTTTTTAGTATAATCATTCCGTTATTGGGGCTTTAAACCATTTTATACGGTTATTGAACCAAAAAAACGTTTTTTCTATGCTTTACACTCATATTACTACAAAACGCCAGATTTGAATATGACTTTATTCTCCGGTAAGTGCGTATCCTGGAAGTACTAACCTGGAAATTGATGTATCAGCCATTATTCTGTGATTCTTAAAACGGAAGTAATTAGCAAAAATGTAATTATTTGAGACTTTTTACACATTCTACACATATGCTTAGATCATTGCAATCAACAGCCCAGCAGTGGAGTTCTCACACGCACATCCATTCCAAGAACACTCACAATGCCACAAACATACTTTGATCAAGTTATGACGTGCCATGTTCTCATCCATATATTTGACTATATATACATACAAATATACACAAATATACATGTTGTGAGTTGTGTATGACATACACATACATATGCATTTTCAAGCAAGCTGGATGTATGTCTGTCATCATTTTTGTTAGTACACATACGCTAAGTACATAATAATAAGTGGTATAAATAACAAAACTACATATATATATATATATATGTATGTAGCAATTCACGTTTTACGGCCAAATTGCTGAGAATCTTCAGCCAATTACATATCCTTTGAATCAATCTGTTATAAACGGTGATAATTTAAACGAAGGTTTGAATAACTTAAAGATATGTTCTACCATTAACAAGTAATAATTTATGATTAATTAAAAAGAAACAGAAAAAAATTGGGTGATGAATGTATAAATAATTTGGATGATTTGAAAAATGAATTATCTCCTCTTAAAAAAAATGTAGAAAATTTGATACCACTTTCAAACAAGAAGAAGTCCATTCACTAGCTGTTAGTACAAAGAATTCAGAGAAAAGTATTGAATTCAATGATACTCTACCAACTCCAGTTAATTTTATTGAAAACAGAATTGGAAATTTGGCAATGAAATATTTGAATTTAAATTCATCTGACTTAAGAGTATGTGATAATATATTTGGTTTGAGATCTGAAAATTGAAAATACCTCTGGATCGGAGATTCTGAAGTAACAGTTAGTAGTAATGATGATATTATTGTAAAAGGTAAATTATATATGGGAACTAAACGCTTATAGGAATTATTAACTTTTGAAGAAACCATCAGCAATAGTTACACATTCTTCTTCTTCTTCTTGTGGCGCTACAGTCTGGGGTGGACCTGGGCCTCTCCAGCCGGCACGATCTTTAGCCAGCTGTCTCGAACTGCGGACAACAAGTCGATTGAGGTCCTTCTCCACCTGGGAGAGCCATCGGTTCCGTGGGCGTCCTCTATTGCGTTGTCCCACTGGTTCGGAGTCGAAAACTCTTCGGGCTGGAGCCGTGTTGTCCATGCACTCTTCATGGCCCAGCCATATTAGGCGTTGAATCCGTAGACGTCATCATTTTAGTTTTTAATCAACTCAACATTAATTAAATATTCATAATTATATAAATATATATATTTTTTTTAACTTTATAAATTATTTCTATTAAAGAGTAACTACCTACAGCAGCGTGACATTGTATTTCGTTTAATTCTCTTTCTTTTTTCTGGATTGTGTCACATTCTTTAACCTTTTTTTCTATTTCAATAATTACTTACTTAATTTTGAATTTTTATTTAATAGTGTTCTATGTGTACTTTTTAGTGAATCTATGTTATTATCCTATTTTTTTATAACTTCCACATATTTATCTCTAACGAGTAATTCATTTTTAACAATCCTTTACAGACGCTAAACGACACTAACAACAATGACGTTGATTGTGATGAAATTATAACTCCTTCCACATAAGAAAAAAACAAACCTAAAATACCATCAGTGTGTGTTTTGCATAAAACTCTGAAAGAAGTCCATGCTTTCTTTCAAGACCTCCAAATTGACAATTATACTGTTAAAAAAATGAGCATCGGCATAAAAATCAATTGTGAAAGTTTTGAATCATACCTAAAGTTGTGTAACATGCTAAGTGCTAAAAACATCCAGTTTTTCACACATGACCTTCCAAAATCAAGGTTATTTAAAGTAATTCTATACAGACTAGAAGAATTGTGTACAGAAGTGCTGAAAAATTAACTGACATCACATGGTTTAAAATGCCAAAACATAAAATTAATTAAAAAACACTATGATCGATTTGTTAACACTGTTTATTTAATCTTTCCTGAAATTGGCTCCATTCGCCTTGAAGAGCTAAAGAAAAACTACAAATCAATCTTTAAAACTCAAGTGAAATGAGATTTCGCACGTAAACAATACAACTGAATTAGGCAGTGTTTCAACTGCCAAATGTATGGCCACGGCGAGAAAAACTGTCGCATTAAAACTCATTGTGCTATCTGTTCAGAATCTCATAAAACGAGTGAATGTACATTAAAGAATATCAAATGTGCCAACTGCAATGAAACACACAAATCCACTGATTTCATATGCATCAGTCGTCAAAGCTTTTTAGAAATGAGGGAAAAGCTCTCAGCCAAAAACAAGCTTCAACGCGTGAGAAGAGCACGTACTCACTTCGAACTGAATGCAAGTGATTTTCCTTCACTCCCAACTAGACGTAGTGCACCATTTGGAATTTGGTTATCGTCTGGATAGGGAAGAGAGAAGTGGTGGTGATGTTTCCGTTGTAATAAAACGTTCAATAAAGTACAATTTGCTACCAATAGTAAATACGAAATTTATAGAAACCATTGGCATAGAAATTCCTTTTGTTAATGGACTTTTATTAAAAGTTTTTACTGCTTATTTTCCAATTGGTAGGATTTCTCGTCATGATCAAACTGAACTACGAAAAGATTACATTAAGCTATTTAATACTAACGACTTATTTCTTATAGGTAGTGATTTTAACGCCAGACATAGAAATTGGGGTTGTCTTAGAGCAAATCGGTGGGGCAACATTCTTGCTGCCCTTCAGTCAAGGTACCCATTCGAAATTCTCTTTCCACCTAATCATACTCACTTCCATCTGCCAGAAACAAAAATCCACCATCATAAGACTTTTTCCATACCAATATTCTCGAGCTTTTTACCCCACCAATTACTTTTAACGAATTGAGTTCCGACCATCTGCTTGTTAAGTGTAGTGTAATATTGTCTCCAGCTAAATTCTAATAAAGTGTATAATTTCAAGAATGCCAGCTGGAATCTATTTCGAATGCTTTCCAATACAAAATTAGAAAATGTCATCGTTCCTAATACAAGCCCATCTCATATCGATGAGAACATTCACTATTTTAGAAAGTGATGATCAGTCAGTACCAAAGAAAACTGTAGTTAGGCATTCATGCAAAATACACCCACCCTTTCTCTCGATATGATGACTGAGAAATATAAAATATATATATATATAAATAATAATAATATGGGCGGCGCTACAGCCCGTAGAGGGCCAGGGCCTAGCTTCTCAGCAACCACTCGTGTTGTGCGTGATATTGTTCTTTCACGAGTGGAAAGGACCTACAGTTTAATGCCGACTCCGAACGGCGAAGTTGAGAAGTTTTTCTAGACAGGAAATTCTCTTTGAGCATTGTCAGTGACTCGAAAGAGGTGGAGCCGTGAAATATGAAAGGTGGTAAATTCGGGTATCGAACCTGGCACCCTCTGCGTAGGAGTCGACGCACTTACCCACTACGCCACGGCGACCCACAAGAAAATTAATGCTCTTGTTAAATTTGCTATTGCGAACTCCAGGAATCAATCTTGGAACGAATGCTTACCAAGCCTAGATAAGGGTAGAAAATCTTTTTGGAATATTAAAAGGTAATAAAGAAAAAGAAGGCATTTTTCCTCCCCTTAAAACAGGCAATTCTGTATTTCTTTCTTGCTCTAAAAAAGCAAATACGCTAGTTACTACCTTCTTTAATAACCATACGACTGTCAACACTGGTATCACAGACATAAATATTGAATCTTCCGTCCAGCAATCAGAAAACCTTATAGATTCATGCTCCTTGTTTGAGAATTATCATTCAACTTCTCTTTGGCGAATTTAGGGACATCATTTGCAGTCTGGAATCAAGGAAACCAACTAGACCTGATAAGATAAGAAATATATATTTCAAAAATCTTTCCGATTTTGCCTTGAAGAAACTGGCGGAAATCTTCAACAACTGCCTTAGACTGGGATGTTTCCCCATGAATGGAAAGTTGCCAAGATAATACCTATCCTTAAACCTGGCAAAGCTCCTGGTTTGCCCTCCAGCTATAGGCCTATTCGCCTACTAAGTTGTCTTAGCAAATGCTTTCAAAAGATTATCAAGAAGAGACTAGTCTCCTTTTTTTGATAACAATGGTATCCATCTAACGCAACAATTTGGACTTAGAGCTTTTCATAGCACCACACATAGGGTCCATTGTATCACAAAAGATATAAAAAAAGATTTCTTAATAGGCAAAAGCACTGGAATGGTAATTTTAGACAGAAAAAGCATTCGATACTGTTTGGCATGAAGGTCTGATACACAAGTTAGTAAATTTCAAATTTCCCTTATATATAGTCAAAATTATGCAATCGTTCCTTTAGTCCCGAAGTTTCAAGGTATCTATTAATCAAAACTTCTCCAACAGCCAACAGATCAAATCTGGAGTTTCGTTATTGCTCCAGTCTTATTTAATATATATACCTTTGATGTCCCCAACTTGAGAAATTATATTACTGCCCTATTTGCTGATGATACATGCATTTATTCCTCAGATTCAATTGGTTTCAATATTGAAACTAATCTTCATTTGGGATTAAATGACCTATTAGTGTATTGTGGCAATTGAAATATTAATATTAATGCTTCAAAGACTCAAGCTATCTTTTTTACTCGTATAAGAAAAGCTTGCTTACTTCCAAGCAACAACCTTTCTCTGAACGGTTCTCTAGTTGAATGGAAATTGAACGCAAAATATCTTGGTATATAATAATAATAATATTGGTGGCGCGACAGTCTGATGCGGACCTGGGCCTAGCTTCTCAGCAACCACTCGTGTTGTGCATGCTATTGTTCTTTCACGATTGGAAGGGACCTACAGTTTAATGCTGACTCCGAACGGCGAAGTTGAGAAGCTTTTTCTAGACAGGAATACTCTTTGAGCATTGTCAGTGACTCGAAAGAGGTGGAAGCCGTGAATTATGAAAGTTGGTAGATTGGGGATTCGAACCTTGCACCCTCTGGGTAGGAGTCGACGCACTAACCCACTGCGCCAAGGCGACCCACATCTTGGTATATACTTAGATAAAAAATTAACATTCAATCTTCATGTTCAGGAAATTATAAAAAAAGATAATACCAATATTAGAATCCTGTGCCCATTCATATGTATTCAAAACTAAGCGACGAGAATAAACTCTTAATTTTTAAATAAATTTTTCAAACCATAATATTTTATGGATCACCAGTCTGGAGCAAGTGCGCGAGCAGTCTAAAGTTGAATACGCAAACTACAAACTGCTCAAAACAAATTACTTGAAATGATTCTAAATCTGCATTAGTTTTTCCCCACAAAGGAACTTCATACAATGGCCAATATAGAAAACAACAAGAAATGAACGACTTTACCAACGCTATATGAATTCTTGCTTATCATCGGACAATGAATTGATTTCAAACTTAGCCTCATAACGAGTGTGTTAATTTATTCATTATATACCTTTGATAAAGTCTTTAATTTGAAAGTTCATATCTGTATTCAGTTATTAATATATTTATTTATTTACTTATTTATATATTTATTTATTTATTCATATATTTATTTATTTATTCACTTATTTATTTATTTATTTACATATTTATTTATTTATTCAAGTGATTACTACTCTATATTTCTATTTATTAACTTTGTCCATTTGTTCCGTTATTTATCAACTATTTATTAAATTGCTTGTTTCTTGTTATTTATTATGTTTCTCTCAAACGCACTCAGTGATTCACAAATTGTACTATTTTGTAGATTAAGATTAAATAAAAAGATGAAAAGATGTAAGATTAAATAAAAATCAAATCTCTGTAATTAAATCTCGTAAATAATTAAATGTAAAATTCATGCCACAATAAAATACTAAGGCAGCGACCTGCCTGCCGAAGAAAGTCTAATGGCGGATGGGTGAGGAGTGTGTTTAAACCTGGGGAAAGGGCAGTTTGCATTGCTACGCTGATGGAAATACATGTTATCTACTCCACCCTTGCCCAAAATGTTTGGTTTTTCCTTCATGTGGGAACACAGGCAAATCAGAAGATTTCCCTATATATGAACAGGCTATATTCATGTGAGAAAGCGTTATTTTCCAAATTCAAGCCACACGATTGTTCCTGCGCTTAATAACCTTCAGCATAATAAAAGTCGTTGACTATTTTAAAAGTTACTCGTTGCTACTCCCACAGCCAGTTTGGAAGTACTTCGCGCCTTGGTGTGCCGATCACGAGAAGCAGAGTCCCCAAGAGAATCCAGTCTCTATAGGCCCTCTTCTTCTTTCTGATGGCTTCTTGAACTCTGGGTGTTTTAAACCACGCAGTTCCTTCCTTATCACTAGCTGCCGCACCTAGCCACGAACATCCCGTGCAGAGGCAATAACAGCTATTGACGGTCACCGCTCATCCACCGCTAATATAAATAAATAATATATATATAATATATAAGTAATATATCTATATATAATATATATATATATAATTTGCGCTCGCTTAAGGGATTGCTAATTCCCTGAAGTGTGCGGGGTCAAGATACAACATGGGCCGTTGGTAAAGTGGCAGAAAGGGAGACGAGGCACCTGTGTACATCGGTCTTAAATTTCTGCGGATTGTAGTCTGCGAGAAATATAAGGCTGGAGAGTGCATTCCATATTCGTGTAGCGCGGCTGAAAAACGAATCTCTAAGTTTAACTGTCCGAAAGTAACCTTAAGGCTAACTGATGGGCATTCTTAGGGAGACTGGTATTGCGGGAGTTACACAAATGCAAGTCAAGAGACTCGACGACGGAACATTTGTGTTGCTTCGCAACCCATAAGTAAGGTGACACCTCTTTCCAGTGCTATTGAAATCACTTTAATAATTCAAGCCCAACGGAAAGTGAATGCGTTGACCTTACTATTTATTTTAATATCATATTTTAATTTGTATGAATAAAGTTCGGGCAGTCTTGACGGACCCTCAGAACAGCTATCTTCGTGTGTTTTTTATTTAACTGGCGCATTCGCGAAACGGAACTCGCTCGATTTGATAAATCAAACCTAAAAATCAGTGTGGTACAGAGTTAAAAAAAAAAATAAAAAAAAGTATTTTGAAAAGTGTAGTGTCTTACAACATATAGTTTAGTTACACTTGTAACTATTTAATATTTACTAATAAAACACAGCTTTAGTTTTCTTTTTTTTGTTCACTTTATTTAACTTTCACAAAATGAGACTAGTCAACTTTGACTTCGGCTTGACAATGAGAGATAGTAACAACAGCGTGGCTCTTATCTATCGCCTTCACATCAAAGATAGAGCCGTTATCCTTTGTTAAAATTGTGAAGCGTTGTCAGCACATTGGTGTTAGGCTGACAAAACATCACGTGTGCTGATAAATGCCTTCTAACATTAATTACTAAGGTTACATATAATATATATGTGACACCTCTCCACTTTAAGTTTTTGGTCCATCAAAAATAAATTAGCATCTTAATATTTCACATACATAATAAAAAAAGTAATGAAAAAAAATCAAGTTAGAATTCAATATGAGTGGAAAAAAATAACGTATTTTAATTTAGATTCATAATATATATAAGTTACGGACAACATTGTTAACACATCATTATATCCCACATTCCTAACATGATTGCTTCCACCAGTACAACAGTGGAAAACACCTGACACCATTCTACATTCCTAGCATCATAGAAGATCCAACACGCTCCCAGTGTATTTCGCTGACTTTGCGTCTGGAGAGACAAACAAAGATCTTCAATTTCATTCTCCTATCTTTCCTTTGTTCCCACATTTCCGCCGCATAGGTGTTAAGTTAGTTTTAAGAACACTTTGTGTTTAGTTTTTAAGTAACTTCTAAACGAATCAGTTGAATAAAGAGGCGAAGCCTCAAAAAAATATTTTTTTGAAGTTTTCATAAGAGGAAAACTTAATTTATATTCAACATAAGAATAAAATAGCTCTTATTACCTGGAGTTAATTTTTCATTTTTTTACTGTATGGTGTATTTTATTTTTATAGACATCTATTTGTTTATCACAATACTTAGTTAGTCTTCGATTGCTTGTATCATAAATATAATTACCATCTACCTTGAAATTATTCAATCTTTTGTATTTTGGTTTACACTTTGAAATGTTCCTATTTTTTACAATACTTTTACATAAACTATTGGTGTCATGTTTGTTGTTGTTAAGTTATTCTGTTCGTTTGCATTTTTGTAATTCATATTTCATTGCTAATTGTTGTATTTCATTTTTGTTGTTGTTCTTGTTTATAAAGTCAATTGGTCTTAATTTGGCTGTAGATATTTCGTTGTCACATTGTAAATCATTATGATATCAAAGATTTTTTCATCTAAGTCAACTAATTTGGATTGGTTTTTATCTGCGTTGAGAAGTCTCAAATGTTCATTAAGAGTTCCGTGCAATCTGTCTACATCTGAATTACCTGTCTTATTGCCTGGAGTTGTTTGGTGAAAAGTTATACTACTATCTTTTAAAAACTGCTCGACGGCATTGTGTATAATACACTTTTCGCCATCAGAAACCAACTTCCTCATTTTCCATTTTAAATATATACCCATGTTCTATCCTTAAGTTTATGAATGGTGGCATGTTTTGAAAATTGATCAATCATAGTTAGGTAGATAATATTTCTACAAGGACACCAGATGTCCATATGTACAATATCATTAACATTTTTGGGTGATTCCGTGTGTATATACGATAATTTTGGCGGATGCCTATCATATTTCTTTAAGTTACATGTCTCGCAATTGTTAATAAATTTATGTATTAATCTTATCATATGAGGATAGCAATATTTTTGTTTAAGTTCTGAAAATACTTGGGAAATGCCTCCATGGTTATTTTTTAAATGTTCTTTTTCTGTGATTGTAAGCATCTTGTTTTTATCCGTGATATCTTCCAAGTTACTACAAGATTTGAGAATCTTGAGGTTAGTATTAGAGTAGGAGGGCATGGGCCTGCGCATCCAGGGCAAAGTTGTTAACTGCTTTCAAATTAGCGAGCTGCCAGCAACGATCCTTGTTAAATGCACCGGTCAAGTTGACATACAGCCTCCTCGCGGCGCCCTCTGGATAGCCTTTGCAGCAACTGCTTAGAGGTGAACTAATGTATGCAGCGGCCCCCTTGTCCAGGGGCTTAAATCAGGACACGGTCCTCCAGGTTCGAGGGTTGCGCGTGGGGTTAACTTCCCCACCGTGTAAAAAATTACAGTTCCGATCGACGAGAAGCCTCGGATACGGATTACCCTACTGCTGACGACCATGGACAACGAAATAAGGACAACGATTTTCGGTTCTGCACGTGGAATGTGAGGTCCCTGAACAGACCACGAGCAGCCGATGAACTTGCGGAAGCCCTCGAAGCTTTTAAGGCAGATATCACCGCCATTCAGGAGGTGCGGTGGGATGGGCCTGGCAAAAAGAGGATGAAAAACTGCGATATTTACTTCGGCGATTGCTACAAACAGCGAAGGCAGCGCTTATTCGGATGCGGGTTGGTTATTCGAGGCAGACTTAGGCAAGAAGTCTTAAGCTTTGTCTGTAAAAGCGAATGCCTCATAACAATCCGCTTCAAGGCTACATTCGGCAACATCAGCCTGATATGCGCCCACGTCCCAACGGAGGATAAAGATGACGACAGCAAAAACGACTTTTACGATCTCCTAGAGAGAACATACGATCAATGCCCCAGCTATTGGGGGATTTTGAGATTGTTCTAGGAGATTTCAACGCAAAGCTGGGCAAGGAACACATCTTTGCTAGAGTCATCGGGAAGCACAAGCTGCACGACATCACGTCCGAGAACGGACTCAGGCTTTTAGACTTCGTAACGGGGCGAAACCTTTTTGTAGCCAGCACGCGGTTCCCTTACCTCAACATCCACAAAGGGACCTGGCGGTCTCCTGATCAATCAACCGTCAACCAGATTGATCATATTGCGATCGACGTCAGACACTCCTCCAGAATTCTCGATGTCCGAACATTCCGAGGAGCCAACATCGACTCGGATCATTTCCTTGTTGTAGCCGAGGTAAGAACACGGATATCGATGGGACAACGGAGTAGAGCAAGACCAAAAAAGTTTGACGTCAGAAAGCTACAATCGCAATTGACCGCTAGCAACCTTGCCGATCGAGTCTCCCTAAAGCTCTCAGAGAGTCCAACCCTGCCAGACGAAACAATCGACCAACAATGCAACGGTTGTCAAAAGGCCATCAGAGAAGCTGCATCTGATGTGCTGGGTCTTAAAACGGCACCCCAAAAAACCCCTGGTTTGACAACGAGTGCAGGCAGGCACATTCAGCGAAGCAAGCAAGGCGACGCTGGACAGAAGGACGAGAGCGGTTTGTGAGCTCTACGAACTTAAAAGAAAGGAAGAGCACCGGCTTCTCAAAAAGAAAAAGAAAGAGCACGAGAAGCGCGCGATTGAAGACATGGAGAGGTGTTACGGCAGAAATGACGTCAGAAAGTTCTACCAACGGGTAAAACAACTATCCAATGGATGAAAAAATCGGACAGAAGCCTGTCGTGACGCAGAGGGACAACTCGTAGTAGATTCGCAGTCGATACTGAGAATCTGGAAGGATCATTTCTGTAGACTGTTAAACGGCGAGGAAAACTCCAATACCGCTGTCAGGCAAATAGTTCCACTCAACGCAATTGACGATGATCGACGAGAATTCCGTCCCCCCGACCTAGACGAAGTCAAGATAGGCATATCGAGACTAAAGTCGAATAAAGCTGCTGGTGCAGACGGACTGTCTAGGGAACTGTTTAAGACAGCTGGAGATGAGCTAGTAATACATGCACCAACTCATCTGTAAGATATGGTCGGAGGAAAGCATGCCCGACTAGTGGAATCTCATTATAGTTTGCTCCATCAAGGTCAGTAACGAACTCACAGAGACCTTCAATGTCAAAAAAGGTTTCAGACAAGGCGACGCGCTATCATGTGATTTCTTTAACATCATCCTGGAAAAGATCGTGCAAGACTCACACGCCAACACTAGAGGCACGATCTTCCAGAAGTCCGTACAACTGCTAGCATACGCGGATGACATTGACGTGATTGGCAGAACACAGCGAGCCGTCAATGAAGCGTTTGCTGGTATTGAAGCGGAGGCGGCCAAAATGGGTTTAGCGGTGAACGAGGGCAAAACGGAGTACATGCTGTCATCGAGAAAGGACACACAACATCGACGTCTTGGACAGAGCGTCACAATGGGCAGCTATAACTTCAAGGTAGTCAAGGACTTCGTCTACCTTGGCTCGCAAGTCAACAGTACGAACAACACCAGTACCGAGATTAAACGCAGAATTACTCTTGCCAACCGCTGTTTCTATGGGCTCAAGAGGCAATTGAGTAGTAGAGTCCTCTCTCGAAGGACCAAGTGAACATTATATAACACCTTGATCATCCCTGTCCTGCTCTATTGTGCGGAAGCATGGAAAATCTCAAAAGCGGATGAAGAAGCACTTGGTCTTTTGGAGAGAAAAGTTCTGCGTCCAATCATTGGTCCTGTTTGTGTTGATGGTTATTGGAGAAGAAGATTCAACCACGAACTGTACGGGCTGTACAGCGGCATGAGCCTAGTCAGGCGTCAACGGATTCAACGCCTAAGATCGCTGGGCCATGTAGAGCGCATGGACAACACTGCTCCAGCCCGAAGACTCTTCGACTCCGAACCAGTGGGACAAAGCAATAGAGGACGCCCACGGAACCGATGGCGCACCCAGTTGGAGACAGATGGCAACAGATCGTGCCGGCTGGAGAGGCTTACTGGTTGAGGCCCAGGTCCACCCCGGACTGTAGCGCCACCTGAAGAAGAAGAAGAAGAGGTTAGTATTACTAGAAAAATGTTTAACATATAACGAACTATGCATCTTCACAATAAACGCATATGTGTCCTTTGTCGATAAATCTTTTCATTATTCTCAAAAAATCGCTATCTTCTGTAACACAAATAATTTTTGCATTTCTTGTTAACTATTTTTGTGAACATTTTTTCTCTATCGCTTGATTTTAAGAATATTTGATTTTTGTAGATATTTATTGCCTTTTCTGTTATATGTATATAGCGTAAATTATGTTCAACTGCACTATGTATCGTCGCATCTGTGGACATGATATCATTACCATTGTCATCGATGCATTCGTTGTTATTAAGTTTGTAAGTATCGGAATCATTTAGCGCGTTTAGTAAGATCTTCATATTATTTTTTTGTTGTTGGGCTTCATTTATTACAGTTTGGTCATTATAGTTAAGTCGGCTTAGTCCGGCTACATACCTTTATATATTTGATCGTGAAATTATACTCGCTTAGTTGTATCTTCCGGCGCTGTAACTTCATATTCGGGTTTTGCAGGCTATTGAGCCAAATAAGGGGCCTGTAGTCAGTTTGAATGACAAATGGTCTGGCATAGAGATAGGTGTGAAAATATTTAACTGATCACACAATCGCTAATAATTCCTTCTCTATGGTTGAATAGCGGATTTCATATTATGAAAGAAACGTATGAATATGCCCTTTACGAAACAAATAATATAGAAATTATAAACTCTGTAAAACAATTAGTCATACGTAAGATAAAAGATTTATTTATGGGGCAATTGCCTAAAGAAATGAGGAGCAATTTCAACGATGAAGTGCTATCAATCTTACGTACATATATTCAACATCGACTATACAAATAACCATACTGGCAGTATGAAAGTCGACAAACGGTACCACCCGTACAATGCAAAATAATATAATTTTATTCTAAGTGGTCTACAAAACAACCCGCAATACGGAGCACGGAATGAAAATAGGTACACTTACAATAATAGGTCAGGACAACATAGGCAAGTATTTAAAACGTGAGGCCAACCTCGAAGTTAAATTATTTTTTATATTATTTTTAACACTTTGATCATCCCTGCCTAGATTTTACTATAGAGGGAAATAAATATAAAGCTCGCATAGACACAGGCTCTTCAGTTAGCTTAATTAACTCCTCAAGAGTTTTCTGTAGTATATTCCCTCTATTCGAAGAGAAAAACATTTACCTTAACACCATCAATAAAATAACTAAAGAAAGAATTCATATTGTTGTTTCTAGCATGTTTATAAACACAGCAACAGTTAAACTTTACTCAGAAAAATCCCAAGAAATTGAGTACTGTGAATTGAGTACTCTCAAGTAAGAATATTGTCGAAATTCATCTCTCTTATTTAAATGAACAAGAGAGAGAAGAATTTTAGAGTATACAAAAGAGATTTCATGGTCTGATTAACAAAGAAGGCGATAAACTCATGAACACTGATTTCATAACTCACGAAATAATAACAGTTACGGATCAGCAAATCAACTCTAGGCTTTATGGAGGTCCCACGCCAAGAAGCGAAAGTTCGAAAGCAAGTTGATGAAATAGAGAAACAAGGAATTGTCCTTAAATCTAATAGTAGATATTCTTCACCTATTGTGGTAGTTCCCAAAAAGAGCACGAATTAACTGTATACGATAAATACTTTCTGCCTAATATTGACAGTAAATTAGACAAATTAGCTAAGAGATATTATCAGATCAAAATGCACCCCAGAAACATTCATAAGACTGCATTTGTTACGCCAAACGGTCTATATGAGTCTACTCGGATGTCTTTTGGGCTTTTGTCAAATGTCCCTTCCTGAAAAAGGACAGTGAATTCTTGGGTCATGATCTGACAAAAGATGGAATGAAACCAAACCCTTATAAGGTTAAGTGTATTTCAAATTACGAAACTACCGTCAACCGAAAAATAACTAAAATCTTTTACAGTTCAAACTGAATTGTAAAGGAAATTCGTTCAGAACTATGCCAAAATAGCTAACCTTTTTACCAGATACTTAAAAAAAGGGAGCAAAAATCAATATGAGTGATCCTGATTCATCCAAGCATTTGAAACAATAAAACGTAATATAACTTCCCATCCCCTGCTTAGAGAAATTTCAAAAGTGATTGGAAACGGCTAAACATTTCAAGAAGGTAAGTACGATAGGAAATCACTTAAGCCCAAATTTAAAACCTCCGAAACTCCTTCTTGAGCTATTTTCTTAAGAAAAAGGCGTATGCTTATAATTTAAATATTAAAAACTGTGCTAGTAGATTAGAAGCAATTACTAATCATTTGGCGAAGTTCGAAAAATCCAAGAGAATTATTTGCGACAGTGAATTTCAATCTGAAAATATAAGAGAATACCTTAGAGAAGAAGGTATTGAAGTTAATTTCACTAAACCCAGTTCGCATACTGGATATTCTGATATTGAACGCTTCCGCTTTACTCTCCTGGAGATCCTCTTAACAATCAAGAACAAGGATCTCACAACAACAAGAATTCACAAAGCCGTTCTAATTTACTATAACAGGTACCACTCAACTATTGGAATGAGTCATAACCAAACAGCTAACGTTGACGTTCAGGTGCCAATTCAGAGGATTACAAAACAGAAAGACAGAATTCTAGATAGAGAAATCTATTCAGAAACGATAAGGGAAGGTTTTATTCGAAATTAGAAGCACTTAGGAAACAAAAATGATCCATACTATATTAAAAGATCAAATCAATTTTCAGGTACGAATCTGGCTTATGATGTTACTGACCTTCATGATGACAGTGATAGGAGCAGAAACAGCCCTTCTAATAAGACCAATTCAGACTGGCACACCACAATAAAAAGAGGTTCAGTGGAAATAATTAACAATTCACAAACCATCTTGCATGTTATTGATACCAGGCAAATACTATCAGTATTAGAATTAAATGAAATAAATAAAAAAAAGAAATTTAACGAAAAACGGTCCATTAGCTGATGAATTGACAATTATAAACGCAAGGGTTAGAACTCTATTACCTATAGTACGAACAAAAAGAGGCTTCATGAATTTCATTGGAGTTGGCCAGAAGTGGTTGTTCGGCACTCTGGAAGACAAAGATAGAGTAGACATAAGGGATCATCTCAAAATTGTAGAAACCAATAACCAAGCTGTTTTTATATAAAATTTGAACAAGCAGATTGTTATCAATACACAACTAATAAGTAATATCAATAACATAATGCCGTAATTGACAGTCAAAGAAGCTTAAGGTTAAAATTAATACAAACTGATCAGCTCTTAAAATTGAAAATTCTTGAATATAAAATAGGTAACATCTTAGACAACCTACCCAAAAACTATTTAAAAACCTAATTGAAAATGATTGTCCCTATTCCTAGTAAAATGTTAAAGAAATTGATATGAAGCCAAGGGAAGAATTCATTGAAATAAATGGCACACAATATGATTATAGCCCCAGTAACCTACATACTGGGAACCTGAATAAAAGTAATAACTGTTTTTTTCGTTATTTTCGAAGTAATACCAAAACAGAACTCATAATACTCATCAAGTTGTAAGTCAATGGGATGATAGAATTGTAATTCTAAATGGAAACTTTTTAATCTTTGTAATCAATTGTTCGATTAACATCCTTAACGTCTCGATTTCTAGCTTTAATACTGAGTTTGTACAAAATTTCATTAATGAAGAAAATCAAAATGTCAAAATTAATGAAAAGATCAGTCTGAAAATTTGGATTTGGAATAACTACATTACAAGTTCAACGTTTCCCTAAGTAATAATTATAGTGATTATTATCATCGTCAGAATTTGTAAGAGTCATAAAAAACTAAAACTAGAAACAAGAAACATAAAAAATTAAATTTCCGAGAATTTCATACCAAAGGGTGGTGAAGTTACACAAACGCAAGTCAGCAGACTCGACGACGGAACATTTCTGTTGCTTCGCAACCCACAAGTAAAGGGACGCCTCTTACCGGTGCCAATGAAATGACTTTGATAATTGAAGGAAGGTGAATGCGTAGACCGTATTTCGAAGCATTTTTGACGACCTCAAATATGTGATCGTTCTAAGTGTTGTATTGATACAAATACCAAGGATGGAAAGTTATCCGGTTTCATCGACACAAGAGCCATTCATGGATAATGGCTGATTATCAAGGATTCGCTTGATTGACAGCAGACAACTTTGAGGTTTTGTAGCATTGATTTTCACTCTGTTGTTATTTCCCCAGTTAACAATGCTGTTGAGATCGGAATTCAATTCTTATCATACAATGCCGTTCCAATTTTATGGCCGAAGGGCGGGGTCGTGAATCTTGGAACGAATATGAAAAACTGAGAGTGCTGTCATTAGCGAAGGAATGGATTGGATTATCATTTATAAGAAGAGAGAGTGCCGGAGACAGAACATAGCCTTGGGGAACTCCAGCATTTATTTGGTGGATATCAGACTTGAATATATCCAAAACAACTTAAATTGAACGGTTCGAAACGTAATTTCTAATCCATTGAAGAAGAGATCCATCGATACCATCGGCACGAATTTCCGATACGAGAATTTGATGCTAAGCTCTGTGACATGCTTTACAAATATCAAGCACAACGATCTTGATTTCGCCTGGATTGTGCAAAGAATGGTTTCACTTTTCGGTGAGATAAGCAATCCGATCACCAGTGGACCTGATACTGCGGAACGAGCACTCTCAGTCGTTAGAAGGTTCCGCGATTC
The DNA here is from genome assembly GCA_964034865.1 of Eristalis intricaria. NCBI lineage: Eukaryota > Metazoa > Arthropoda > Insecta > Diptera > Syrphidae > Eristalis > Eristalis intricaria. The sequence goes on from OZ035874.1 coordinate 10,241,503, forward strand.
AAGATATTTGAATGTGGATGTGAGTGCTATGGGTCGGTATGAGGTGGATGACGAAGATTCGCACATTTAAGGGATGGGCTGGACAAATGCCGATACGAGTTGGTTCAGCAACAAATTCACAATTCTAACTCACTGCTGAATGATGAAATTAACCGGGAGTTGCGACCGAGAATGTGTAGCAGTGGCGGACCGAACGCATTCGCCACCGAAACAAATAATACTAGCATTTGCACTCAACACTTCTTTTTTTTCTTTCTTTCCGGGCCTTCGCGAAGCATTCGTAGGTGAATAGTGGAAGCAAGGGACACCAGGTGATGATCAGTTGACAGTCAAGCTCCTCTCATCACACGAACGTCACAAACCATCAGTTTCCAACACGATGGTACCACAAAGAGAAAGTGTGTGGAAAGAAGGTATTCATTATAGACATGCCATTTGCACAGCAAAAGTTCAATAACTTCTCTCCGTTACGTAAATACTCAATAAAATTCAAAAGCAATAAAACATCCCAACCGATTTAATTTGTATTTTTGTTAATTTAAAGCAATACTTTTGCTTATATTCTGTCCATTTTATCCTGGTTTCACAGTCTAATTAAAAAAAAAAGGATAAAAGTAACAAAACTTAACCAACTCCAATTTCTAATGGACCCTATTATTCGTCATAAACAAAGAACGCTCAATGTGTCTTCATGTCTGCATTCTGTTGTAAATATCTGTAATATCCACAGAGAAATAATGTAATTAAATTGGTTATGCCATTCGGCCTTTATTACAAATTCAAGCCGAATGTCAAATACTTCTCCGTCCATCAGTATGTATGAATGTTGTTCGTTTGAAAAAAACCTACTGATACTGATAAATTCACATTCATCAAAGTTGAAACTCTGGTTTCCTGAAATTATTCAATTTCTTGAGCAGCTTTCTTGATTTCTGCAAAAATCATTATAAGGAACACCCATTCTCCCGGCAAGAATACCAATTGCGCGGTGTCCGGTTATAACACCATGGAGTGTCCTGAATGAAGGTCTGCTAAATATAAGGAGACTGATCACTTGGGATTAAGTCATGTCTATATTTCCTTTGTTTTAGAGGAGGTGATGCCTCCTGCATAAAAATCTTCTTCTTAACAAGTTCGCGCACGGTGCTTATATTTGATGACATGCGCTGGTGAATATTTGGCATTTTAAAAACATGATTTGATTTTTTTTCTTTGTGAAGCCAGAAATGTGTTCAGTGAATGAAAGTCACGTTTGGCCTTGCTCTCCGCTATTATTATGTGTCAATTTAACACATCACGTACCATTACATTAACCAAGTGGCCGAGGATATCCACTCCATATCAACCAAATTCTTATAAACGTTTTTAAGCATTGTCTCAGATTTCACTAGTGTCCATTTAGGTTGCATTTAGGTTGTGGTTGCACTTCCAGTTGTATGTTAGCACTAGAACGATAACGTTCGAGGAAATAAAATATTTTAAAATTCAAAATAATAAGCTGAGAATTTAATTTGCGCCCAACTTTCGGCGTGAATAGTACGTGTAAAAGTGAAATGAAAGCAAATACCAGTGTGTGCAGAGTAAAGTATCCTACATAAAGGAGGAAATATACCCAAAAAAAAACATCCCCAATACCAAGGGAGAGGAAGACATACAACAAACAAGTATCCTCCATAAAGGAGAGAGACACCAACAGACGAGCATACTAAAAGAGAAGATACATCAAACATCAATCAAGTCTGAAGTAAGAATATAGTTAAGTGAAAATAAGTCAAATTATTTTATTATATATTATTATACTAAGTGAATTTTATTCAAAACAAGTGAAATATCGTGATTTTTCGTGAATCGTATTAAAGCGGGAACATTTTAAACTAAAATAACATAAAGTTAGTTAAGTTATTGATCAACATGAGTTTAAACGAAGACTAAGCTCTTAGCAGTCAACACGGCCTCTCTAAAAAGTGAAATAGATCACTTAAAATCTCAATAAACCGTAGTAGAAGGCTCTAATACAGTTACAGAATACAAACAACAGACAATACAAGAAAGCAAAGGGTAGAATGACTAGACGAGATCAAATCATTACCAGCAATTCAGGAAATTCTACGTACGTTAGCTGGCGAGATGACAATTCAATTAGCCTCTATAGCAAGGCAGTCGAAATTATTTTGCAGCGTTAACCATATTATGTGATAAAGTTACACATGCTAACAATACATTGAAGAAACATGTCTAAATCTTAGAAAAAGGAATTACTTTCCAAAAATTTCGACTTCGCTTTTTCCGATAAGAGACCCGCTCATATAATTGAGCAAGAGCTCAGTGTTTTACGACGGGGAAACCTGTCAATACTAGACTATTTCAATTTATTCAATAAGAGCTGACTATTTTAATTAATAAAAGAATAATGATGCACGGTACAGAGACTGCACTAACTGCTATAGAGCTAAACAATGGTAACAGGCGTAACGCTCTTCGCATTTTTGTTACATGGCTCAATGGTCAATTGTCTAACATAACATTTTCGTTATCGCCTGAAGACTTGCCATGGGATTTGGCAAAGGCTCAAGAATTGGAATCAAATAACTTGAGCCCACATTTTTATTCGCTATTTCGGTTAAACCGAAATACAGCAAGCAATAAACACTATAATAAAAATAATAATAAAAGGAATTACTTTCAAAAACCAGAACTGATGTATGTAGAAAGATCCAGACAATCTTCTAACAATCCACAGTTCAAACCAAATTTTTAAAACTACCCCCAAGGTAATTCATTCAATAATAATAGACTACAATTCAAGGAAATTTCAATCAGGCGCCTAAAAAAAGGCCACACTACCGTTGGGTTTTTAAGAGTAAAGATATGTATATATATAAATAAGAAGGATGTAATATGGAAATTAACATAGTAGTGTGACAAACAAGAATTACAAAAAGGATAATGCAAACACAAGAACATGTGTTGTATTGCAACTATATTCACATTTGAACACTATTTCTCAACACAATGTACATGTAATAGAAATAATGAAGAAACAAACAATTTAAATCTTCAGTACAAGCCCATTTCTCCAGGGAACTTAGAATGTTTAACATTTGGCAAGTTTTTTTTGAGGATGTCTGAGATCATGTTTTTAGTTTTCACATAGCTTAATCTAATTTTATTATTTTAATAAAGGTAACGTATATAACAATACTTTATATCTATGTGTTTGCTTCGAGAATGATAAGCCGGATTTGTGGTTAGCTCTTGGGCTTCTTTTGCTGCGGTTGACAGTGCTACATACTCAGCTTCAGTACTGCTTATTGCTAATGCGGTTTGAAAAGACACTTCGTGCTGCAACGAATGAGCATCCAGTATATGCCTTTCCGTCGCTAGATTTCCCCTTCAACACATACATTCTTAGAATGCGTTGCTCAATCATGTCGATGAGGTTCCTTCATTACCCAAAATATCGCAATAACTCATTGTCACTTGCCCTAGCTATGCGTAGTACATTCTAGGCGTGTAACATCTTATTCACACATAGCGCTGAATCAGATAAATGGTATCCACTGTTATAGCTGCTATGTTCCCTCTAGTGTACCACACTGAGATAATCTGAATCTTTTAGATGATATAGCAGCTGACGCCCGAGGAAAGAACCCGGTCCTCATTACCGGCGAATTCAACGCGAGTTGTGTATTTTGATGTTCTTTAAGAACCAAAAACAGTATGAATGAATTGCACAATCATATACATACTTAGGAAACACTTTTCACAGTTTTCTTAGGAGACATTGTCAGAAGCTTGAAGTAAAACTTATCAATTCTCTATTACTTTTCATTCAGACTAACTGCAATTCGTGGAAATCGCTTACTCAGGTGTTTCACACACCGAGTTCATTTCCTCGACTAGACTGAGTAGCCATCGGTGCAGGGTATTAACAAATTAATGACTCCGGGTCTGGGACAGTTTGTCTGGAGTATCGAATGAACATGGTCTCCTTCAAACTTCGGTTTTGTGGGGTGTGGGAACGCAACTCACGCGGTATATTGCCACATTGTTTACCCAATTTGGACTTGTGGTGGAACGAGCCTCATTTTTTACGGTAGGATAAAATTAAGTTTTCAAAGCTGCTAGAATATCGCGATGCAGAAAGCCAAAACAAGGTCATCTTTTTAGTGAATTTATTCAATACTACAACGAACTTCGAGGTAGCTACCCGTTTTTCGAACCTTAATCGGCTTTTACGCGTCACTGCTCGATGCATTCTCCTCTTTCGGAGTCGAAAGCAATCTAGCCCCTCGAGCGAGTTACGATACCTAACACGGCCACGGGCAACCAGCAGATCAACCACGGTCATCCGCCCAACGCACATGTTTGATAGCTCGGTCAACGGCCTTCCGCCGAACACATTTCTTTTTGATTAACTTGCAATATTTGTTAAAGGCCTTCCGCCGAAATATTTCTCAATTCCACTTTGTAATGTTGAGGTGATTTTTTCTGCAAGCTTGCGTCTGGAACTTTTCCGTCCGAAGCGTTTCGATCATTTCAATACAAGGCAAAATTGACCTGAGGAATAACTCAGAATATGTTAAACAAAGTCAGTGCTGTACAAACAGTCGAGTAGATCGGATCGTTCCGAATAAATATACATTTTATAGTAGTATAATAATTGTGTTTTTTTTTCCATCCACTCGGCACCCCAGACGTAATTAGCGCAGTCTGTAGTTCTGGTGACGTTTCGTTTTTTATATAAAAAAAAACCAAACAAGAGTGTTTGCATATAAGTGAAACTAATAAAGTGCCACAATTCCTACATACATACATAGAAATCTTATAAATAGAATATTTTTTAGTGGGTGTATACAAAAGTGAAAGAATTTCTGTGACGGAATATCACTAGAAATTCCTTCCTACACTGAGTGAATATCAGTGTATATTAAAGTGTACAAAGGCAGTGCGCAACCAGCGCGAAGATTTCCGTGACTTAACATCACGAAATACTGACCAATACTGGCGGAATATCAGTATTTTGTCTGGTGCGATAACACTAACGAAACGTGGGTTTTGACCCTTAATCATCAAGAACCGTTTTCCCGGAAGAATGAACATCTTCATCGTTCTTGGGTGCCTTTAAGTCAAATGAATTGTTTGCCAAATACACTATAGATCTTTTTTTTTTTTTTCAAATATATATTTACAGATATAAGAATAAATATACAATCATAAGAAATATACTACAAAATAAAAGAAAATATTCTTCTTCTTCTTCATTTTGGCTCCGGGGTGGACCTGGGCCTCAACCAACAAGCCTCTCCAGCTAGCACGGTCTCTGGCTAGCTGTCTCCAGTGTCGCACGCCAAGTTGGTTGAGGTCCTTCTCCACCTGGGTGCGCCACCTTAAACGCCGGCGTCCTCTGTTGCGTTGTCCCACGGGTTCGGAGTTGAAGACTCTCCGGGCCGGAGTTGAGTTTTCCATACGCTCTACATGGCCTAGCCATCTTAGGCGTTGGATCCGAAGACGCCTGACTAGACTCATGTCGCTGTACAGCCCGTACAGTTCGTGGTTGATTCTTCTCTTCCAGAAACCGTCAACGCAAACAGGACCAAAGATCGCACGCAGAGCTTTTCTCTCGAAAATACCAAGGACTTCCTCCAAGGACTGGGATGATCAAGGTCTTGTATAAGGTCAGCTTGGTCCTTCGAGAGATGGCTCTACTACTCAATTGCCTCTTGAGCCCATAGAAACAGCGGTTGGCAAGAGTTACTCTGCGTTTGATCTCGATACCGATGTTGTTTGTACTGTTTACTGCGGAGCCGAGGTAGACGAAGTCCTTGACTACCTCGAAGTTATAGCTGCCCATTGTGACGCTCTGTCCAAGACGTCGATGTTGTGTGTCCTTTCTTGATGACAGCATATACTTCGTTTTGCCCTCATTCACCGCTAGACCCATTTTAGCCGCCTCCGCCTCAATGGCAGCAAACTCCTCATTGACGGCTCGCTGTGTTCAGCCAGTCACGTCAATGTCATCCGCGTATGCTAGCAGTTGTACGGACTTCTGGAAGATCGTGCCTCTAGTGTTGGCGTGTGAGTCTTGCACGATCTTCTCCAGGATGATGTTAAAGAAATCACATGGCAGCGCGTCACCTTGTCTAAATCCTTTTTTCACATTGAAGGTCTCTGTGAGTTCGTTACCGACCTTGATGGAGCAGCGAGAATTCTCCATCGTCATCCTGCACAACCTGACGAGTTTGGCAGGAATGTCAAAACTAGACATGGCGTTGTATAGCTCGTCCCTTTGCACGCTGTCATATGCGGCCTTGAAATCGACAAAAAGGTGGTGGGTGTCGATTTGCATTTCTTGGGTCTTTTCCAGAATCTGCCGTAGTGTGAAAATCTGGTCGATGATGGACTTCCCTGGCCTGAAGCCACACTGATAAGGACCTATCAGGTCATTTATAAACGGCTTCAGGCGAGTACACAAAACGGCAGAGAAGATCTTGTAGGCGATGTTCAGGAAACTTATCCCTCTATAGTTGGCGCAGTCAAAGGGGTCTCCTTTCTTATGGATCGGGCAAACGATACTGAGATTCCACTCATCGGGCATGCTCTCCTCCGACCATATCTTACAGATGAGCTGGTGCATATGCCCAACCAGATCATCTCCAGCTGCCTTAAAGATTTCAGCGGACAGTCCGTCCGCACCGGCAGCTTTGTTAGACTTCAGTCTTGATATTGCTATCTTGACCTCGTCTAAGTCGGGGGGACGGAATTCTCGTCGATCATCATCGATGTTGAGTGGAACATTCTGCCTGACAGCGGTATTGGTGTCATCATCGCCGTTTAGCAGTCTGCAGAAGTGGTTCTTCCAAATTCTCAGTATCGACTGCGACTCTACTACTAGTTGTCCATTCTCGTCCCGGCAGGCTTCTGTCCGAACCTTATATCCACTGACTAACTGTTGCACCCTCTGGTAAAACTTTCGGACATCGTTCCTACCGTAGCACCTCTCCATCTCCTCGATCGCGCGCTTCTCGTGCTCTTTCTTCTTTCTTCTACAAAAAATATAAGCACAATTGCAAGAATTTTAAGAAAACAATACTCATTCATAATTGTTCTTTGAATTTCATAAATATACACAAACATATTTTCTAAGTAATAGTAAATGCCAAAAAACATAAAGAAACCCTCCAAATTTAATCCGTATATCCTCTTTAAAAGTAAAAGCCTATATACCAGAACACTTAGATTCCATAAACCCTAATATTAACAGCATGAGTTTATCCGCAAGTAACCCTGGTCCTTCGACATCCTCGAGTCCGAGCAACCAAGAAGACGTTTTCAATTTTTTACGAATTGCAGGCGCACTTAAAGATCTTCCTCGCTTCGATGGAAACCAACGGCTTCTATACGAATTTAATAATAACGTAGAGGAATTTAATAATAACGTAGATCCTTCTCCATGTAAGAGGAGTAGATGGTACACCGTACGGTCAAATTTTGTTACGAGCTATTCGCAACAAAATTAAAGGTCAGGCCAATGATTTCCTGAGCATGTACGGGACTGCTCTCAATTGGGATGACATAAAGGCCAACCTTATCCTCCATTATTCGGATAAGAGAACAGGGCCTTCTCTTATTAGAGATCTCCATTCTTTACAACAAAATAACAAAGACGTCGAAATCTTTTACAGCGAAATTATCGAATTACAATCCACACTTTACAACAATATTCTCATCCATGGGACTAACAAAAGTGTAATCACGTCAAAAAAATAACTTTTCGCTGAGATGTGCCTTAACACATTCCTAACGGGACTAAAATAACCACTAGGGTCAATTATTAGTTTATTGTTATTATGATTATCTATTATTATACTACAGCTCTAGCATATTGTACTAAGGAACAAAATATATATTACACACAAGCACGCCCGTCAACCTCTTCGCGTTTTAATAGGCAGGTAAATACCTATAATACCCCTTACTATTCCAGAAACAACGCCAGATTCCAAATTAATAAAGAAAGCCCTTCGAATACATTTAAAAGCAACCCATATCCCAATAGGATCTCCAATCAACACCAAACCCCATTTAATAGAAACTCCCAATATACACCCGTAAACATAGTACCATACCAGAACCTATTCCTTCAATTTCCACATCAAACCAATATGTAATCAATCAAGCAACCAACACCGGAATCAATGGACACGAGCAGCGGATACACACATATGAGGAACCAAATGGACCACACACAGGAATAAAAATGTGTCCAAGCATTCAATCCCGATTAAGTAGGTACACAAACACGGGCAAACAGGAACTACACAACGTAGAAACCTCACCACCCCAAAGCATCTGCCACAAATACCAACCTCAAGTAGACGATAACGATCAGCTAGATGATTTGGATGAAATGGATCATAACCTCCTAGATGCAATTCAGGCTCTAGATAACCAACACCCATCAAATTTTCACACAAGTGCCTCGAGCAACCAACAGGATACCTAGATGTTAATAAGCACGGTTCTGAATTAGCTTATGTAAGCATTGCATCCCCTTTTGGCAAACACCTAAAATTCCTGATAGATACAGGTGTCTAAGCGTCCTTCATCAACCCTAAATTTATTAACCCCACTGATCGATCTTATTGCAAGCCAATCACAATCACTATAGTTCTCAGTAGATATAACCTTGACAAACCATCGTATTGCCCACCTTAAAGTAATTGATTACAGGAATCAAAACGAAAAAACGATTACAGACCGCTATCCTTTACTAAATATCACGGAAATACTCGATAAGGTCGGAAAGTGCATGTATTTTTCAACCCAAGATTTGCCCAGTGGCTTCCACCAAATCGACATGCACCCGAAGGACATTCTCACAACAGCATTTACTGTCGAGGGCGGTCATTATGAGTACTTCAGAATGCCATTCGGACTTCAAAACGCATCATCCACGTTCAAAAGGGTTATGGAAAACGTTTTAAGAGACCTTAAAGGGAAAAATTGTCTAGTATACCTAGACGACATAATAATATTCTCAACTTTGATCCAAGAGCACACACTCACCATCCAAATGGTATTCGAAAAATTAAAAGCCTCCAAATTCAAAGTACAGTTGGATAAATCAGAGTTCAAAAATTCAAGCTATAAGAAACTCTTCTTTTCCCCGGACAAGAAAAGAGATTAAAGGATTTCTGGGCCTCTTAAACTACTATCGCAAATTTATCAAAGATTTTTCGAAATTGACAAAACCCCTCACTGAATGTTTGAAGAAGGATAGAACCATCATGCTGAACGACTGATACATTCAAGCCTTCGAAATGTGCAAAACACTACTCATAAATGATCCCATCCTCTAATACCCAGACTTTTCGAAGTCATTTATACTTACTACTGACGTTAGCAATTTTGCACCCGGTGCAGTCCTTTCACAAGGACGTATCGGAAATGACAAGCCGGTATGCTATGCCAGTAGAACATTGTCAGACTCTGAAACCTTTTCGGTCGTAAGTTCCAAATTGTCACCGACCACAGGCCCATTACTCGGCTAAAGAGCCTGAAGGAGCCAAATTCGAAATTAATTCGATGGCGACTTAAGTTTGAGGAGTTCGACTATGAGATCGTATACAAAAAGGGAAAACAGAACACTAATGCCGATGCATTAAGTAGAATAAAACTGGATGTAAATTTAAACGATACATCATCAACCCAAGGAACTATTGGTTCTACCATTCATTCAGCTGACGAAAATCTTAACGATGGTATACCCATATCGGAAAAACAGCTTCACGATTTTAACATTCAAATAATCCTTTCGAAATCTTCCGAATCTCCAGATATGTCATCAGAAACTCCATTCAAAAACAAGCAACGCCGAACTATTTGTAGAACAGAATTAACTGAGGAAATTATAATTGACATATTCATATTTATATATTCATATATCATATTCCGAATCGTCCAATCTGTATACACAAAATACTTTTCAAACAACTAAGCGTTTCGTTTACCACGCTGTACTGAGATCCTAGAAGAAATTACAGAAAGTGATGAACAGGAACAAATCGTTAAGGAACGTCATAAAGATAATTAACCATAGAGGCATTACTGAAACATATTCACATCTTAAGCCAAAATATTATTTTCCTCATATGAAAAACAAGATTACCCAGATTAACAATTGCGAAACATGTCAAACGTTGAAATATAACAGGCAACCACGCAAACCTAAATTTGAGAAACCAGAGACACCAAACAAACCACTTGATATTCTACACACAGACATTTATTCTATCAACAACAAACAGACTTTAACAATAATAGACAAGTTTTAAAAGTTTGAAGCAGGCTACACCTTACCTGCAAGAAACAGCATTGCGATTCTAAAATCACTAAATCACTGTATAAGCCTTTTCGGTACCCCCAAAAAGATTGTTTGCGATCACGGTTATGAATTTACTGCAATCATGTTCAAAGACTTCTGCGAGCAATTTCAAATCACACTACACTCCACCTCACTCCAAAAAAGTTCAAGCAATGCCCCAGTAGAAAGACTTCACTCAACACTAACGAAAATTTAAAGAATCATACTCACCACACGTAAAGAAAATAAACTTCCCACAGATCATGAAGAGATCTTCACAGAGACCCTTATAACAAACAGCAATTCCACCAAACACACGCCCTATGAACCAAACACACGCCCTATGAACTATTTTTTGGCATTTCCACAACAGCATTTACTGTCGAGGCTACAAATTCAATAACGAAATCACATTTAATAACGAACACGAATATCTGAAGAAACTCAACGAATTTCAAGAAAAGCTATTTCCTTCTATTAGGGACAAATTAGAAACAATCAGTAGCTCAAGAATAGACATATTAAACCAAGGTAGAAAAGAACCCGAAGAGAAACGAACCGATGAAGTAATATTTAGAACAGAAAACAGGAGAAATAAACTAACACCTAGGGTCTATATGTTTGACAATAAAATTACAGTAATAACAAAAGACGATAAGAAATTACATAAAACTAAAATCAAAGTTAGGAAAAAGTTCGAAATAAGAAATTATCTCACTATATCTCTTCAGAATACCCTTAACACTAACGTAATACTTAGAAATTCAAGACTTGAGAGAAAACATAGGCCTAGTGAAGTTTCAACACGGATCGGCAAGGACTATTGACAGCTTCAATAACTTAATACACATTAAAAATCTTACCAACTCTCACACAAACATTGAGAAAATCGAAAACACCATAAGTACATTCTAAAGATCTAGCCCAATAATAGACCCCCTCATAATTATCTTTATATACCTGAAATTAACAGAACTCAAAAGAAAGCTAGACACACTAACATCTTTCAATAGGTAGAGAAGAGGACTGATCGATGGCTTGGGTACTGCAGTTAAATTCATCACCGGAAATATGGAAGTAAATGATGCCCACAATAAAAACGCTCAAATAGAAAACCTAAATCAAAACACAAAAAACCTAGAAACAGCCATTGTAAACCAATACCAAATTAATACACAAATTTTCCATAAATTCCACTATTTCCACCAATAAATAACGAACAACCCATTAATAATATCCGTAGAAACGAAGAAATCCTATTAGAAATGCAATATGTCAACGACATCAATTATAACCTAGATCTTTTAAATAACCATATTACAAACATAGCCGAAGCACTAGTACTCGCGAAGCTTAATGTAATATCAAAATTTATTTTTAACCAAAATGAATTAAAAGAGATAAGAAATATTATGTCAAAACAATCTGTCGAAATTAAGTCAGATAAGCAGTTATACGAACTCCTTAATTTACAAGCATACTACAATAACACGAACATCATATTTAACATAAAAATACCAATTGTGAACCCAATAACATCTAAATTTGTTCACATTATACCAATACCCATTAATAACACAAAACAAATAATTACTAAATCATATGTAACTATAAACGAGCAAACAATTCAGTACTTTGACAAGGCATGTCCAAAAATAGAGCGCACCTACTTCTGCAGAGAACCGATACTCCATGAATCAACCGGAGAATCTACATGCATAGGACGCCTGATAAGCAACGAAAGCTGCGATGTCCACTCAGTGACATTGGAATCGTAGAAACCATAACGCAACCTGAAGACAATTATATACTCTTTATAAATGTTCCACCATTAATCATTAATTCTACTTGCAGTAAATCTAAAGTCCACAGACTCCAAGAGACCGCTACAATGCACTACAAGAACTGCCAGGTCAACGTAAACGGAATCACTTACAAAGACAATCCATCAGTTTACTGGGATGACATCCATATAGCTCCAGCATCCTACCACAAAACTAAAGAGGAATCCATCACCGAAGCCCTGAGCAAATATCAATTCGACAACAAAAACGCAGTAGCCAACCTAGAGGCCACAACGAAGTAGCACATCATATACACCTTTGCAACAATTGCAGTAATCTTCACGCCATCAGTAGCAGCTTTCCTATTCATCACAAGAACGATAACAATACAGTATCTTCCTCAACATCCCGTCGTTATGGCCCCTTCGCAATCCTTGTGGCCTTCACTCTGCTTAATGGGGGGAGGAGTTACGATACCTAACACCGCCACCGGCATGCCGCGGCAACCAGCAGGTCAACCACGATCATCGGCCTTCCGCCGAACACATTTCTTTTTGATTACCTTGCAAAATTTGTTAAAGGCCTTCCGCCGAAATATTTCTCAATTCGACTTTATAATGTTCAGGTGATTTTTTCTGCAAGCTTGCGTCTGGAGCGTTTCCGTCCGAAACGTTTCGATCACTTCAATGCAAGGCAATAAAGGTCACCTCAGCAAAATTGACCTAAGGATTAACTCAGAATTTATTGCGTAGTATAGTATTTGTGTTTTTTCCCATCCCCTCGGCCCCCCAGGCGTAATTCGCGTTACTAGCCACAAGGTATACTTTTGAGTAAAACGGCGCTTGTTCGGATTTCGCAAAGCCAATATTTTCGTGACGAAATACATAATCTGAGTAATGGCGATGCGTTTTCCAAGAAGGGTAAGTATCATTTTATGGATCTTTTTGTCGACAAATTCAGGGTTCTACGCGTGGAAGAAAGACTCAAAAATACCGCAATACCATTTGATCAAAAGCATCAATTATTCTTCACAAGGACGACCATTTTACCAGGCTGATTGTCGACGATTCAGCCAGGTGACGTACCTAGCGATGCATATACCAATGCACGACTTGTGTACGTCAGCGAGAGATCCCTTATCAACAAAAGATGGGTGATTTACCAACAGAGCGATTAGAGCCAGGCGTGACTTTAGGTTATACCGACGTCGATTATGAGGGTCCCTTTGTGATCCGGTCATGGAGGGGACGTGGGTCTAGGCAATACAAAGGGTACGTTACCCTGTTCGTATGCGTGGAAACGAAGGCGATGCACCTAGAGGTAGTTAATGCTTTGCGAAGATTTCTTGCTAGGCGTGGCAAAGGCCATACAATTTATAGTGACAATGGCACCAATTTTACAAGTGCGAATCAAGGGCTGTGCGAATGGGCCAATTTGATAAGCTCAACGGCATTCAACACTGACGTATTAAACGAGACGGTGCATCTTCTCTCCCCCTCATGGTCCGCACTTCGGTGGTTTATGGGAAGCCGATGTTAAAACTGTAAAAAGTTTCATCTAAGAAAAGTCAGTTTTTTAATTTTGAGTCAGTTTTTTTAATTTTGAGACCTTTAACAACGGTGCCGGAGCCAATCGACGTCAACAGCAAAATCCCTTTATCGAATAGATGGCAATATTTACAGTCTCTCGTGCATGGATTTTGGAGAAAATGTTCCCTGGATTACATATATAAGAGATGAGAATCAACTAACATGTCGATGGCTCATCGGAAGAGTCATCAAAATTTATTTAAGCGACAAATTTGCAAGCTGTGCCCATTATTAGTTGGTTGAAAGGCTCCTTCAACGGCGCCTTAAAGCAGAATACCTTATTTGTAATATATGTTTGTCTCTGTCTATTTCCTGACAATAAGAATTGGGTACTTCCTTCGCCCATGCCGAATTGCATGCACGTGTCTTTCAGGTTTCTTTCTTTTTCGGAATTTTTCAAAGGGAAGCTTTTTTTGATTAAATATACAGTCCATACGCATACAAATTTGGTCAATTCGAGCCATTAAAGCTTTAAATTACAAACATATACATCGTCGGTCGTTCCGGGATCGCTTGATTATTTGGTGCCTATGATTCCTTTTTTGTTTAACAAAACCGCACATATTAAAACTAATACCATACAAAGCGCAAGAAATCGGGTTGGGTGTTTCGTGTAAAGTGAAAACAATAATCACTCGTTCTTACACATTGGTGGCTACAGTCAGCGGAGCGCCGGGTTCTTACGGTACTTTCAAGTGCTCGCATAAAGCTAACATCACGTGACCAACGTTTCTAATGCTCCATGCGATAGTGCTGTATGGTGAAGTGTTGTTGTTATTAGGGTCGGTGCATTGAGTTCGATTTTCGGTACGGGTCTTAAAGGGCAGATGACGCGGATTTCCACGTACTGCGACTCACCGTCGTCTTTCGCGGAGTCGAAGTTGCGCCAAGCTAAGTTGGAGAAGTATATAATTAAGTACTTCTTTGTATTTAAAAGAAAAACACGTTTTATTAGTTTAGCTAATAATCGCTTATTCATCTGTCTTCTTATGACACAATATTACCACTGCCACTGATGCGTAGATCGATCTACCAAACTGAGAGAGCATCAACGCACGCTCAATGTTGAATAGATCAAGGAATTGAGCGTCGAGGGAGTACAACAGCTCGCACTTGCATCGGTGTGGAGGCGAGTGCCAGAGTTACGGCTCTAGGAGAAGTCATCATTTATGTAACAATATATAATCTTTTACACGCGTTCAGAGTAAAATAGAAGCTGGAGTTGAAGAGGCACAGTTGGCGGACTAAGCTCAGTATCGGGTCCGGTTCGAGGAGTCGTTCTTTGCAGTGCATGTCAAATTAACCGAGTTATTGCAGTGTAAAACGTCAAACAATCCGCGATCGAAAGAAGAAAATGATATTGGCAAAACTCTGAAATCGCTAAAAGAAAGTCAGTGCGCGCTAAACGATACTGTTAAATCTCTTTCGGAAACTTCGCGACGGAAAATTATGATTAAGAGGCAGGAGGCGCTTACAAGAATACCGAAAACCTCCAGACATGGCTGAAGGGGGAATGCACTGTCGATCATAAAGCATCTCACTCCGAACAACGATAACTTCGACGTGGCGTGGAATCTATTAAAGTGTTGTTATGACAAACCGTAATTCATCTTGCTATCCCATTTAGATAACATTTTTGATCAGCGATCTTTGAAAACGGCTACGCTAAGTGAGATCAAACGCCTATTCACGGTAACTAGTGAAAACATAAGCGCGCTGCGAGCATTACATCAGCCGGTTGATGCGTGGGACGTTAAAGCACAATACGCTGCTTCATTATGAGTCTCTTTCGCCCCCTTAAGTGCAAGTGAACAATTCGAATACCATCTCACTGTCTTCCGTCCCCAAAATACTGTGCAACATTCTTAACGCGAGTGCCTTACGATTTGTTAAAAAAATGAATAAAGACAAACTATTATTTACCCTATCTGAAGTACTGTATTTATGAAATGTATCTATCGTTATCTTTTTCTTTTAGTTTGATCTCTTTCTTATAACATTTTGAATCTGTATGAGTTACTTACTTGCCTTTTGAACTCTTGACGAATCAGACCGAACAATAAATTATAAAGTTTCTTTCAAGTCTTGGCCTTTCTTTTAAAGTTTAAACGGGTTACAATTTTTTTATACGATTCTACCAACTTCAAGGGTAATGGTCGAGGATGGGTGCAATCAATCAAATGTGTGAGCTTTACCTTGACTCGGGATCGCAGGCAAGTCTTAATTCGGAAGCTGGTCTCCAAAGGTCTCGTGCAAAGATTAATATTCTTCGATTGGGAAATCGCGATATTGTTCACAGTAGGAAAAACAGTGCTCGAAATCTCATTTACTGGTTGCCGACATATCCTTTGAAATAATCGCGGAGGGAAGAATTAAGCATCCCTTAGGGTCGCTGTTCACGCTAAATACCGTTTTTCGCTGGGTACTTGCTGGAAGCGTGTCTTCTTCAAAGGTTTTGGGAGCACGAAGGCATTTTCGATGTAAAATCTATCAACGAAGAGGTGAGTGGTAACATTGAAAATCATTTCCGGTTCACACACTTCGTCAACTCTGATGGTAGATTCGTGGTTAGTCTACTGTTCTGAAAAACTCCGGTGGTATTCGGAAATTCCCGCGTTTCGAAGTTTGAAGGCTGATATAGCGAAAATATATAGCTAGATGTTAGTGATTGCTGACGATCTGCATTTTCAACGCATAGTTTGGAGGAGCAACCTGAACGAAGAACCGCGGGATTATCAACTTTGGAACCGCTTTAGCTTTGTTTCTGGCCACAAGAGCCTTATAGCAAATCGGGATAAGCAACATAGCGAAATTTACGGGTCTTCGGATAGCTTAATTAATGATTTTTTTGTGGATGACTTTATGTCTACTTTCGATTCCGTGCAAGAGGCTATTGGTGTTAAGAACGATCTTTGCCATATTTTGAAGCAATCGGGCATGGACCTACGTAAATGGTCTTCAAATTCGCGAGAATTTTTAAGTACTAATGATGCCGAGCATCAGGAATCAGTGACCGCGTTATGCATTGGCGATGCGGATGTTTCTGAATTTACGCCATCGCTCCGGGCAATGGATATATAAATCACGCTCATACATCGCTCATACATTCGACCCATTAGGATGGCTTTCGCTGGCGGAGTCGCTCTTTTAGATAAGAAAACTATTAATCATAAGCTCATGTATAGCAATGAAGCGCGTAGGTTTGCTAGAGACGTGTATCGCACGCATTCCACTCTCGGGTGGTAAGCAATTGCACGTGATCACTCTCTATGCACCGTATAATAATAATCTCGAACTTAATTTCATTCCAGAGCTCGAAACTCTCTTCAGATGTCTGAGCTCGGAAAATACTTATTATATCATTGCAGGAGATTTCAACTCCAGACATCAAGATTGGGGATGCATTAGGAATTGCACACGGGGGATTGGCTTCAACAACTAGTTGATTAGGCATGATGAGTTGAGGGCTGATCCCAGAATTTTGGCAGACGATTGACAATACAGGATGTAGATACAACCACACGGAATTGTTTAACCGCGATTGAGTACTTCTCAGCGGTTATTTAACTCCCGAACGAGGTGGTTGATCTGGGGGAATATGTCCAGCCTAAGTCCATCCTAAGTCCAGCATTCATCCGTTCATATATGCTCAAGCTGAAACGGGCAGACTATACAGCAGAGCTCCATACATCGAACAGCAAGCATTCATCCGTTCATATATGCTCAAGCTGAAACGGGCAGACTATACAGCAGAGCTTGGCACCTAACCCAAGCCAATCATGCAAACGGTTATGTTATATGTTTTTCAACATGCTGTGCAGACTGTACATCAGAGCTTGGCACCCAAGCCATGTCAATCATGCAAACGGTTATGTTATTTGCTTTTCAACATGCTGTGCAGACTCTACAGTAGAGCTTTGCACCCAAGCCAAGCCAATCATGCAAACTGTTTTGTTATTTGTTTTTCAACATGCTGCTAGCCCTAGCCAAGACAAACATCTTGATCAGGTCGTTTGGGGTGAAGGTATGATGGTTGGCGTTGTTTTTGTGTTTTTACTCTGTCGATAGCATAGAACATATAAATTATGATCAGTTGTGCTGAGATCGTTGTGTAGTGAGAAGGTTGTGTTAACAAAATAAAGATTCCGAAAGAAAAAAGTATTGTCTTTCATTTGCTCCCAAAAGGGGTAACCATAATAAAATACCATTAGATCATTAATTCATTCAATAGTTAATGTCAGAAAAGTGGAATAAGGAAATAAAATAATTGGGCTTTGAAGTTAGCAAATAGAGTCTATTGTGGCAATTCAGTGGAAAATAGTTAAGACAAAAAAAAACAAAGAACAATAAATGCAAAAAGAGAAAAGAAAAAGAACGATGCGTAACAGAAGTGCATTAATAATCGAGAAAAATTGCTGAGAAGCGGAGAAAAATTCAAGACCAGCAGATCCAAGACTCAACAACGGGGTAAGCTCTTTCGATAATTCACCATTTCGAATAGTCTCTCAATAAAATTAATTATATAAACCTGTGTTAGAATAAATTTTAAAACAATAAAAGCAAATTCATAGTTTAGTCCATTTATTAAATAAGCCAAGTTGTTTCGTTGACTTACATTTACATACATATTTACGCATTTCGGTACTTCGTAGTCCGAAAAGTACAGTCTCACTGTGAGTTGCGAAAAAGAAAAAAAAAAACGCTGAAGTTTTTAATTCCCTTCGAGTCCCGGATATTGCAAGAGTCCTCCCCACTTTCGATGGTAATCCGCGGTTATTATACGACTTTGTTGCTAATGTCGAGGAAATTTTAGGGCTTTTAGGGGAAATAGATGACACAAATTTTGCAAGAATCATAATTAGAACTATACGAAATAAAGTAATTGTCGAAGCAAACGAAAAGCTTAATATGGACGGTACAAGTTTAGATTGGAAGAATATTAAAAGTAATCTCATAACTCATTACACCGACAAGCGAAATGAGTCCAGTTTGATTCGAGATCTGCATCAATTGCATCAACGTAATGGTACGGTTGAAACATTTTACTCGGAAGTACTCGAAATCCTTTCAATTATGACAAATTTCATTCGAATGAACGAAAAAGAAGCAAGTGTTATTAAAGCAAAACAAGCATTATATGAGGAAATGTGCCTTAATACCTTTTTGTGCGGTCTTAGAGAACCATTAGGATCTACAGTAAGAACTATGAGACAACAAAAATTAGCGGTAGCTCTAAATTTCTGTCTCAAAGAACAGAACTCTGTCTACTCTTCGCGCTATTATAGCTCAAACCTTTTACCCCGCTCATATACCTCAACGACCAACCTCACGTTTCAATAGACAAGTACAGTCAAGTAAAATTCAGCACATACAACCTTCAAGGTATATATATATAGTAGAATCGGGAATAAGGAAAAACCAAAGTTCGGGTAA
Organism: Eristalis intricaria; assembly: GCA_964034865.1. Classification (NCBI taxonomy): domain Eukaryota; kingdom Metazoa; phylum Arthropoda; class Insecta; order Diptera; family Syrphidae; genus Eristalis; species Eristalis intricaria. Next base: position 10,260,675 of record OZ035874.1, read on the forward strand.
CAGTAGTGCTTACACATCTAGATACTCTAAGTCTAACCTATGGGTGTCTTTAGCGGCACCGTAATATAAGTACCCTTTACAACTTAGAGGAGGAAAACGGTTCTGAAGATAACGATCCTGTACGAAACAGCCACAAGGCGTCTGACAGCCTCGATGCGGAGGTTGACGACAGAAATTTTCGTCTAATTGGAGTAGACATTCTCAGGAAATTGGATATAAAAATTAATTTAAGTAGATCTGTTTTAGAAACAGAAAAAACAAACATCAAATTGAGGTACAAGCCTAACCTTATGTCACAAACATATACTGTTCCAGGGCTAAATAAAATCGTTTGCCGTTTACCAGTTGATGTGAGATTCGGGGATGTATATATCAAACCAATGCAGATCAAGAATGACTTAACAATACCCGAGGGAATATACGGGTGTTACGATTGGTATGGATTTGTGGAGGTAATTAACACCTCCGAATCGCCATTAAGCTTCGTAATCGAGCAACCAATAAAGAGCGAAATAATGGACAGTAAACGCTTTGTAGAGTTTCATAGTTTTGTTTTTAAATATGACAATACCAAGCACAATAAGAATATTTACGAGTCGATTTCAATCGATCATCTAAATTCTGAAGAGAAAAAGACCTTGATTGATCATTGCAAGCGATACCAGAACACCTTTTTCCAGGAGGGTCAAAATTTAACGTTTTCAAACCAAATCAAGCACAGTATAAATAATATGTGCATAAAGAGGAGGTAAATAGGCAAATTAACGAGATTCTTAGGCAGGGTATCATTCGTCCCAGCTTTTTCCTATGGTCATCTCCAATTTGAATTGACCCAAAGAAGAGAAATGCAAACGGCAAAGAGAAATGGAGATTAGTAATTGATTATAGGAGGTTAAATAAGAAGAAAGTTGACGATCGATACCCCTTACTTTTTTATTATTATTTATTATTTATTATTTATTATTTATTATTTATTATTTATTATTTATTATTTATTATTTATTATTTATTATTTATTATTTATTATTTATTATTTATTATTTATTATTTATTATTTATTATTTATTATTTATTATTTATTATTTATTATTTATTATTTATTATTTATTATTTATTATTTATTATTTATTATTTATTATTTATTATTTATTATTTATTATTTATTATTTATTATTTATTATTTATTATTTATTATTTATTATTTATTATTTATTATTTATTATTTATTATTTATTATTTATTATTTATTATTTATTATTTATTATTTATTATTTATTATTTATTATTTATTATTTATTATTTATTATTTATTATTTATTATTTATTATTTATTATTTATTATTTATTATTTATTATTTATTATTTATTATTTATTATTTATTATTTATTATTTATTACTTATTATTTATTATTTATTATTTATTATTTATTATTTATTATTTATTATTTATTATTTATTATTTATTATTTATTATTTATTATTTATTATTTATTATTTATTATTTATTATTTATTATTTATTATTTATTATTTATTATTTATTATTTATTATTTATTATTTATTATTTATTATTTATTATTTATTATTTATTATTTATTATTTATTATTTATTATTTATTATTTATTATTTATTATTTATTATTTATTATTTATTATTTATTATTTATTATTTATTATTTATTATTTATTATTTATTATTTATTATTTATTATTTATTATTTATTATTTATTATTTATTATTTATTATTTATTATTTATTATTTATTATTTATTATTTATTATTTATTATTTATTATTATTATTTATTATTTATTATTTATTATTTATTATTTATTATTTATTATTTATTATTTATTATTTATTATTTATTATTTATTATTTATTATTTATTATTTATTATTTATTATTTATTATTTATTATTTATTATTTATTATTTATTATTTATTATTTATTATTTATTATTTATTATTTATTATTTATTATTTATTATTTATTATTTATTATTTATTATTTATTATTTATTATTTATTATTTATTATTTATTATTTATTATTTATTATTTATTATTTATTATTTATTATTTATTATTTATTATTTATTATTTATTATTTATTATTTATTATTTATTATTTATTATTTATTATTTATTATTTATTATTTATTATTTATTATTTATTATTTATTATTTATTATTTATTATTTATTATTTATTATTTATTATTTATTATTTATTATTTATTATTTATTATTTATTATTTATTATTTATTATTTATTATTTATTATTTATTATTTATTATTTATTATTTATTATTTATTATTTATTATTTATTATTTATTATTTATTATTTATTATTTATTATTTATTATTTATTATTTATTATTTATTATTTATTATTTATTATTTATTATTTATTATTTATTATTTATTATTTATTATTATTATTTATTATTTATTATTTATTATTTATTATTTATTATTTATTATTTATTATTTATTATTTATTATTTATTATTTATTATTTATTATTTATTATTTATTATTTATTATTTATTATTTATTATTTATTATTTATTATTTATTATTTATTATTTATTATTTATTATTTATTATTTATTATTTATTATTTATTATTTATTATTTATTATTTATTATTTATTATTTATTATTTATTATTTATTATTTATTATTTATTATTTATTATTTATTATTTATTATTTATTATTTATTATTTATTATTTATTATTTATTATTTATTATTTATTATTTATTATTTATTATTTATTATTTATTATTTATTATTTATTATTTATTATTTATTATTTATTATTTATTATTTATTATTTATTATTTATTATTTATTATTTATTATTTATTATTTATTATTTATTATTTATTATTTATTATTTATTATTTATTATTTATTATTTATTATTTATTATTATTATTTATTATTTATTATTTATTATTTATTATTTATTATTTATTATTTATTATTTATTATTTATTATTTATTATTTATTATTTATTATTTATTATTTATTATTTATTATTTATTATTTATTATTTATTATTTATTATTTATTATTTATTATTTATTATTTATTATTTATTATTTATTATTTATTATTTATTATTTATTATTTATTATTTATTATTTATTATTTATTATTTATTATTTATTATTTATTATTTATTATTTATTATTTATTATTTATTATTTATTATTTATTATTTATTATTTATTATTTATTATTTATTATATTTAATATGTTTAGTATGTTTAGTATGTTTAGTATGTTTGTTATCTATATCAAGTTTGTTACTAATGGAAATCAAATATAAGTTCAGAAAGTCGGCCATCACCTCCCCTTCCGTCATCCCTAGTATCTAGTATATATATTATTTGTTTTTTTTTTTTTTTTGTTGTAATGAAGGTTTTTCGGTAGCTCTTCCTTCTAAGATCCTAAATAATTTATTAATATATTTTCTTGCAATTTTTAATAAGTTTTCAGTAGTAAGGTAGTGTATACCGTATCTCTGTAAATTGTGCAATGTAGTTTTAAACTAAATGTACTTTTTAGCTACAATAAAGAATCAATTAATCAATCAAGATAAACTAGGCAAGAGTATGTACTTCTCAACTCTAGATTTAGCTTCTGGTTTCCGCCAAATTGAAATAAGTGAAGAAGATATTCCTAAAACGGCTTTTTCCGTTGAAAATGGCCATTATGAGTTTCTCCGCATGCCCTTGGGACTAGAAAACGCACCATCTACTTTGCAACGAGTAATGGATAACGTTCTTAGAGACCTTCAAGGAAAATTATGCCTTGGGTACATGGATGAGATTATTATTTTCTCGACGTCATTCCAGGAACATGTAGAAGCTCTAAACGCCGTTTTCAAAAGACTCCATTCGGCAAATTTCAAAGTGCAAATAGAAAAGTCCGAATTTTTCCGAAAGGAAATATCGTTTTTAGGGCACCTAGCTACAGCCAACGGCGTAAAACCAAATCCTGAAAAGATTAAAAAAAAGACAACTATAGAAAATTCATCAAGGACTTTGAAAAGTTAACGAAACCGATGACAGAGTGTCTTAGAAAAGGAAAAAAAGGTTAAAATAGACTCAAAATACATTAATTGCTTTGAAAATTGCAAGAACCTCTTCTGCAATGACCCAATCTTACAATACCCAGATTTTACAAAGGCATTCAATGTTACTTCAGACGCGAGTAATGTTGCAATTGGTGCCGTACTTTCTCAGGGAAAGATTGGAACGGATAAACCGATCTGCTACGCAAGTCGCACTTTATCGAAGTCTGAGCAGGTTTATACCGCAATTGAAAAAATTTGCTTGCAGTAGTATGGGCATATCCCGTCGGTAGGAAGTTTCAGATTGTCACGGATCATAAGCCCCTAACGTGGCATTTCTCAATGAAAGAGCCTAATTCTAGTTTGGTACGTTGGCGGCTTAAGCTAGAGGAGTACGATTACTTCGTGACTTACAAGAAAGGCAAGCAAAACTGTAATGCGGACGCTTTATCAAGAATTGAGATAAGCACGAATGACGTAACATTATCCGAAAGAACCGAGGAAAATTCGTCTACATTGAAGAACGTAGGTGACCTTGATACAGTTTCTACAATTCATTCTGCTGCTTCCAATATCCGAACGACCATTAAATGAATTTCCTAGTCAATTAATACTTGAACGAGGCGAGAACGTTTCAAATATAAACGCCAAACCTCAAATATTGTTTAAAAAAAACGAAGTTATATAATTAAGCACAAAAATATATGCAATTCGGATACCATAGTCGCTATTTTCAAGGAATATTTTGATCCCACGGGTCTCACGGCAATATTTACAAGTGATGATATATTTAAAATTATCCAAAACGTGTACTCACTCTATTTTAGAACACCCCGACTTAAACTAATCAGGTTCACTAGAAAACTTATTGATGTGTCGGACAGAGACGAACAGGAGAATGTAATAAGAGATTATCATAGTAAGTCAAATCATAGAGGCATCACTGAAACCTTTGAACACCTTAGGAGAGAGTTTTATTTCCCGAATTTTAAGAATATAATCACTAGGATAATAAATAATTGGGATATTTGCCTGAGATTAAAGTACGCTCGGAATATGAAGCAAATAAAGTTCAAATTAGTCGCTTGCCGTGGCGTAGTGGGTAAGTGCGTCGACTCCTACGCAGAGGGTGCCAGGTTCGAATCCCCAATCTACCAACTTTCATAATTCACGGCTTCCACCTCTTTCGAGTCATTGACAATGCTCAAAGAGTATTCCTGTCTAGAAAAAGCTTCTCAAATTCGCCGTTCGGAGTCGGCATTAAACTGTAGGTCCCTTCCACTTATGAAAGAACAATAGCACGCACAACACACGTGGTTGGTGAGAAGCTAGGCCCAGGTCCACCTCGGACTGTCGCGCCACCCATATTATTATTATTATTATAAAGTTCAAATTAAGTGAGACGCCGTCCAAACCATTGGAAATACTACACATCGATATATATTCAATACATAAGCAAAATTTCTTAACAATTGTGGACAAATTTAGTAACTTCGCAAGTGTGTACTTATTAATTCTAGAAACAGTATAAATTTAATTCAGTCTCTGAAACATTTTTTTGCACACCATGGCATTCCGCCAAAAAATTGTTTTAGACAATTGAACCGAATTTGTGTCTTCACGTATTAAGAAATTCTTGAAAATGTATATTACTTTCCATGCAACTTGCGCAAAAAGTTCAACTGGAAACTCATCTGTGGAGAGATTTAATTCAACTCTTACCAAGATAATTTTTATTATTTACAACCAGAAAACGAATAAACCCATATCAGAAATAGTCGATGAAGCAGTTTTAACCTACAATAATTCCTAACGCTCTACAACTACTCTACTACACTCTACCCCATTCCCTTCCCAAATTACTCCCGGCATAACTAAAGAAGAATATATTAATGAACATAAAAAGAATGATGAATATTTAGCTAAAATAATCTACAATCGAAGTTTAGCACACAAAGAGGGAATTATAGCTAACCATAATAAACTCCGAGAAGATCCTCTATCATTTCTCCCCAATGACAAAATTCACGAAGTGGATGATAGAAGAAATAAACTTGTCCCTAGATCCAATGAACATGAAGTTATTATTGATAATGATGTTACTGTAGAAACAAATAAACGAAAGGTCCATAAGCAAAGAAAAGTCAAAGAAAAGTCAAAAATAAACGCAAGTTTACATAGAACTCGAGTTAATTTGGTGGCGTGGTTGGTCTTTCACAATATCCCGGAGGTGACATTTCTTATTTTGTAATTTTGAACAGCTATTTCAGTTTATAATGTGAGTGCTTTTATTGTTCAAATGCTGAAATACATAATAATATTAAAAATAGCGAAAAGTGTGTTATCATTAATGAGCAAATTACCCATAGCATAACTAATAATTACATTGAGTTGTATATAATTTCTATTTTTGTTTACGTATTCATATGTAACCTAGGAGAAATAAAAATGTACAATTTGTACAAAAATGTAAAATTTGTACAATAATAATAAATAAGTACCTTAATAAGTAATTAAATGAAACTGTAAAAATCATCAATATGAGATTCGTAACTAAACAATTAATCAAACACTGCACTATAAACAATATACATATACTTACCTTTATATACATACATCACTTTCAAATTCGCTATTCCTACTTTCATGTTGCTAAGTTTCTTCATATCAATTCGATATTCATTTATTTCATGATTGCTTGAAATACTTGGGTGTATCATTACCAATGTTGCCAAATATACATTGCCTTGAGCATGATCCACTTTTTCTTTAGAAGCTTATCCGCATTTGTTGTTCAAGATAATCCTTTTGGGATATTATCTTCTTACTAAGATTTTCATTTACACACATTTTTTTCAAATTTTTTTTAGAAATATCAATGAATTGTTGAAATTTTCATTTATTTTTACTTGGTGGTTAAGAGAATTAGTAACTTTGTCATTGATGTTGTCATAGGTCATAAGCTGATTTTCTATGTCGATCTTGTCTTCTTGGTCTAGAGTACCGAAGAGCCATTTTAACCCTTTCCTAATAATGTTTATTAGTCCTCTCTATGGGGTAAAAGAGTTTGTACCTTATTTCTAAGTGAAGTTACTTCTTCCTTTAAATAATTTTTCTTACTGCGTTTGAATGTTCAGTACTAATTTCTAAACTATCTACAATATTTATAATTTCTGTTGTGTTAACTACGTGCAATATTATACCGAACCTATTTACTGCCTCCACTTCATCTACTTCAATTTCTGAGTAACCGATTGCCGTAGCAATTTTGTCAATTGTCAGAGCCGTTTCGGTTACCGAGGTTGTCAAAAGTATTAGTATCCACATTAGAAGTGTCCTGACCTGTGAATTTTTTCTTCATCATCTTCGCGGCATTTGTTTCTTTTTTCTATTGTATGTGCTTTCGTTTTGTCTATTCTCTGTGTGATTAACATGAAATCAACTTTATGTTCATTTACTTCTGAATGGGTGCATTTTATGGTGGAATGGTATGTATTATTGTATAGGATTACAGAGTTTAGCATCTGACTTTGGATCTCATGTTGTTTTTCTTCGAGATTTAAAGCCCCAATATTCTAGAATAGTGGGTTGTTCAGCCTTTCTACATCGGAATTTCCGGTGTGATTATTTGGTTTTGTAATATGGAATTCTGTATTTTTCTTCTTACAAGATGCTACTACGTTATTCGATTTAAGTTCGTTGTCAAAAATTACTTTCCCACTTTGCCCTCAATTGCAATATATTGCTTTAATTTATCCACTATTAGTAGACTATTTCTACAGTTCTACACTTTCTAGTAGACTATTGTTACAGAAAATTTTGAAAACTTACCTATAAAAACAATGAAAAACTGTTTACTGTTGACATAAGCGTCTACATGGACAACTTCATTTATAGATGATAAAGTTTCTGTAAGAATAAATTTCTTTCTTATATGGTGTCTTAATTAGCTGATGTATTATTACTCTAAGATTGGAGTGGTATACTTTTTTCTTTATTCCCTTATGTTGTTGTTATTCCGGAATGTCCTACCTCATTCTTATGGAATAATGCAATGTCTTTGGCTAGGAAACTACATTTCACGAATATAAAGAGATCTCGGTTAGAAAATATTTCAGTAATTTCCCTGGAATTGATTATATTCAATATCATCTAAATAAGAATAAATTCCCGTCTTACCTTTTTTCCAATGGCTTCTTAAAATGTCACTGGCTTTATCTTATGTTAAATCGTATCTGTCAATGTAAAGTCGAGAAATTTTAAATACATTTTCAAACTCTTGCTTTTTACATTCTAGAAGTAAAATATGAGTGTCTATTTAGAACCGTACTTAAGATAGAGATCCTCTAAATGTTGTTCCTCTGAATGCATCCATTGATTCGCTATCTGTTTACTCTTCTTTTATATTATTACTTTTTTAAGCTTTTCGTTTAACACAACGTTCAGTACTTCGTTATTTTTGTTCAACACTAATTTTATCATTATCATTTTCGTGGTTCTTCTCGTTCTTAGTAATTGCATTGATTTCTCCGATCTTGACAATTTAATTTTTCGCCTTAAGAAATCTGCAATCTCGTTATCCTTTCCCTTAATATAATCTTAATGTTGCATTCTCCTAATTGCAGGAGCCACACCATTGTATTTAGAATGCAGCCATTTAATTGGCTGATGATCCATTTGCAATTCGATATCTTTCCCGAACAGATACAGTCTAAAATATCTAACTCTCCAAACTAAAGCGAACAACTCTTTGTCAATCGTTGAGTAATTTTGCTCGTGATTGTTTAAATTTTTGGAGGCATAAGAAATGCTGTGACCATCCTGGGTCAAAACTGCTCCAATTGCAACATTGCTGGCATAGGTAATAAGTTTAAATGTTTTGTAAAGTCAGGGTACCTAAGGATCGGATGGTTGGTCATCAGTTGTTTTAATTTGTGAAAAACAACGATAAAATTTGGATCACTTGTATTAACTCGGACATTCTTTTTCAGGTTTTTCGTTAAGGAATGAGCAATAGTAGTGTTCGTATAAGCTTGCGGTAGTATCCCGTTATTCCTAGAAACGATTTAATTTGTTTCTGTGATTTAATAAACTTTAAGTTTTGAATGATTTCAACATTTGCGGGATTTGGACGTACACCTTCGGGTGTCAAAACATAACCCAAATACTCCATTTCTTTAGAAAGGAAATTGCATTTGTCAACTTGTATTTTTCATTTTGCTTCCCTCAACTTATGCAATATTTTACGGATACTTCTGATGTGTTCCTTTAAAGACTTACTGAAAATTTAAATGTTGTCTAGGTAAAGTACACATATTTTATTAATAAATTCTCTGAGGACAGAATAAGTAAGTCGTTGGAAGGTGGCAGGGCGTTTTTGAGTCCGAACGGTATCCTTACGTACTCATAGTACCCATTTGGAGTGGAAAAGGCGGTTTTCTTTAGATCTTGAGGGTTATCAAGGATGTGGTTAAAACCCTTTGCCTGATCGAAAGTCGTAAAATATTGGGCTTTTCCCAATCTGTCCAATATGTTTTCCATATTGGGAATTGGGAATTTATCGTCTACAGTAACTTCATTGAGTTTACGATAGTCGATAACTATGCGTCTTTTTTCCAGAATTATCCGACTTCTTTGGAACAATTCAAAGAGGGGATTGTAAGGGGAATTGCGGTATTTAATTATTCCTTGGGAAAGCATTTCCGATATTTGTTTGTCGATTCCCTTCTCATGTGTCTGGGCAAAACGATATATTTTAGAAAAGATGGGATTACTGACTGAGTTTTTCCCCTCTTTATAAAAGAGCTCTTGGAAGTCCCGCAGTGGATTTTTAATTAGTTTCCCTTCTTGATCATTTAAATGATTCAGATTAATAAACTTATGTGATACTATGAATACTATTAACTAATAGTACTTCTATGATTGACTTCTAAATTGCTGATATTATTTATTTTGAATGGGTAACTCTCCTCAAAGATAATTTTATTTCCTTTGACTTCTAAAAATCTTTCTCCTATATCTATCTTAGCTTCTAATTTTTCATTTTAATTAATTTTTATTATTAATTCATGAAAACTTAAATACTAGACAAAAATGCTTAAAACTAGTTGGGTTAGTTACTTATTCTAACTTACTGACCCTTGGCGGGTACTCTAAGCTAAACATAAACTTATTCTATGTCTTTCGACTTAACCTTACATTATTATGTAAAAAGAAAATTTTAACATGACTAATATATAAAAAAAATTTAAATACTTAATGACAGTACATTTTTATTTACATTCTACCTAAAAATAAAACTTACAAATACTTAAGCTAATCTACGTATATATACGTATACACATTTGTATAGCTATATACACATCCGTTTACGCTTTGTTATACATAGATATCGCTTTTTATATATATATATACATTCCACCTTTTTTTTATATTTTTCTTATAATAATTAACATATATATACACCTTACAACTACGCTAAAATATGGAAGTCGGCCATAGGTTACAGCTGGTGTACGCATAAAATCCGCTGCAAGACGTGGACCGACTACCCCCCATGAGGCTTTCCAGCCAGGGTCTAATGGGCTTGACGCTGGAGTTATCTCGCTCCCCAGCCACCAGAACATTCCATGTTGCATAGCAACATTCCACACATCCCGCCTAGATACCACCGTAGGTTCATCGCTCTGGCTGAATGACCTCGGATCAACTTCACCAGGAAGTTGTCCACTCTTATTAGGTTCACCCTATTGTACCTCATTGGAATAGGATTTTCTGTACTGGGACTCTGGTGTTCGACAAAGACGAAGGCAAGCCCTAAGAAAAGCCCTTTCGAACAACTGAGTCTTTTCCATCAAGCTTGCACTCACGTTGAACCACACGAGACACCCATAGGTGAGCATTTGCCGAATGAGGGCCATGTAGCAGATAACCTTCACCCTCGCATCGAGTTGGCTGTTGTAAAACAGTCTCTTTGTAAGAGCAAAAGCGACTCGGGCCCTGGCCAGAGCAGCATCTACATGTTTATAAAAATATAGATACAACTGCGTCCTGAACAGAGTGAATTGAAGTCACTCTGCGTGTGAGTAGTGGTTTCCTCGATATTTTTGCCTGATCTGTACACGATCAAGTCATCGGCGTACGCAATTGCATGAGGAAGAGAACTTATCAGATCGCTCAAGTAAATGTTGAACAGGATCGGCGAATTAACGGTACCCTGTTGGAGACCAATTTTAACTTGGAATATACCTGTCGAGGTCACGTTGCCATTCTTGACTACGAACCGTCTACCGGTAAGCACAGTAGGTACATCACTGGTTTGCTAATGCCTAACCGTACGGTGTCAAAGGCCTTCTCCAGATCAATCAAGCAGGCACCCGTACATCGTTTCTGGCTTTTGTTTCATTGGATATCTGACACCAGTTTCGACGTGACTTGAATAGTGTCGTGCCCCGCTTTGAAACCGAATTGGTTATCCGGAATAATATGTTTGTCCTCAGTCCAGTTGATCAAGGCTCTATTGATCACCTTCTCGAAAACCTTCCTGATGTTCGGAATTAGACTAATTGACCGGAGGTTGCACGGATTCGAAGAATCTTTTCCTTGCTGGGTATGGGTTGTACAATCGCAGTTTTGCAATGCTCTGGATAATGTGCATTTTTCAGAGCACTGTTAAACAGGATTTTGTTCATCTACCACACCTAGAGGGAGATGCCTTAACACAAAGTTCGAGATCTCGTCGATTGAAACCGACTTTTTCTTCCTAAGTGAATCGAAGACCGCTTTGAGCCCTGTCTTCGTTATGAACAGGGGATGAATCCCTTCGTCGGCGATGGCATTGTCTGCCATGTTATCCTCATTGAACACGACAAAGCCAGTGTTCTCAGATCGCCATTGTTGTCTGTCTTCTCGAAGTTGAGAGTTGCTAGCCAGTACTCGGTTTTCCAAGTCGTGGTTCGGGCGAACGCTCTTATTCACCTTGTACACTTCTTGGAAGACCGCGCCTAGTACCTCCATTTTTTCTTTCGGATCTTCGACCACAAAGAAGTTATCATCGAGTACGGCATTATCTGGAGTGATACCTGCTGTAGTCAGTATACGTTCGTTGTCCGTCGTTCTGGGAAGTTTAAGACACGGAAGATCGCTATTTTTGCTACGGAAGAATTTGTTTATTTGCGAGAACATGCTCGGGTTGTTAGATCTAACAGCCCGAATCTTATCATTCCAGTAAGAATTAACAGAAAGTCTGTAATTCTGGGCAATTAATGTCTGAATGTTCTTAGTTAGCGATTTCAGTGTCCTAACTTCCTCACTACGTCTGTCAGTAAACCGCCTGTACAAGTTTTTTAATCTTGTTAGGAGTCTACTTTTTTGTTGGTGTAGTGCGTCAATTGTCGCATTGCGGTAAATGTCTTGGTTGTTTGTACGTATATATCGTGGTATCGTGCTGTCCATCGTTCGTTTAATTGTCTTGTCCAATTGAATTAGATACATGTCAATCTCTTCGTTTGACAAGTTTCTATTGGACGGTATGTGGAGCGCGTTCGAAGAGAGTGCTCGCGTCATTTGTCTGGAGAAGCGTGTCCATCGAGACCTACTGTAATTGTAGTGGTACGTTTGAACAATCACTCCTAACACAGCGATATCGTTGGGGATCTTGACATTTGGCTGGATCAAAACTGTGTCTTGACAAACATGTAGATATTGCTATGACGAAAGCCAGAAAAGCCTTTGCTGCTTCAAGGAGGTTGTTTTTCAGCAGCCAACTTGATACCAGAGTGAAGATCATCTGTTACGTGGCCCTAGTGTGGTCCAATTATGTGAGTCCTTCCCCGATGGAAAAGATGAGGGCGTTCGAGAGGCAGTGTTGTATTGTTAGGAGCTGTCTCCGTCTGTATCGTACACCCGAGTCTGAGTACTATCCTAACGATGTCCTGTACAACGAGGCAAACTTGAATAGGATTGATAATCTTATTATTACGTTGATCTGAAGGCACATTGCACGAGTTATGATTTCTTCCATCATTCTGATCTTTGGGGCTTACTACCCCAATATTATGTACCATGAAAGAGTTCGCCTTGACGGCTTTGTTCCACCTGAAGCATTCTTTTATCTAGACACAATTGGCCTCATACAAGGCCTCAAGTGAACGTCCCGTTGCCAGGATCGCTGTGTCATCCGCAAATGTAGACACAAGTGTATCCTCAGTTGGAGGTATGTCTCGAGTGTACAACAGGTACAATGTAGGGCCAAGGATACTCCCTTGAGGAACTCCTGCTCGAATCTCTTTAAAATCGGAGTATTCAGTTCCATGTTTAACTGTAAATATCATGTTATCCAGATAAGATTCTAGTATCTTATACAAGCTTGTCGGTAGAAGCCTACTTAGTTTGTATTTTAGGTATTTTAGGTAGGGCGGTGGAGCAGATCTTTTTCTCCTCTAATGCTCCTTCAATTTTATTCTTTATTCTGTATACCTGGTCAATTGTCGAGTGTTTCGCTCGAAACCCGAACTGATGGTCACGTATTAGTTACTTTTCTTCGATAAATTTTTGAATGCGTTTTAATAAAAGTTTTTAAAAAATTTTGGATATTATTGGTAAAAGCGATATGTGTCTGTACGACTATTTGTTGTTCAACGGTTTACCCGGTTTTGGAACCATTGTCACTTCTGCAGCCTTCCATGAGTCTGGAACATATAATAGCCTAAAGGAAGCGTTAATTAAGTAGAGGAGTTTAATTAGCCCCTTTTTCGGCAAGTTCTTCAGAATTTGTCCGGTTATTAGAACACAGCCAGGAGCCTTGTTGTTTTTTAGATATATGATTGCCTGGTAGAGTTCGCTTAGCGATACTTTTTCTATACTCTTCTATACTTCTGTACTAGACTCATCTTCCAACATTTTTCCATCAAAAGGCTGAAATGTTTCCTCCAAATGTTCTGCAAAGAGATCCGCCTTTTCTTTATCACTTTTTGCCCACTCATCATTGTTTTTCTTGACTGGCGCGGTCTGTATTTGGGGCTTCTTGATATATTTTACTTCTTTCCAAAGTGAGTAGTTTGTACACTTTTCAGTTGTTCAAGATAAGTCGATATCTCGTGGTTTTTAAAAACTTGCAAAGATTTTTTTAGCTTGTTGCACAGACGATTTAGGTATGTTTTATGTTGAGGGGCGCGAGACTACTGCCATTTCTTGCGCGCTTTTCTTTTTTCGAATAATTTCTTTTATTTCTGGCGGGAGATTTGTTTCATTAAATTTGGGTATTTTTTTAACTGCGGGGAGTATTTTTGCAGGCTACTTTCTGGATGTTACTAATAAACTTTTCAAGTTCGAGTTGTAACTCCAAAGTTTTTTTTAAAAAACCAGTTAGACCAATATTTTCCTCACAGTCATGTCTAAAATTTTCCCAGTCAGTTTTGTTATGTGTCAATCTCGGCGCACCTTCCACTTTCCTTAATTTATTGCTTATGGTCAAGATTACAGGTGTGTGTATTTGTTCTACTTTCACGAAGTTGGTAGGTATCCCTTTAATAACAAAAAAGTCTACTAAGTCGGGTACTATTGTCGTATCGGCGGGCCAATGTGTCGGTTTTCCTTATGACTGGAAGTCGACCCCGAGCTCCATACCGACATTGAACAACAGTCTTCCTTTCGTTGAATTTTTACGCAAGCCCCAAAAGGTGTTTTTTTCTGCGTTAAAATGACCACCAACGATGAAACTCGTTCCACATTTATCGAAAAGACCTACAAGGTCATCTCTGGTGCGCACACATCGCGGGGGAAAATAAACAGATGTTATGCTCAGATACGATGTCTTGTAATTTAGTTTAACCGACACTGATTGTGTTGCATCAAGTTCTGTTATTGTATTCATGAAGTGGTCTATATTGTCTCTAATAAATAAGGAGGATCCCCCTCTGGCTTTTTCAAAGGGATGAAAAGCGTGGTACGCACAAAAGCCTCTTATTTTAAATTGGGACTCCTTCGTCAGGTGGGTTTCAGATATCAAGCACACTTCAACGTTTGTTCTTAATTGGTATTCCATTGGCCATGTCAATATTTTGATCGTAGCTTTCATATTCATATATTGCGAGAAGATCTGTGTTGTTTACCAGTTTTAGGGTCAAGCTTGCTAAGTTTGTCAAAAATTATTTTATTTATCGCGAACTGCTGGTCAAGTTTAGCAAGTAGCAAGTATCGTGGCGAACACTTCCGCAACCGGGTCTGCCGAATCGGCAGGTTTTTTGTTTACCGATAATGCTTGGGCATACCTCAGAGTCTTTGAGGACTCTGTCTAATCCTCCATTTTACGCAGGGTAGATTTACTTTTCCCCACCTTTTCAGTTGTGGCCTCATTTACTCTATTATTTTCGTTGCTTTTGCTTTTTTTTTATTGCTTTTGCATTTTGGTCTCGATGGATTCACGTTTTGACATAAAGCGTCACGTCTTTTTTATAGCTCTTTGGCAACCTCGCAGCCTCTATAATTAGCTGTATGTTTACCTTTGCAATCTGCACATAAAGCCGTCGCCTCTTTAGCTCTGAAATGAAATATTGATTGATGCGTGGCTTGTCAGACGCATAGATCACATATAGCCGCTTACCACTCCGAAGGAGGATGCGTGCGATACACGTTTCTATGACCTGGAATCTCCGCACTTCTCCGCTATACACGACCTTATGACAAAGGCCTTTTTTGATTAAGAGCGCGACTCCTTCAGCTACGTAGCTTCGGTCTCTACAAATGATTTTATAATTTTTATACCTGAGTGGGTGTGTCTGGCTTAGCTTATTGTCACAAAACATCACCACATCAGGCTAATGGATCTGCAACAAGTTACTGAAATTAAATTCACGTTCAGGGCGGATCAGTGAATTCACATTCACTGCTAGAATTTTAAGGTTGCAGGCTGCCTGCGCAGCCATTATACCCATGTTACGTTTGGCTCTCAAAACAGCGTCGAATAGATGAGGTCTATTCGCGCTGCTTGTTCTTGTAACTGGTTTTGGAATTGGTTTTGGAGTTGAGCTCAGAGGCAGATCCTCTGGATAGAGAGCAGTACATCCAAATTTGATTCAGGTTGCCTGGCCACAGGGACCTAAGTAACTTTCGGCACTGTCTGTTGAACCGGTCGCCTACCCGATGCCATTTTGGCATAGGAGTCTGCCGGTGTAACAGTGGTAGCTGGAGCGTAGGCCACAGGTCTCGTTTCTACCATTTTTCCATTACGTTTGGCCTCTATAATTTTCCTGATTTCTTGAACCTTAGGACATCCCCAATAGTTAGCGGGGTGCCCGCTGGTTTTACAGAGTACGCACGTCAGGTTTCTCCTGTCATCAACTTTATCCGTCCCTAAGGGACATTCCCCACGATTGTGGGTTCCTGCGCATTTGACGCAGCAAGACTGCATGTTACAGTTCGCAGCGGCATGGCCAAACCTCTGACAACGAGCACACTGGAGTGTGTTCTTTGTCTTTTTTACTGTAGCCTATTTAACAGACAGAGTGCCTAATTTGGGAATTTTCTTTAGGCTTTAGGCCATCTGGTTTGCTGTCTGGGGTGACCTGAACTAGGAAGAACGGAAGTTGTTACAGTTGTTGTTGTTGTTGTTACTGCTGCAGTTGTGTTTGCGGCTTTTGCCGCAATTTTCGCGTCGCCTGATCCAAGGCTGGAACGGCGCTTCACGAGGTTGGGATGCGGCTGGAGCTTCTTCCTCCTCTTTTTTCTCCCCTATTCATGTGTTTCTGATGGCCCTGCCACCGGTACAACATCACCCGATTTTTTGAGCTCGGGTCGCTCCACTGGCTCCATCTCACTTGTTCTTCACACTTTGTGTCTTTATTTATTTTAATTTATAAAAATAAGATTACAATTTTTCTTCGGGATTCGACGCACTTATTCGAAACGCGTCTGCACTGGGTGGAGGTCTGTGATCGATCTTAATTTCTAAAGGTATTAATATGTTCTAACCAATAATTGCAGTGGCGTGATAACTTTATGGTCGAATATATTAGTACCATTGATAGTATGGGATCTTTCAGTTCAATTACGGAATAGTTTTGGATGAAATTAGGTTTTATTGTTCCTGACCTGGTGTCAATCAAGCATTTAATTCTTTGGTTGAATAGTTAGTGCTGCTATTGATGATTTCGTGACTGAGGCTTTCATGTAAAATTTCGATTATCCCTTAAAATTTTTTTTTTCACAGTTCTCGTAACCCCAGTTATTGTTATTGGCCTGGTGCCTGGTGGGTGATATTCAGAGGATTTCCTCCTCTTCTTCCATTAATGTCTGTACTGGTAGAGTCCGTTTTATACATGTCTTTGGCGCCCAACACATTTGCGCCAGAGTTCCTTGAAATTTGTATGTTTATTTTATTTCCACGAGTAAGGGGGTACCAACTGTCGCACTACACTCGCCCCCTGTATGTAGTGAATAGTCTTTGCATCCATTGATTCGCTATCTTTTTGCTCTTCTTTTTCGTTATTATTTTATCAAAGTTTTTCGTTTAACACATCGGTAAGTACATCGTTATTTGTGTCAACACTTATTTCATCATTATCATTCTCGTGATTTTGCTCATTCTCAGTAATTGCATTGATTTCTCCGATCTCGACAATTATTCGGCTTAAGAAATCTGCAATCACGTTATCCTTCCACTTAATATAGTAATATAATCTATCTTAATGTTGTATTCTCCTAATTGCAGGAGCCACCTCTGAAGACGAGTATTAATATCTTTTCCTGTATTATTCGAATGCAGCCATTTAATTGGCTGATGATACATTTGCAATTCGAACTCTTTGCCCAACAGATACGGTCTAAAATATCTAACTCCCGAAACTATAGCCAGCAACTCTGTGTCAAACGTTGAGTAATTTTGCTCGTGATTGTCTAAAGTTTTGGAGGCATAAGACATGTTGTGAACATCCTGTGTCAAAACTGCTCCAATTGCAACATTGTAAAGTCAGGGTACCTAAGAATCGGATGGTTGGTTATCAGCTGTTTAATTTGTCAAAACCAATGATAAAATTTGTGAAAATTTGCGGGAGTACCCCGTCATTCCTAGAACCGTTTTTATTTGTTTCTTTGTCTTAGGAAGCTTTAAGTGTTAGTAGTTTTGCGGAAGGTGAAGGAGGAGGCACACCTTTGGATGTCCAAACTTCACCCAAATACTCCGTTACTTTAGAAAGGAAATTGCATTTGGGTTTGTATTTTTCATTTTGTGAAAAATACAATTACAAAAATTTTTTGAACTTATGGAATATTTAACGGATACTACTGTCGTAGACGACACATATTTTATTAATACATTCTCTGAAAGAACAGAATTAATGAGCCGCTGGAAGGTGGCAAGGGCATTTTTGCGCCCGAATGGGAAATGGCCGTACTCATAGTGCCCATTCGGAGTGAAAAAGGCGATTTTATTGTGATCTTGTGGCTTAACAAGGATCTGGTGAAAAACCTTTGCCAGATCCAATGTCGTAAAATATTGGTATTGTCCCAATTTGCCCAATATATTTTCCGTAGAACCAAAGTTGTTGTCCTGAATACGGGATCTGCTAGAATTAGTTAAATAATTATTCCTTCACACATGAATATTTTCATGTTTCCGTTCTTGTTCATTATTTATACTTCTACGACTAAAGCTATTATTGGCGGTATTATTTCTTTTATTCACCCCATTGTTAATCCTATTGGTGCTGGCTATATGCTTTACAGTCCCTGACTTATTGTTGTCGTTTTGTCTGTACCTATTTTGTCGAATAAAATATCTAAAATTGCTCCGTTTCTCGTAAGCAATATCAGTTGCTCTTCGTCATATAACAATCTTAACTCAGTAAACCTATTGTACATTTGTGTAACATTTTTGCCTACATTTCCACGGACTAAATTGAATAGCTTTTCCCCTACAATGCCTACAAGGTACCTATTTTTTTATTGTTCTCATTCTCAAAACTACATAGTTGCTTCAGCTCGTAATTAACTGACCTATAAAATAATTCCCTTAGGCCCTTAGGGTTACTACCTTTATATTGCAGTATTCATTTATAAGTTCAGTATATTCTTTCCCAGGTCTAAAGTGTATTTTTAGTTCCTGTTGTGCTGCTTCCCAAGTAAGATTATCTCCAAGATGTTGAACGCAGCGTTAAGCTTCCCCCTGGATCTTTTCATTCATGTTGCAGAGTGCTACTGCATTGTAAACCGATTTAATGAATTCGTTACGTTACGTATTTTGCTGTTCTTTAGAAACCAAGTAAAACTTAAAGTAAGTGAAGTTACACTTATCAACTATCTATTACTTTTCATTAAGACAAACTGCAATTCGTGGAAATTGCTTACTCAGGTGTTTCGCACACCGAGTTCATTTCCGCCAGACTGAGTGGCGATTGTTGTGGGTGCTCAACAAAATTGACGACTTCAGGTCTGGGACCGTTTGTCTGGAGTAACGAATGACCATGGTTTCCTTCAGTTTGGTGGAGTGTGGGAATGGAGACTTGCCTTACAAGTAAAAGTTCAACACAAACTTTCCGCAAAAGCAAGCAGGTGCTCCATGATTGATATAAAGTTCGCAAGCAACTCGCTATTGCCCAAAACAAAATGGCGAGTCAGCTAAAATATACGCACAATGCCCAGCAGGCGGTTGTACTCAACATTGATAGTGAGAAGCCCAGACAGCGACCCGAATGAACAGGACCCAAGTGGAAAGATACCACTTTCGATAAAGAAATGCGCTGACTTCCTAGCCAACACCACATCAGCGGAAAACATGTCAAGTAAACCGATTCAAACAGTATCCACAGCATGCGTTGCAGCGATGCCTAACGGGTCCATTAGCGGAAGGGATGAACCATACTACTGAAAGCAGACATAGACTCCTGAGGGGAGCATATAAAATGATAATGAAGAAAATGGAAGGTTGTAGGACGCCTCAACCAACCTGCCCACTGATGCTCAGAACAATAGTAGAATACCTGTTCCCCAGAAAACCTCCTACAATGTTCGTCCTCACACAAGAAACTGGTTCAGAACAAATCCCAGCATTCACGGTTGACGAGCTGCAGAATGCGTGCAGGAAAATTGCCGACAAAAAAGCACCTGGCCCACGGCATCCATAATAAGGCCATCAAGGCAGCCGTCGAGAAGAGGCCTTATCTGTTTACAGCGAAAGGTGCTTTGAAAAGGGAAGCTTTCCTAACTGCTAGCAACTCCAAAACCTGGTACTAATAGCCAAAGGCAATAAACCCCTCGGAGAACGGTCACGGTATCGACCAATCTGCCTGCTAGACACCACGGGAAAGATCCTGGATAATATCATATAATATATATGATAATATGAATATATATGATAATATGAAATACTATGACGTCTTGGTAAGCGTTCCACAGCGTTCAGTCCTTGGACCCCTTGTCGAACTATATGTACGATACAGTACTGAGACAACGCTGCCACAGTGAGTCAAGGTTATAGGTTTGCTGATCATAAGACCGAGGCTGTCTTAATAACCAGCCGAAAAACTGTGAAATACGTGAACTTCCGGGTTGGTTCCCAGATAATTCGATCGAATAAGGCTCTAAAATACCTAGGGATAATGCTCGACGAGCGGCTGAACCTTAAAACTCACGTCGTACTCGTATAAAAGAGCATCAGGAATGCAGACAGCGCTCTCCGAAATGCTGCCCATCATTGGAGGACCTGGATATGCGAGAAAAATCCTGCTTTTCGGAGTGGTAAACTCAATCCTTCTTCATGCTGCACTAGTATGGCCGGAAGCCCTTGCGACCACGGAGGCAGGAAGGAAGCCTTCGGCAACATACAGGCTCTGCGCGATAAGATCAACCAACGTTTTCAAACAATTTCGAACCAAGCAGTCTGCGTCATTCCAGGTATGATCCCGATCGACATTCTCGGCACCGAAATGCAAAGGATCTACATACGGAGAACTGCAATTCACACGGAGACTATCGCAAGATGTCTGAGGAACGAGGAAATTTACATCAATGGCACTGTGGCAAGTCAGATGGGACACCACAACCAAAGGCAGATGAACCCATAAATTTATACCCACAATAGAAGCCTCGACAACGAGAGCTGACGGCAAGTGCAACTACCACCTGACGCAGCTCTTGTCGGGCAATGGGGGTTACCGGAAATACCTCCACAGATTCGGTTACGACAGCTCATCCAAAGCTCTTCTCGAAAGAGAAGGAAAAGCCGAATGGGCAAAAATAGATCCCAGAGCGTGATGAACGCCAGTTCCGCGAGGAGAGCGGTAGGAGTGTGCAGAGGTGTGTTTTCATGTTGGTAGCATGGGTTATCAGTATCTTGAAGAAATCTTCCACATCCATTGGAGGAAACCAAAAAAACATGGTGCTGCATCAGCATATGCACCGTACTTGCAAACATTGGAAATGGTTATTTTCTTCCAGAACGTTAACTTTGGAGAATTTTAGAAACAAGTCTATTACAATTATCATCCAGGAAACGTTCATAGAGTTTTCTTAGAGTCGATAACATTCAATGATTACATTCAATTTTGGAAACAAGGCTATTTAAAACATATCATTACCTTCTAGGAAACGTTTACAAATTATTCTTTAGAGTCTATTAAATGTGTGAGAACTTATATCTATTATTTATGAACGTTTACAATCTCAATCTTTTATATTTATTTATAAATCTTATTTTCTAATACATTTAGTTTTTGAGTATGAAGAAATTTAAGTATTCCAAAGGAACTTCATTATAAAGCTCTTAAATTTTCCTTTAAATATAGATTAGAAACTTTCAACAGGCACACTCAAGTCACAAGCTGACTTCATACTTAACATATGCGGATATGATGAATCAAGAATCGCAATGAAAGTGTTTTGTACGAGTTAAGGAATGCAGATTGGTGGTATGGAAGGTAGCAAACTATTAGTAACGCCTACATATTGACTTGGACAGTCTACGTCTTTTCAAGAACCAACTCTACCGCATTTTTCAAACAAACGAAAACAATACCTGAAGTTCGTTAATAATAAACTAAATCGACTAAATCGAGAGTCCAAAAGCAGGATATTATACAGTCAGCTAAATTACGATCTGAAACAAAGAAACTATTTTCATGACTTGTTAAGCTATAATGAAATATCTTTGATATTTAAAGAAAGATTTGAAGTTCTTTCTCTAAATAGTTATCGCTATAATGAAAGACCAATTTTTGCTTGTTTTATGCTTTGTAGCATAAAACTGCTTTCATATCATAAGTATATGGCAAATATTCGGACCAAATAGGATAACCTTCTTTGGAAAACAGTCATTGACAATGCTCGAAACTTTATAACTTCTACACGAATGTGACTGGAAAATGTTAAGCAGTTTTTTTTAAGTCCGCATACAAATATAGAATGTTAAGTGCAAAATAAGCTTGAATCGTTATTTATTTTTTCTAAGTCTGTAATTGAAGATAAAAAATAATATACAAGAATTAAATCCAGAATTCTACTAACCAGGCGGACGGCTTTTGCCACAGCTATTATATTTTATATATATCTTTTTTGTATGAATTGCTTAATAACGTACTTACTTACTAATGATTTGCTTAGGGTGCTAACTATATTTAGTAGCGCTCGTTTATAATGTTCATGCCCCCTAGAAACTTTAACTATGAATGTAGGTGATTTCCTTTAATTTTTAGCTCCCTAATTAAGGTTTAATATAACAATAATAATAGTGTATTAAAAAATTTAAATAGTAATAAATAGTATATTTTATTATTTCGAAAAAAAGAAAGACAAAATAGATATTTATTAATATATGTTGAGAGCTCGTTACCAAAAAACAAAAATCCCCCTTCGGATAGGGGTTAGAATATATCCAAGGTAAAGCATGCCTGTCGTTAAAGGCGACTAAAAGCAAAAGCTTGTTAACACAAACCAAATTTCTTTTTAAAAAATTGCAATTATTAAAACAAACGGTAGTAATTCCCCAGGTGGAATGCCAGTTACACTGGATAATCCACACTCTTTTGAGTCAGGCTCTACGGATTCTGGGGAGAGCCAGTTATTGCGATTGATTGACCCTTTTGAAAAAAATTCAAGGGTAACAAGATCACCACCATCTCGATCCTCTAAAGCCATGCGCGCATTGGCGCCAGTTAAAACTACTGAGTCTAAAACGCAGATAGGAAATCTCCAACGAGATCGCATTCGTCACTTCATGACGAACACGCGTTAGCGAGACTCAAACTTCTCGAACAAGAGAATGCAAAACTTCGGACTATAGTTACTAGCATGGAAGCTCTCTGCCAAGAAATAAGACAGGAGCTTAGTCAACTAAAAGCAGAAAATATGGAAAGGCAAGAAGCCAAGTCCAAAACAGAATGGGTGTTCCATTCTGTAGAATATATTTCGGCATTGCCAATTTCTTCAAACATATATCCCTGCTTTGTTGTGGATCGGGAGTGATATGTATTTTTTCCGAGGATGAGTGATAGCCCGAGTAGAGTGACGCAGAGAGTTTATGACATCTGCAAGAAGGGGTTATTTTGTCGACATAAATAAATTGTAAATGCATACATTTACTTATTCTGCATGTTTCGTCGTAAGATGTGACTAACAAAAATTATTAGTTATTCTCCGATTTAAGACGTACCTAAGAACACAGCAATACAACTTGAAACAATATATTGATTTAAGCAAAACTTCAAGAATTATTTGTTTTAATTGCCACTATATTTGCTGATCTTCTTCTGCTGGTTTGGGAAGAAGTAGCTAAGCTACACCCACATGTTCTACATTTATTGGAACATCACATTACAGTTTTGGTTTCTTCCCCGGTCATCTTTTGACATTTCTTATTTTCTTATTTTTATAAGGTTTTAACTCCCTGTTGAGACTTGAGAATCTGGTGCTTTTATTTTGTTGAGCACTAAAATGCCCCCGCGACCTCCAGGACTCCTTCCATCATTGCACTGGCTTGTTTTCTGCCTTGTCGATTGTTGAGATTTCTGGTTGTCGCTATAATGCTTCCACGGACGTCTTCGATTGCATGCCGGTTCCATTCCCTGGTTTGTACTTCGATGTTCCGTAAGATGTATATGTTTGAAAGCTAAGAGGTATACTGTATGTATTTTGCATTTAAATGAAAACATAATTAAAAAACGGTCATCCGTAGGATGATTAGTATAACTATGGTTGCTTCATATCTTCGATCGCTCTTGGCCGGATTAACAGAAACATCTGAGCCAGTGTGAACATCTATCACTATCATTGGACATAAAAGCCGTGAACTAAGACCGGCTTCAATCTGTGTGAGGACCGTTGCAATGTTAATGTGGCCTATCGGTCTTTTGAGGTGGTGTTTCATCGACCCCTATGGTGTAAAGTGTCGTCTACGTAATTGTATTCATAAAATACTTTACGTGAGTGATTCGGCAGACAAATGCATCGCTTGCATTTTTACGTCGTGTGCACATCGGGTTTCACACTGACTGTGTGACAAGTGAATTTCGATGTTCCCACGACGTGTGTCTATCTAACCTACGAGGCAACGCTTTGAGCCACCTCTCCCCGTTTTCGAGAGGCAGTAACGTTTTGGCTGTCACGTTGGAAGTTTTAATAATAATCCACACGACTCCCCTGACACCCACAGTCCTCTAAAATGTGTTGATGATGGAGGATTGAACTCCCAAGTCGTGTTCTCGAATTTCCTCTGACTAGCCTGATATTACTAGCCTTTTCTCTCTACTCATCTCATTGCTCGTTCCCTTAAAATTTGTGCCTCAGTCACTGTAGAGATGCTGACAATGACCGCGATTCGCCGTGAATCTTTTTTACGCTGCCAGAAGGGTTGCTGCACTTAGGTAACTCACCAACTCTACATGCACTGTTTTCGTTGCAGAACATACAAATATACATATATATATAACAATAATAACATGATAATAATATGTGTGGTGCTACAGCCCGCAGAGGGCCACGGCTTAGCTTCTCCGCAACCACTCGTGTTGTGCCCGCAATTTTATGAAGGCCCCGAATGACTCGAAAGAGATGGCGCCGTCAATTATAAAGGGTTGTAAAACTCGGGTATCGAACCTGGCACCATCTGAGTAGAAGCCGACGCAGTAATCCACTACGCCACAGCGACTCAAAAAATATACATATATATATGCATTTGCAATTTTGTTGCATCTGCCCTTCCACATTTTGAGTTCCTCTGATCAATTACCGTATTTGTGAAGGGTCTTGATATACCAAGCCCTCCGCCGGTTGACTGCTAATCAGCTGTGCTTGCATTTTTGCTTTAAAGCGGTGACATAAGACACTTTTGTGGATTGTTGCCTTCACTAGTCTTTTTACATTTGTGCTTGCTTAGTTTGTTATTCCTCCGCGTGATGATCCGGCTCGAAGGACCAATGAATGCTTAAAGCAGCAATGTGTTTCTTAATACCGGAATAATAATTTATTGACCCCTTACCGCTGGTGGGGGGAAGTCAACTTACTACACAGGATTTTGTATGGAACTGAACTTTATATGTGCATATCATTACTTATATAGTATAAATGTGCTTATTCTACATGTTCATTTTTTCTTATGTTACAAGATATGTACATTTTTTGATAGGACGAAATAAGAAGCGAAAGAGGTGAGTACAGGGGAATGAAAGATGTGCACTAGAGTAATAGTGGAAATATGAGTTGAATATGTGCAGTTGTGTGCTGTGAGCTGTGTGCTGTGTGTTGAGTGTTGTGTGTTGAGTGCTGTGTGAGATATGAGTTGGCGTCATATATCATCTGTTGTGATCACAATAGGAGGCTTGCTTGAGTAGAGTAATGCCTCCTCAGATCAGTTATCGGACATTGATCACAAGTCTGGCTGCAGTCCAACTGCAGAAAGCCTCGGCGGCAAAGAATGTGACACTGCACGTAAGACATCAACGTGTAGTCAGAAGTGACAGGTTCCAACTTAATCGGATTCTGAAAAAATCCAAAGGCAGTTGGACAGACAAAAAGACAAGGACACTTTTCGCTGGGCGAGCAATCTTTTGGCAGAGGTTGAAAGGAAGCCTGCAACAGGCATGGAACCAGAAGACTGCTGAACACAGCAAACCGACTCGGATGGAAGGGCGCCGAAAAGGATCTAGTACGAATCGTACAAGAGACAGGACGACCGGAATGGTCGCAAACTTGTTACAGGTAAGCAAGCACCAAATGCCTCTAAGGCCTCGACGTTCGAACGACCGAGATCACAGGACGAGGCTCACAATATACAGAAGAAGCAAGCAACACTGATACAATAAGCCAAGGATATCGTCAAAAGTGACCTCTAATACGGAATCTCTGACGTGCAGAACGACGAAGGCAGACTCAGTGGGGGGAACTGGAGGGTATTACCCATAAAAAATTATGAAGAGTAACTCAAATACGTCCACTGAAGTACAGTAGAGGTTATACTAAAAATCAAGAGTCCATGGCTAAACGCCATGAAGGAAAGCTAAGGTGGTGTTCGTACCAAAGGACGGGAAACCACGCACAGCCAAAAGACTTCAGACCTGTAACCCTTTCCTCTTTTCTCTTGAAAATATTGGAAAGGATAATGGATCTACATATCAGGGAAAGTATCAGCTTCAGATACTTATCACCTTCACAACATGCGTATCGCAAAGTTTTCCCTACAGAAACAGCACTTCATTCACTAGTTAGCAGCATTGAAAAATCTCTCATTAACAAAGAATATACAATGGTTGCTTTTCTTGATATAGAGGGAGCTTTTAACAACGTTAAAATTGAGTCAACAAGTAACGCTCTAGATATACTCAATGTAGTAGATAGTATCCGTAGATGGATCGGCAATGTCCTATCCAGT
Organism: Eristalis intricaria; assembly: GCA_964034865.1. Classification (NCBI taxonomy): domain Eukaryota; kingdom Metazoa; phylum Arthropoda; class Insecta; order Diptera; family Syrphidae; genus Eristalis; species Eristalis intricaria. The sequence continues at coordinate 10,287,620 of OZ035874.1, forward strand.
CGAATTAGGTCGCCAATTCATATCCTGAAAGGTATTCAGGGGGACCACAAAAGGGGGGTACTCTCACCCCTTCTCTGGATATTGGTCATGGACGAAATTCTTAAGGAACTAAGTCGTACAGGATGTTAGCTAATAGCCTATGCAGATTACATAGCCCTAGTTGTAAAGGGAAAATTTCTTCACACAGTTAGATATATTATGAACATCTCACTAAACAAAATAGAGAACAGAACTCGTACTTTTCACGAGAAGACGTATCATACTTCCGATAGAGCCTCGTAAGCTGAAGAAAAAGAAACCTAGCTTCACTAGTCTTCATCAGTCAAGTACTTAGGAGTGATCTTAGACAGCAAGTTAAGCTGGAAACCAAACATTAGGGAACGTATTAAGAAGGCGGCGGCAGCTATTGTATATGGGAAATTAAACCTAGGATGGCTCACTGTATGTATACGGCTGTTGTTAGATCAATCTTAACACACGGTATGCTTGTTTAGTGGCCTGAATAACAAATCCAATTTTAAATCGATAAATAGTGTTGCCGCTATGTATTGGCTGCAACTACCGAAAGCCGCGCAATTGGCGGCGCGAGATCATTCAGAAAATAACACCGAATTTGGGTGAAATTTCAAATTTCCTTTATTAAAAATACAAATTATTACTATGTCCTAATGATACTTTATGCTACTTACTATCTCGGGAGTATTTAAATTTATCAAATTTTTAAGTTTAAAATGTATGAAGTCGCGCTTGTGCGAATCCCAATGCCAACGAGAAAAAGAAACATGCAACAAAATGCGCGGTTTGCTACTTAGTCGAAATATTAAATATGGCCGACTCAAGTGGAGTAAATAATATTAAATATGGCCGACTCAAGTGGAGTAAATATTAATAAATATGGCCGACTCAAATGGGATAAATCAAAATAAATATGGCCGACTCAAATGGTATAAATAAAGATGGTGGAAAAAAGAGGACAATAATAAACTTTCCAGTGCTGGAATGCAGAGGGCGCATCTACGTACATTTGTTAAAGCCGCATTTGCACTACTATGCGCAACACTCCCCCTCGGTAGATCGTCCTTTACTGCTGACGTTCGTATCAATTAGGTCGAGGATGGCCAACTTGACTACAGGCCTATGATAGATACCGGTTGGGGTCTGCACCCAAGCACTTCGTACTTGCCCGTCCTTGGACCTTCTCACTTGTTTTACTCGCCCCTTTGGCCAGCAGTTTCTGGGGTTGTTCGGGTCGACAATTAAGACAATGTCCCCTACCTCTATGGGTTTCGTGGGGTTGACCCACTTTGAGCGTCGGGTGAGAGTAGGTAGGTACTCCGCCACCCACCGCCTCCAGAAGAGGTCCGCAAATCGCTGTGAGGCCAGCCAGTTCCTTTTCAATGTCAATGGTTGTTCATCGAGTACCGCCGCCGGTTTCAATCCGCTAGAAGAGCCCAACAGAAAATGGTTTGGTGTAATTGCCTCTTGATTCTCCTCGTCTAAAGGTATATATGTCAGTGGTCGCGAGTTCACAATGCCTTCTATCTCAATTAGCATACTCCTTAGCAGCTCATCCGAAGGATTGCGGGTTGGTGTTATCGCATACAGCGTAGACTTGATGGAACGGACCAGTCTTTCCCAGCTACCTCCCATATGGGGCGCACCCGGGGGAATAAACTTCCAGTTTGTGGTTGTGGTGACGAATGATTCGTGCAGTTTTTTGCGTTCGATTGCTTGTAAAGCTTATTTAAGCTCTGTTTCTGCTCCGTGAAAATTCGTCCCATTATCACTGTGGAATTCAATTGGCGCTCCCCGCCTTGCAATGAAATTCCAGATACATAATATGCAGGAGTCTGTCGTTAAGGAATGCGCAACTTCGATGTGGATAGCCCTCGTAGTGAGACAGGTAAACAGGACACCCCATCTTTTTTCAACTCTCCTACCGAGTGTCACACCAATCGGCCCGAAGTAGTCGATCCCAGTAAAGGAAAAGGGTCGACTGAACGATGCGAGTCTGGCAGCGGGTAGCTGTGCCATAAGCGGAGGTTGTGGACGAGCGCTGTTATTTTTACACACTTGACAAAGGCGCCTGATGGAGTTTAGCTGGACTCTGAGCCGACTTATATGGTATCGTTGTCGCAGTTCATTTATTACTGTCTCATGATTATGATGTTTGTATTTGTAGTGCGCGTCCATAATTATTAGATGCGTGATCGAGTGCGATCTGGGAAGTATGATTGGGTGCCTGACGTCTTCATCTACTCCTATGGCGTAGTGGAGCCGTCCGCTCGCTCGAAGAATTCCCTCTTTATCCAGAAATGGACATATCTTGATGATGGTGCTACTTCTATCCAACGGGCGATTAGCATTTAAGTCTGCGATTTCTTCCTTATATCCGCTACTCTGTGCTTCTCGGTACAGGGCGTCTTCTGCCAGCCGAAGTTCCTTTTGAGCTAGTGGTCCCTTTTTCCTCTCAGATTCGTCAGGCGTCCTGGCGTTATAGATGAATCGAAGCGCGTACGCTGAGCTTCTAAGAAGTCTCTTCCAGCTCGAAAAGGCGTCTGATCTGAAAACACTTTCCGTACATAGCGTGTGTACATTCACGTACTGTGTTTTCAATTCTTCACTGGTAAATTCTGCAGCTCCTGTTTCTTGAGGCCATTCATCTGGGGAGGCTTGGAGGAACTTTGGCCCGAGAAACCGTCGGCTACAGGGACTAAAATCCGGAGATCTCTGCCACTTAGTTGCTTCGTCGGCGACGTTGCCTTTGGTGGGTATCCATCTCCATTCAGATATCTCCGTGAGGTCGAGTATCTCACTGATTCTGAAGGCTACGAACTGTCGGTATCTTCGGTGATCGAAGCGAAGCCAGCAGAGAACGGTTTTGGAGTCCGACCAAAGGAAGCGCCTGGTGAAACGGATGGAGTGCGATTCGGCGATGCATTTCGCAAATCTTGCACCTAGGACCGCCGCCTGCAACTCGAGTCGGGGAACGGACAATGACTTTAGGGGTGCCACTCTCGTCTTTGCTCCGATCAGGCTAGTCTCTATTCTGCCGTCGACGGACGTCCGCACGTAGGCAACTGCTGCGAAGCCGTTCTCGCTTGCATCGACGAACATGTGGAGCTGCACTTCGTTTCCCCATGTTGTGGTTATGTAGCATCGGGGGATTTTGACATTCTCCACCTCCGGTAGGTAGCGAACCCAATTCTGCCATTTGGTGTATTCTGCGTCCGTAAGTTCTGTATCCCAGCCGATATTTGAACGCCAAACTTCCTGCAATAGAATTTTAATGTACATAAGGAAGTGTGCCAGCAGACCCAATGGATCGAATATGGTCATTAGGACTCTGAGAACCTCCCGTTTGGTTGGGCGTCGATTGCCGGCGAGAATGTTCCTTTGCTCTGGGTTGGTGGTTATTTGATAGGTGAAGCGATCAGACAAAGTACACCACCACATTCCGAGAACTTTTGTGGTCCCTAACTCACTATCAATGCTTAAGTTGATTTTTTCTGCCGGCTCCGCCTCTAGGGCTTTAAGGACGGATGTGGAGTTGGACACCCAGTTCCGTATATGGAATCCGCCGTGCTTGTGAATATCCCGAATTTCTTTGGCTAGCCGGATCGCCTCAATCTCCGTAGGAACACTATCCATTAGGTCATCTACGTAGTGGTTTTCTTTTATTGAGCGCACTGCTCGTGGAAATTCCTTACTGAACTGGTCCGCGTTCTTGTTTTTTACGAATTGAGCTGTACACGGCGAACAAGTGGCTCCAAAGGTCATAACCATCATGGCATAGGTACGCGGCCGGTTCTCACTATCATAGCCCCACAAAAAGCGTTGGTAGTTCTGGTCGGGTTCACGTATACGGACTTGGTGGAACATCTCCATGATATCCCCGCAGATTGCGATACGCTCTTGGCGGAACTTTTAGATAACTGAGGTGAGCGGTGTGAGCTGATCCGGGCCCTTCAGAAGCACAGAGTTTAGGGAGACCCCTTGAACGGCGGCTGCAGCATCCCACACGATCCTGATCTTCCCTGGTTTATTTGGGTTTTCCACAGGAAAGATAGGAAGATACCAAGCGCGTCCTCTCTCGGCCGACGCTTCTTCGGGTGGAAGCTCCCGAGCGTAGCCTTTAACAACATATTCGTCGATCTTCTTTTGTAGAGTCTCCGCAAGCTCTGGTTCCCGCGTCATCCGCTTCTGGAGGCAGTCCAACCGCCTTTTGGCCATCGGGTAGCTATCGGGGAGCGAGATCTGGTCGAATTTCCAGAGGAGAGTCGTCTCGAACCTGCCATTTTTCCGGACCGTGTGCGCATTCAACAGACTTAGGGCCCGCTGGTCATCGCTAGACAATAAGGGTTTCACATTACTTTGCGTGCCGAAGTTATCGCTGCAGATATAGTCTTTGATCAGACGCTGCAAGTCGATGTTGTTGCACTCACAGACGTGAAAGGTGTGCCCGTGGCGATCCTTGAGCTTCCGGCCTGCTTCCGAGCTTATTCCGTGGATCGCCCAACCAAGACGCGTTTTTGTGGCAACCGGTTCACCAGAATTTCCTTCTCGGAACTTTAATGGCAGTCCTAACTTGGCATTGTTAAGTCCAATAAGCAGACGCGGCGCGACTTCGGTGTAAGATTCGATTTGGAGCCCCTTTAGGTGAGCATGTTTCCTCTGAAGTTCGCTAGAATCCAGGGACTGAGACGGCAGACCCAGGCTATCAACCGTATGGGCGTCCGTAAGTGCGTACTTCACGGCGTTTGGTCCAGTGCTTGAGATTTCCAGATTCATCACTTCGGAATGTTTCTCATACCGTGAGGTGTTCCCTGTCCATTTCAGACACAGCGGTCGTGGCATACCTTTCACCTTCAACAGGTCAGCAAGTCCCTGGTCCATCAATGTCAACGAGGACCCTTCGTCTAACATGGCGTATGCACGAATCCGAACGCCTCTACCATAAAGAAATACCGGCACCACTCGGAACAGGACTGAGTCAGCTTCGCACCGTGGGATGTCCATTTTCGGCTGGGAGTGTACGGTAACTACGCCGGCCTTGGAGGGAATTCCGTTATTGTCTCGACGGGGGTTATGTAAAAGTCGATGGTGGCCAAGGTTGCATCCGCTCACTCCACAAACTTCCGACGAAGAGCAGGACGTATTGGTGTGTCGCCACAAACATCGTCGACAGAGCTGGTTCCTCCTGACTTCTTTCCATCTATCCGACCGATTCAAAGCCAGAAATTGTTGACACGCCGTTACGGAATTGCAGTTACTGGAGCAGATGCAGCACTTGGGTTTAAGTTGAGGGCTCTCTACCATAGATGCTTGGTGATGAGTGTGAAGGTAGCCTTGATTCTTCGCACCTTTGGACCGGCTCCGCCTCTCCTCTGTTGATGTTGTATTCGGCAAAACCCCATTGGCCGCTGCGGCCACTTGATACGCCCAACGGCTAAAGTGGGATAGTGAACACGTCGGTAACGTTTGCTTATGAAAGGCCCAGTTAAGACACAAAGCTGGTGGCAATCTGGCTACCAGCTCTTGCACAAGCATTGGGTTATTTAGATGCTGCACCATACCAGTGGCTTCGATGTGACCGCAGAGATTCTGCACGGCTATGGCGAAGGTGACGATTGAGCCCAACTTGTCCATCCTAGGGGGCGGAGTAGATCTAATGACCTCTATAAGGGAGTTAATGATGAGCTCCGGGTTCCCGTACAGCATTCTTAGCGTGTCAATCACCTGGTGAACACAACCTGGCTGGATGAGGAGGTTTCTCACGGCGTTATGTGCTTCCCCTTTGAGGGCCCTCTGCAAACGAAAAAGGTTTTCCTCATCGGTATACCCGCACAATTCGGTGCTTCGGGTAAGGCTGGAGATGAAGAGGGGCCAATCCGCTGGCTTGCCATCGAAGACTTGGAGTTCCCTTGCAACTAATTGGCGCGCCGCTAGTTGTTCACTGGTCAGCTTAGGCGGCCGACCGCTCTCATTGCTTCTTGCGATTGTAGGCGGGGGGTGAGCGTCCATTCGGAAGTGGCGGGGGTATTCCATAGTCTGTGGTCGTTGCTCGGCACTTGGAGCGAAAAAGAGTGGCGTGTAGTGAGGCGCGGGTGGCACGAAAGGTTTTGTCGGCGGTTTTTGGCGTCGTGGCTCCTCGAAATTGGGCCTACGAGTAGATTCCCAACAATTCCATAGTGTTGTCTTCCCGGGCCAGCCGTCGACTCTTACGGTTGATGCAGCGGTTTCTTCAACTTCTTCTTCGTCACTTTCCGATTCCGCAATTTGACTCAGAAGCTGGTATTTTTTGCTTAGGTATTCCTTATCCCTTTTTTCTATTAACTTCCTCTCCTCTTCCAGGCGTTGCAACTCCAGACGAGCCAAGCTTTTCGACGCTCTCGACGACCCGGAGCTACGGACGCTTCTCGCGTCTTGTTGCTGGTGGTCGCGCGTTGCGTTGTCGGACGGATAGCGCACCCCTTTCGTTGCGAAATTCGTGGGGCCTTCTATTGCCGAAACGCGAGCAGCGCACATGGTTGCAGATGTATCACCGGCTGGTCTGTTGGCTAAGAGTGGCTGTTTCAATGTGCTGAACGCCGGGGCACAAGAAAAACCAGAAACCGAAACTACGGTGTTGGTGGGGCCTTCTCTTGCTGAAGCGCGAGTAGCATACGGGACCGCTAATAAGTCACCAGCTAGTTGGTTGGCTAAACCTGGTTGTTTCAATGTGCTGAACGCCGGTGCACCAGGAAACCCAGGAGTCGATGAGACGGGGTTCATGGTGCCTTCTATTGCCGAAGCGCGAGCAGCGTTCGGGACAGCTGATAGGTCGCCAGCTGGTTGGTTGGCTAAAACTGGTGGTTTCATTGTGCTGAACGCCGGCGCACAAGGAAAACCAGGAACTGATGATCCGGGATTTGTTGCAATTGATAGATCAACTGTCGAAACGGACACGCGTGCAGTACTCGACTCGACGTTTGATTCGATATTAAATAAATGTTGGTTAATTGGGGCTGAACCGGATAAATTGGCTATGTCTACAGCGTTTGCGAAACCCCCCCCCTGGAACACTGGGAAACGAACTACCACTACTCTTACCTGTGCACATGTCACACATGTATGTAGTGTCCCGGATTAGGCTGTCCACCCCTGCGCAGTTGTAGTGATTCCAGGCGTCGCAGTTGTCGCACTGCACCATATTTCCAGCTGAGTCGGGTTCATCGCAAAGGCAGCAGTTGTACTCTTCACGGGTCTGCGCTGTCGGCGCAGGAGATCGGCCCTTTTTGGAGGATCTGGTCGCTGGATCACGAGCTGTGGTCTTCTTTGAAGGCATAGGCGTCATCACTAGTCCACGAAATGCACTATCACAACAGAAATTTGAAAAATGTTGCCGCTATGTATTGGCTGCAACTACCGAAAGCCGCGCAATTGGCGGCGCGAGATCATTCAGAAAATAACACCGAATTTGGGTGAAATTTCAAATTTCCTTTATTAAAAATACAAATTATTACTATGTCCTAATGATACTTTATGCTACTTACTATCTCGGGAGTATTTAAATTTATCAAATTTTTAAGTTTAAAATGTATGAAGTCGCGCTTGTGCGAATCCCAATGCCAACGAGAAAAAGAAACATGCAACAAAATGCGCGGTTTGCTACTTAGTCGAAATATTAAATATGGCCGACTCAAGTGGAGTAAATAATATTAAATATGGCCGACTCAAGTGGAGTAAATATTAATAAATATGGCCGACTCAAATGGGATAAATCAAAATAAATATGGCCGACTCAAATGGTATAAATAAAGATGGTGGAAAAAAGAGGACAATAATAAACTTTCCAGTGCTGGAATGCAGAGGGCGCATCTACGTACATTTGTTAAGGCCGCATTTGCACTACTATGCGCAACAAATAGTATTCAAAGATCAGCGTGTATCTGCATCACAGTGTCATTGCGATCGACTCCCACAGCCGCCATGTAAACATTGCTACAGCTTCTTCCCGTGGACATCTATGGGAAGCTGGTAGCATGCAGGGCAGCGCTAAGGCTACGGGAGTGCAACCGCTGGAGCAGTTCATATAGTTTAGGTCATACAGAAATAATCAGATATGTAAGACTATCAACGTATACAGATTATAAAATACCCGCCTTAGACTTCGAGTTAGGGTTCAAAACACTTATCCCAGACAGGTAGATTGGGAAAAAGATCTGGTAAGAAAACCAGGCTACCTGGAAATATACACAGATGGTTCAAAAACAGACGAGGGTACCGGACTAGGAGTATTCGCGATATCGCCGGACATATCCTTTTCCCTGTCTCTTCGACTGCCCAACCATTGCAGTGTATTCTAGGCAGATGTTAAAGCTATCCAAGAGGCTTCCCGCTTACTGTCGATGAACCCAATATCTATCGCCATTTACATAGATAGTCAGGCGGCCATAAAGGCTCTGAATAAATCATCAATTAAATCGAAGATGGTAACCCTTTGCCGTCTACCTCTTAGGGAGATAGCGGTTAGATGCAACCTAACCCTATGCTGGGTACCTGGCATAGTGGTTTTCCAGGCAACGAAAGGGCCGACGAGTAAGCAAGAATAGGGTGGGACTGCCACTGGCGCAATAATCAGGACACCTCATATCCCTCACACCAAGTAATAAGTACCATGTAACTTACAGATGCCGTCGACTCCGCTAATCGGAGATGAATGGAATTACATGTAGGACTTCGAGGCTAATTTGGCCCTCACTAAATCCAAACAAAACAAATACAGTCCTAAAACTAAAAAGGAATGTACTAAGGAACGTAGTGACCATTATCACCGGCCACTGTCTTCTCGGGAAAACTAATTGGCCTTAAATCAGTACAGGAGTGGACTTTTCAAAGTAGTCCACTAGAATACCAATAGGCAGTCTCTAGGTTTAATTAATAGTTTTTAAAAGGAGCGTTGGAAAGCACAAAGGATCCAAACAGGATCTAAGTGGCCACACCTGCTACAGTGGTGGCAATCGCACAAACCCAACCAAACCTTAGTTTGCTATTTGATTTTGATACATGTCATTAACAAATACTATCATTCGTTTTTATAATTTAACACACAGAATGTAAGTCCATCCCTATATTTGAAAGTTTTTCTTCGAATTAAATTTTGTTTGATACACTAATGCAATTAATTCAAGTATACTTTTTCAGTAGTAAGTTACATTGTATTATCATATCTCTGTGCAAGCTGTGTAAAAAAGATATTTTTTTTCCCTTTTACTTGGGTTGTCGAAAATCTTCGACAAGGCACTATGTGATCCGTGTCCACATAGTAGTGTCAGATTTACTAAATAAAAACGCTGTTCCCTTTTGGTTTTTCTTTACTAAAACTAAGTTTCCTTATCTAGTACCTTACTTTTAAGGATGTTTTCGCGTGTTGCAGGTAGACCTTGGGAAAATCACCTGCCATGACCATCGGTAGGATGGTTTATTTACTATTGCGTCAAATGGAGCGGACTCGTACGCTGGAGATGGTATTGTTACAAAGGCCATGAAGTCTGATTCTTAGCTTTCGAACGGAGTTTTTTATTTCTTCGTCAACGGTAGTTATCCCTAGGTCTCTTCGTATATCACAATTCCTGAGATACCAGGGCGCTTTCACAATATCACGTATAATTTTGTTTTGAAAGGACTGAATAAATCGTCTGTTATTTGCTTTGGTACAAGCCCACAGTTGTGTGCCATAAGTCCATATAGGCTTCAGTACTTGCTTGTATAATAGCAGTTTGTTGTACATGCTTAGCTTGGAGTGCCTTCCAAGTAACCAGTACATTTATCTATACCGGTGTTCGAGCTCATCCCATTTCTTTTTCACGTGGGACTTCCACATGAATTTCGCATCAAGTGTAATAACAAGATATTTTGCTTCATTAGCGTACGGTATTTGTGCAGTGAAACTGTGAAAACTGGTAGATTTTCAATATTTCTTTATATATTCTGTATGCGTTGATTTATTCTCATTGGGAGCAATTTTGTCCAGAGCTCTTTGCAGTTTTTCAGTTGAGGACTCAAGTGAACGTCCCGTTGCCAGGATCGCTGTGTCATCGGCAAATGTAGCCACAAATGTACCCTCAGTTTGAGGTATGTCTCTAGTATACAACAGGTTCAATGTAGGGCCAAGGACACTCCCTTGAGGGAATCTTGCTCGGATATCTTTATAATCGGATTATTCAGTTTCATGCTTAACTCTAAATATCCTGTTTTCCACATAAGATTCTAGTATCTTATACAAGTTTGCCGGTAGAAGCCTGCTCAGTTTGTATATTAGGCCTTCATGCCAGACTTTTTCGAAGGCCTGGGAAACGTCGAGTAGGGCTGTAGAGCAGATATTTTTCTCTTCTAATGCTCCTTCAATTTCATTCGTTATTCTTTATACCTGGTCAATTGTCGAGTGTTTCGCTCGAAACCCGAACTGATGCTCAGGTATTAGTTGCTTCTCTTCGATTTTGAATGTGTCTTTTTTCAAAAATGTTTGATATTATTGGTAGAAACGACATATAATAATATAACGGTTTGGTTTTGTAACCATAATCACTTCTGCAACTTTCCATGAGTCCGGAACATATAATAGCCTAAAATAAGCGTTAATTAAGTAGAGAAGTTTAATTAGCGCCTTTTCCGGTAAGTTCTTCAGGATTTGTCCGGTTATTAGATCAAAGCCAGGAGTCTTGTTGTCTTTTAAATTTTTTGATTGCCTTGCAGAGTTCGTTTAGCGATACTCCTTCTATACTCTTCTATACTTCTATACTCTACTCATCTTCCAACATTTGTCCATCAAAAGGCTGAAATGTTTCCTCCAAATGTTTGGCAAATAGATCCTCCTTTTCTTTATCACTTTTTGCCCACTTATCGTTTTTTTGCCTTGCAAAGTGAGTAGTTTGTACTTTTTTCATTTGTTAGGCCTTCAGGATAAGTCGATATCTCGTGATTTTTAAAAACTTGCATAGCATTTTTTAGTTACACAGGCGATTTAGGTATGTTTTATGTAGCGGGGCGCGAGACTGCGAGCCATTTCTTGTTAAGTAAAGTAGTTTTTATATTTACATATGAAACAATAAAATACATACATACATACATTTGTTCCTTAGTTCAGGCATTGCGGTGTATGTCCGGCGCTAGTAATCTTGCCAATTGGTGTGAGTCTCGTAGAATTATCGGATTTCATTGATTGTATGCTTATGATGAATTTGTTAATCTGCCCCTATTCTCGATACTTCTTCGGAATCAAAGAATGGATTCATGTTGAGGATCCTATTTCCTTTTGTTACCACACCCCTTTCCTTCTGCGCTCCAATGTCTTCAGCAAATAACTCTTCTTGTTCAAATTTGGTGATTTGATTGAGTGAGGTTTGGAGTTCTGCTGTTATCGGATGCGTTTTTTAATTCATTTTCTTTTCGGATTGGAGGGTTTTTAAAATATCCGTTCCAAAAGGCTACACAAAGTTTTTTTCTTAATAGATGAGAATATATTAAAATTTGTGTCAAGTGTAGTGCGGTCAACACGTACTGTGATTAGTCTCTGTTTCCTTTTTTTAACAAATCATAGTCTTAAATTGTTATCAATAAGGATGCCGTGCATATGCATGTTGAAAGCGGAACGAAATCAGCCCAAGATAAAATGTGTGGGTTGCAACGATTTCTTTCACTGTAGTTGCGTGAATATTCTACCAGGGGATATTGAATTTCTGCAAGACTCTACTAAGGAGTTTCGCTGTACGACTAACACTGTTAAGAGAAGAAGTTCTCTGCACTCTCCGCCTCTTGCCAGTTGAACATATAAACAGCAAGAGAAATTGAATCAAAATTCAGCAAATAGTAGCGATTCGTCTCACTCTCTTCATCTGAGCTTCCAAAAACACATACAAGCAAGCATTACTGTTAAATCAAAATAAACACTACCCAACGATTTCATTAGAAACTGTGTACAACGAACTAGTTGCTATGAGAGCTGAAAGTGCTATTGCTCTCTCTACGATTCACTCTCTTCAATAGGAAAATTTTATTATTTTATATTTATATTTCATTTATTATTATTATATTTCAAATTGTAAATGATATTCGTAGAGATTAATATGTTGCATCAAGAGAAGAGAGAAAATTGTGTAGAGATAGTGGGTGTTCCTAATGTAAGTTATAGTAATGCTCTTGAGTGTGCCGTGCAAACTTTTGCAGGGGTTGTATGCGCAGATGTTTCTGCAACCGCCATTGATAATTGTTATGTAAAGAGTGTGCAAATGACAGAATGTTCAAATGATAACACATCTAAGGTTTTAGTCGTCAAAAAAAACCTGTTATGAAGAGTAAAAAATCATTTAAAGACAATTTAATGGCAAAAATATTCGGCTGTAAGCATAGCACTAACATTTTCATAAACGAATCAATGAATGCCTCAACGAGAAAACTCCTAAATGCTGCACACAAAGCTAAGAAGGAAAAATCTTTTAAATACTTGTGGGTTAGAGGTGGGCAAATATTTATGCGAAAGACGGAAAAAAAATTTATTCATTATTATTAACTCGGCGGCGAATCACCTTCCTTTGAATTGATATGCAAATCCTGAGAGATAATTTTCTTAATATCCCCTCCGTCAACTGCATACAGAGGCTCAACATTATAATGGGACACTTACAATTACGAAAAATGTCTGTAATTTTCTAGAAAATTACACGCTTTGTATATGAAATATATACGGAATTTGGATGATCATATGATCAGTTTATTAATACCAAGAAACAAAAATTAAATTCGGTAATACAGATTCAAAGCGACAACAAAAACATCAAAAAAGTCAAAAATCTTAGGTCTTAGGTTAACATGAATAATTGGTTCAAGTCGTATTCGTCTAACAGGAGACATAGGGTAAAAATAAATGGGCAAATGAGTTCTCTTAGAAACATAGGAATTCCTCAAGGCTCTGTCTTAGGACCGATACTTTTCTTAATATTTATAGACTCACTTTTTTCTCAGAACTACTGTAGTAAGATAAATGTGTTTGCTGATGACATGGCATGTGCTTTTCAGTGTAACTCTCCCTTAAACTTAATTGCAGAAAGAAGGAAATTGCAGAAAGAAGGAGAACGAAGAAAGAGCACGAGAAGCGCGCGATCGAGGAGATGGAGAGGTGCTGCGGTAGGAACGATGCCCGAAAGTTTTACCAGAAGGTGAAACATTTATCCAGTGGATATAAGGTTCGGACAGAAGCCTGCCGGGACTAGAATGGACAACTAGTAGTAGAGTCGCAGTCGCTACTGAGAATTTGGAAGAACCACTTCTGCAGACTGCTAAACGGCGATGATGACACCAATACCGCTGTCAGGCAAAATGTTCCACTAGATATGGACGATGATCGACGAGAATTCCGTCCCCCCGACTTAGACGAGGTCAAGATAGCAATATCAAGACTGAAGTCTAACAAAGCTGCTGGTGCGGACGGACTGTCCGCTGAAATCTTTAAGGCAGCTGGAGATGATCTGGTTGGGCGTATGCACCAGCTCATCTGTAAGATATGGTCGGAGGAGAGCATGCCTGATGAATGGAATCTCAGTATCGTTTGCCCGATCCATAAGATAGGAGACCCCTTTGACTGCGCCAACTATAGAGGGATAAGTCTCCTGAACATCGCCTACAAGATCATCTCTGCCGTTTTGTGTACTCGCCTGAAGCCGTTTATAAATAACCTGATAGGTCCTTATCAGTGTGGCTTCAGGCCAGGGAAGTCCACCATCGACCAGATTTTCACACTACGGCAGATCCTGGAAAAGACCCAAGAAATGCAATCGATCAAGGTCGGTAACGAACTCACCGAGACCTTCAATGTCAAAAAAGGATTTAGACAAGGCGACGCGCTGTCATATGATTTCCTTAACATCATCCTGGAGAAGATCGTGCAAGACTCACACGCCAACACTAGAGGCACGATCTTCCAGATGTCCGTACAACTGCTAGCATACGGGGATGACATTGACGTGATTTGCAGAACACAGCGAGCCGTCAATGAGGCGTTTGCTGGGATTGAGGCGGAGGCGGCTAAAATGGGTCTAGCGGTCAATGAGGGCAAAACGAAGTATATGCTGTCATCAAGAAAGGACACACAACATCGACGTCTTGGACAGAGCGTCACAATGGGCAGCTTTAACTTCGAGGTAGTCAAGGACTTCGTCTACCTCGGCTCCGCAGTAAACAGTACAAACAACATCAGTACCGAGATCAAACGCAGAGTAACTCTTGCCAACCGCTGTTTCTATGGGCTCAAGAGGCAATTGAGTAGTAGTGCCATCTCTCGAAGGACCAAGCTGACTTTATACAAGACCTTGATCATCCCAGTCTTGCTGTACGGCGCGGAGGCATGGACAATCTCAAAAGCGGATGAGGAAGTCCTTGGTATTTTCGAGAGAAAAGTTCTGCGTGCGATCTTTGGTCCTGTTTGCGTTGACGGTTTCTGGAGGAGAAGAATCAACCACGAACTGTACGGGTTGTACAGCGACATGAGTCTAGTCAGGCGTCTTCGGATCCAGCGCCTAAGATGGCTAGGCCGTGTTGAGCGTATGGCAGCTCAGCTCCGGCCCGGAGAGTCTTCGACTCCGAACCCGTGGGACAACGCAACAGAGGACGCCCGCGTTTAAGGTGGCGCACCAAGGTGAAGAAGGACCTCAACCAACTTGGCGTGCTACACTGGAGACAGCTAGCCAGAGATCGAGCTAGCTGGAGAGGCTTGTTGTTTGAGGCCCAGGTCCACCCCGGACGGTAGCGCCAAATGAAGAAGAAGAAGGAAGAGAGTTGGACTTTGGCACGTTTTATTTCCACTGTCCAAAATGCAAAAAATGTTTACACAGTAAAACTATTTGTAAATCAGGAGCAACCGCACATACTTATTTTGAGAACCTTTCATGTTCTGAGAAATTCTTCGTCGTAGAAAATGTTTAATCGTTTAAGTATCTTGGTGTTACACTTGATTGGAGGATGAGCTGGTCCGACGATACGAGTGCGCTTAAAATGTACCTTTCTGTTATATTATGGTTGTACCTTACTGTTATAATGTCATAAAGATATTTTTTTTTCTAAATCTGAGAACCAACAACTTGAATCTAGTTACTGTGCCACATCATAATCTGCAAATTTTCTTCAAATTTTTAACGGTTTTTGCTCCCAGACTCTATAATAACTTACCATATGACAATAGAATCGTTAGAATTAAATCCGTTTTTTTATAGATGATAAAATGATGGCTCTTGAATAAAAGCCATGATGAAATATCAAACCTGTTTTCTGTTTTCACCTGAATAATTCTATTCTCATCATATATTATATTAATATAAGTTCATTCCTTTATTTAATCTCTATTACACACATACTTATTTGTTTTTGTCAACGTACTTTCTTCCTATCTTTTTATTTATTTTTGTTATTCATTTTTAAATGACATCCTGCTTTCGCCTCTAGTTCCTTCTGAACCATAGATTGCAGGTTCTCTTTTTTAATTCATATATTATATTCCATAATGTAATTCTTCTACTGTATTGTAATAATTAGAATTTTTGAAAGAATAAATTATTACTACTACTATTAAACAATGTTTTGCTGACCCAGTTCGGTGGCGAGCTTACGACATCTATTTTTTTAGTGAAAGGTTTGGAGTTCTCCGTCTACTTCATTTTTTTTTTTCTTGGCCTCAACTCAACATCAGTTTCAGTAGGGACTTCCTTTGGATGTTTCTCTTTTGAAAACTCTTCCAAGAATCTAGGCCCCTTTCCACCACATTTCATTGTTAATGTGTTCTCTCTGTGTCACTCTGCGCGATCCAATATCAGCTGCGTTTTCTTTTGTGCTCACATGTCGCAATATCGATCAGTGAGCTTGAATTTCTAACACCCGGTTTGCGACAAATGTTGCACGTGTTATCCATGCTAGGCATATCATCGATTCTGCCCATGCAATTTTTCCAGCGTTCAATTACGTTAAATATGACATCTTATGCGCTAATCTTGCCAAGACTATTAGATCAAAGCCAGGAGTCTTGTTGTCTTTTAAATTTTTTGATTGCCTTGCAGAGTTCGTTTAGCGATACTCCTTCTATACTCTTCTATACTTCTATACTCTACTCATCTTCCAACATTTGTCCATCAAAAGGCTGAAATGTTTCCTCCAAATGTTTGGCAAATAGATCCTCCTTTTCTTTATCACTTTTTGCCCACTTATCGTTGTTTTGCCTTGCAAAGTGAGTAGTTTGTACTTTTTTCATTTGTTAGGCCTTCAGGATAAGTCGATATCTCATGATTTTTAAAAACTTGCATAGCATTTTTTAGTTACACAGGCGATTTAGGTATGTTTTATGTAGCGGGGCGCGAGACTGCGAGCCATTTCTTGTTAAGTAAAGTAGTTTTTATATTTACATAGGAAACAATAAAATACATACATACATACATTTGTTCCTTAGTTCAGGCATTGCGGTGTATGTCCGGCGCTAGTAATCTTGCCAATTGGTGTGAGTCTCGTAGAATTATCGGATTTCATTGATTGTATGCTAATGATGAATTTGTTAATCTGCCCCTATTCTCGATACTTCTTCGGAATCAAAGAATGGATTCATGTTGAGGATCCTATTTCCTTTTGTTACCACACCCCTTTCCTTCTGCGCTCCAATGTCTTGAGCAAATAACTCTTCTTGTTCAAATTTGGTGATTTGATTGAGTGAGGTTTGGAGTTCTGCTGTTATCGGATGCGTTTTTTAATTCATTTTCTTTTCGGACTGGAGGGTTTTTAAAATATCCGTTCCAAAAGGCTACACAAAGTTTTTTTCTTAATAGATGAGAATATATTAAAATTTGTGTCAAGTGTAGTGCGGTCAACACGTACTGTGATTAGTCTCTGTTTCCTTTTTTTAACAAATCATAGTCTTAAATTGTTATCAATAAGGATGCCGTGCATATGCATGTTGAAAGCGGAACGAAATCAGCCCAAGATAAAATGTGTGGGTTGCAACGATTTCTTTCACTGTAGTTGCGTGAATATTCTACCAGGGGATATTGAATTTCTGCAAGACTCTACTAAGGAGTTTTGCTGTACGACTAACACTGTTAAGAGAAGAAGTTCTCTGCACTCTCCGCCTCTTGCCAGTTGAACATATAAACAGCAAGAGAAATTGAATCAAAATTCAGCAAATAGTAGCAATTCGTCTCTCTCTCTTCATCTGAGCTTCCAAAAACACATACAAGCAAGCATTACTGTTAAATCAAAATAAACACTACCCAACGATTTCATTAGAAACTGTGTACAACGAACTAGTTGCTATGAGAGCTGAAAGTGCTATTGCTCTCTCTACGATTCACTCTCTTCAATAGGAAAATTTTATTATTTTATATTTATATTTCATTTATTATTATTATATTTCAAATTGTAAATGATATTCGTAGAGATTAATATGTTGCATCAAGAGAAGAGAGAAAATTGTGTAGAGATAGTGGGTGTTCCTAATGTAAGTTATAGTAATGCTCTTGAGTGTGCCGTGCAAACTTTTGCAGGGGTTGTATGCGCAGATGTTTCTGCAACCGCCATTGATAATTGTTATGTAAAGAGTGTGCAAATGACAGAATGTTCAAATGATAACACATCTAAGGTTTTAGTCGTCATAAAAAAACCTGTTATGAAGAGTAAAAAATCATTTAAAGACAATTTAATGGCAAAAATATTCGGCTGTAAGCATAGCACTAACATTTTCATAAACGAATCAATGAATGCCTCAACGAGAAAACTCCTAAATGCTGCACACAAAGCTAAGAAGGAAAAATCTTTTAAATACTTGTGGGTTAGAGGTGGGCAAATATTTATGCGAAAGACGGAAAAAAAATTTATTCATTATTATTAACTCGGCGGCGGATCTCCTTCCTTTGAATTGATATGCAAATCCTGAGAGATAATTTTCTTAATATCCCCTCTGTCAACTGCATACAGTGGCTCAACATTATAATGGGACACTTACAATTACGAAAAATGTCTGTAATTTTCTAGAAAATTACACGCTTTGTATATGAAATATATACGGAATTTGGATGATCATATGATCAGTTTATTAATACCAAGAAACAAAAATTAAATTCAGTAATACAGATTCAAAGCGACAACAAAAACATCAAAAAAGTCAAAAATCTTAGGTCTTAGGTTAACATGAATAATTGGTTCAAGTCGTATTCGTCTAACAGGAGACATAGGGTAAAAATAAATGGGCAAATGAGTTCTCTTAGAAACATCTCCATAGGAATTCCTCAAGGCTCTGTCTTAGGACCGATACTTTTCTTAATATTTATAGACTCACTTTTTTCTCAGAACTACTGTAGTAAGATAAATGTGTTTGCTGATGACATGGCATGTGCTTTTCAGTGTAACTCTCCCTTAAACTTAATTGCAGAAAGAAGGAAATTGCAGAAAGAAGGAGAACGAAGAAAGAGCACGAGAAGCGCGCGATCGAGGAGATGGAGAGGTGCTGCGGTAGGAACGATGCCCGAAAGTTTTACCAGAAGGTGAAACATTTATCCAGTGGATATAAGGTTCGGACAGAAGCCTGCCGGGACTAGAATGGACAACTAGTAGTAGAGTCGCAGTCGCTACTGAGAATTTGGAAGAACCACTTCTGCAGACTGCTAAACGGCGATGATGACACCAATACCGCTGTCAGGCAAAATGTTCCACTAGATATGGACGATGATCGACGAGAATTCCGTCCCCCCGACTTAGACGAGGTCAAGATAGCAATATCAAGACTGAAGTCTAACAAAGCTGCTGGTGCGGACGGACTGTCCGCTGAAATCTTTAAGGCAGCTGGAGATGATCTGGTTGGGCGTATGCACCAGCTCATCTGTAAGATATGGTCGGAGGAGAGCATGCCTGATGAATGGAATCTCAGTATCGTTTGCCCGATCCATAAGATAGGAGACCCCTTTGACTGCGCCAACTATAGAGGGATAAGTCTCCTGAACATCGCCTACAAGATCATCTCTGCCGTTTTGTGTACTCGCCTGAAGCCGTTTATAAATAACCTGATAGGTCCTTATCAGTGTGGCTTCAGGCCAGGGAAGTCCACCATCGACCAGATTTTCACACTACGGCAGATCCTGGAAAAGACCCAAGAAATGCAATCGATCAAGGTCGGTAACGAACTCACCGAGACCTTCAATGTCAAAAAAGGATTTAGACAAGGCGACGCGCTGTCATATGATTTCCTTAACATCATCCTGGAGAAGATCGTGCAAGACTCACACGCCAACACTAGAGGCACGATCTTCCAGATGTCCGTACAACTGCTAGCATACGGGGATGACATTGACGTGATTTGCAGAACACAGCGAGCCGTCAATGAGGCGTTTGCTGGGATTGAGGCGGAGGCGGCTAAAATGGGTCTAGCGGTCAATGAGGGCAAAACGAAGTATATGCTGTCATCAAGAAAGGACACACAACATCGACGTCTTGGACAGAGCGTCACAATGGGCAGCTTTAACTTCGAGGTAGTCAAGGACTTCGTCTACCTCGGCTCCGCAGTAAACAGTACAAACAACATCAGTACCGAGATCAAACGCAGAGTAACTCTTGCCAACCGCTGTTTCTATGGGCTCAAGAGGCAATTGAGTAGTAGTGCCATCTCTCGAAGGACCAAGCTGACTTTATACAAGACCTTGATCATCCCAGTCTTGCTGTACGGCGCGGAGGCATGGACAATCTCAAAAGCGGATGAGGAAGTCCTTGGTATTTTCGAGAGAAAAGTTCTGCGTGCGATCTTTGGTCCTGTTTGCGTTGACGGTTTCTGGAGGAGAAGAATCAACCACGAACTGTACGGGTTGTACAGCGACATGAGTCTAGTCAGGCGTCTTCGGATCCAGCGCCTAAGATGGCTAGGCCGTGTTGAGCGTATGGCAGCTCAGCTCCGGCCCGGAGAGTCTTCGACTCCGAACCCGTGGGACAACGCAACAGAGGACGCCCGCGTTTAAGGTGGCGCACCAAGGTGAAGAAGGACCTCAACCAACTTGGCGTGCTACACTGGAGACAGCTAGCCAGAGATCGAGCTAGCTGGAGAGGCTTGTTGTTTGAGGCCCAGGTCCACCCCGGACGGTAGCGCCAAATGAAGAAGAAGAAGGAAGAGAGTTGGACTTTGGCACGTTTTATTTCCACTGTCCAAAATGCAAAAAATGTTTACACAGTAAAACTATTTGTAAATCAGGAGCAACCGCACATACTTATTTTGAGAACCTTTCATGTTCTGAGAAATTCTTCGTCGTAGAAAATGTTTAATCGTTTAAGTATCTTGGTGTTACACTTGATTGGAGGATGAGCTGGTCCGACGATACGAGTGCGCTTAAAATGTACCTTTCTGTTATATTATGGTTGTACCTTACTGTTATAATGTCATAAAGATATTTTTTTTTCTAAATCTGAGAACCAACAACTTGAATCTAGTTACTGTGCCACATCATAATCTGCAAATTTTCTTCAAATTTTTAACGGTTTTTGCTCCCAGACTCTATAATAACTTACCATATGACAATAGAATCGTTAGAATTAAATCCGTTTTTTTATAGATGATAAAATGATGGCTCTTGAATAAAAGCCATGATGAAATATCAAACCTGTTTTCTGTTTTCACCTGAATAATTCTATTCTCATCATATATTATATTAATATAAGTTCATTCCTTTATTTAATCTCTATTACACACATACTTATTTGTTTTTGTCAACGTACTTTCTTCCTATCTTTTTATTTATTTTTGTTATTCATTTTTAAATGACATCCTGCTTTCGCCTCTAGTTCCTTCTGAACCATAGATTGCAGGTTCTCTTTTTTAATTCATATATTATATTCCATAATGTAATTCTTCTACTGTATTGTAATAATTAGAATTTTTGAAAGAATAAATTATTACTACTACTATTAAACAATGTTTTGCTGACCCAGTTCGGTGGCGAGCTTACGACATCTATTTTTTTAGTGAAAGGTTTGGAGTTCTCCGTCTACTTCATTTTTTTTTTTCTTGGCCTCAACTCAACATCAGTTTCAGTAGGGACTTCCTTTGGATGTTTCTCTTTTGAAAACTCTTCCAAGAATCTAGGCCCCTTTCCACCACATTTCATTGTTAATGTGTTCTCTCTGTGTCACTCTGCGCGATCCAATATCAGCTGCGTTTTCTTTTGTGCTCACATGTCGCAATATCGATCAGTGAGCTTGAATTTCTAACACCCGGTTTGCGACAAATGTTGCACGTGTTATCCATGCTAGGCATATCATCGATTCTGCCCATGCAATTTTTCCAGCGTTCAATTACGTTAAATATGACATCTTATGCGCTAATCTTGCCAAGACTATTAGATCAAAGCCAGGAGTCTTGTTGTCTTTTAAATTTTTTGATTGCCTTGCAGAGTTCGTTTAGCGATACTCCTTCTATACTCTTCTATACTTCTATACTCTACTCATCTTCCAACATTTGTCCATCAAAAGGCTGAAATGTTTCCTCCAAATGTTTGGCAAATAGATCCTCCTTTTCTTTATCACTTTTTGCCCACTTATCGTTGTTTTGCCTTGCAAAGTGAGTAGTTTGTACTTTTTTCATTTGTTAGGCCTTCAGGATAAGTCGATATCTCATGATTTTTAAAAACTTGCATAGCATTTTTTAGTTACACAGGCGATTTAGGTATGTTTTATGTAGCGGGGCGCGAGACTGCGAGCCATTTCTTGTTAAGTAAAGTAGTTTTTATATTTACATAGGAAACAATAAAATACATACATACATACATTTGTTCCTTAGTTCAGGCATTGCGGTGTATGTCCGGCGCTAGTAATCTTGCCAATTGGTGTGAGTCTCGTAGAATTATCGGATTTCATTGATTGTATGCTAATGATGAATTTGTTAATCTGCCCCTATTCTCGATACTTCTTCGGAATCAAAGAATGGATTCATGTTGAGGATCCTATTTCCTTTTGTTACCACACCCCTTTCCTTCTGCGCTCCAATGTCTTGAGCAAATAACTCTTCTTGTTCAAATTTGGTGATTTGATTGAGTGAGGTTTGGAGTTCTGCTGTTATCGGATGCGTTTTTTAATTCATTTTCTTTTCGGACTGGAGGGTTTTTAAAATATCCGTTCCAAAAGGCTACACAAAGTTTTTTTCTTAATAGATGAGAATATATTAAAATTTGTGTCAAGTGTAGTGCGGTCAACACGTACTGTGATTAGTCTCTGTTTCCTTTTTTTAACAAATCATAGTCTTAAATTGTTATCAATAAGGATGCCGTGCATATGCATGTTGAAAGCGGAACGAAATCAGCCCAAGATAAAATGTGTGGGTTGCAACGATTTCTTTCACTGTAGTTGCGTGAATATTCTACCAGGGGATATTGAATTTCTGCAAGACTCTACTAAGGAGTTTTGCTGTACGACTAACACTGTTAAGAGAAGAAGTTCTCTGCACTCTCCGCCTCTTGCCAGTTGAACATATAAACAGCAAGAGAAATTGAATCAAAATTCAGCAAATAGTAGCAATTCGTCTCTCTCTCTTCATCTGAGCTTCCAAAAACACATACAAGCAAGCATTACTGTTAAATCAAAATAAACACTACCCAACGATTTCATTAGAAACTGTGTACAACGAACTAGTTGCTATGAGAGCTGAAAGTGCTATTGCTCTCTCTACGATTCACTCTCTTCAATAGGAAAATTTTATTATTTTATATTTATATTTCATTTATTATTATTATATTTCAAATTGTAAATGATATTCGTAGAGATTAATATGTTGCATCAAGAGAAGAGAGAAAATTGTGTAGAGATAGTGGGTGTTCCTAATGTAAGTTATAGTAATGCTCTTGAGTGTGCCGTGCAAACTTTTGCAGGGGTTGTATGCGCAGATGTTTCTGCAACCGCCATTGATAATTGTTATGTAAAGAGTGTGCAAATGACAGAATGTTCAAATGATAACACATCTAAGGTTTTAGTCGTCATAAAAAAACCTGTTATGAAGAGTAAAAAATCATTTAAAGACAATTTAATGGCAAAAATATTCGGCTGTAAGCATAGCACTAACATTTTCATAAACGAATCAATGAATGCCTCAACGAGAAAACTCCTAAATGCTGCACACAAAGCTAAGAAGGAAAAATCTTTTAAATACTTGTGGGTTAGAGGTGGGCAAATATTTATGCGAAAGACGGAAAAAAAATTTATTCATTATTATTAACTCGGCGGCGGATCTCCTTCCTTTGAATTGATATGCAAATCCTGAGAGATAATTTTCTTAATATCCCCTCTGTCAACTGCATACAGTGGCTCAACATTATAATGGGACACTTACAATTACGAAAAATGTCTGTAATTTTCTAGAAAATTACACGCTTTGTATATGAAATATATACGGAATTTGGATGATCATATGATCAGTTTATTAATACCAAGAAACAAAAATTAAATTCAGTAATACAGATTCAAAGCGACAACAAAAACATCAAAAAAGTCAAAAATCTTAGGTCTTAGGTTAACATGAATAATTGGTTCAAGTCGTATTCGTCTAACAGGAGACATAGGGTAAAAATAAATGGGCAAATGAGTTCTCTTAGAAACATCTCCATAGGAATTCCTCAAGGCTCTGTCTTAGGACCGATACTTTTCTTAATATTTATAGACTCACTTTTTTCTCAGAACTACTGTAGTAAGATAAATGTGTTTGCTGATGACATGGCATGTGCTTTTCAGTGTAACTCTCCCTTAAACTTAATTGCAGAAAGAAGGAAATTGCAGAAAGAAGGAGAACGAAGAAAGAGCACGAGAAGCGCGCGATCGAGGAGATGGAGAGGTGCTGCGGTAGGAACGATGCCCGAAAGTTTTACCAGAAGGTGAAACATTTATCCAGTGGATATAAGGTTCGGACAGAAGCCTGCCGGGACTAGAATGGACAACTAGTAGTAGAGTCGCAGTCGCTACTGAGAATTTGGAAGAACCACTTCTGCAGACTGCTAAACGGCGATGATGACACCAATACCGCTGTCAGGCAAAATGTTCCACTAGATATGGACGATGATCGACGAGAATTCCGTCCCCCCGACTTAGACGAGGTCAAGATAGCAATATCAAGACTGAAGTCTAACAAAGCTGCTGGTGCGGACGGACTGTCCGCTGAAATCTTTAAGGCAGCTGGAGATGATCTGGTTGGGCGTATGCACCAGCTCATCTGTAAGATATGGTCGGAGGAGAGCATGCCTGATGAATGGAATCTCAGTATCGTTTGCCCGATCCATAAGATAGGAGACCCCTTTGACTGCGCCAACTATAGAGGGATAAGTCTCCTGAACATCGCCTACAAGATCATCTCTGCCGTTTTGTGTACTCGCCTGAAGCCGTTTATAAATAACCTGATAGGTCCTTATCAGTGTGGCTTCAGGCCAGGGAAGTCCACCATCGACCAGATTTTCACACTACGGCAGATCCTGGAAAAGACCCAAGAAATGCAATCGATCAAGGTCGGTAACGAACTCACAGAGACCTTCAATGTCAAAAAAGGATTTAGACAAGGCGACGCGCTGTCATATGATTTCCTTAACATCATCCTGGAGAAGATCGTGCAAGACTCACACGCCAACACTAGAGGCACGATCTTCCAGATGTCCGTACAACTGCTAGCAAACGGGGATGACATTGACGTGATTTGCAGAACACAGCGAGCCGTCAATGAGGCGTTTGCTGGGATTGAGGCGGAGGCGGCTAAAATGGGTCTAGCGGTCAATGAGGGCAAAACGAAGTATATGCTGTCATCAAGAAAGGACACACAACATCGACGTCTTGGACAGAGCGTCACAATGGGCAGCTTTAACTTCGAGGTAGTCAAAGACTTCGTCTACCTCGGCTCCGCAGTAAACAGTACAAACAACATCAGTACCGAGATCAAACGCAGAGTAACTCTTGCCAACCGCTGTTTCTATGGGCTCAAGAGGCAATTGAGTAGTAGTGCCATCTCTCGAAGGACCAAGCTGACTTTATACAAGAACTTGATCATCCCAGTCTTGCTGTACGGCGCGGAGGCATGGACAATCTCAAAAGCGGATGAGGAAGTCCTTGGTATTTTCGAGAGAAAAGTTCTGCGTGCGATCTTTGGTCCTGTTTGCGTTGACGGTTTCTGGAGGAGAAGAATCAACCACGAACTGTACGGGTTGTACAGCGACATGAGTCTAGTCAGGCGTCTTCGGATCCAGCGCCTAAGATGGCTAGGCCGTGTTGAGCGTATGGCAGCTCAGCTCCGGCCCGGAGAGTCTTCGACTCCGAACCCGTGGGACAACGCAACAGAGGACGCCCGCGTTTAAAGTGGCGCACCAAGGTGAAGAAGGACCTCAACCAACTTGGCGTGCTACACTGGAGACAGCTAGCCAGAGACCGAGCTAACACCCGGTTTGCGACAAATGTTGCACGTGTTATCCATGCTAGGCATATCATCGAGTCTGCCCATGCAATTTTTCCAGCGTTCAATTACGTTAAATATGACATCTTATGCGCTAATCTTGCCAAGACTAAAACTTAACAGAAATCTAGTCGTTGTAACGATAGTTGTTTAACTGGAGTCACTCTCGTCTTGGCAGCTATTAAATTGTTATACTGTTGTCAGTTCCTAATAAATCGTATATATATGACTGCGAAATACTCCATCTCTTAGGCGTCGCAAAACCCATGCAGTTCCACTCTAGCATTGTTGTGGTATTTGTTTCACCGTGGTATTTCAATTTCTTGGAGTGAATTTTATCTACCTTTCAATTTCAACCAACCTGCTTTTTTATTTTCGCCTTAATTACACAAGATGCTGTCCATCCTAGTGTATCGTATATTCGAGCCGCCACGAAGGAACATTTTGTGAATGTTTTTTCTTCTTCTGGATTTATTTTAAACTTGAATACATCAAGTGCTGGATTCCATTGAATTTCCAGTATTTAAATTGCATTTGATGCATCAAAGTTGAGAGGCAGATTGACTTCCCTTTCGTGTTCTGCTACTTGCACTAGCACACTGAATAAAACTAAGTTAGTTTTTAAAGAGCTGTGATCGCGGCAAGATTTGTGTTAAAATAACGTCCCTCATAGAGGTAAATAAAATAAAAACAATGATCGACTTTAATTGGCGCCCAGCGTATCGGATAGAAGAACATTAAGAGAAGAAAGCCGCCGGTCATATTAAAAAGTAACCCGCCGGTCATATTCAAAGCAATTGTGGAACTGTAGAACTGAATGAAAGAACAGTGAAATTGTGAAGTTAAAATTGATAATAAGATAGTTCGAATAAAAGGAACTATATCAACCCAGAGGATGAAGTTCTTTTTTTAATAACAATTTTCTATGGATTAATTAAGTCAGATTGCAGCTAAAAACAATAGAAATTAGAGAGTAATAATAGTTATAGTTAATATTTTAAAATGGTTAACTATCAGCTAAGCAGCTTTTGCTGCTCATAAGTTGTTTGAAACTCATGTAGGTAGCTCCAGACTCTACCAATATGTGACTATCATCAGTAATAAGATTATTGGTCAAGCTGTCCAAGTTTAATCTTCCTTTAATACAGTGCTTAAGTTCAGTTGCTATAATTTCGCGTTTGGATTTCACTTACGCCGATAAGAGGCCTATTTATTTGATAGGGCAGGAAATGTCCACGCTACTTCAAGGCAGACTGACAGTTCCTAAATTTTATGATGAGGTAGAAAAAAAAATTACACTAATTATAAACAAAACTATTATGTTACATGAGGCTAATAAACCACTAATTTACTCACACAACCAAAAGGCTTATAAAAGCCAATGTGTTGTATCTTGTTTGCGTCACGTCCCTCCGACATCCCAAGTGCACTTGCACAAGAATAAGAATAAAATCGCACACTCCACATTTATGTTAATTCCTTTTCTTTTTGAACGTCCAAAAAACTTTTTACCGGTTAGAGAGATTTACGATTATAACCAGTGTAATTTTTGTCATTACTCGCAAGTGTCATTAATCGCAATAGATCGTTATCAAGGATCACTCAACAGTCCTACCCAAAACTAGAAAAATTTTGAAGGTAAAATAAATAACTCTTCGCGTCACTCCAATAATTTTCAGTTCTTCGAATATTTTCATCAACTCTCAACACAATCAGAGACATGTAACTCTTAACCTTTAGAATATAATTCAGAAAAGGTTGTATGGATCAGACAGCCTGTTCCGAAAATTCAGAGAATCAGTTTCTGTATGAATTGTACATGCAATCGTTTCTGCAGTATCCACTTTTTTTCTATTTACTTATAATTTCCTACGTTGCAATTTCTCGCCGTCATTTTCATAGTTGCAATATTGACTCCAGGCGCTGGGCAGCACTAATTTATAATCACGAATAAGTATAAAAAGACGAAGTAAATAAAATATGGGAGAGTTCGAACAATTAACCCAAGGAATAAATAAGTGTTTTATTAAATTTTTTCTTGTTCTATTGCTATCCCCCAACCAGTGGTGGGGTCCGTAGAGTAAAGAAATAAGTAGAGAATAAGTGAAGTAAAGAACTTTAACGAAAAAATGCTAAGCGAGTAAACAATATTTGGAGACGATCATGAAGAGCATCGGAAGCATTTTAGAAACAACGAACACGAGGTGAAAAAAAAAAAAACGATTCGAAATGGAAAGTCTTGACGACGTTGAAAAGCAAATGCATCTAGCGGCGAGGATGACGAGCAAACAAAAAGGCTTAAACGATAGGAAGCTCAAAAATAAACGTTCTTCAGGTCGATTGATCGGGTGAAAAAGAGAGACCACGGTACAAAGGCGTATTACAAAAAAAAATGGTGGTCATTAGCAACCTGTAGGAGATAATCAATAAAACCCATTATGACATCATAAAGACCGCCAATGTAGAAGGAAACACGTACACAGAGCTGCTGTATGATCAAGAAGAGCTTGAGCAAATAGAAATGGGGTACCACACAATGATATTAAACTATCCAAAATGGAAATCATTGACAGATTTGTTCGAGCAAACAATCCACAAGAACTTGGTAATGCGCAAAAGCTTCATTATTTAAAGACAAACCTCACCGGAGAAGCGGCAAAAGTTGTTCTGCATCTTCAGATAGTAGACAGCAACTGATAAACAGATACGAAATCACCAGGCTGTTAGTAAATGCCCAGATTCAGGCACTACGCAATCAGAGCGAATGTTCCCATGAATCGGCTGGGCAATTAAAACAACTGCACGACAGAACGTTAGAATGCATTAACGCATTAAAGACATTAAACATAAATATCGAAAGTTTAGATCCAATGATTGTCTTCACAGTTTCCAAAACGAAACGAGGAAAGCTTATAAGCTTATGAATTCCTTAAGTTTTTAGAGATCAAATTTCACACATTGGAAAATTTGCAGGAAAGAAGCAACAATGGACAACATCCTACAGATCAAAAGCAACACAGATTTCAGAACGGAGAAGGTAAACGGCAACAAAACAGAGCGCACCATGCTGTAGTGACTCCTAAAAGTTGTACAAAGAAAGACATTGGGTGCACAGATGCACCAAATTTATGAGCATGTCGGTGCCACAGAGACAAGAATTTGATCAGAAGGAAAAAATATGCAAGAATTGTTTCAGCACGATATGTCAACGTGCTTATGAATCAAAACGTGTCTCGGGAGAACGGCAGTCAACTTTTGCAGACCCAACGGAGAAAACAGTGCTTTCATAAAAACAAACTGGAAAGATCATGACTATCATCTAAGAGCTTTAATTGATCGAGGCTCACAGTCATCTTTCATCACTGAGGACGCTGTACAACTGTTACAACTTAAGAAGAATAGGGTATCAGTATTAGTTGAGGGGCTTAGGGGCAGTAAAAGCAGGAACTGCTACCAGTGGGCTTGAAATAGAAATTCAACCAATTCATCCATCATCATTTAAGCATTGGGCATCCCACTTTGTACTTCCCAAGCTCACAAAAGTACAGCTAGATTAAAAATTTGTTGGGAAGGGATGGAACTACATTGCTCATCCTCGCTTAGCGGAGCCATCATACAACAAGGCAGCAGCTATCGAAGTATTGATTCGAGCAGACGTGTTCCAATACATAATCACGGATTTTGTGATTAAGGGCGAACCCGGAACTCCGGTGGGACAAAGCACAAAACTATGCTTGGTCTTATCCAGAAGCATCAATCGACGAAACGTTGAGAACACTACTATTTGCAACATAGTGAATGTCGAATTGAACGATCAACAAACGGAGGAGCTGCAGGAAGAGACGCATCTTACAAGCGAAGAAATGAAGTGTGAAGAAATCTTCAAGAAAACGTTCTGTCCAACTACCCTTCAAAGAAAATGAAAGAGGCTTAGCGAGTCAAGAATTGAGGCCATAGCATGATTTTAGTAAACACAAAAGAAATTCACACGAAACAAGCAATTTCACAAAGCTTGCAATGCCTTTTTGAAGGAATACCTGAAACTTGGACACATGGAGATAGTCAACTCGATTTCTATGGAGAGAACAACCCAGAGAAAAAATTAAAGAATACAGAGTAAAGACTGTAACATACGGAACGTCATCTGCTCCATTCCTGGCCACACGAGTTCTACAAGAACTGGCTTTGGAGAGGACATATGAACAAGCTTCGAAGATAGCACGTCAGGATTTTTGTGTGGATGACCTTCAAAAACTGATGACGCGTTTAATCGCAAGCGGAGGTTTCAAACTACGCAAATGGGCATCCAATTCTAAAACAATTTTGATGAATATATCCCCGGAGGATCAGGAACAAGGAAGATGCAACATTAGTGCGCACGATCCAGTCAAAGCGTTGGGAATTTATATGCAACCCGAAACTGACAACTTTGAATTCAAGATAAACTTGCCAACAAGAAGCGAGTGGCTTGCAAAGTGAATTATAGTATCCGAGACGGCAAGACTTTTTGACCCTTTGGGATGGTTGACACCAGTTGTTATAAGGGCGAAGTTGATCCAACAAGAATTGTGGAAAGCAAAAAAATCTTGGTATGAATTCTTGCCGAAGAAGTAGTTTTTAATTGGCAAGAAATCAGAAATCGATTGAGTTGCATCGAAAAGATAAAAATACCGCGGTGGAACATGCATGCACATTGAGCTTCATGGATTTGTGGCGCAGTGGAGAGAGGCTTTGCCGCAGTTATATACACGAGGGTTACAACGAAATCAGAAAAAATGTTTGCGAATTTATTATATGCAAAATCAAACGTCGCCCCATTAGGGAAGGTTATAATACCGAGGCTGGAACTTTGTGGAGCATTACTTCTCGTGAAACTAATAGAAAAGACGACGATAGCATTGAATGTTGATAGTCTGGACGTATACGCATGGAGAGACTCGAAAATCACTCTAGCCTGGTTAAACGGGGACCAAAGCAAATGAAATATTGGAAATAATAGGATCAACAAAGTGGCATCATGTAAAAGGAATCGAGAATCCAGCGGATTGTCACGAGGAGTACAGCCGTCCAAGCTTAAGGAGCATGTTCCTTGATGGAATGGCCCAGAATGGCTATCTCAAGAAATAGTAATCGACATTGACGACCAAAATCTAAAAACAGAGTTAGAAGCAAGAACGTTCATCGAATGCTCAGTGATTTCGGTATAGAATGAAAAGCAGGACTTCTTGGAACAATTAATATCGCAATACAGCTCATTAAAGCGTCTCGCAAGATTACTGGCATACTTTAAGCGATTTATCATAAACTTGGAACGCCAAGACCAAAATAAATATTCGGGATGCTTAACAAGCGAAGAAATATGGAGCGCAAATAATCTTCTGATAAAAAGCGTACAGCAAACGAGCTTTGAGTCAGAAATCAAAGACTTGAAAGCTGGACAAGAGATAGGGAAGAAGAGCAAATTACGCTGCCTCACGCCCTGCATTGATAACGACGGAATCATGCGAGTGACTGGAAGGCTATCAGAATCAGATCTTTCTCATCAGCAAAAGCATCCTGTCATAGTTCCACATAGCAGCAGGCTTGCAATTTTGTTGATAAATGACGCCCACAAGTCAACACTGCATGGATGCTATGCATTAACTCATTCCAATCTACGACGGTAATACTGAATAGGAAACGGAATAAGTGCAGTAAAACAAAGATTACTTGAAAGTACCACTTGCCTTTGGCATAGAGCCAGTAATGCAAACCGATTAATGGAAAATTTTTGCATATTCGAGAGTCAAAAGAAGCAAGCATTTCCAACGCACAGGAGTTGACTATGCCGGGCCAATAAATCTCAGGATGCCTTAAGGAAGAGTGGCTACATAGCGATATTCATATGTCTAGCAACGAAAGCTATTCATATCGAAGTCGTAAGTGATCTTACTGCGAACGCTTTCATAGCAACCTATAAGCGACAGCGACAATGGTAAAAACTTCGTTTCTGCCAACAAAATACTGCAACAAAACCCTAAGTTGCAAGAAAATTCCAACGAAGAGGTTTGTAATATGCTGTCCACGTGAATACAGAGTGGCACTTCATACCACCAGGAGCTCCGCATTTTGGGGGACTTTAGGAAGTTGATGTAAAGTCCATAAAATGTCATATAAAAAGAACTGTCGGTGAACATAAGCTGACATATGAAGAATTGTCATTGTTGCTTAATCAAATAAAAGCATGCTTCAACACGAGACTACTATATCCTCTCTCGGATGACCCGAACGATCCAGATTCAATTATATTTCAATTATACCAAGACATTTCTTGATCATAACATCAATGTAAGCACCACCCGAGACGTACAGACTTGATGAAAGCGAAGGATTGCTTACCCGGTGGCAGTTGTTGTAACGTATGCAACAAGTTTTTTTTTTGGAAAAAATGGAATCAATGCTTCTTAACAACGCTCCAACAACGACAGAAATGGACACGGAAAATACCCAACTTAAGAACTGGTAACATTGCATTGATAAGAGATGAAAACCTCCGTCCGACACGTTGGTCACTAGGTATCATTGAAGAGGTTCATGCCGGTCACGACGGACTAGTGCGGGTAATATCTGAATGAAAATCACCTGCATCAGCTCATAAAAAACCAAACTCTGATCACTGATGCTACCACCAACATCATACGAAAAGACGAAGAAGCAGTCAACTGGCAGATAAACGTTTTCTAACACAACATGGAGTTCATATAAACAAAGATCGAAACTGGTATCAAAGAGAATGCTGCCACTCAAGGCTTTATAACGCTGTCTACATACGTGACGCTGGCCATGCTGAGTTTTCAAGAAGTGCAGAACTCTTTTCTGGATGTATTAGCAGATCTTCACCGTTCAAAAGTCAATCCACAAATTATTACTCAATATCAGCTTCTCGAACAAGTGTCGGTCATCCGAAATCACTAACCCCCAAAATAGACCGTTCTGGGCAACAGAACGATTTCCCCATCGTTTTACCGTATCTTGACAGCCACAGGACGGATAACAAATCGAAATGTCATCTTCGACAATGCATGCCGCGCCAATCAAGAAAAAATAATGATGAGTGGGCAAAAAGTGATAAAGAAAAGGCGGATCTATTTGCCAAACATTTGGAGGAAACATTCCAGCCCTTTGATGGACAAATGTTGGAAGATGATCCAAGTGTAACTACTAAATCTGAAAGCTCTAGTATAGAAAGAGTATCGCTAAACGAACTCTGCCAGGCAATCTAATCCTGAAGAACTTGCCGGAATAGGCGCTAATTAAACTTCTGTACTTAATTAACGCTTCCTTTAGGCTATTATATGTTCCGGACTCATGGAAAGTTGCAGACCAAACCATTATATTATTATATAACTTAACACCAGAAGACGGGGTAAAGTACACCTGCACGTGCGAACCCCGAAAACAGGAAACGCTGACCAAACGCCTGGCGTATTCGCTGCATGTGGAGTCGTTCCCACGACGGCAAGCAACATCAGAAGCTGAGTCAGGGAAAATAGGGCATAAAAGTAAGCGATCGAAGATTTGTTAAGTTAGTTTTTTAAGCAAAACTCAACCAATAAAGACACAAGGCATCGAGGCCTTGATTTTTTTTAATATCATTCGGTGGCATTTTAATTAACTGGCGCCCAAGGTGGAGCTGCTTTCTGCAACACTGTTTTATTTCTGAGAACAAAAATTGCGAGTGTTTAGTTTCACTAAAACGCGAGTGAACGATAATCAAGTAAAAGTGTTCGCAAAACAAAAAAGTGAACGAGTGGAGAACCAAGCCACCGTCTGAGTGAAAATATCTGTGAAAAAGAGTGGACGAGTGGACAACCAAGCCACCGTCAAAGAAGTGTGGACAACCAAACCACCGTCTTAATGAAAATATTTGTGAAAAATAGTGGAAGAGTGGACAACCAAGTCACTGTCTTAATATGAGTGGATAACCAATCTACTAAAAACAGTGTAGTGTTAGGGAAATCGAGGCCCCGTAATAATTCCAACAATCAAGGAACAAGAAGGTGTCAGTAAATTATCCTGACAGCCGCCCTAATCAGCAGAAGCAGCCTCAACCTTCTAAGTCTACTCAAATTATTATGCACTAAGATAAATATTAATTAAGTTTCCCCTATATCCATTTCCCGCACCGTAGCGAAAAATAACTCTAGTGCTGTCATAGTGAAGCATCTGCGAGAAGAAAATAAAGTGTGTCTATTAAAGGGTCCCTCTGCTTACAACAAGGAGAGCTCACGTCCTCTTTCTCTTCTTGACATTGGCTTTAATTGCAACAGATTTCTTAGCGTATATGAATGTCTGACCAAACAGAATCATGAAATCTTTGGAAGAGTAGTGAAAGTGAAGAGCGACAAACTTCTAAAACCTGTATTTACCAGTTTCAGAAGAGTGTTTGTAAAGAAAAATGCAAAAGACAATCCAATTGCAGTTTCTGGCATGTCTGCGTTAGTGTCAATCTCCTCAGCCGAAACTACTCATTCGCCCTTTACATCCGTTACTGGCATTGACCGTAACGTGCGTCTTCAGGAGATGCTGCTGGGAGTCATATATAATATGAATCAGCTGACTGAGTTGCCAACTCTCTTCATTCTGTTTTTTGTTTACATTCATATGACGAACTGCTTTTCTTACTGGTTTGTTAATTCATATTTTCTACTTCTAATGTATTTATATATTTATTATTTTTGTTTTTATTTATCATATCTAATTAATGTTCGTATCTTTCAAATAACTATTTCTTGTTACTATTTTGTTAATTATATGTCTAATTTTCCTATGATATGGTTTCCTTTGATACGTTGCGAAGGGTCTATAGTTCTATTTTTAATACCATTATTTATCTTTTTATATGAACTTAAACCATCCGTTCTCAATGCAATGTGTAGGTGAAATCAGGGAATTAAGGCTTGCCATCTTGTCTTGTATCAAACGTTCGGTCCCTCTAAAATTGATGTGTTGATGGTCTCTGAATGTTGGCTTAGCTGTCATATTCCATCTAATATGGTTGATTTCCCTAATTTCAAATTGTTTAGAAATGACTGTCCAGATAGGGTAGGTGGGGGTGTGTGTATTTATGCCAAAACTCCATTGAAGCCTAAATGTGTGTACACGTCTTTTAGGTCTGTGATTCAATTTTGTTGCGTCGAAGTTAGTGCTTTGAATGAGAAAATGCTCTTGGTCGCTGTGTACTCGCATCCTCAATGCTTCTTAGAAGAAAACGAAGAAGAACTTGAAGAAACCTTACTAAAATTTCAAAGCAATTATACCAACGTTCTGGTGGGTGGTGACTTTAATGTTAATATACTTAAATGTAATAATACAACTAGTCTATTTAAATTTTTCTGTGATAAGGTTGGGTTATCTCCAATTAATTGTCGTTACCCTGCTTGTTTTAAGTCTCTGCATAACCCCTCACTACTTGACATGTTTTTAACTAACAATACTTCTAATGTTATATGTTACGACCAAATAGGTATGACTTGTGATTTTATTCATGATTTAATTTTTTTTTCATATAATATCTCTGTAGACCGACCCAACTGTGATACGTTTTTCAACTTTAGATCATTTCAAGACCTACATTTTACTGAACTTACAATTGCCCTTTACAACTTAAATTGGCATGATATATATTTTACACCCAATGTTGACGAAAAGGTTGAAATTTTTAATAAACTAGTCAATGTCTTATTTGATGCTTTCGTGCCTATTGTAACTAAACGTATTGATTCTCGTCCATGGTATAGTAGAGCAATTCAATGTAAGATTACCGAACGAGAACGTCTTTATAAAAAATTCAAACGTAACCCGACGCTGGAAAATAGACTTGAATATACTTTCTAAAGAAATGAAGTCACTGTGCTTATTCGCAATGCCAAGAAATCTTATTTTGTAAATAAACTCGAACCGAATTTGGGTTCTAAACAATTGTGGAAAAATCTGAAAAATTTAGGTATAGTATCAGATAGTAAGTTGTCTGTGTGTTCGTTACCCCCTAATGAAGTAAGTGAGTTTTTTTTCCGGATGTTCCTGAAACGCCTGTAGTTAGTTTTACTTATGATCTGAGCTCGAATGAGTCCTCCTCGAATTTTTGTTTTCAATATGTTAATGAAATTGATGTATTCAATGCCATTAACTCAGTTAAATCACATGCAATTGGACCTGATAATATTTCCCCCCGGTTTTTAAAGCTTATTCTCCATCAGATTATTTGTTATATACACCATATTTTTAATTTCTGTATTTACAGCTCACAATTTCCACTAGTATGGAAGAGAGTGTTTGTGTTAAGGGCAAAGAACACAAAAAAACGAAACCCTTTGACGAATGTCTCTTAGACAAAAACACTTTCTTACCACGTTATAAAAATTATCTTTATTTTTAGTAGGAGGATACAACCTGTGTCTTCCGTGGTCAACAGCTAAGAGAAAGAGATTAGGCAAACACGCAGACGATTAAGTCCTAGGAATATCAAAGTAAAGGAGAATGCACAAATTTAGAGCTTGATTATAGCAAAAATGAATTAAAGAAATATCAATGGTATAACAAATTATTTTAGACCATTTACAAACAGGGTGTAGCGTTAATTATGGAAAAATATTAATGTACATAATAATAAGTGACAATCTACGGTGTGATGTTGAATGAATTCTCAACAGAGAGTAAATGTCATTCATATTCCTAAAAAGTCAAATCCCCAGTGCTCTGCTGACTACAGACCTATTAATATTATGTGTTCTCTATCAAAGGCATTTGAAAAGATACTCTTCTCAAATGCAAAGTTTTCTGAAGAAAATAATTTACTCTCGAAATAGCAATCTGGTTTTCGGAGTCAGCATAGCTGCGAATCTGCAGTCCTAAAGGTTTCCTCTGACATTAGATCTGCATTAGATAGAAATGATATTTGTGTTGCAGTCCTACTAGATTTCTCCAAAGCCTTTGACTGCATTGACCATTCTCTCCTTCTTTTAAAAATGAAAAATAAATTTAATTTCTCGAATTCTTCCCTCCGATTGTGTAGTGAATATCTGCGAAATAGAGTACAGACGGTCATCACTGAACTTGGTCACTCTAATACTAAAGTTGTTCGAGCGGGGGTTCCTCAAGGCTCTGTACTAGGACCTCCCTTATTCTGTCTTTTCATCAATGATATTCCAGGGTTTGTTGCAAACTGCAAAATACACATGTATGCCGATGACGTAATCATATACCTTTCGCGCAGTATTGGCTTAATGGAAAATGGTATTGCTAGGATGAACGAAGATCTTGACAGTTTTTCAAATTGGTCTAAAGACAATAATTTGAAGCTGAACCCCATTAAGACTGAATCTATTGTATTTTCCCTTCATGAATTTTGTCTTAATGATTTTTCACCTATAGTTCTTGATGGCAACCCCATCAATGCCATCAGTTCTGTAAAGTATCTTGGGTTTCATATTAACTGCTCCCTTACATGCTGTGATGATGTTATATATTATATTCTTTACCGAAAGTTTATTTTGGACTCCGCAGATTACGATATTCAGCGTTCTATCTGAGTCCCATTGTCAAAATACCTTATTATGCCCCACCTTTTGTTTGATTGTTCTGTGAATCCGAACTTAGATTCTGCTTATAAACATATGCTAAATGTTGCGTTTAATTACTGTGTTCGTTTTATTTATAATATTCGCCGGTCGAGCAGGGTGTCCAACTTGTCACGGTCTATTCTTGGTTTGCTTGATCTGTATTTTAATTTTCGGAATATCTTAAAGCTGTTTAAAGTCATGAAAAGTAAATCACCTAGTTATTTGTTTGAAATGATACAATTTGCACAATCTAGAGGTAAAACTCTTATAATACCCTCTTTCAGACATTGCATTGGTGAACGATCCTTTCTCGTATCTGCAATTCGTGCCTGGAACAATCTTCCGCATGGATTACAGAAAAAACTTTTCATAATAAATTGACCTGAATCCTTTTAAATGAAATGATTTTACATGTTGTTCGTAAATTGATTCTACTTAAAGTCAAATTATAAGCTGTAAACAATTACTTAAAGCTGTTAATTTTAAAATCCATACTTCCAAAAGACGAATTGTCATGCAGTATTGTATTGCAATTTTCATTAAATAAATAAATAAATAAATAAATAAACCTACTCAACAACGTTAAGAAGACATATCACCGAAACTAATCATTTTACTGTAAGTTATAATAATTATTAAAGTACATATCTGTAGGACATCCTTGATTTTGTGAATATATTATATATATTATAATATTTATATTATGTATAAATAGAAAATTGTTTCCTTTCTTTAAGAAAAAGTCAAGAAAAGTCGTCTGAAAAAGTCTGTAAAACATTCGTGACATATTTTTTTTAATATCTTTGAAAAATGTCGAATCTTAACAACTTAATAAGACCGGCACGTCTAGAAATGCCGCAAGATAATGTTGCAGCTCCTCAAGCTCCTCCAAGTCCCCCCACCGTTCCCAATGGAATCAATGAAGATATGATAAAGTTAATTTCACAATTAGTGACCGAAACCTTCCAAATACAGGGACGGCAACTTTTCAATTCTATCATGAATCCCGCATCCGATATCAATAATGACGTAGATCAGCCGATAAATCTGGCTAACGACAGAAACTTGTCTGACTTGGACAATATACCCGATGTGGTAAAAAGCCTCAGAGAATTCTCTGGGCAGCCACATGAATTCAACTCGTGGAAGAAGAGTGTCGATTAGATACTTAAGATCTATGAGCACTTAAAGGGTACCGCTAAGTATTACGGAATATTGTCGGTTATCAGAAATAAGATAACGGGCTACGCAGATGTAGCCCTAGAATCTTACAACACACCATTGAACTGGGAAAAAATGTCAAAGTGCCTTACGCTGCGTTCGATTTATTCAAATCAAAAAATGTTTCTGCTCCTAACAGCATGTCGACGTGTTGCGCCTTTGAATACATGTATGGGATCAGCAAGCTGCACATGCGGTGGTAAATTCCATGATGATGCGTGGACTTCGTGAAAAGGCTTGTATTCGCTGATACGAGGCATGATGCTTGCCTCAATTGTTAGCTTTTATGATGAAATCCTTGATTCAAGTTTAATGTGTGTTCAGCTTTACATTCATTGCCCCCTATACCGCTGCTTGGCACTTCCAGCCTGTACTTCTTGAGTCCTAATTCATGTGCAATATTCGCCGTGATGAAGCTGATTTGCGAACCGGAGTCCAATAAAGCACGACATGGGATACGGGTTCCGCAAGCTGATATGACGTTCACAATTGCGGTAGCGAGATAGACGTGACGTTTACATGACTTTAGATCTATGGCTGCATTACCGGGCATGACAGGTGAATCGCACTTCTTATTCAAATAGGACTTACTTTGACTGAGTTGCACTCTCTCCTGTTGAACCTTTTGCTGGTTCTCAGGACCCTGTTGTTGATACTGCGACTGGAGAGGCTGCCGTTTGTGTAATAGTGTATTGTGCTTACCATCGCACTTCTGGCAACATCTGGATTGGCATGATGGAGAATAATGGCCGGACTTGAGACAATTTCGGCAAAGTTGTACAGCTTTTTCCTTCCGTTCATCCTGTGAAACAGATAAAAATTGTTTCTTCTGTCGTCCTTGGCACCTATCGCCTCCAATGTCTGAAATCGTAGTTCCACAAACTTTAGGAACTCCTCCAAGCTCGGACTGGTTCTGGGATCTTGCAACGACTGCTCGAACAAGCCTCTGCTTTCCTTATCCAGTTTTTGCAGCATTAGATGCACTACCAGCGGGTCCCAGTTCCTTACGTCGACGCTCAAGTTTGCGATGGCTTGCATACCTTCCTTCGACTACTAGCAATACCTAGTGCTGGCGATTGTGACAGCAGTCTCGTCAATTGAGCCGTTAGTAATAGTCTCCGATTGTCGAATCGTTCAACTAACGTTCTTCAGGCTGCTGCGTAATTGGCGTCTGTTAGCTGGAAATGCTGAATGAGATTGTGCGCCTCCCCAGTGACATTGGCTTGAAGGAAGTACAGCTTTTGGGCCGATGGTATTGGCTGCTCGTGAATAAGCTGTTTTAAAAAGATCATGAAATTGCCGCCAATTTAACCCTTTACTGCATCATATATGATATACTTTGATATCTTTGATATGAGAAGAGTGCCGGTTTGTTTTTTTTACTCTTTTGTGGACATTTTTTATTTGTGCTAGTAATTAATAAATAAAAGGGGTGAGTACTTATGTTTTTGGTATTTTTATATTACAACACCATTATTATTTGATTTTTATAAAGTTTTGAGTTTAATTATTATAAATTCTGAAAGAACACAAACATAAAGTCAATGATATCATATATGATATTTCATGCAATAACGTTTGAAAATGCACTTATCATATATGTTATGTATGTCATATATGTATATATATGTCATATATGATGCATATGTCATATATGATGTATATGTCATATATAGTCCATGCAGTAAAGGCATATTTTTTGTTAGACAACAATGGGCTCAAGAATTATCTCTGACGAAGAAATTGTAAAGTTAATAAGCCATTGGGATGAAAGTGAGGATGAATGTGAAGGTGGGAATGATATGGATGATGCTGATTTTGATGTAGAGTCACGAAGTTTAACTAAAGCTAGAAACGAGGAGTCAGAACATTTCAATTCTGCTGAAGATATCGAGGTCCAGGAAAAAATCCTAATTGATACTGAGCTCTTTGATAGTGCGTCTTTGCCTGTAATCATCGCAAGAAAATGTAATCATCATAAGAAATCAAATGTCCATAAATAAATTTTAAAAAAATCGTCGTTTCTGCACTTTAATGACAACGCCATAATGGTTCCGAAGTCGGGTATTGCTCATGATCGCATCCACAAAATTCGTCCTTTCATAGACAAATTGACACACAACTTTCAAAAAGTTCATTATGAAGAGTTTTTATGTGTGGATGAGCAAATGTGCTCAACAAAAGCGAGAAACTATATGAAGCAATATCTCCCAGCGAAACCTCACAAATGGGGCTACAAGTTTTTTGTTTTGTGTGGTGCATCTGGGTATGCTTACAACTTTGAGCTCTATACTGGTCAAGAAAATGATCACCACTTACGATTGTCCACTGAAACTAACTTAGGTGCTAGTTCCAATGTTGTGATCCGACTGATTCGAAATGTATATCAAGATATATTTCGAAAACTACTACACTTCGATACCATTAATTTCTGAGCTCTACAAGAAAGGTATGATGTACTTTTATCTATATATTGAAGGAATGCTAAGTCTGGGAACCGTCCGAAGAAATCGTTTACCAAACTGCAAGCTTCCGGACGACAAGTACTGGAAAAGTAAGGAACGTGGCACTTCTTATGAAGTAGTAGGTAGCATTGATGGTATGGATTTGGCTGAAGTTGCTTGGAAGGACACAAAAGTGGTTATGATAACTTCCAATTCCATTGGAGAGAAACCAATCTCAATATCTCAGAGACAGGAAAAACACGTAGGCATCAAAAAAGTAAATTGCCCAGCTATTGTTAAGTACTACAATAAGCTTATGGGAGGTGTGGACTTGACAGACTCTTTACTTGGAAGGTATAAGATAAATATCAGGTCGAAGAAATGGTACCACCGAATATTTTACCATTTATTGGATGTAACAGTTTGCAACGCGCGGCTTTTGTACAGGTGAGTTAAAGCTTAGTTAAATTTACATACTGTAGATTAATTAAATTCCAATTAAATATTAGGCGTGTCGAAACACACAAAAAAAACCAAAGAAAGAATCATGTCCCTAGCCGATTTCAAGATATCGGTGTCGGCAACACTTTGTCGTTTGGGTGGTAAGATCCCAAAGCGTGGAAGGCCATCGACCAAATTGGGTAGGCAAAAAGAAGCA
This sequence comes from Eristalis intricaria, assembly GCA_964034865.1. Lineage (NCBI taxonomy): Eukaryota > Metazoa > Arthropoda > Insecta > Diptera > Syrphidae > Eristalis > Eristalis intricaria. The sequence continues at coordinate 10,328,999 of OZ035874.1, forward strand.
AAAAGAAAAAAACCAACTTCAGCACCTGCTCCTTCGAAGGAAGTAAGGGTTGATGGTTTTAACCATTTGCCATCTGTAAGTGATAGTCGAGCTGCTGAAGTATACCTCCGTTCTTCTGCTAGATGAGATGGTGATCTCTTGGTTGCTGCTGCTGTGGCTGCTGGTACTGCTGCTGCTGGTACTTCTGGGACTACGGGTGCTGCTGGTGGCTCCTTTCACTCCGTCTGCGCTTGCTGAAGGGCTAGTAGCTTGGCCAGGTCTTGCTTCAGAGTTTCGTAAATGGATTTAATTTTGTCGTAGTACGATTTTGCGAAGTACTCATGATTTATCTCACCACCGAAATTATCACGGATTTCACTGTAGCGAATGTCAAATTCCTCCCATAAGGAATCCAGCAACTGCCATCGTTGCTCCAAATAATTCTCCATCTTTCTGCTCGGCCCATCATTTCCATAATTTCTGGCGAGAATAAAAATTTCCGGTTGTTTCCGGTTTCCCCGGTTGTATTTTAGTTATCCGTTAGTTGCTCCAAAGTAAACCCCATTGTGATCAATTCACTACGTATTTATTTCACTATTTACTTTTGATAAAATTGACACACAAATTTCTACCTTTCACTGTTTTGAAAATTACTAAACTCTTTTATTAGAGTCCTGTAACGGTCGCCAAAATGTTCGATTTATTCAATATATAATACTCAAAATGTTCGATTTATTTAATATATAATACTCCTGCTCGATTGAGGTATACTGCACGACGACTCAATGCCAAGTGCCATTGTACATTAAGATTATCGAGTGAGGGAATCAAAACTGTCTCGCAGTGTCTGGATTTTTTTGCACTCGTAATTCGAGCTGCATGAACTAGCAAGAAAATTTGGATTCCCACACTCCACGCAATTCGCGTGTGCGATAACGATTTGAAATATTAAACACGCTGCATTATGCAAATAAAAGGGACTTAGGAACCTTAGAGTACCAAATGACAAAGTTGGTACAAGGTAACAGTTCAATTCCCGAATTCTATCAGGCTGTCTACCATCACCTGTCACTTATCTTAAAAAAGTTAAGGTCAATGGAAATGAGCCAAGAGTCAATGAACAACATGACTAAGTGTTATAGGGACAAGGCCCTTGACACTTTTGTCAGAGGACCGAAAGACGACCTGATTTACCACAAGCATTACATTTATGCTTGAAACTGCAAAACGTTGATTTTAGAACTCAGCACGCAAATAATTCGCAGTCTAGCTCTCGGAAAACGTTCCACCAAACACCACCTCCGGTTCCCCCAAGGAAAAACAATTTTTTGCAATCAGGACCAGCACCAATTCCTGCCCGAGACGCGAATTTCATCCAGAACTCCATAATCCATAATCCGCGAAATGCCCAACCACCTCAAATCTATAGGGAGTCACATCATCAGAGAAATCAACACACGCAACAACGACCACCGGAAAATCAACGCCCGCTTCCTCCGAAGCCAATGGACGTCGACTATTCCAACCAATCTCAAAAGGTTCACTACCAGAACAGACCCCGTAACCAACAATCTGTTCCCCAGAAACGAGAATATTCGCAACAGGTCCATCAGTCACACAAAGTGCCGAGAATCTACCACACGGAAGCACCCGATCCAAATGAAATGACACCGGACGAATACGAGATAGAACAAGAATACCAAAACTATGACGAACATAATGAAACTGATGTTGACGAACTAGAACAACTCGATGACATATATTTTTTAGATTAAGGCCCTCTTCGCTTCCCTATTTCGAACACATCTCAAAAAGTGGAGAGAAATTAAAATTTTTAATAGACATAGGATCAAATCAAAATTATATCCAACCTAGGCATATAAGAAACCCCCTACCGAATGAAAAGAGTTTCTACGTTAATTCAGTCGGTGGAAGGGTAAAAATCACACACCATTCGTTTATCCAATTGTTTGATCATACCATAGACAAAATAAAATTCTTCATTCTGCCCAGTCTCATTTCGTTTTATGGTTTTATAGGAAACGATACTTTGAGAAAACTAAACGCGGTCATTCACAAAAAACAAAACTATATGACAATTTTCCCGAATGTGACAATACCACTCAAACAGCATATTTCGCAATTGGTTAATAATATTTCTCTAAGAACTTCTCACATGAGTAAGGAACATTCAGACAAACTTAAAGACATAATTAAAGATTGTCCCAACCTCTTTTCCGATCCCGATAGAAAACTAACTTACACTACCACTGTAAAAGGTGAAATCCGAACTACAACCAATGAGCCCATTTATTCGAGATCTTATCCATATCCAATGGCGCTCAAGGGAGAAGTAGAAAAACAAATAAATGAGTTACTAAAATACGGCATAATAAGACCATCAAAATCGCCCTACAATTCTTCAGTTTGGATCGTTCTTAAAAAAAATGGTTACCTCTGGAGAAAGAAAATATCCCATGGTTATCGACTACCGCAAGCTTAACGCTGTTACCATTGCTGATAGATATCCGATCCCCGAGATCAATGAAGTCCTCGCCAATCTTGGCAAAGACAAATGGTCTACCATAATTGATCTCAAAAGTGGTTTCCATCAGATCCCACTTAAGTTTTCTGATATTAAGAAAACCGCTTTTTCGGTGAATAATGGCAAATTCGAATGTGTACGTCTACCTTTCGGGCTATTAGAACGCCCCTATCATCTTCCAAAGTACTTTGGATGATATTTTGAAGGAACTCATCGGAGAGTGTTGTTATGTTTACATTGATGGCATCGTGATCTTTGGGAAAGAAGAAGAGGAACACCTCAAGAACCTAGAAAAAGTTTTCAAGACACTAGAAGCGGCAAACATGAAAATACTGTTAGATAAATGCGAGTTCTTTCAAAATGAAATAGAATTCTTAAGCTTTATCATTGGTAGATATGGCATTAAAACCAATCCCAAAAAGGTTCAAGCGATTATTGACCGACCTGCCCCCAAAACTCTCAAAGACCTTCGTTCGTTCCTAGGCATGTCAGGATACTATCGCCGTTTCATCAAGGATTACGCGAAACTGGCAAACCCCCTGACATCCCTTTTAAGAGGGGAAGATGGACGTGTGTCCAAGAACATTTCAAAAAACAAACTTATTCATTTGGACAAAACAGCATTGTTGGACAAAGTGAAAAATTCACTTATTTTGGCAGAAGTTGTTCTGTCATACCCTGATTTCCAAGAAGAATTCGAACTGACCACGGACGCCTCAGATGATGCTCGGATATCGGAGCAGTCCTTTCTCAGAATGACAAACCGATCACATTCCTCTCTAGAACTCTGAACAAGACCGAAGAGTATTACACAACCAACGAGAAGGAAATGCTTGCCATCATATGGTCACTAAATTTTTTAAGAAACTTCCTCTACGGATCACTAAAAGTGAAAATCTTTACTGATCACCAACCCCCCACATACTCCCTAAGTAGCAAAAACAGCAACAGTTAAATTAAAAGGTGGAAGGCTATTTTAGAGGAGTATAATTATGACTTGAAATATAAACCAGGGAAAGCAAATGTAGTGGCCGACTCCTTCTCAAGGCCTCCCCAGATAACAGAAATTCACTCAATGACCCCAAGCGAACATAGCGCCGGTAGCTCTAGTGACAATTTAATACCCACTGTCGAAACAGCAGTCAATGTATTCCGAAATCAGTTAGTACTAAAAATAGGCGAAGATAATATTTACCAAGTTAAAACTCCATTCGAAAATTACACAAGACACATTTTCATCAAGCCAGAGTACACAGAAGCAGACTTAATAAACATATTCAAAAGATACCTTAATCCTAATACTATAAACGGACTTTCAACGAATGAGGAATCCATGGGCAAAATACAACAAATTTATCCGCTCCACTTCAAAGACTATCGTATTAGATTCACGCAGAAAATTGTAGAAGACATACCTAGCGAGACCGAGCAAGAAGAAAAAATTCTTAAGATACACCGACGTGCCCATCGCAATTCGGAAGAAAATCGAGTTCAATTGGTAGAAAGTTATTATTTCCCTAAGATGTCCTCAAAATTATGACCATAGACAATCGCTGCGCCATTTGTAAAGAGAATAAATACGACAGGCACCCTAGTAAACCTTACCTGAAACCTACACCCATCCCTAACTATCCAGGACTCATTATCCATATTGATATCTTTTCCACCGAGAAACAAGTCGTATTAACAGCGGTAGACAAATTCACGAAATTTGCTCAAGCTAAGGTTATCTCATCACGCTCAATCGAAGACATTAAACGACCATTACAGGATATCATATTCTTATTTTGCATATTTGAAGTTGTTGAAATAGATAATGAAAAGGCGCTTAACTCAGCCTTAATGTTAGAAGACAATCTTCAAATTAGAATTTTTAAAATACCCCCATACAAAAGTGAAGTGAACGGTCAAGTCGAGCATTTCCACTCCACGTTATCCGAGATCATGAGATGCCTCCAGTCCGACGGACCTCCACGGTCGTTCGAACAACTTTTAGAACGAGCTGTGAACGAATATAACTTCACCATCCATTCAACTACAGGTAAGAAACCAATAGAACTCTTTCTTGGACGAATACCTGGGCTGAGCCCAGGGCAATTCGAAAGGCACGGTTATCCAACATTGAAAAACTCAGAATTAAACAGAAAAAGGACATTAAACACCACAACAAGAAAAGGAATCCAATTGAGAGGAGGATTATCAAATAAGACAAATAATTTTCGTTAAAAATAATAAGAGAATAGGCTCAAAATTGACAAGTAGATACCGTCAGGAAATAGTTAAAGAAAATAGAAACTCCACAGTCATAACTGAACCCGGCAGAGTAGTACACAAAAGTAACATTAGAAACTAATATTTGTTCTTTTCAGATATGACTATTGCACCTGTCAGGCAACCATACAAGTACTAGACTTTTCGAACGCACAAATAGTGACTTTTCACGTTGGACAAGCGAAGATACTGGACGGAAACTTTAAATTGATACACGTTATTGACTTAGACCAATATGATCAATTTATATCAAACCCCAATTCCCCCCCAAAAACCCCAATTCTTCATCACGAATCAATCAGAAACCATACCCTATTTCCTTTGCTTTCTCATGAGTTTTTGCGTTGAGCTTGCAATCCAGACCATGATGACTTTGTTACCATCAAAATTAAATCACGAATGTTCTAGATAATAATAAAAAACTATTTGTAATTAACCAATTGTACAATGAAAGAATGAACAATATCACCAAAGTTCAAAATGAAATACAGAAATTGTTAAAAGAAGATAACATATTAGGTCTCGAAGCAATAACAAATGTGCAATATAAAATCAAACTTGTAAAAGAAGAAATAGAAAATATTAATTATGCCATGCATTGGGCTAAAGTAGGTATGATAAATTCATTCATTTTGTCAAAAAAAGAAATAGAACTTGCTGCAAATATTATAAATAAACAACAATTGCCTTACAATACCATAGAAGAAGCATTAGATTTCTCAGAAATAAAAATCATAAGCAATAGCTCAGTAATACTTTATATTGTAATCATCCCATTAACAACAAGCGAAATTTATGATAGCCCAGTGAAAAGAAATAATATTGTAACTCAGCGTGTGAAATGATGAACAGATGTTGGATGGTGAAAAAATGCATAACTTATAATTCTCTAACTATTTGTAATCCCAAAGACATAAATAACATTAGAAATGATACATGTATTCCTAGCTTATTGAGTAGCCTCTCAGCTATCTGTAACACCGTCCACAGTCAGCACATTCCAACCATAGATGAAATCTCAACTGGCAATCTACTGCTAAACCAATTTATCGGAACCCTAAGAGTCGAAAACACTACCCACAACTTGAATGGAACTTCCGTAATCAAATTCCGCAACACCATTGTGAACGTAAACGGGAGATCATTTATCTCTAGAGAAGCATCAACAACGAAAGTGCTACCAGCAATTCTCCACCCGAATCCAAAGGAGAAAAATTATAGGGAACTGCTATCCCTGCAGATGATGAAGGAACTTCACATAAACAATACCAACGAAATTCGATTGCTACAAACAAAATGCACATCAAGTAACCACCTACTCACTCATCTCCTGTCTCGGCATACTCGCCATAATTATTGCAACCTACAGACTCTTGCCTAAACGAAACAGTACCAAAGTCACCATCCAAATTCCAGATGAAATCCAAGAGAAACATCTCGATGCGAGAATGATTGCAACACCCAATGTGCTCCAACATCTTGACCTGCCAAAAACAAAGATTCAACAACCTCCCATATTTCTAGCGATTGGAGACAATCGCATTTAAGAGGGGAAGACTTAACACCAGCAGACGGGGTAAAGTACACCTGCATGCGCGAACCCCGAAATGAGGAAACGCTGACCAAGCATCTGGCGTATTCGCTGTATGATGAATCGTTCCCACGGCAGCAAACAATATCAGAATCTGAGTCAGGCAAAATAGGGCATAAAAGTGAGCGATCGAAGAATTATAAAGGTAGTTTTTTAAGCAAAGCTCAACCAATAAAGACGCAAGGCATTCTGCCTTAAAGTTTTTTAATACTAATAGGAGGCATTTTAATTAACTTATATCCTTTCTACCAATAATATCCAAAATGTTTGAAAAACTCTTAATAAAACGCATTCAAAAATTTATCGAAGAGAAGCAACTAATGCCTGACCATAAGTTCGGGTTTCGAGCGAAACACTCTACAATTGACCAGGTATACAGAATAACGAATGCAATTGAAGGAACATTAGAGGCGAAACAGACCTGTTCCACCGCCCTACTTGATGTTTACCAGGCCTTCGACGAAGTCTGGCATGAAGGCCTAAAACACAAACTAAGCAGGCTTCTACCGACAAACTTGTATAGGATACTTGAATCTTATCTGGATAACAGGATGCTTAGAGTTAAACATGGAACTGAATACTCCGATTTTAAAGAGATCCGAGCAGGAGTCCCTCAAGGGAGTGTCCTTGGCCATACATTGAACCTGTTGTATACTAGAGACATACCTCAAACTGAGGGTACATTTGTGGCTAAATTTGCCGATGACACAGCGATCCTGGCAACGGGACGTTCACTTGAGTCCTCAACTGAAAAACTGCAAAGAGCTCTGGACAAAATAAACGTATGATCGAAAAGCTAGCGCATTGCTCCCAATGAGAATAAATCAACGCATACAGAATACATACAGAAATATTATCTGAAAATCTACCAGTTTTCACAGTTGCACAAATACTGTACGCTAATGAAGCAAAGTATCTTGGAATGACCACGTGAAAAAGAAACGGGATGAGCTCGAACACCGGTGTAGAGAAATGTACTGGTTACTTGGAAGGCACTCCAAGTTAAACATGTATAACAAACTGCTATTATACAAGCAAGTACTGAAGCCTATATGGACTTAGGGCATACAACTATGGGGTTGCACCAAAGCAAATAACAGAGGATTTATTCAGTCCTTTCAAAACAAAATCATACGAGACATTGTGAAAGCTCTCTGGTATCTCTGGAATTGTGATATACAAAGGGACCTTGATAACTACCGTCGACGAAGAAATAACAAACTCCGCTCGAAAGCTAAGTATCAGACTTCGTGGCTTAAAGTAACAATGCCATCCTCCAAACTTTGGAAATGAGACGTTTAGTACGCCGACTACAACGTACGAGACCGCTCGATTTGGCGCAATAGTAAAAAAACCATCTTACCGATGGTTATGGCAGGTGATTTTACCGAAGGTCTACCTGCAATATCCTTAAATGTAAGCTACTAGAAAAGAAAACTTAGTTGTAGTATAGAAAAACCAAAAGGGAACTGTGTTTTTAGTCAGTAAAAGTCTGACACTACTATGTGGACACCGGTCACATAGTATCTTGTTGAAGATTTTCACCAACCCAAGCAACAAAAAAGAAATAAATCTTCGACATTAGAATTCCTCTAATATCGATTGATGACTATGAGGTTCTCAAAACGATTCCAGTACCAGCAGCACATCACAATGAGTTCATATACAACGAACCATCTGCTGGCTATTTAGTCAACATCCTTCGCGAAGCCTACTACACGATGACGAAGGATGAAATGAGCAAGTGTGTTCGTTTCAACACAAGATATCTCTGTGACCAGCAGCATCCAATATTCAACCGACAATGTATGTAGATGCGAATTAGATTTGCTTAACCGCAAAAATGAGCTTTCAACTTTCTGCAAACTGAGAACAATTCCACCTTCACCTGTATGGATCCAACTTGGCACTGGAAACTCTTGGATATACGTGTTAGACAATGCCTACGAGTTCAGTCTACTTTGCAGCAACAGAGCATTCGAAGCTACAGTAAAACTGTTTATTGACACAAGACCAATGACCATCTCATCGCACAACGTAGTCTCAAATAGTAGTATGTACACTATTTTCGGGAACGCTACGAACATCAGCACTCTATTACAGAGAGGTCGTAAAATGCCTCAATTCCGATTCAAATGCCGCCGGAATTCTTGAAAATTGAAGACGAGGACAAACAGACACTTCAGACATGGACAATAGTTCTTAAGAAACTCGAGGAGTGACCCGCACTGTCTACCTTCCATCACTTAAACCAGCCCATTAATTATAGTTTGTTCGTAGGTCTTTACATCTGCATCATTGCGATATTTCTTCATGGAGGCGCAGAAGAAAAACTAAACAAGCAATGACCCAGCTGCAGACGTCAGAAGAACCAGCACCCCAAAAATTCACGGTATAGGACCTTAAGGTGTGAACCGTCCGGCCTGCCAGATTGTACTGGCCAATGTGTTGTATCTTGTTTGCGTCAGGTCCCTCCGACATCCGAAGTGCACTTGCACAAGAATAATAATCAAATCGCACACTCCACATTTTTGCTAATTCCTTTTCTTATTGAACGTCCAAGAAACTTTTTACCGGTTAGAGAGAATTACGATTATAACCAGTATAATATTTGTCATTAATCGCATTTCGGTTACCGCTAACCAAATTGGACTTAGATTCATCTCATGTTCATTATAAGAATCGAGATCGTTCTCAAGGGTCACTCAACAGTCCTACCCAAAACTACAACAATTTTGAAGGTCAAATAAGTAACTCTTCGCGTCACTCCAATAATTTTCAGATCTTCGAATTTTTTCATTAGAACATAATTCAGAAAAGGCTTTATGGATCAGACAGCCTTTTCCGAAAATTCAGAGAATCAATTTCTGTACGAATTGTACATGCAATCGTTTCTGCAGTATTCACAATTTTGCCACGGGTTTTATTCAATTTTGTCCTGTTCTATTGCTATCCTCCCACTGGTGGGTGGTAAAAGTTCAAGCCTAACACTTACATAAGTCAGAACTGGTGACGCCTAGTGTTGTTGAAGATCAGCAATACTATCAAAACGAAATTTATGATGTGAATTACGACGAAACCTACGATATTGAACAGCAGCCCTATAACGAAATTCCTGAAGTATCTGATGCAATCAATTTTTTAGGGGAAGGTCTCTCCTGCCCTTCATCAGTCGAACGCTGACAGGAGAGGAAGTAAAACTTTTAATAGATACTGGTGCTTATAAGAATTTTATCAAGAATCTCTGCACCATTAAGGCTATTAAGAATGCGAATGCACCATTTTCTGTCAAATCATGGGACAGATCAGATTAGATCCACATGCACAGTGAACATCTTCAATAAAAATACGAGATTTTTCATTTTACCAACTCTTAAGACTTTCGATGGTATTATCTGATTTGAATTTTTGCGTGAAATAGGTTTTTATTTACATTTCGTTTAAAAATGAAGTAGTCTCACCTGATACAAATGAACACTTGCCGTTGATATTAAAACGTCATTCAAAAGTATTTGCCGACGCCAATGAATCGTTACCATTCAATACAAACGTTATTGCAACAATAAAAAGATACGTAACAATGATATGGCTTATTCAAAATTCCCCGGACACTTCAGTTAATTTGGCTAATTTGGGTAAATCATCCTTCTTTACAACATTGGACTTAAAATCCGGAATCCACCAAATCAAGTTGTCCGAATGTGATAGACAACAAACAACGTTATCAATTAATAACGGGAAGTATAGGTTCTGCAAACTGTCATTTGAACAATAGATGAAGTCTTTAGAGAAGAAATTGTTATATGTTGTTAAATTGTCATGTTTATATTGACGTGATCGTATAAGCAACACATTGATGTAGAACGAATTCTTTCAAAACAGTGTGAAGCAAATACGAAGATCTCGTTTGAAGAATCAAAATTTCTTCCAACAGAGTTGGAATTTTTGGGGTTTGTAGTATCCACAAATTGAATAAAAATTTGCCCTGAGAAAGTGAGGGATCAGCTACGAAACTCCCAAAAACACCAGAGTGTACGATATTTCCGTCGACTCGGAGGATACTATAGGTGATTCGACAAACACTATGCCTCAATAGTTAATCCTCTAGTCAAAGATCATGGATTCCATAGTCGCATTACATAAATAAAGAATAGGCGAGATGAGTTTGTATAGCGATGGCGAGATGGAATCAGAGCACGTTTAAGAGAGGTTTCAAGGATCTTTGGTAAATTGAAAAATGTGATCATGTCTTCCTAAACCATAAAGATATCTGACAGGATCATTGAACGCTGCTTGCAGTTTTCGTTGAGATATGCAGTCAACCTTACAAAAAATAATATCAGCATAGGTGATGAGTGGCAAAATAAGTGTTAAGACTAGTTTTTTTTTCTTGTAACCTAACAACAATTATAGTATATATAGGTATATCAAGAAGTAAACAAGAGCTATCGAAGGCAACCGTATATTCGTCTAATTAGGTGGTTTATATGGTCATAACCTGACAACCTGGAATTAAAAACATAGCATAGACTGGTAACAGTTTATAAAAACTCAAGTTTTTTCTCGTCGAGAGCGATGTTAGGGAAGGAGTTGAGGGATACTGTTTTATTACAGATGGGAATTACTTGCGACTTTTTCACAATGAGGTAAAGTCCATTAGTCGCAGACGTTGGATAAAAGATCAACATTTGTTTCGTTCGTTAATCCCGCCAAATCATGTGTGTGCTTCGATATGTATAGTTGAACATTGTCAGCATATAAGTGGACAGCGGTATATTTACAAAATAGTGGTAAGTCATTTATAAATAAGCTCAAAGAGAATTGGAGCCAGGATTGAACCTTGTTGGACACCTTACTTGACTGGTAGAAGTCCTGAAAAGGAATCGAGGTAACAACTCTCTGAAATCTCTCTGATAAGAAACTAGCGATTATATTCAGTGAACATCCGTCAAATGAAAATAGATTTTTCAAGTTCCATTGTCAATTGCCTTGGAGAAGTCAGGTGGACACAGTAGAGTGACAAATCTCTTATTAAAATCCTAATATCTTCCAATATATTACCATAGCTGTTGAAGTGCTATGTTTCGGCCTGCAACCGGATCAACATATAAAAGATTATTTGTAGATAGATATTTTACGAGGTGCGTTGCTATTAACTTCTCAAAGACTTTTAACAAACATGGAAGAATACTTATAGTTCTGTAGTCATCAGCGCAGGTTGGCTCAGATTTCTTCGCGACAGGTATTACATTGCCAATCTTCCAAGATTGCGGAAAAGTTGAGAAGACTATGCAATGATTTATGATAAGTGTAAGTTGCGGTGCTATAAAGGGCATGATCGTCTTGACAAAAGGGCATAGGTAAACCTTCTTCAGCAATAGCCTTCGATTTGATATACCTAAATGCATTTATGACTTCAGTTTGATTGACCGTATCAGTCTAAGATCCTAAACCAAATGCAAAGTCATATAAATGAAAAGCTCGATCATAATTTTTAAGTAAATCTGCATTGAAATTCCCACAAAAAAAACAACATGCTGGTACTGAGCTGAAAATTGATCTAGAGAGTAAACAAAATTGTACATTTTAGTGATGATTTGCAAACAAATACACTGAGAATAGTTTTCTTTTCTTCTTTAAAAGAAGAGCGGTTTTCAGTAGGGAACGAGAGAGCTGCGTGAGACTCTCGTTTAGGTAGCAATTGCCGCTTGCAGAGCTACCAACATTACTTAGATTCAGCACTTTCTTGTGCTTCTTCTTACCTCTGTTTTCCTTTCAGTACTGAGGGGCTGCTATGAGTAGGGTATTTCTCTCATAAGCCGAGCTGAGTTTCAGAATTATTGGAGATGGTGCAGCGAGAACGGAATTGTTGTTGTTATTGCTTATATTTCTCATTTTCGCTCGAAAGGCGTGAACTAATGATGGAGCATTGCATTTTATGGAGTCACAGAGTTTAATCCCCCCTTCGGGTTAGGGGTTAGAATATACCCGAGGTAGGCATGCCTGTCGTAAGAGACGATTAAAATCTACCCTCGTATATACGGGTTATACTAATAATGCAATCAGTAATATCAAAGTAATAGATACAATACCCCAGGTGGCAGTCCAGATTCATTGGAAAATCCACACTCTTCGGAGGTCGGCTCTATGGATTCTGGCGAGAGCCAATATTGCATCTAATTAATCCCTTTGCAAAGAATTCAAGGTTAACACGGTCTCCACAATCAAGACCATGCGTCTCCAGAAATAGAAGTCCGCCGGAGGAGCAACCGCAAGACAAATGGGACTCACTGAAACTAGAACAAATGGCGGAAGAAAACAAATAACTCAATCTAAAACTAACTAAAATGGATCTTCTTTATCAGGAACTTAAAAAAGCAGTCGAACTATTAAAAAAAGAAAACGAGGTTCTAAAGAATCCAAAACCTCAAGAAAACGCGAAGAAACTTTACTTGCGGCTAGTTTTAAATACCATACGGATGAAGACGAGCTGGAGCTTGAAACAAATCGGGCGTCAAAGAAACGACGAAGAACTGGGTCTTCGCCGGAAATCAAGATTCCTAAGTCGAATAGAAATGTTCCCTCTCAGTTAAAAAAACCGTCTCAAGCAAACCACGTCCCCCGCCAGCTATAAATGTCGTCGGCATTACGCAATATAATAAAAATAAATTGTATCGTCTTCTCAAGGAAACTATTTATTCCGAAGTTAAGGTCATTCTGAATAATGAATGGAATGTCAGGAAGGTTTTAATCATACACAATCGTACCGAAATGTGTAAAATGTCCTGGAACCCATTTATTGGTGAAATGCCCTCTAAGGAAAGAATCTCCGGCGAACTGCATCAATTTTAAAGGCAAGCATCCGGCAAACTATCGTGGTTCTGAAGTTGCAAAGTAGCTCCAAAAAAGGCGCTATGCTTTTCATCAAAATACTATGCCGTAACATTGCCCACAATAAAGGAAAACCCAAGACTTTCGGGTACCAAATCGTATGCCCAAGCCGTAATATCGAACCATACGAAGAAAACAAGGGATTCTACGACGGACCAAGTTTCGCAAGTATTCTCTTTAATACTTGCGAAACTTGAAGAACAAAATAAAATTAATAACGTAATATTTGACAAACTAACCAAACTTGAGATCAAACCTAGTATAAGACATAAAACAAACTGAATATGAACAAGTCGATCAACATCAACAAAGATATTTTTAAGAAACGCCAACATTGACGTGTGCTTGATATCGGAAACCCATTTGACAAGGGAAGCGCAAATAAAAATAAGAGGATATTGTGCGTACCACGCATGCCATCCCTCGGGGAGGACCAGGGGGGGTTCCTCCTTATTTATCAAGGACTGCATCAGGCATTTTATAAATTCTACGACAGAACTGGCACAATACAAGTACCTTGAGTTCGAGTAAAAAATAAGACAACTGATAAATATATTGTCCATTTCTCTTCCTCCGAGCTGTAAGCTTACAGGCATTGAGCTTGTAAATCTCTTCGACTCACTTGGAACGAATTTTATCATTGGCGGCGATTTGAATGGTAAACATACGTTCTGAGGTTCGAGAAAAACCTCAGCAAATGTAGACTTTTGTATAAAGTCGGTATGGACTTCGGAGTAGATTTCCACATGACAGGCAAACCGACTTTTTGGCCCTCCGACGTAGAGAAATTACCTGACCTGGTAGACTTTTTCGTTACAAAAGGAGTATCTTTCAGTCTAGTGAGAATAGAGGACAGCTTTGACCTCTCTTCTGACCACTCGCCAATAGTATTGACAATGAGCGATAGTCAAATGAAATTAGAACGACAACATACAACATACATTATATTTGATGGTTTAACAAACGAAAAAAATTGAAATTATTCTCTTTGGAAAGCAGTGCAAAATATAAAAACGCCTCAACTGCATTCCGTACCAATCCGAAAAAACAATGGCGAAAGGGCAAAGAGTGACAATGAAAAGGCAGACCTATTTGCTGAACACCTAGAACAAACACTTAAGCCGTTTGATGGACAAATGATAGATAATCCAACCGATATGCCTCCGATAACCGATAATTTCAGAATAAAACGGGTGTCGCTAACTGAACTCCGCCAGGCAATAAAAAACTTGAAAAGTAACAAAGCACCTGGCTATGATTTACTTACCGGACAAATCCTCAAGGAATTACAAAAAAAAGCGATTATTAAGCTCTAGTATTTAATAACACTTCGTTCAGACTATTATAAGTACCAGATTCGTGGAAGGTCGCAGAAGTGATAATGGTCCTGAAACCGCCAAACGACAAGAAATCATATAGATCACTTTTATGTATAACATCAAAGCTATTCGAGAAACTTCTACTGAAACTTATACAATCACTAATAGAAGAAAGACGCCTTATCCCCGATCATCAGTTTGGATTCTGGAAGAGTCATTCCACAATTGACCAAGTATTTAGAATAACCAACGAAATCGAGGAAGCACTAGAGGAAAAAAAGGTTTGCTCCTGCGTTTTCCTCGACGTCATCGGCTTATAAATTTTTCGGTGATCATGTATCCTTAACAAATATGTTTTTCATAGCTTTTGTGACATCAGAAGCAGTCTTAGTCTTAAGTGGCACAACCCAAGCGAATTTGTTTTGTCTCCTAGTTTTCAATTTCTTCAGCAATTTTGTTTCTCAACAGCGTGTTGTCTTTTTGAAATTTCAATATCATCTGATTAACTTTTTTTGTAACAAATACCACAGAGGCAGCATCATTAGATGAGGATTAATATGCTTGTCACGATCCCAATAAAACCCAAAGCGTTTTTAATTCGTTTATCAAGAAGATGATTAGGCGTTGAAGTACCAAACTTGTCAACACTCATTTTTATACAGATTAAACTCAAGCCTATGCAATTATATTTATTTCTCTCAATTCTTCCCTGATAGACATAATTTCATCGTTATATCCTGTAGGACCGTCTGATTGTGTTGAAATGAAGAGTCTTAATCGGTGGACTAATTCATTAGGATTATCCCAGTATATATAATTTGTTTTTTGAGGATTTACTGCCATTAAGCCAGATCCTTTTTTATTCTCATTCTGGAATAATGTTTTCAATAATTTATTTGTACTTGATTGCTCTAGTTCCTCTAATTTGTTCGTTTCTATTACGATTGCGCTTATTGGCATTTGTTTCCATTAAAAAATCCTTATACTCCTGTAAGTCATGATCTATAGGTATAGTGCTTAGGTGTTTTGTGAAGCATCACTTCAACGAGCCCTGGTCTAATAAGCCAGGTGTTACCATTTATGGTAATCTCATTTGTTCCTAATTTCAATTCAGCATTACCTAATTTCCATTTATCATTTTAATCTTTATATGGACCATATAATTTATTTAATTTATTATTCCTTTCCAACTGTGCTAAATCCAATGACAATGCATGATTACTCGAACCACTGCTCTATTCATCCGATTGTGTATAGAAGGTGTATTCATTACTCGTATCAAGTGTATCTGATTTCTTTTTAATACTTGTTAAGGGGGTGTTTGTATTCACTTTTCCTTTCATAAATCCATCATCGAAGGGCATATTAATTTCATTGTTATTTTGCTTAATACCTTCGAATAGTTTCTTGATAGGTTTAGTGATAGGTTTAAAAGTATCCTCTAATAGCTCTCCTGTTACTAACCCCTGGTTTCTGATACTATTGAACTTTTCCTCAACACTCTCCTGGTATTTATAACAACCTGTAATACTCGTTCTTTCTTAATCATTATCAGTTTAATCTATTGATTAGTTATTGATTAGACCAGGTCAGATATATCAACTTTTTGAATAGATCAGATTAAAGCAGATCGCACCCACATGATCATTGTACACATGTCTTGTATTCATCTCATCTTGCTACATTATAATGATATTTGCATCGTCTCCTATCAAATGCTTTGGAATTCGTGTGTAAGACTGACATAAATAAAAAGGATCAATGTTTTTATGATGCCCCATACAAAAATATAACCTTAATTATTTCGCTTTTCGCAAGCCACGTCATCGAAAATTATAATAGAATTTGGATTTTCTGTATCTGGTGCTAAAACTTCTTCATTTTTAGAGAATGTATAATATCCCATATTAATTCTTGCAAATACTTGTATTTGGGTTGATACAATGATTTGAAGAACTAACCAATAAAGCTTTAATTGTACTTGGTAAAAGAGAACTATGCCTCCTCATTCTACTGTTACAACTAGTCAAATCAATATTTCGCACCACCAGTGCATCATTTTGTTTCTCGAAACGCATATTGAAGACGACTAATTAAAACATATAACATTACATGACATATATTTAAGTGTATGCTTTTATCACTTTTTTCTAATAGAATCGCTATCGGAAGAGGCTTGAGATAAGATAATCAATTGTCTACCAGTAGAACTTCATCTACCTGGGTAACAATTTTGTGGACCAGGTGCAAAACTTAAAGAACGTTTAGATAGAGACGACAAAGAAATTAATCCATTGGACGCTGCATGTAAACAATACGACGTTGATTAATCTCAATCAAAGGACTTAAATAAGCGACACGAAGCTGATCAAATATTACCGAACATCGCGTGGACAAGAGTCAAGTCGAAAGACAGTAGCTACAACAAAAAATAAATGTGTACAGAATGTCCTCAATAAAGCTATACGAAAAGCTCCAAAGATTTTACATAAGCACAAACCTACAGACATTCAAGAGGCAATACAAATTGCTCGAAAGACAATAGGAAATACATTTAAGAGAAAGAAATCATCAGTGCAAATTCCACGTGTAATACCGATTCCTAAAAATTTGAGGTTTTCTTCCTGTAGTGCCCATTCTATCAGCGCTTCCACCTCTAGAATCAGGTGGAAGCTCTATTTTTAAAACGATAAACGAAACTAAATCTGCTAGAAAAATCGTCACAATAAAACTATGGAAGCCATTGCTATGGGTAAAGGATTATACCTTAAAGCATACAAAAAGGGTTATGGTTTATTTTATAGTCCTGAGTCAAAAAACTTTTAAGGAACCTATCCAGACGAGCCCTTACCGATAGAGATTTAATGAAATAAGCCAAGTTCTTACCACTTTTTAGAGGTGTCATCATGCTTGATAAGCTACCGAAACGATCAGATCAAAGGGAATGTGGCATCCTTAATTTGGATTCCTCTCACGGTTCCGGCACACATAGGGTAGCATATAACCAGAACAAAAATCACAAACAATATTTCGGTAGCTTTGGAAACCTAAAACCATCAAAAGAAATCATCAAATATGTGGAAGGAAAAAACATAAAATACAGCTATAGTCAATATCAATATATAACTCTACAGACTGTCTGAAATTTCTGTAAATTATTCTTATTGTATTATATTTAATTATTTATTTTTTTTATTTTGTTGTATTCTTTTCAATTTTTGTGTTTGACGATTTACCACGAGGTTCTATATAGGTTAACTTATACTCCTTTTCATTTATCGCTTCTATTGTTTAATCTAACTTCACGTTGTACCTTGATGAGAAAATAAACCTGTGTGAAGACAAATTTTTAATATGTATTGTTTTTTATTTTTCATATATGTATATCTACGCAGGATGTTAACCCATTGTAAAATGTAAATGTATCCTCAGAGTAAGTTGACATTCGTTCAGTTTTGTTTTTCAAGAGTTGTTAGCAGTGTAAAACGAACAGCGATCACTCTGAAGTTGAACTCTGTGTGTTGAAGTTCTTATTTTCTTTCTTCTGAATTAAATAATGTTTATTTCATTTCGAAATCCTACAAAGTGGTATCAGAAGTGGGATGACCAATTTCGCAGACAACCCTTTCATTAAAGAAGGTACAAAGCAGAAACAACGACGTCAATGAGAAATTCGTAGAAAACCGACGACGAATTCTGGAAAAAGAACAACGACTAATCCTTTAAAAAAAACGACTACGATTTTTGTATTTACGAGGAAAAACGCAAAATAAAAAAAAGGATGGCAGACAGGGAAAACCCAAAACACATCGAGTCTTGGGCTCTCGCTAAGTGGGAGTAAATATGATTTACGTGAACGGCTGCGAAAACATCTAAACTCCAACGATTCACCAAACCATTCCGTGAACAATGATGAAGACCACTACGAAGAATATGATGAATCTGAAGATACGATTGTGGACATAGAAGAACTCACAGTTGCAGATCTAAAGAAGAAACTTCGAAGTTTAAATCTAAAGTCTACAGGTATGAAAATAGAATTACAATCAAGACTAAAGCACGCTTTTTCCAAGAAACGTGGTGACAACGACGACGATGATGATGATGCTGATGAAGACGAAGATGTAGATGATGAGCACCACGATGAAAATGAAGAAGTTTCTACAAGACGCTACGTTCGAAACCCGAAACCGCAAGTTTCTCGACAGGAAATGACTTTACATCAACCATCCCTGACATTCAAAGATGTTGAGGAGGTACTAGAGGTGTTTAGCGGAGATAGTTCACAGAGCGTACAACGTTGGATTAACAGCTTCGATGAGACAGCCGATTTATGCCATTGGACAGACCACAGAAAGTTCTATACGCTAAAAGATTACTACGCGGTTCAGCGAAACTGTTCATCACATTTGAATACCAAAATATAACATCTTGGATGAAAATTAAAAAGCGATTAATTAAAGAATTTGCTCAGACAATGAGCAGCAAAAAAGGAAGTTCATCGACGCCCTAGTCACATCAAGAAGGGGAATGACGAGTCCTATCAGGAATATTTGTACAGGATATGGGAAATCGCTTCTCACGCCAACATTGAAATTGAGTAAGAACAAAAACTAAAATGAAGCAATTGAATTGCGATAAGATGAAACAGTCAATAACGAAACAAAAAAGCGAAAAATCCAAACGTCGCTTCAATTGTGGAGAAGAAACGCATTTTAGTAAAGATTGTCCTAGTAAGAACAGAGGTACCAAATGTTTTCTATGTAACGACTTTGGACATCGTGCAAGAGAGTGTACCAAATCAAGACAAAATTGTGCAGCGGTTATATCAGGAAATCAAAAAATCTTTAAGGACGTGCTCATAATGGGCAAACAACTACAGGCACTATTTGACTCAGGAAGTGATTTCAACTTAACAAATCCAACTACATCCATGGCTGGGATCTCAAAAACTCAATATGAAAACTATTTCCTTCCGAGGAATTGGATCGGACTAAAACTTCTAATCGATGACATATCAATTACGGTCAAAATTCACGTCGCTCCTGAAAGTGTTATGCTTTCTGATTTGGTATTAGGAACAGATGTAACGCATCTTGCGGAAATTCAACTTAAGATGGCACTGCAAAATTTAAAAAGTGAAGAAACCGTTCTATAGGGATTCTTAAATATCAATATCTGCCACGAAAAGTATTCTCCATCAAATCTTGAGCATATGTTAAACATCAAACATCGACACCAATTGCAGCAACTCATCACGGAGTACTGTGGTTTGAAGTCCGGAGATACTGGAGTGAAAATGAGAATAGTGCTAAAAGATGATTCTCCAGTTTACCAAAACTACAGAAGATTATCGGCAGATCATCGGTCAGAAGTCAACAAAATAATTGAAAACTGGATCAAAGAGGGAATTGTCGGGCCAAGTACATCCGATTATGCTAGTCCTATCGTGCTAGTGAAAAAATGGCAAAATGTCTATGTGTAGATTATCGGCAACTAAATAAAAAAATCATACGTGACCGATATCCTCTTCCATTAATTGAAGGCCAGATCGACCGACTGCAAAGTGCAACAATTTTTAGTACGATGGACATGAAAAATGGATTTTCCATATCCCGGTAGACGAAGATAGCATCAAATTCACAGCATTTATCACTCCTGATGGGCAATTCGAACTTTTGTGTTGTCCATTTGGATTGTGTAATTCACCAGCATTGTTTCAACGGCATGTAAGAGTTGTGTTCAACGATTTGATTGCGGATGGAACCATGCTTCTATATCTTGATGATCTTATCATTCCTGCATCAGATGAAAGCGAGAATTTGAACAAACTGCAAAAAGTGTTGGAGACAGCAAGCAAATATGGTATTGTTTTTAATTATGAAAAATGTTTTTTTCTTCAAAGCAAAGTCGAATATTTGGGTTATGTGATAGAAGGCGATACAATCAAGCCATCAATGAAGAAAGTCGCATCTGTAGTCAACTTTCATGTACCAACTACAATTCAAGCGGTCCCGAGTTTCTACGGTTTGGCAAGTTATTTCTGAAAGTTTGTCCCAAGTTTTGCTACAATTGCACGACCACTCAGAACGTTTCTTAAGGAAGATGCCTTTTTCGAGTTTGGTTCTATCCAAACGCATGCCTTTGATCGACTGAAGCTTATATTATCAAGCGATCCAGTCTTAAAAATCTATCGCTTGGGTGCAAAGACGGAATTGCATACAGACTATGACTTGGTGCCATGATTTTACAAAGGGATAATGAAGACAACCAATTATATCCGGTTTATTACGCCAGCTGAAGTACAACGCCAACCGAAGAGAAGTATACATTTTATGAACTTGAAATTCTTGCAGTAGTAAAGGCACTAAAGAAGTTTTGGTATCCCATTTAAAATTATAACAGATTGTCAAGCCTTTGCACTCACTATGGCAAAAGTGGATATAAGCTTGCGTGTCGCTCGTTGGGCACTTATGCTGGAAGAATTTCAGTATGTTATAGAACATCGCCCAGGCAAAGCAATGCGTCATGCTGATGCTCTGAGCCGAAACCCATCATCAGTATGTGCTATAGAAGGAGTAGTGAATGTAATATCGGTACGTATCCAAAATGCACAAGAAAAGGATCCTTACGTAATAGAAATTAAAAGGCGTAATATCAAATGGTAAATTTATCAATTTTGTAAGGAAAGGCAATATTCTTTTTCGATTCTGCGAAGGACAAAATCTTTTGGTAGTGCCTAAAACTATGCAGTATGAAGTGATCCGAAAGGCACACGAACGGGCACTTTGGAGTAAAAAAACGGAATATCTAATTCACCGAGATTATTGGTTCCCGAACATGTATGCGAAAATTTAAAAATTCATCAATACGTGCATTCAATGTATCCTAGCAGAAACCCCTCGACATGTACCATATTGATTATCTTGGACCAATGACTGCAACTAGAAAACGTTACAATCACATAATAGTTATAGTGGACTCCTTTTCCAAATTTGTGTGGTTGTATCCGACGAAGACGACTACAAGCGAAGAAGCGGTAAGTCGTTTAAAGATGCAAGCTATCGTATTTGGCAATCCTAGGTGCATTGTATCGGACAGAGGATCAGCTTTTCGCTCGAACGTTTCCCAAGAGTACTGTCGGCAAGAAGGGCCGAATAAAACTACTACATCAGCTGATAATATGAACAAATACCCAGAAAGTCGAGAAATTCGATAGAAGATAATCAACTGGAAGATGAACTCGAGGAAGTAAGGGTTGAAGACATCGAGGGCGATGAACACAGCAAGATGACCGAGAGTTGTAGGATGTTAACCCATTGTAAAATGTAAATGTATCCTCAGAGTGAGTTGACATCCGTTCAGTTTTCTTTTTTAAGAGTTGTTAGCAGTGTAAAACGAATAGCGATCACTCTGAAGTTGAACTCTGTGTGTTGAAGTCCTTTTTTTCTTTCTTCTTAATTAAATAGAGTTTATTTCATTTAAAAATCGTACATCTATAATGAGACTTACCTGGAATTCTGCTAACTTACATAAAATGCCATCTCCATATTTTGTTTTGGATATCCTAATACTTTCATTAGGGTACGAAATCCCTTTAACGAGGCTTTGAAGTTTAACTGTTTCCTTATTAAAAAAGTATTCCAAGTCTTCTAATTCCTTTAAGGGATCCATTGTGATCAATAAATGATAAGGGCGGATTCAACGGACTTTGGGATGATTTTACTTAAATTTGTTCACCTTTTATACTTCTAATATTGTCTCCATAGCTATTCTGCTTAATACATAATGATCACAATGTTAAAAAAAGCTATTCCGCTTGAAATGGAAACCTAAATGATACGGTCGTATACATTTGGATGTGGTTTGTGCTACCAAAATTTCGCTAGATAGGTTCTTACCGGAAGTATTGAATGTGAAATTTCTTTAATATGATTTTTTAATCTAAGTCAGTCTTGAGGCTGAATTTGTTTATTTTTTTTTTGTGGTTGAAAAAATTTTTTTGTTCACAGAGGATCGTTTGTGATAAGGACAGTTGGGACTGGTCTACTTGTGGTGATGGATTTGTTTTCATAGGACTTAATTAATTTGTTTTGTGGTTAGAACAAAAAGTTTTGTTTCTATGCTTAGAAGAATGTATGTGAGCTATGGTAAGGACACCCGTTTTAGTTTGCCAGAGGATGCTTTGTCTCCCGGTGGCGGTAGATTTGTTTTTCATAGAACTGAAATCGTTTTTGTGATGGATCCATATGAAATGTGGTTTTGCTGTGATGAATGCTATGAATGCTATATTCATGAGGATAATGCTGAGTAGATAATATTTTGCCATATAAACTTGAGAAGTGTTAAGAGTCATTCACTTTCAAAAAGTAAGTTGTAGCAAGCAGCAATCATCTTCATTCAACACTTTCAACACTTTTAAACACACAATGAAAATTCGTTGAAGAGTTCATCGAGGATTTCGAAATGATGACTAGCGACTATCCTATTAAAAGAAGTCTTAGAAAAACTGGATTTCAAGAAATACCACGCTTTGATATCCTTCCTGCAAGCAATGGAAGCTGTACTGAAGGCAGAGGGTTTCTACTCTAAAAACATAGATTATTTACTTATAGAAACTGCTAGACTTAAGTACAAATTAAATAAAAAGAAACCATTGAAGCAATTTTGCACAAGTATCTGGTTTATCGCCAATACTGTCATCTGAACAAAGACTACATATAGTGCGTTAACGTCCATTTATATATGTATTGGTGTACATGTTTTTGTATTGATTTGCTTAATACATAATATTTGAAGTTCATCCAAAATATTTTCCTTATGCTTAATTAAAAACGTTTGAATTTGTTTTAAAAATTCTAAACAACTTTTGTATGCCATGCTTTTTATATCATTTTATTACTCAACACCAATAGCTTATCTAAAAGATCTATGTCTTCTTCATCTACATCACTTGGGTCAAATTTATTTAAAACATCAGTATCATTGAATACACATAATTCTTGAAAACGATTTATATTCTTTTTACGTTTGACACCATCATGCGAAACACCTAATAAAGTTATTGATCCACCTTTTACTGCGATTTTCACATGATCATTAACATTATTTTCAATCTGTACTGATGACAAAAAATGGGTTATGATTCCCCTCTAGGCTGACTTAGCAAGCAGATATTCATATTCAATCTACTACTGTGACATGTATTGTTAAAGAAAACCCAAAACATCCACTCTAATTACCCGAAAATATCTCCATGATTGTTGACAAACACAATATTTATCTCCAGATCTTATCCTTTGAATCCAAAACATTCTCTTCTTTTATTATATATTTATTATTCCAATATTGAACATACTGAACATAAACCGATCTTTTCCCACGTAGTTGTACTGTTTTGCTATTTGTATCCTAATGTATCCATCACTTTCATCTTCTTCATCTTTATTTGGCGCTACATTCCGGGGTGGACCTGGGCCTCAACCAACAAGGCTCTCCAGCTAGCACGGTCTCTGGGTAGCTGTCTCCAGTGTCGCACGCCAAGTTGGTTGAGGTCCTTCTCCGTCTGGCTGCGGCACCTTAAACGCGGACGTCCTCTGTTGCGTTATCCCACGGGTTCGGAGTCGAAGACTCTCCGGGCCGGAGCTGAGTTGTCCATACGCTCTACATGGCCTAGCCATCTTAGGCGTTGGATCCGAAGACGCCTGACTAGACTCATGTCGCTGTACAACCCGTACAGTTCGTGGTTGATTCTTCTCCTCCAGAAACCGTCAACGCAAACCGGACCAAAGATCGCACGCAGAAGTTTTCTCTCGAAAATACCAAGGACTTCATCATCCGCTTTTGAGATTGTCCATGCCTCCGCGCCGTACAGCAGGACTAGGATGATCAGCGTCTTGTATAAAGTCAGATTGGTCCTTCGAGAGATGGCTCTACTACTCAATTGCCTCTTGAGCCCATAGAAACAGCGGTTGACAAGAGTTACTCTGCGTTTGATCTCGGTACTGATGTTGTTTGTAATGTTTACTGCGGAGCCGAGGTAGACGAAGTCCTTGACTACCTCGAAGTTATAGCTGCCCATTGTGACGCTCTGTCCAAGACGTCGATGTTGTGTGTCCTTTCTTGATGACAGCATATACTTCGTTTTGCCCTCATTCACCGCTAGACCCATTTTAGCCGCCTCCGCCTCAATGGCAGCAAACGCCTCATTGACGGCTCGCTGTGTTCAGCCAGTCACGTCAATGTCAGCCGCGTATGCTAGCAGTTGTACGGACTTCTGGAAGATCGTGCCTCTAGTGTTGGCGTGTGAGTCTTGCACGATCTTCTCCAGGATGATGTTAAAGAAATCACATGACAGCGCGTCGCCTTGTCTAAATCCTTTTTTGACATTGAAGGTCTCGGTGAGTTTGTTACCGACCTTGATCGATTGCATTTCTTGGGTCTTTTCCAGGATCTGCCGTAGTGTGAAAATCTGGTCGATGATGGACTTCCCTGGCCTGAAGCCACACTGATAAGGACCTATCAGGTTATTTATAAACGGCTTCAGGCGAGTACACAAAACGGCAGAGAAGATCTTGTAGGCGATGTTCAGGAGACTTATCCCTCTATATTTGGCGCAGTCAAAGGGGTCTCCTTTTTTATGGATCGGGCAAACGATACTGAGATTCCACTCATCGGGCATGCTCTCCTCCGACCATATCTTACAGATGAGCTGGTGCATAAGCCCAACCAGATCATCTCCAGCTGCCTTAAAGATTTCAGCGGACAGCAGCTTTGTTAGACTTCAGTATTGATATTGCTATCTTGACCTCGTCTAAGTCGGGGGGACGGAATTCTCGTCGATCATCGTCCATATTGAGTGGAACATTCTGCCTGACAGCGGTATTGGTGTCATCATGCCATTTACCAGTCTGCAGAAATGGTTCCTCCAAATTCTCAGTATCGACTGCGACTCTACTAGTTCCATTCTCATCCCGGCAGGCTTCTGTCCGAACCTTATATCCACTGGATAACTGTTTCACCCTCTCCATCTCCTCGATCGCGCGCTTCTCGTGCTCTTTCTTCTTTCTCCTGAGAAGCCGGGTCTCATCCCTTCGTCTCTGTTCGTAGAGCTCACGAACAGCTCTCGTCGTTCGTTGCAGCGTTGCTTTGTAGGCTTCCAGCTTCGCTGCATGTGCCAGCCTACACTCGTTGTCACACCATGGTTTTTTTCTAGGTGGTGCCGTAAAACCCAGCACATCAGTGGCAGTATCTTTGATGGCTTCTTGACAACGCCTCCAATCTTCTTCGATTGTTTGCGCAGGTGGCGACGAACTTAGAGAGAGATTCCGGGAGACACTCGATCGACAAAGATCCTAGCAGGCCGTTGCGATTGTAGCTTTCCGACGTCAAACCGTGGTGTCCTTTCTCGACTCCGTTGATCTCTTGATATCCGAGTTCTTACCTCGGCTACAACAAGGAAATGGTCCGAGTCGATGTTGGCTCCTCGGAACGTTCGAACATCAAGAATGCTGGAGGAGTGTCTGACGTCGATCGCAACATGATCAATCTGGTTGACGGTTGATTGATCAGAGGACCACCAGGTCCCTTTATGGATGTTGAGGTGTGGGAACCGCGTGCTAGCTACATAGAGATTACGTCCCGTGACAAAGGCCACCAGCCTGAGTCCGTTTTCGGATGTGGTGTCGTGCAGGCTGTGTTTCCCGATGACTTTGGCAAATATGTCTTCCTTACCTAGCTTTGCATTGAAATCTCCTAGAACGATCTTGGTGTCGAAGCTGGGGCACTGATCGTAAGTCCTTTCTAGGAGCTCAGAGAAGTCATCCTTGCTGTTGTCATCTTTGTTCTCTGTCGGGGCGTGGGCGCAAATCAGGCTGATGTTCCCGAATATAGCCTTGATGCTGATTGTTATGAGGCGTTCGCTTTTACAG
Organism: Eristalis intricaria; assembly: GCA_964034865.1. Lineage (NCBI taxonomy): Eukaryota > Metazoa > Arthropoda > Insecta > Diptera > Syrphidae > Eristalis > Eristalis intricaria. The sequence continues at coordinate 10,355,525 of OZ035874.1, forward strand.
ACAACGCTTAAGACTTTTTGACTAAGTCTGCGTCGAACAACAAATACACATCCAAATGAGCGCCTCTTCCTGTTGCAATCACGGTAGTAGATGTCGGCCTCCCCAACTGGGATGCCAGGCCTTATTCTTTAACCCTCGGGCGGAGGGTCCGGGCTTATCCGGAGTCGGTAACCTCGCTGAGGCTGTGAGCGCCGCCGTTGTCCCTAAAACTATAGGGATCTTCCGCCGCCATCTCAATTCCAAGGCCCCGACCTGGCCTTGAAAGAACCTTCTAGACCTGTGCTCCGAAAATGTCGAGATAATTCTAGAAGGACTGCGCACCAGGTAGCTCTTTCTGACTGGAGTTTCGGATGCCGCCGTTGGCCAGACAGTTTTCCAGCTACTCCGCCGCCATCAATAAAGAGAGATGAGCCCTGGTACAGGCACACTCTCCCCCCTCTCTCGTCTGCAGCCGCCAACGACGTCCCACGTGGGTTGGTTACGCCATCTTCGATCGAAGGTGCTCGGCTCCCAGATTTCACCACGTGGAGGTGATAGTAGGAGTTCGCTGATAGAGGCTAAGTGCAGACGCTTGTGCCTGCATGAGACGCCATATCAACGCTTTGAAATCCCCATCCCTTTCATATAATCCAATAAATTATTCATCTATCTCATTCACATAAGGTCAAAAGGCTTTTAGGATCATGGTATTCATGTTAATATATTTTTTTCTCTTACACAAAGATCACTGACCTCACAACAGCCGACAACAAGGTCACTTGCAACCTCATATCAAATGTGTCCTAAAATACTAATATCAAATCTGTACCACCACCTCAAGGTCAATGTTAAAACAATGCTTAACTTCCTTATCAACCACAAAGCACACTCCGACTGAAACACCCAACACATACCCTCTCCATGCTAATTGGAAACTACTGATAAGAAAAAGCCACAACGACCACAACTTTTCCTTGAGCCTGAACCCTCCAAATATTCCTCCTGATAACGACTCGGACCATTTCCTTGTTGTAGACAAGGTAAGAACTCGGATATCAATCGGATCAGCGAAATCGAGAAAGGACACCACGGTTTGACGTCGGAAAGCTATAATTGAAATGGACTGCTTGGATCCTTGCCGGTCGTGTCTCCCGGAATCTTTTTTCTAGATTCCTAGCCGCTTGCGCAAACAGTTGAAGAAGATTGGAAGCCATTAAAGAAGTTGCCACGGATGTGCTGGGTCTTACGGCACCACCAAGAAATAAACCCACGAACAACGAGAGCTGTTTATGAGCTCTAGCATCAGATACGAAGGGAGGACACACGGCTTCTCAGGAGAAAAAAGAAGATGGAAGAACTTATAGTAGAGTCGCATTCGATACTGAGAATCTGGAAAGATCCGTCCCCTCGACTTAGACGATGTCAAGATAGCAATATCAAAACTGAAGTTGTCTGTGTACGGACTGTCAGCTCAAATCTTTAAGGCAGCTGCAGTTGATCTGGTTGGGCGCATGAACCAGCTCATTTGTAAAATATAGTCGGAGGAAAGCATGTCCGACGAGGAGAGAGAGAATACCCCTCCAACTGCGTTAACTATAGAGGGATAAGTCTCCTGAACGTAGCATACAAGATCATCTCTGCCGTTTTGTGCTTATTTTTCAACTTATTTTTCTTATCTAGTAGTGTACTTTTAAAGATGTTTTCGCGTGCTGCAGGTAAACCTTCGGTAAAATCACCTGCCATAACCATCGTTAGGATGGTTTATTACCATTGCGATAAATCGAGCGCAATAGCGTACTAAACGTCTCATGTCCAAATTTTGGAGGATGGCATTGTTACAATGAACATGAAGTCTGATCCTTAGCTTTCGAGCGGAGTTCGTTTTTGTATTGTATTTCTTCTTAGACGGTAGCTATCCCTAGGTTCCTTTGTATATCACAATACCTGAGATAGCAGGGAGCTTTCACAATATCCCGTATTATTTTATTTTGAAAAGAATGAATAAGAGCTCTGTTAATTGCTATGGTGCAACCCCATAGTTGTATGCCGTAAGTCCAAATAGGCTTCAGTACTTGCTTGTATAATAGCAGTTTATTGTACATGCTTAACTTGGAGTGCCTTCTAAGTAAACAGTACATTTCTCTATAGCGGTGTTTGAGCACATCCCGTTTCTTTTTCACGTGGGCCTTCCACTTGAGTTTCGCATCGAGTGTCATACTGTAAGGTATTGTCAGGAACTTCGTTTTTTTATTCAAGATATAAAAACACACACTTTTATCCGTTTTCCTTAAACTTTATTTATACAACCGTCGCTTACAAGATATCCTTCCCGACTGACTCTCTATTTCTTACACCACCGGCAGCCATGCACACTCTTTCGTTTGTCTCTCATTTTAAATTTTACAGCGTTGCCACAGTTCGGCCATCCTAACATTGTAATCGTCCCGATTACGTCGTTTTTTAAACCTTTCCCACTCATCCATGCCCGCATATTAGCTGCTTCCCATATCCCTTCATATGGGACCTGAGTCAACTGAAAACCTTCGACATCCTTTAATAAATATCTATCATTTGGGAGTATTTTAGCTATTTCATAAGGTCCCTTAAATTTCGGAGCGATCTTCTTAAAGGCTCCAGAACTGGATATAAAATGTTTAACCATGACATATTCTCCTTTCTTGTATTCTTTGTGAATCCTATTACGATCTTTTATTTTCTTGTTATAATCCTGGTTTTTAATTATTTTGCACTCTGCATTTTTCCTTACTCTCGTTAAATCACGGTCTTCTTGTTGTTCATTAACCTTATTTAAACATTCTTTTAAAAAATCTATAACTACTCCTTTTTGTGGTACTCCGAAAAGCAGCTCACTTGGGGTCGTACCCGTACTTTTGCTAATCGTATTATTCAAAGAAAATTCGATTTTGGGTAAAACTCCATCTAAGGAGGAAATAGTTCCTGCACTTGTTTGCTATCATTGGTGCTAAGCTCCTATTTACTCTCTCCACTTGTCCATTTGCTTGCGGAGATGTAGTGGCTATCTTTATATGCCTAACATTATTTTCCTGGAGAAAACTCTTAAAATCCTTTGACGTGAAAGCGCTTCCACGGTCAGACACCAAAGTCGTTGGGCGGCTATATGAACAGAAATAGTTTTTTAAGCAACTAGTCACTTCATTTGTACCTGTTGTTCGCACGGCATACAGACGGACAAACTTGGTAAATGCATCTATTACCAATAATACAATTTTTTTTCTTGCATTCCTTAATTTTACTGGACCAAAGTGGTCAATATGTATTGTTTCGAACGGTACGTTACCTTTAGGTATACTGTGAAGTAAACCTTCATGTTTACCAAACTTTGGTGAGAAAGTAATGCATTTAAGACAGTTTGTAATATGCTCTTTTATTTTCTGTCTAATTTTAGGAAACCAATACGTTTTAAGCACACTATCCAAAACTTTGTCACAACCCATGTGACCCATATCGTCGTGATACATACGGATCACGTTTGTCTCCATTACTCTAGGCACATAAAATAAAATCTTCTGACCTGACTTCCTGTAAACCAATCCATTTCGCATTTCATAAAGGCTGCTTTCCTTTCTCTCTAGATGTTCCCTAATCTCATTAATCGCTTCATCCTTGTGCTGTTTAATTGATAAATTTTGTTCGAATGTATTTTCTTCGAGAACCAAAATGGTGGGAATACGACTCAAAGCGTCAACGTGCTGCATCTTAGTACCACTTCGATGTTCTAATACATAGTCAAAATTTTGTAGCTCTAAAGCCCATCTAGCAATCCTTGGATTAATCTCTTTTTTACTTAAAGTTAGAGTCAGGGAGTTACAGTCGGAAATAATTTTAAATTTGAATCCATGTAAATAAGTCCTAAATCTACGTAAGGCATAGATTATTGCTAAGGTTTCGAGTTCGAAACTGTGGTATTTGGATTCGCTGTCTGTCGTTCTTTTTGAAAAGTAGAAGACTGGGTGGAGCTTTCCATCCATCTTTTTCTGTAACAGTATGGCCCCATACCCCAATGAACTTGCGTCACAATGTAATTCTATTTCACATTTGGGATCATATATTGCCAGTACTGGGGACTCAACCAACTTCTCTTTCAATTTCTCAAAACAGCGGAGCTCTTGCTCGCCAAAACTAAACGGGACATCTTTCCTAACTAAATTATACAAGGGTTGAGCGATAAGCGAAAACCCCTGGATGAACCTTCGAAAATAGGAACATAAACCCAGAAAGCTATGAACTGTTTTAACATTCCGAGGAACTGGGAAAGCAGCAACTGCTTCAATTCCTTTCACATCTGGTTTGATACCTTCTCCGGACACAGAATAACCTAAATACCGAATCTGCGATTCCAAAAACTGACATTTGTCTAACCTCAATTCTAATCTATTCTTGACCAATCTATCAAAAACTTCTTTTATTACTTCAAAATGTTCCTCTATTGTCTGAGTAGCTATCATTATATCATCTATATAAATCATTATCTTCTTTGCCCTTATGAGATCGTCAAACACTCGATTGACATAACGCTGGAATTCAGATGGCGCATTCCGTAATCCGAATGGCATCTTCAGATATTCGAATTGTCCCATCGGTATCACAAAAGCCGTATATTTAATAGATTCCTCACTCATCTGTACATGGTGGAATGCACTCTTCAAATCTAACAATGTGAATATTTGTTTATTCACTAATCCATCCAAAAGATCGTCTATTAATGGGATCGGGTAGTTATCTTTTTGTGTAACCTTATTCAAAACTCTATAGTCTACACATAACCTAATGTCCCCCGTCTTCTTTCTCACTAGTACTACTGGTGATGAATATTCCGATCTACTTGGTCGTATTACCCCTTTCTCTAGTAATTCATCTATAATATATTGAACTTGTTCTTTTTCGTAATATGACATTTTCCGAGGAGGGCAGTGGAAAGGCTTATCACTATTCACTATCAACTTCATTTGGCAGGTCACCTCAGGCATATCAGGACGCTTACAGTACAAATATTCATCCTTAAACATTTTTGTAAATACTTCTTTGGCAATTAAATCAATATTATCATTCTTTATCAAATCATTTTCGTTATAAACTCCTATCAAATTAATTCTCATGGAATCATTGGTTCCTATTTTATTTTTACAATCATTATCATTTACTTCTATTTTCATCAGACTTGAACACTCTTTATTAAATTCTTTCTCATCTTCATTCTTTATTTCACTTGAAATACTTATTATATTTAAATCAGCTTTTTTCATAAAATTTTGACCTAAAACAACTGGATATTGCATAGTACCATTCGGAACTACTAGTAACTCTATTGTAATTTCTCTTTTCTCAAATAAAACCGTACAACAGATTGTTCCATGAACAAAAAGAGGGCTTTTATTAATTCCAACAAACTTAAAATGTATTCCAATATTTTTTTTTATAATAGCTGATGGTACGAACTTTTTCCGTATAAAACTTATAGGGCTGCCGGTGTTTAATAACGTTCCTAGTGATAAATTGTACTTATATCTATTGCTTATAAAAGTGTAATTAAAATATCTTACAAAATCGTTGTTATAGTTGTCTTCATCCACCAGATTCACCTGCCTAGTCTTCTTCTTCTGGCAATCGGCTGCATGATGACCCATTTCAGCACAAATATGGCAAGCTCCTAGTGGCCGCTTAGCTTTGCGACAATCTGCCGCCATGTGTCCCAGCGAGTTACAATTGTAACAGCGTATCACTCGTTTATTCATCTCAGCTCCTGGTTCTCCTTGTCTTGATGTTGATACCTCCGAGTTAGTTTTCTTCTTTGGGAGTTTGACATTTTTAAATGCCTGCAGCAAATGATGTGCATTGTCAAAACGTTGAATTTTCGCCTGTGACTTGAGTTGCTCATCAGAAATGCCTTCGATAAGATATTCAATTAACTCTTCTTTATCCAAGGATAGTTTATTGGCCATGATGATTTTTTCGTGAAAGTACTCCTGGAAGCACTCATTTGCGGTCCATGTCCTACCCTCAAATAATTTTTTCAGTGTTAATTTGCTTGAGTGGTCATCGAATAGTTCTTTCATTTCTGTCAACAGATGATTTGTCGACACTGTCATCAGATCGGTCCTTGAGTGAAACCATTTGAGTGCTCTATCCTTCAGTCGACAAGAGATAAGTATACGCATATTAACTTCATCAAGGTTGTATGTATGTTGAACACTTTTCAGCTGTGTTTCGAAGTGTTGGTATTCGTCACCATTACCAAAAAACTCACTCACTAATTCCTTTACATCCATGTAGCTTTTTTTATGGCTGTCACTCCTCGATTGTTGCGGCGACTCACTACCATTTTTCAATAATCCATTCTCTTTCATAAGTAGCTCATTCTCTCTCCTCGTCAGTTCTAGTTCTCTCTTCGTCAGTTCCAACTCCTTTTTCGTGATTTCGCACTCTTTTATGCATTCCTGTAATGACATGTTCTCTCGGGTTTCATCACTTTTCTTACCTCTTTGGATTTCTTCACGATCGTTTTTTCCTGTAACACCAGCCGCTCTCAAATTTATTATCGTCGTCTCGTCTGCCGCCAATTCTAACGGTACATTACTGGTGTCGTCGATGTATTCTTCGTATTCTTCGTCCGAACTCTCATTTTCTGCACATTCGTCTGTATTTTTTTTGTACACTCCTCTTTCTTCAGGCGGCAACTCCATCAAACGTAAAATGAGTTCACTCTTATTCCCGGTTGTTTTCTTTCCTATGCCGTGTAACCAGTTCTTTAGTTCAACCGCAGTATATTTTTTCAATTTCGACATTGGCATTTTACGATATTTGTATATAGTAATTCACTAATTTTTTTTTTTAAATGCTTTTGTGTTCAGTAATCCCACTTCTGAGATTGTAAGGTATTGTCAGGAACTTCGTTTTTTTATTCAAGATATAAAAACACACACTTTTATCCGTTTTCCTTAAACTTTATTTATACAACCGTCGCTTACAAGATATCCTTCCCGACTGACTCTCTATTTCTTACACCACCGGCAGCCATGCACACTCTTTCGTTTGTCTCTCATTTTAAATTTTACAGTGTTGCCACAATACCAATATATTTTTGCTTCATTAGCGTACCGTATTTGTACATGATTAATGAAAACTGGTTAATTTTCAATATTTCTGTAGGAAAAATGTATGTGCGTTGATTTGGTCTCATTGGGAGCAATGCTCCAGCGTTTTGACCATTCGTTTATTTTGTCCAGAGCTCGTTGCAGTTTATCAGTTGAGGACTCAAGTGAACGTCCCGTTGCCAGGATCGCTGTGTCATCCGCAAATGTAGCCACAAGTGTATCCTCAGTTTGAGGTATGTCTCTAGTATACAACAGGTACAATGTAGGGCCAAGGACACTCCCTTGAGGGACTCCTGCTCGGATCTCTTTAAAATCGGATTATTCAGTTCCATGCTTAACTCTAAATATCCTGTTATCCACATAAGATTCTGGTATCTTATACAAGTTTGTCGGTAGAAGCCTGCTCAGTTTGTATTTTAGGCCTTCATGCCAGACTTTTTCGAAGGCAAGTAGTCAAGTCAAGTAGGCGTCAAGTAGGCAGATATTTTTCTCCACTAATGCTCCATCAATTTCATTCGTTATTCTTTATACCTGGTCAAGTGTCGAGTGTTTCGCTCGAAACCCGAACTGATGGTCAGGTATTAGCTGCTTCTCTTCGATAAATTTTTGAATGCGTCTTAATAGTTTTTCAAACATTTTTGATATTGTTGGTAAAAGCGATATGGATCTGCACGACTTTATGTTGTTCAACGGTTTGCCCGGTTTTGGAACCATTATCACTTCTGCAACCTTCCATGAGTCTGGAACATATAATAGACTAAAGGAAGCGTTAATTAAGTAGAGTAGTTAAATTAGCGCATTTTTCGGCAAGTTCTTCCGGATTTTTGGCAGAGTTCGCTTGGCGATATTCTATACTCTTCTATACTTCTATACTAGACTCATCTTCCAACATTTTTCCATCAAAAGGCTGAAATGTTTCCTCTAAATGTTCTGCAAAAAGAACCGCCTTTTCTTTATCAATTTTTGCCCACTCATCATTGTTTTTCTTGACTGGCGCGGCCTGTATTTGGGGCATCTTAAAATTGTTTACTTCTTTCCAAAGTGAGTAGTTTGTACACTTTTCATTTGTTCAAGATAAGTCGATATCTCATGGTTTTTAAAAACTTGCAAAGATTTTTTTAGTTTGTTGCACAGGAGTCAAGTTAGGTATGTCTTATGTTGAGGGGCGCAAGACTGCTGCCATTTCTTGCGCGCTTTTCTTTTTTCGAAGATAAGTTCTTTTATTTCTGGCGGAAGATTTGTTTCATTAAATTGGATATTATTTTAACTGCGAGGAGTATTTTTCCAAGATGCTTTCGGGATGTTACTAATAAACTCTTCACATTGGAGTTCTACCCCTAAGGTTGTTTTTGATGGCCCATTTAGACTAATATTTTCCTCACAGTCATGTCTTTCTTTCTCGGTCAGTTTTTGTTATCTGTCAATCTCGGCGCACCCTCCACTTTCCTTAATTTATTGCTTGTGGTTAAGATTACAGGTGAGTGGTCGGAAGGGAGGTCATACCTTCACGAAGTTTGTTGGTACCCATTTAATAATAAAAAAGTCGGGTACTTTTGCTGTATCGGCGGGCCAATATGTCGGTTTTTCTGATAAGTGGAAGTCGACCCCGAGCTTGTCTTTCGTTGAATTTTTACGGGAGCCCCAAAATCACGGCAGGTATTTTGTTTACCGATAATAGTTATGTAATATCAAATAATGTGAATATTATCTTTTGAGTCAAAAGACTATCTTTATTAAGGAGATCTTAAAACTATCTTTATTAAGAGGCTTCTCTGTATGAGTTCTTCTTTTAGACTAACATACAAAAATGTAAGGTGGGCACAATCAAGGTTTGATCATGCTGATCGCTTAAGAATAAGTATACAAAATTTTAGTTTATTTGATACACTTGAGATATATTAGCAAATGGAAATCAATTGTGTTTACTTTATGTAAGTATTGTATTTGAAAATCGGAGCCAACTCAATATTCTCTTCACACTCAGTGTCCATCACTCTTAAGGGTGATGTCACATTAATTGGTTCCGCAGCTAAGTGCATATTATTCAGACCTAAAGGAATTGATGCCATTACTCCTCCCTTTGTAATGATAAGCCTTTCCATAGGCGTTTTGAGCAGATTTGAAAATTCATTAGTACAATATGTAAAAATACATGTATTAATAAAGTCAATGACAACAAAGAAAAACATGAACTACAAGAAGGTTTAATTATGATTAAGAATCTTAATCTAAGCAAACTTCATAGTACAGGTGGAACAATTGTACTAATGAATTTTCAAATCTGCTCAAAACGCCTATGGAAAGGCTTATCATTACAAAGGGACGAGTAATGGCATCAATTCCTTTAGGTCTGAATAATATGCACTGGAGCTCATCATTAACTCCCTTAGAGAGGTCAATAGATCTACTCTTTGCGGTCACATCGAAGCTACTGGTATGGTGGAGCACTTAAATAATCCATGGCATTTCATAAGTAAACGTTACAATGAAGTGGCCGCTGTGGCCGATGGGATTTTGCCGAATGCAAGATCAACATAGGAGAGTAGGAACCGGTCCAAAGGTGCGAAGAATCAAGGCTACCTTCACACTCATCACCAAGCCTCTATGGTGGAGAACCCTCAACTTAAACCCAAGTGCTACATCTGTTCCAGTAACTGAAATTCTGTAACCGCGTCCAACAATTTCTGGCTTTGAATCGGTCGGATAGATGGAAGGAAGTCTGGAGGAACCAGCTCTATCGACGATGTTTGTGGCCACGCACCAATATGTCCTGTTCTTCGTCGGAGGTTTGTGGTGTGAGCGGATGCAACCTTGGTCACCCTGCTACATAACCCCCGTTGAGACAATAACGGAATTCCGTCCAAAGCCGGCGTAGTTACCATACACTCCCAGCCGAAAATGGACATCTCACGGTGCCTATATGGTATAGGCGTTCGGATTCATGCATACGCCTTATTAGACGAAAGGTCTTCGTTACCGTTGATGGACCAGGGTCTTGCTGATCTGTTGAAGGTCAAAGGTACGCCACGACCGCTGTGTCTGAAATGGACAGGGAACAACTTACGGTATGAGAAATATTCAGAAGTGATTAATCTGGAAATCTCAAGCACTGGACCAAACGCCGTGAAGTATGCACTTACGGACGTCCATACGGTTGACAGCCTGTGTCTGCCGTCTCAGTCCTTGGATTCTAGCGAACTTCAGAGGAAACATGATCAATTAAAGGGGTTCCAAATCGAATTTTACACCAAAGTCACGCCGCGTATGCTTATTGGACTTAACAATGCCAAGTTGAGACTGCCATTAATGTTCCGAGAAGGAAATTCTGGTGAACCGGTTGCAACAAAAACGCGTCTTGGTTGGGTGATTCACGGACTAAGCTCGGAAGCAGAACGGAAGCTCAAGGATAGCCACGGGCATATATTTCACGTCTGTGAGTGCAACAACATCGACTAGCATCGACTTGCATATATATGCAGCGATAACTTCGGCATGCAAAATTATGTGAAACCCTGAAAACGCGTACACGGTCCGGAAAAAAGGTAGGTTTGAGACGACGCTCCTCTGGAAATTCGGCCAGATCTCGGTCCCCGATAGCTACCCGATGGCCAAAAGGCGGTTGGACTGCCTCCAAAGCGGATGTCACGGGAACCTGGGCTTGCGGAGACGCTTCAAAAGAAGATCGAGGAATATGTCGTTAAGGGCTACGCTCGGGAACTTCCGCCTGAAGAAGCATCGACCGAGAGAGGACGCGTCTGGTATCTTCCAAACTTTTCTGTAGAAAACCTAAATAAACCAGGGAAGATCAGGATCGTGTAGGATGCCGTAGCCACCGGTCAAGGGATCTCCCTTAACTCAGTGCTTCTGAAGGGCCCGGATCAACTCACACCGCTCACATTAGTAATATACAAGTTTCGCCAAGAACGCATCACAATCTGCGGGGATATCATGGAAATGTTCCTCCAAGTCCGTATACGTGAACCCGACCAGAACTACCAACGCTTTTTGTGGGGCTATGATAGTGAGAACCGGCCGCGTACTTATGCCATGATGGTAATCACCTTTGGAGCCACTTGTTCGCCGTGTACAGCTCAATTCGTGAAAAAGAAGAACGCAGACCAGTGCAGTAAGGAATTTCCACGTGCAGTGAGCTCAATAAAAGAAAACCACTACGTAGATGACCTCATGGATAGTGTTCCCACGGAGAGTGAGGCCTTAGCTCAAGAAATTCGGGACATTCACAAGCACGGTGGATTCCATATATGGAACAGGGTGTCCAACACTCCATTCGTCCTTAAAGCCCTAAAGGCGGCGCCGGCAGAAAAAATAAATTTAAACATTGATAATGATTTAGGGACCACAAACGTTTTCGGAATGTGGTGGTGTACTTTGTCTGATCGTTTCACCTATCAAATAACCACCAACCCAGAGCAAAGGAACATTCTCACAGGCAATCGACGCCCAACCAAACGGGAGGTTCTCAAAGTCCTAATGACAATATTCGATCCATTGGGTCTACTTGCACACTTTCTTATGTACATTAAAATTCTATTGCAGGAAGTTTGGCGTGAAAATATCGGCTGGGACACAGAACTTAAGGACGCAGAATACACCAAATGGCAGTATTGGGTCCGCTACCTACCGGAGGTAGAGAAGGTCAAAGTCCCCCGATGTTACATCACTCAGCATGGGGAAACGAAGTGCAACTCCACATGTTCGTCGTTGCCAGTGAGAACGGCTTGGTAGCAGTTGCTTACATGCACACGTCCGTCGAGGGCTAGTCTCTATGCCTGATCGGAGCAAAGACGACAGTGGCACCCGTAAGGTCACTGTCCGTTCCCCGACTCGAGTTGCAGGCGGCGTTCCTAGACGCAAGATTCGCGAAATGCATCGCCGAATCGCACTCCATCCGTTTCACCTTCATGGTCAGTGAGATAGTCGACCTCACGGAGATATCTAAATGGAGATGGATACTCACCAAAGGCAACGTCGCCGACGAAGCAACTAAGTGGCAGGGATCCCCGGATTTTAGTCCCTGTAGCCGGTGGTTTCTCGGTCCAAAGTTCCTCCAAGCATCTCCAGAAGAATGACCTCAAGAAGCAGGAGCTGAAGAATTTACCGGTGAAAAGTCGAAAACACAGTACGTGAATGTACGTACGCTATGTGAGGAAAGTGTTTTCAGATCAGACACCTGTTCGAGCTGAAAGAGACTTCTTAGAAGCTCAGCGTACGCGCTTCGATTCATCTATAACGCCCCTTGACCCTTGACAAATCTGAGAGGAAAAGGGGACCACTAGCTCAGAAGGAACTTCGGCTGGCAGAAGACGCCTTGTACCGAGAAGCACAGAGTAACGCATGTAAGGAAGAAATCGCAGACTTAAATATTAATCGCCCGTTGGATAGAAGTAGCACCATCATCAAGTTATGTCCATTTCTGGATAAAGAGGGAATTCTTCGAGCGAGGGGGCGGCCCCACTACGCCATAGGAGTAGATGAAGACGTCAGGCACCCGATCATACTTCTCAGATCCCACTCGATCACGCATCATATAATTATGGACGCTCACTACAAATGCAAACATCATAATCATGAGTAATAAATGAACTGCGACAACGATACCATATAAGCCGGGTCAGGGTCCAGCTAAACTCTATCAGGCGCCTTTGTCAACTGTGCAAAAATAACAGCGCTCGCCCACAACCTCCGCTTATGGCACAGCTCCCCGCTGCCGGACTCGCATCGTTCACTCGACCGTTTTCCTTTACTGGGATCGACTACTTCGGGCCGATTAGTGTGCCACTCGGTAGGAGAGTGGAAAAAAGATGGGGTGTCTTGTTTACCTGTCTCAAGGTAGGTACAAGGGCTATCTATATCAAAGTTGCGCATTCTTAAACGATAGATTCCTGCATATTATGTATCCGGAATTTCATCGCAAGGCGGGGAGCACCAATTGAATTCCACAGTGATAATGGGACGAACTTCCACGGAGCAGAAACAGAGCTTAAACAAGCTTTACAAGCCATCGAACGCAAAAGACTGCACGAATCAGTCGTCACCACAACCACAAACTGGAAGTTTATTCCCCCGCGTGCGCCCCATATGGGAGTGAGCTGGGAAAGGCTGCTGCGTTCCATCTACGCGGTACGCGATAGCACCAACCCGCAATCCTTCGGATGAGCTGCTAAGGAGTATGCTAATTGAGATAGAAGGCATTGTGAACTCGCGACCACTAACGTACGTACCTTTAGACGAGGAAAGTCAAGAGGCAATTACACCAAACCATTTTCTGTTGGGCTCTTCTAGCGGATTGAAACCGGCGGCGGTACTCGATGAACAACCAATAACATTGAAAAGGAACTGACTGGCTTCACAGCGATTTAAGGACCTCTTCTGGAGACGGTGGGTGACGGAGTACATACCTACTCTCACCCGACGCTCAAAGTGGGTCTCCCCCACGAAACCCATAGAGGTAGGGGACATTGTCTTAATTGTGGACCCGAACAACCCCAGAAACTACTGGCCAAAGGGGCGAGTAACACAATTGAACAGGTCAAAGGAGGGACAAGTACGAAGTGCTTGAGTGCAGACCTCAACCGGTATCTATAATAGACCTGTAGTCAAGTTGGCCATCCTCGACCTGATTGATACAAACGTCAGCAGTAAGAGACGTTCTACCGAGGGGGAGTGTTGAGCATAGGAGTGCAAGTGCGCCTTTAGCAAATGTACGTAGAGGCGCCTCCTGTATTCCAGCATTGGAAAGTTTATTATTATCCCCTTTTTTCAACCATCTTCATTTATACCATTTGAGTCGGCCATATTTAATATTTACTCCACTTGAGTTGGCCATATTTAATATTTACTCCACTTGAGTCGGCAATATTTAATATTTACTCAACTTGAGTCGGCCAAAATTAATATTTACTCCATTCAGTCGGCCATATTTAATATTTATTCCACTTGAGTCGGCCATATTTGCATATTTCTTTTTCTCGTTGGCTATTGAGATTCGCACAAGCGCGACTTCGCAAATTTAACGTAAACTTGATAAACTTAAATACTCCCGTGTATTAATCTCTATCTTTAATAAAGGAAATTTGAAATTTCAGCCATATTCGGTGTTTATTTTCGAAAGTTTTCGGAAGTTGCAGCCAATACATAGCGGCAACACAACCGCTGTTCCAAGGGGCAATTGAGTAGTAGGGCCATCTCCTAAAGGACCAAGCTGACTTTAAACAAGACCTTGATCATACCAATACTGCTGTACGATAATACGATAGTCTCAAAAGCGGATGAGGAAGTCATTGGTCTCTTCGATATAAAAGCCTGCGTGCGATCTTTCTTCCTCCATACGTTGACGGATTTTAGAGGACAAGATTCAACTACGAACTGTACGGGCTGTACAGCGACATGAATCTAGTTAGGCGTCTATGGATTCAACGCCTATGATGGCTAGGCCTTTTAGAGCCCCGGCCCGAAGAGTCTTTGACTCCGCACCCGTAGACGTAACAGAGGACGCCCGCGTTTAAGGTGGCGCACCCAACTTGGCGTGCCACACTGGATGCAGCTAGCCAGAGACCATGCTATTTGGAGGGGCTTTTTGGTTGAGTTCCAGGTCCACCCGGACTGTGGGGAGAAATAAAGAAGTAGTTAAAACGAAATTTTTATTAATTCTGTCTTTAACCTTGGACCGGTAGTTAAGCTTATTTATGAACATTATAAAATAGTTATATTTGCTAACGCACCCTAAATAAGGAAGAATAACTCAAAAGGAACAAAAAAACATAATACCCTAAAATATGACTACTATACATCTCAAGTACATCACACAAATTTGCACACAATGAATTAATTACTCATTGAAGAAGTGTTTTATGTCTGGGCTGCTGTCTTCTTTCAACGCGTGTAAATCAAGGGTCATGCACAAGATATTACGTCGGCCTGCATAGGTAAAATTAGAGAAATTAGGGGATCGAATAACGTAAAATATACGTAAAACGGAAAAGTACGCACGTCATTCTCAGGGATGAGAAAGCTGAGTTCAGGAAGTGAAGTTCAGGTGTTGCAGGCATATTTCAGATTCAGCGATTTACCCATAGCAGTTTTTGCCTTCCTCAGCCTTTCGTTGTAGAAAATCTTGTATGCGATGTTCAGAAGACTTATCCCACTATAGTTGCCGAAGTTGAAGGGGTCTCCTTTCTTGTGTATCGGGCAAACGATACTGAGATTCCACTCGTCGGGTATGCTCTCCGACCATATCTTACAGATGAGCTGGTTCATGCACCCAACCAGATCATCCCCAGCTGCCTTGGAGGTTTGAGCTGACAGTCCGTACGCCGGCAGCTTTGTTAGATTTTAGTCTTGATGTTGCTCGCCATTTAGCAGTCTGCAGAAGCTCCTTCCAGATTCTCAGTATCGACTGCGAATCTACTACGAGTTGTCCCTCTTCGTCATGACAGGCTTCTATCGGAATTGTACCCATTGGATAGTTATTTTTGTTGAAATTATATGAAAATATGTACTGTATTTATTTTTGTCATATCGGTTGTATATCTAAGTAGCCTTTGAAGTAACCTTTGTGAATCTAACTTGTATCTTATGATTTGCAACGCCTACTACTTTTTTCTTTTTTCATTGTATTTCTGTGATACATTGTATTTGTCCTTTATATTTGTTTCTATTCATCATTAAATTGAAGTCTGTGCAGACCTACACATCGTCCTTTTTATTAGGTTATGGGCCCTGTCTCACGTTTGTAAATTAAAAAAGAGTTAATTAATTGTGTAGCCCAATGATGGCTTCGGGTTACGTTGTGAACGTTTCAAAAATAAAACGACGAGAACACTACAGTAAATGGGCTTTTGCTGCAGAGAATTTTCTCATTTTAGAAGGTATGGTACATTATTCGATGATTCTGAATAATCGAGAAAAAAATCCCTGTTGCGTAACTTGATTTCGATTCGTCTTGAAAATTCAATGACAAGCTAAGTAACGCAAATAGTTGCAACCGCGCAGAAATTGAGTGGCACTGGTTTTAACATCAACGATGAATGGGCTGGAGCATTATTGCACGCCGGTTTACTCGAGAAATTTGCACCAATGATTATGGCAATTGAACACTATTGATTAAATATAACCACAGACACCATTAAAACAAAACAAGATGTTGTATATACAATCCGCAAAATGAATCAGTGGCTTCAGCTGTTTTGATTGGTGGAGTTTAGCGATTGACCATGAGCAAGAATGACTGCTTGCTGGCTGGGTATGCTGTTTCTGGGGACGTATGGCACAGGAGGCTGGGAATCATCAATACCAATGATATGGAGAAAATGAGAAATGGTGCGGTAGAGGGTTTGTCATATATGGACAATGTCAACATTGGCAAGTCGAATTGTACAGTATGCTGTGAAGGGAAACAATCCCTACTGCAATTTTCCCACGTTGGTAAGAGAAGAATAGATATCTTAGAGATTGTGCATGCAGACGCTTGTGGTCCAATGGATCCAGGTTTTTTCTTCTTTTGGTGGATGATTTTAGTCGAATGTCATTCGTTTATTTCTTAAAATCAAAGAGCGATGTATTTTATTACTTCAAAGTATTTTTAATCATGACTGAATCAACAAGATGAGAGAATTAAGATTTTGAGATCAGACAATGAAGGTGTTTGTTATTTGATGCGAATTTGGAAAAACGATTTTGGGCCGAAGCTGTTAACACGTCCGTTTATTCAAAAAATAGATGTGTTGCATAGACCTAGAAAACAAAACACCTTATGAACTGTGGAGCCAGATGTAAGTAATTTTCGGATATTGGGTAGTTTAGTAATCGTACAAAGAGAAACGATTCCAATTTGACAAAAAATCTGCAAAGCACATAATAGTTGGTTATTCGGAGAACGTGAAAGGGTACAGAATCTATAACCCAAACAATAGTACTGTTACAACAGGTAGAGATGTCATCATTATCGAAAATTTTAAAAGGGAACTGGAGGACTGTTTAGAACTGCGATCTCAGAAAACAAAAACAATAAGACGGAAAATACTGTCTCTGTGGGGGAAAAGGATACATTTTATGTAGGAAGTTCAAGTGATTATGAATCACCTGAAGATACTGATGCTGATTCTGCAGATAACTTACCAAAATCTTGTGAAACCACAAGAAAGACGGCGAGCCCCTTGAGGATGAGACGAAATCGTGGATAACCCACAGAATGCAACAATAGTGCAGAGCAAATGGGTTTTTGAGGAGAAAATTTATGACGAAAACAACATCCGATAATGATGAGGATAAGGTGATAGCCAGAAAAAAGTTTTAAAGTTCAAAAAGGAAATTTATGGACTTAAACAATCTTCAAGAGCTTGGTACAAAAGAGTAGATGATTGCTTGATGAACTATTTTCTAAAACTAAAGATAAATTCAAAACTATAATAGCACTATATGTAGATGGTTGTTCGTTTTTTCAAAAAACGAAACTAAAACAAATAGTTTGAAGATTATACTGAATTCAAAGTTCAATTTTAAAGACTGGAATGAGAGTAAACATTAACAAAAAACTAGGCATGTTTACTGTTTATCAGGAACAGTATGTTAATGAGTTGTTAAATAAATTTAATATGGTAGGCTGGATTTCAAAGCGTTGATATTTATGTCGTTGGCGCCTGCAGACGAGAGAGAGGGGAGAGTGTGCCTGTACCAGGGCTCATCTCTCTTTATGGATGGCGGCGGAGTAGCTGGAAAACTGTCTGGCCAACGGCGGCATCCGAAACTCCAGTCAGAAAGAGCTACCTGGTGCTCAGTCCTTCTAGAGCTACTTCGACGTTTTCGGAACACAGGTCTAGGAGGTTCTTTCAAGGCCAGGTCGGGGCCTTGGAATTGAGATGGCGGCGGAGGTTCCCTATAGTTTTAGGGACAACGGCGGCACTCACAGCCTCAGCGAGGTTACCGACACCGGATAAGCCCGGACCTTGCGCCCGAGGGTTAAAGAATTGGGCCTGGCCTCACAATTACCACGTAAATATATAATGGTTCAGAGACAACCAACTGCCTCGGATACGGTCGGAATTAATGTTGACGACCCCAGCAAACGATACAAGGACAACCATTTTCGGTTCTCCGCGTGGAATGTAAGGTCCCTTAACAGATCACGTGCAGCCGAAGAACTCGGGGAGGCCCTGGACTGCTACAAAACAGACATTACCGCAATCCAGGAAGTGCGGTGGAATAGACCGGGCAATAAGAGGATGAGAAAGTGCGACATCAACTACCGTGATTGCAACAGGGAGAGGGCTTATTTGGATGTGGATTTGTAGTTCGAGGCAGACTTAGGCAAAAAGTCTTAAGCTTTGTCTGTAAAAGCGAACGCCTCATAACATCAAGGCTCATCAAGGCTAAATTCGGTAACATCAGCCTGATTTGCGCCCACGCCCCGACAGAGAAAAAAGATGACAACAGCAAGAATGGCTTCTCTGATCTCCTAGAAAGGACTTACGATCAGTGCCCCAGCTTCGACACCAAGATCGTTCTAGGAGATTTCAATGCAAAGCTAGGTAAGGAAGACATATTTGCCAAAGTCATCGGGAAACACAGCCTGCACGACACCACATCCGAAAACGGACTCAGGCTGGTGGCCTTTGTCACGGGACGTAATCTCTATGTAGCTAGCACGCGGTTCCCACACCTCAACATCCATCAATGGACCTTGCGGTCCCCTAATCAATCAACCGTCAACCAGATTGATCATGTTGCGATCGACGTCAGGCACTCCTCCATCATTCTTGATGTCCGAACGTTCCGAGTTGCCAACATCGACTCGGACCATTTCCTTGTAGCCAAGGTAAGAACTAGGATATCAAGAGATCAACGAAGTCGAGAAAGGACACCACGGTTTGACGTCGGAAAGCTACAATCGCAACGGACTGCTAGGATCTTTGCCGATCACCACCTGCGCAAACAATCGAAGAAGATTGGAGGCGTTGTCAAGAAGCCATCAAAGATGGTGCCACTGATGTACTGGGTTTTACGGCAGCACCTAGAAAAAAACCCCTGGTTAGACAACGAGTGTAGGCTGTCACATGCTGCGAAGGAAGCAACGCTGCAACGAACATCGAGAGCTGTTTGTGAGCTCTACGAACAGAGACGAAGGGACGAGACCCGGTTTCTGGTTTCCCGGAAAGTCTTAACAGAGGGTGAAACAGTTAACCAGTGGATATAAGGTTCGGACAGAAGCCTGCCGGGACGGGAATGGACAACTAGTAGTAGAGTCGCAGTCGATACTGAGAATTTGGAAGAACCACTTCTGCAGACTGCTAAACGGCGATGATGACACCAATACCGCTGTCAGGCAGAATGTTCCACTAAATATGGACGATGATCGACGAGATTTCCGTCCCCCCGACTTAGACGAGGTCAAGATAGCAATATCAAGACTGAAGTCTTACAAAGCTGCCGGTGCGGACGGACTGTCCGCTGAAATCTTTAAGGCAGCTGGAGATGATCTGGTTGGGCGTATGCACCAGCTCATCTGTAAGATATGGTCGGAGGAGAGCATGCCCGATGAGTGGAATCTCAGTATCGTTTGCCCGATCCATAAAAAAGAAGACCCCTTTGACTGCGCCAACTATAGAGGGATAAGTCTCCTGAACATCGCCTACCTACATCGCCTATGTCAAAAAAGGTTTTAGACAAGGCGACGCGCTCATGTGATTTCTTTAACAACATCCTGGAGAAGATAGTGCAAGACTCACAAGCCAACATGCTGTCATCAAGAAAGGACACACAACATCGACGCCTTGGACAGAGCGTCACAATGGGTAGCTATAACTTCGAGGTAGTCAAGGATTCGTCTACCTCGGCTCCGCAGTAAACAGTACCAGCAACATCAGTACCGAGATCAAACGCAGAGTAACTCTTGCCAACCATTGGTTCTATGGGCTCAAGAGGCAATTAAGTAGTAGAGCCATCTCTCGAAGGACCAAGCTGATTTTATACATGACCATGATCATCCCAGTCCTGCTATACGGCGCGGAGGCATGGACAATCTCAAAAGCGGATGTGGAAGTCCTTGGTATCTTCGAGAGAAAAGCTTTGCGTGCAATCTTTGGTCCTGTTTGCGTTGGCGGTTTCTGGAGAAGAAGACTCAACCACGGAATGTACGGGCTGTACAGCGATATTTGTCTAGTCAGTCGTCTTCGGATCCAACGTCTAAGATGGCTAGGCCATGTAGAGCGTATGGACAACTCAGCTCCGGCCCGGAGAGTCTTCGACTCCGAACCAGTGGGACAACGCAACAGAGGACGCCCGCGTTTAAGGTAGCGCACCCAGGTGGAGAAGGACCTCAACCAACTTGGCGTGCGACACTGCATGCAGCTAGCCAGAGACCATGCTATTTGGAGGGGCTTGGTTGAGTCCCAGATCCACCCGGACTGTAGAGACAAATAAAGAAGAAAGACCTGTAGGGAAGGTGGGGTTTTATTTTTCTCTGTTGTTCTTCTGTTCGGTCACGGTTTTTTTGTTAACGCTGTGGTACATCGAAGACTACATTCGCTGGAACTATATTTTTTTTGTTTCTTTGCTTCGGTGAATGTAACGGGCTCTACAATCGCGCGGTTTTCAATGGATGGTGCACAGGAGTCCGCGGAGCAATACGAAGAGCAATGCGGTCGGCGTTAAGGAGGATCTGCTACAGCGACGGCGGGACACAAATCCGGTAGGGGCTGCAGAAAATCCATATGGGAGCCGTCAGTGCCGGTAAACCAGCTGAGACAACATCTCCGAACCGCAGTGCTGCTGAAACCAGTGATCTTCAGGATTTGCGCAGTGAGCTGCAACGGGTCCAGGAGAAACTGAAAGAGGCGTGGACCCGCTCGAAAGGTGCTACGAAAGGCAATGTGTCAGAAGTCACGGCTTCAGCGCCAGTTAACGAATTCTGTGTGAGGAGCCGTTAGGCGGTCCGATCTGTAGCGGACATGATCCCGGAGTTTGGCATGAAGGCATACTCGGGATTCTAAGGCTACATGCGGAAGATGGGAGATGTCCGACGAGTGTGTGAATTGGATGCCAAGCAACTCGCGGTCTGCGGAGGATGGCTGACACAGGCTGAGGTTCTTTTCACAAATTTTGATTTTTTTCATCGTAGTCATACCGAACGTTGTTGAAACAAGATCCAGAGCTCAGCATAATAAGTCATCGACACAGTCATCTTCTCCATTGCCATCATCAAGGAGTACCGGTGTAACGTTGGATTCTCCCAATGAGTGACTTGAGAAACATCGCCAGCTGATATTTGTCACATTTCCGAGGAACTCAGAGTTGTGCGCAGCGACTATATCTCCAAAATTGAGAGCATGCAACGAACTATTTCTCAGCGCTTTAATTCATTGGGAAAAACCAACACTAACCTAAGCCAATCAAAGTGAAAGTGTAGAAGATGAAGCCTCTCAGGCACACTCTTTGAAAAATTATGTTTTGTACCTGAGAAAACAGTTTGATGAAGTAGAACGAAGAAATATTGCCGCGGATGCTGTATTATTTGGAGTCCCTCAAGCACCTAAAGGAGAGGAATCATGTTCACCATTCAGCTACTGTTTATATTAAACAAGAAAACAAGCAGGTTTGTTTCCTTGCAATGCTGTGTAAGGTGTTCCTTACAAGGAGAAATTCAAAAGTACATATTATTAATAACAGCTTTAAATGGAATTCCCCCGAATAGCTACCTTATGCAATTTCATTAGCGTTTATACATACATACATAGTAAACAGTTCTGATGAAGTTTCGTCAAGACAACATCATTTCAATATGCAATTGTGTTCCAGTTATTTTGCCAATCATCTCGCCTAAGCATATTACACAATGTTCTTTAACTTAGCCGTTGCAATAAAGATTTTGTATGCGTAACATCGCACTCTCTTCGAAGTCATGTGTTTTTGTTTTAGTGTCATATGGGCGAATGGTAGAAACGTGGTCATCGAGAGTTTCGAGGATCTAACTTATGCTGTGGCGGGGGAAGCAATGGCATCGTAATACATACATACATTATTTATGAATGAATTATTATTTGAATTTTTGTTTTTGTTTTCAATTTTATTTTTCTTTTCTTTCCATTTTCCTTTCTTTTTTTTTTCATTCCATTCATTGCTCCATACTGCAGCTGTGCTTTGTTCCCGCTTCGCTCGCTCCTTTTCTATCAATGACACATACAAAATCATCGATCTTCTATGACCGGTAGTGTAAGAGGACTTTGTTCTCGTGCTATGGTAAATAATATATCCCGAAGACGTAATGAGCTCTTACAAGCTCAATCCGTGGTGTGAACTACCGGAAGAAGGGCTACGGAGCGCGAAAGACGATGCGTTAGCATTGGACACAGAGAATGAAGCTGATGATGTTGACCCTGCTATTGTAGAAAACGGTGATGGTTCCGGGGGAAGAACTGACCGCGACCAGCCGGATTGTGGAGGCACGATCGTTAAAGGATTTCCGAGTGTGAAGAAATGAGAGCGGCGGACGGTGAGGAAGAGAAGATCGTGAGCCGAAGCGATTACATCTCGTATAGTAAAGCAAACAATCGTGAATTACATCGTTTGCTTTTTATTTCTAATTCCTGACTTTACAATGGTACTAAGTTAATAGTTTCTCTTTATTGCAGCATAAACTACTACTGCACAACTAACGGAGATGTGGTTATTGGAACCTTACTACTGACAATGTATATACATCTTGATAATATGTAACAGTTATTTAATTAACAATCAGTGCAAAGTCTGATGAAAAACCTCTTCACAAAGAAATAAAAGAGGTGGTGGTGCTCTGCTTGATTTTAAGTCACATTTACATAAAATAAGAATTTAAATTTTATAAAACGAAATCTTTATCGTTTACAATTAAATACTGAGTAAATAAATAGATAAATAAATACATCAATACATAAATAAATAACAAAATGGAGGAATAAATAAATAAACAATAACTGTAACAAATATATACGCAGACCAATAATTGTTCAGAATTTTAATATTATTAAATAAATGACTGATATGATGGATATATTATGATTCGTTCTGTAGACTTGAAATCAAGTGGTTGTCAGCTGAGCTTCCAGATCGCAGATAGCGCTAGAATAATTTAATTAATCTAACAGGGACATTCTCGATTTTTGAAGTTAAGTGAAGATCATCAGTCGAAAAATACCAAGGCAGGTTAAGAATTATCTTCAGTACGCAGGTGAGGTAATTGGCTAAAAAATTGATTTGAAAATATTAAGTCTATTCTCCATGCTAATTTTTGATTTTTGATTAAAAAACTCGACTTGTACCGAATTTGTGAAATAACTCACGCCTTCGTCAATTTGGTTCATATATACTTCTTCAGGTAATTTTTCTTGCCAAAACAGTAAATGGTCTGAGCTTATATCATTGTTGTTGGGCAAAGAGTCCTGACATAAGAAATAGATCTAGAGTTCAGAGGTTGGTTCGATGGAATGTATGTTGGATGTGGAGAAAATAGAATATGAAATGGGTGTCTGGAATGAAAGTCGGCAAGAATGTTATCCCACGCATTTAATCTTAAGCAACCACAATTACTATGCCTGCAGTTGACATCTCCTGCTATGAGAAAGACATCATTAATTCTTATTAATTCACGCAAACTGTTTTGTCGTGGAGTACGACTACAAGGAAAATAAACACAAAGTATTTTTAAAGCCTGACAGTTGGTTTCAACTCCTATGTTCTCCACTAATTTAATGTTGAAAACTGGAAGTCCTTTGTGTTCAATTGTTCTTTTTTAACAACAGGAGCAACACCACCAGACTTTCTCTCATTTCTGTCTACACCATATAACTTATATTCTTTCTTAGACAATTTTCTAAGACCTACATTAAATGTTATTGCGAATGCTACTAGGATTCCAATACATAATGTAAATTCCATTATTCTAACTTATTTACCTTGTTGGTACAAATACTTAAACGCTAATTGTGTGATGGTGTTGAATCTAGTAAGTAATCAATTCAGCGATGAGAGCGTTCATTTCTTCATCTGAGAAAACCTCATTAGATGGCTTTGATTCAGCGACAGTTTGAGCAATTGCTTTGATTGAGGTTTTCCGAAGTGAAGTAAGAGCAGGAAACTCGTTGGTGTTTGAAACGAACCCTTAACACTGTTGGTGACTTTTCTCGGTAATATTACTAGCCATTTGAGCGCTATTTCTGAGTGACATACGTTCTTTTATATTATGGCACGATATCCGGCATTCACATGCTGGATCGTTTGATTTGTGAGTTTTACCATAGTTTGCACACTTAATATGTGCTGATTTACACTCATCAGTATGATGATTTTCAGCGAATATTGAGAGAAGAGTCACTATCAAGTTCCAAATACTCTTCGGATAAGCCTTTAAGTGCACTTTTACACCTAATTTGCTTCTTGGCGTACTTTTTTTTTTAATATAAAAAACAAGCTTAGGGAAATCTAATAACGTATACCTTGGCTATGATAGGTCCAAGTAGACCCATAAAATTAAAGTACAAGTACCAGTACAATTCCTTCTACTTGAATTTTTTCAAGTTCAAGTATAATTCCTCTGTACTTGTACTTAACAATTCCTTTTAATTACTTATTTAAGTTAACTTTATATAATTTAGGTTACTCACAATGCAGTAACACTCGCTATAGCGAAACGACAAAAAATCAAAAAAAAATGTTTCACTTAAGTTTTTCAATTAAGGGGACCTCGGATAACTGAAAAAAAATTTCAGTGAATCGGTTTTCGATTAAAGGAAAAACAAATTGCAGCTAAGCAGATTCTTTCCGATCAGAGAAGTAAATTTTGTAGATGAAACAAACAAATTGTAAATATTCTATAATAATGATAATGATGTCCGCAAAAAGCAAAGAGAGCTTCCTTATTCGCTATGGATAGCCTTAATCACAAAGCACCCGTTTTCATACTGAGGGAGGTATACTTTGGTTTGGTGGTTTCACGGTTTCGATAGGCATTCATGCAGGAAGGCCACGTTAACACGTTCTTAACGGTTCCGGAGATCTTCCAGATGACATCAATTATGAAGTGCTACGATGTATATAATGTACGATAACTCCCCAAGAAATACGGATCATCAATTGTACAAAAATAGGAAGAGAAAATTAAAAAAGTTATTGCTTGGAGTGATAACGTAATTGTAAATGTTAATCTGTTGTTGCCTTTTGTATTTTATATAAGGCGTGGTTCAACGGAAAAGCACGATTATAAATGATACTGAAATAGAAACAAAATATAGGTTGAATGCTCGCCACGGCTTCGGTGGCGTACCTCTATCCGGAGGTACTTATTTTCTATGACTCTTTGACATAATTGAGGTACAATGTCGTTAATGTGCCGAATTATCTCATCCTATATCTCTTGAATTGTTCTTGGGTTATTGACTTGGGTTAAAGAAGTCCAATGGTTCCAAATCACATGATTTTGGCGGCCAATTAAAATCGCCACGACTTGAGAAAACATGGTCATTAAATTTCTCACCAAAAAAGACCATTGTTTTGTTGGCTGTGTGGGAAGTGACACCATCCTGTTGGAAGCACATGTCATCCAGGTCCATAGCCCTCAGCTCTCGAGTCAATTGAACCTTATAACCGTGTAAGCTCAAATCTTTATTTAAGTAATTTATAATAATTATCAATAAATAATTGATTTATTGTTAAAAATTCGCATCAGTAATGCTCTTGAGATGTTCAATTGTTAGGCACGACGACGAGTCGAGGTTGACGGCTCTTCTGCAACACTATCGCAAACAAACGCTAAGTTTTCCGCAGAAAGGACTGAGCGAGCATGCAAATTAAATTCATTTGTTTTAAATGAAACAAAAAAATATATTTTTCGGGGCTCGAGCCCTTTATTAATGCAACTTCTCTCAACCGAGTTCACTTAAAAAACTAAACTCTAAAACCTAATCCAGGGAACAGCATCGTCAGAATGAACGTCGAGGTGCTATTCCTTGATATGTTATTATAAACAAAAATATGCTTAAACTATACCAGATAAAAGCATTTCGTCACAAACGAACGAATTGCTTTCTGGAAAGACTAATTGATAAATATGGTCACGCTGAAGATGTTATTATTGAGAAATGATTTCTCTAAAGAATCATTGAGTGCTCCTAAGTGGTATCGAAGTAAATTGTTTATACATTCAGGTACTTAACTTCCCCCTTCCTTAAGTGAATCGTCCCGATTCATCAAATGCGATATTTTGTTATTTAATTCAATTAACATGTTTTCTTTATCTTCAGTGAGCCTTTTCTTTTTTTTTCATATTATATAGTTTTACAAACTTATATGTTATACCTAAACATATTAAAATTATTAAAATAGTAAAGACTGTGCTTAACATTGTTTTTTTTTGAATATTCATTCTTTATTTCGCTAAGTAGATTTATATTGTCAAATTTTAATTCTTTATTGTTACTTTCAATATAATCCAATATCTTGAATTCTTCAAAATTATGATTTTTTAAATAAGTATAAATTTTCCCATTTTGGTTTTCATAAGTGAACGTCACTTATACCAATTTGTATACTTTCTTTAAATATTATGAAATATATTCCAGATAATTCAGTCTTTTTAACAGTATGGTTACCTGATATTAATATGGTACCATATTTTATTACATCAATTTCTTTATTTTTTTCTTTTATTTTTTTACATTCTGTTGGTTTTTTGTTTAAAATATCTAGAAGGCAATTGGTATCTTGATTAATTTTGCAAAATGTGTCACTTAATTCAATTTTACATTTTTCGACGTTTAAGTATATTATTATTATTAACTTTCGATCATTTTGGGAAATTGCTTTTACTTCAATTAAATTGCATTTTTCGAATACAAGTGGATATTTTATATACACTAGTATCAAAGATTCTTTTTGAATCATTTTGAAACTAGATACGTCAAGAAGATCGGTTATATGAATTTGCTTATATTCATGTTTCAATATTTTTTCTATTTCATTATAATGAAGTATAGTAGGGTTAAGTATTAAGGCTTTCGATAAAGTGATTGTCTGAATTGTGTTTTGTAAGTCATTTATTATTAGTTTCAGCCTGTCTTCTTTTTATCGTGTCATGATCATGTCCAATGAACAAATTAACTGCAGTACTTAATTTTTCTATTGTTTTGAATAGTTTTGAATTCGTAGCGAATTGTTTATTATTATTCACAATTAAATCATTACTTTTATTTGTCACATATGTAAAGTCATCGTGGTCTGGCGTTCCTGTTATAAATTTCCAGACTGTACCTAATTCACTAATACCTCTTTTAATTCTTTTGAATGATAATTGATGAAGTAATGTTTCTACTAAGAACAACTTCCATGTCAAATTCTAAAAATTCTGATTAACTATAGGAATGTAGTATAGGAAATAGTCGATTATGTCGCCAATCACAAACGTGATTGTCGTTAAAATAATGATGAAATTCATTTTCTGCAAAAATAAAATTATACATTTTATAAATCATATCTATTTTTTATGTTATCTTTATGGACTATTCTATTTCTATTATTAATTAGGACTTTGTTGCCTAAATCTTCTTTGACTGTTTGTTTTCTATATCGTGGCTGTAATTTATTTCTTTCTCCAACGACTTTTTCGTATATTATTTGACCTTCTGTAAATGTTTTGTCTTTTCTATTCTTATTATGCGTTTGAAGCATCTTATCTTGAGCTATCTTTAGTTTATCTGAAATATCATTATGACTAACTTTGTTATAAAATATATCATATGGTTTATGATGGGTGACAGAATGTACTGTCAGATTATACTGTTGGGCTGCTCTTAACATGATTTCTAAGTCATGTACAATGTTGTATTCTTCTTTTAAGCATCTACCTATTTCGATTATTGTTGAATGGACTCTTTCTACCTGCCCATTTGTAGTACTATGACGAGGATCACAGTAATATGTCTCAATGTTTAAACGTTGCATTAAGGACTTAAATTGTGGAGTGCTCAAACCTGGTTCATTATCCAGTGTGATTTTCTTAGCTTCTGGGAATGATTGTAATAATTCTAGAACATTTTCATTTAGATTTAGTTTGTTTTCAATATTCTCAAGTACCAAACATTTTGAATAAGAGTCAACGCATGTAATGAATTTAAGATTTTGTGCATAAAATAGATGTGCAACAATTCTCCTTCTTTGGTTGGAATTGGCGCTTGCTTAATGGGTATCATTTTAGGATGCCTATCATATTTATTATTATTACGGATTTCACAATTATAAGTATATTCTTTAAGTTCTTGGCGCATCTTTGGCCAATAATACATATTTTCTACTTGTTTAATATTTTCATTGAAATTTCTATGAGCTCTGTTGTGAGTTTGTTAGATTATCATAGACTGGTCTTCAATATTTATTATATCAATAGGGAATTTCTTTGTACATAGAAATTTGTTACTGAAAGTCTCCTTAAGAGATTTCTTAATGTCATATAAGTCTTCAGGTGTACAGTGTATCGCTGTAACCAGTTTTGGTTGTAAATATTCTTTGGGAATAATAACTAAATTTTCAACCGTATCGTATTCTATTATATGCCTAACATTTCCGAAATTGTGAATAGATTGATGTATAGTGAAGTTATTTTTGGATATCAACAATTGTTGTTTAAATTGATTCAAGGGTTTTGTTGTTTCTTCAATATGCGATATTGAACTACTTTGTGCAGAGTGTTGAGTATTATTATCCCAATCTTCCTCATCATTCTCTGTGGATTCATATGTGATATTATTGATTTCTATTCTCGATAAGGCGTCTGCTACTACATTAGTAGCACCAGGTTTTAGTTATTTTTGGTGAAAATTCTTCAATAAATGAATCCCACCTTTTCATCTTAGAATTCGGATTTGCGATCGCAAAAGACAATGATCTGTATGAATTTCTAGATTAGTTACCATACAATGGCATACAGCTCTCTTTCATTTGTTGCGTAATTACGCTCAGTTGTATTTAATGTCTTAGAAACAAATGTTATGGGTTTGGAGCCTTGCGATAAGACTGCTCCTATTGCTGTATTAGACGCATCAGTGTTTAATATAAACTTTTTGCTATAATTGGGTTGTGTTAATTCTATACGAGAAGTTAATTAATCTTTTAAATTTTTAAATGCAGCTAATGCTATTTAACTTAATGGTGTGTTTTTCGAAATGTTCTTGGAGACTACCATTATCTCCTGAAGTTAGGATAGTTAATGGCTTAGCAATTTTTGCAAAGTTTTGAACAAACTTTCTATAATAACCTGCCACTCCTAGGAAACTTCTCAACTGTCTTAAATTTTCTGGAACTGGATAATTTACTATAGTTTCTATATTTTTAGGGTCTGTAGTTATAGTTTTATGAGCTACCATATAGCATAAAAATTCTATTTTCATTTTAAAAAATTTCGATTTCTCTAAAGAAATTTTCATGTTGGCTTCATGTAAAATGTTAATAATTTTTTCTAAATCATTACGATATTGATCTAGTGTATCTGAAAAAAGTATTATATCGTATAGACGTAACATATTTTGCCAATATGTGGACGAAGAATATCATCCATTGCCCTTTGAAAAATGCGTGGAGCATTTTTCAAACCATATGGCATACGCAAAAATTCATATTTTCCATTGTTTTTGGAAAATGCTGTTTTCTCAATATCCTTTTGATTCATTAATATCTGATGAAATCCTGATTCTAAGTCAATTGTTGAAAAATATTTGGATTTTCCCAAGCTCGAAAGAATAATACTTGCATCCGGTATTGGATATCTGTCCGGGATAGTTTGTTCATTTCATTTTTTATAATCTATTACTAATCTTTGCCTTGGAGTTCCATCACTATTAGTTCCTTTTTTTGGAACTACCCATATCGGGGAGTTGTATGGACTATTACTGGGCCTAATGACATTATTCCTTAACATTTCATTCATTCAGACATCATTCATTAACGAATGTGTTTACGGAAAAGGGATATGGATATTGATGACTCCATATTGGATCATCTGATTCTGTTCTGATTTCTGCTAATACATCAGTTCTAAAAGGAAGCTGAGTATTAATTTTAGAATGAATTTTGTCTATCTTTGTTTTAATAATTTGTCTTAATCGAACTCTTTGCCTGTGTTCGGAATGATCATTTCTAAAAGAGTTTGAATCATCATGCGATGATTTTGTACTGTCACAAGATGCTAGGGACATTTCTTCATTACTTGCAGATTGTTTCTAATCAACTTTGTCATGGTTAATATATCCAGAGCTGACTTCTACGTCAATTAATTCATTTGTATTTTTTAGATTTATAAATCGATTTTTACCAACTTTATCCTGAACTTTTACATTATCAGGATGTTTTTTAGCACATTGCTTACCGAATCTATTTATTATTTTTAAATTGTAAAATTTACCAACATTCAAATGCGTTCAAATGCATCCGTTTTCCCAAAATTTTATTTTTATTTTGTTTTTTCAGAGTTCCTTGTTTGGTATCATTATTTTTCTTATTAATTGCTTTGGGAATTTCTTTTCCTAAAATTGTTTCATTGTCTTCAAATATTTCTTATTGTCCTCCCTCATATTGTAAAATATCTTTTGTGACATTGATTGTAGCTTGTATTTTTTTCAAAAAATTATAACCTAACAGGAGGTCTGCTTCTAAATTATCAAGTTCGTAACACAAATGTTTCTGTCCAAAAATGTGGACAATATGATAATATTTAATAATAGTAAAACCATTTATAGTTCTATCTCGTTTTTGTATAGCTAAACTATTTTTGTTCATATAGATGCCAGCTTTAATACAGCTTGCTGTAGCACCTGTATCTATTAATATTTTGAGGTTTTTATTTAAGGCTTCATCCCATTGATATTCTTTGAAAAATAATTTTGTTGCCTTTGATTGTAATTGGGATTGTAGTTATTATTGTAATTTCTACCCTGATTCATATTAGGAAATTTATTAGTCCTATACCTATTCTGTTTTCTGTAATCTGGTTGTTGTACATTAGAACATGTGGATGGATCGACATCCATTGGTTCATATTTTGGTTGTGGTTTGACTTGATAACCTTTTCTTTCGAATCTCAAATTTTTTTGGGTATAATTATTTTGATATCCTTGATTAACCCGTTTTTCGAACCTTAAATTATTTTGGTTAAGATTTATGTTCTCATATGTTTTCTTTACAGAGTTGAATTGGAATGCAAATCTTGAACGAATGTTATTAGACTCAATCTCTTGAGCTTTTGCAAGAGCATTAGGAAGATCAGTGGGTGACAAAGAAAATAGTATATCGGATAATGGAGGTTGAAGACCTGTTATAAATACCCTCAATGCTGTCTGTCTATTTTTATTATTTAGTTCCTTTGTTATTCCTGTCTGACTACCATTTGTCATTATTGTTTTATAAATAAGCAGAGTTAATTTTGTATTAACCAAATTATAGTAATCAAGAACAGACATTGTACCCTGCCGAACGATACTCATCTATTGTTCGATCACATGTATTGGGCGCTTGTCTGCGAATGCAAAATCGAGACGGCTTATTATGGCATCAAAATTTAGTATTGTACCATGATTTGTTAAAATATCATTTCATGACATGTAATTTTATTTCTGAGGATTGTCAAGGCCGCGAAATATCTTCTATACCAGATAACTATACCAGATAAAAGCATTTCGTCATAAACGAACGAATTGCTTTCTGGAAAGACTAATTGATAAATATGGTCACGCTGAAGATGTTATTATTGAGAAATGATTTCTCTAAACAATCATTGAGTGCTCCTTAGTGGTATCGAAGTATATTGTTTATACATTCGGGTACTTAACTTGCACAGGTGTTTTCACAGATCCGGTTTGCTGAAATTTGCATTTTTAAAAACTTGACGATAAGGTGTGACCCACAATTAACATTATCACAAATAACATGGATTATGGTTAAACCTTTATTTTGGTGTTATATTTATTTGTATTGAGTTTCATGCCTAATTTGCTTCAAGATATGAGTTAATTCATTACCTAAGCTTTAAAATGTACATCTTTAGTATAACTGACTTCCAATTGTTCATTTGTGAGTAGAAAATATAAATCTTCAGTTGATAAATTGCATATAATCCAACAAGCCAAATATCCTGCGAAGCCATATCAACTATAATGTATACGCCATGACCCACAATTTCAAGATGTTTCGTATCGGGCATGAAATAGTTAAGGAACTGAGACAGGGGTATTTGCACCCCGGACAAAGTACTTCGAACGTATGGGCGAACGCACCAGCATCTTTTAAGCCGATACTAGACTCATATATCATCAAGCCCAAGCTTCTATGCGAATACCTTCAGAGGCTTAAAGAGTTGAGCCATATTGGAATAGAAGGCAAAGAAATGGCCGACTCCCTAGCTAGGAAAGGATCTTCGGAACAAATGGCATAAAGAGAGCGGAGAAACTCTTGGGTCAATATAACCGACTGAGGTTTGAGACATATATCAAGGTGAGCAAGAACAACCTCTGTATTCTAACAGACTTTCTAACGGGGCACTGCATATTCATGGAGCACCTAAGGAAACAGGAGTATCATAATAAGGTCGTTGCAGACTCTGTGGAGAAGAGAATCTAATGAAATTCCAGATCTTGTACTGTGATTTTGCGATCCAGATCCCAGAATATGTTCTGGAATTTCATTAGATTCTCATCAGAATCTATAGAGACCTTCTTCTGATACACATATTTTCCTTAGATGCTCCCTGAGTTCGCAGTTCCCTGTTAGGAAGCCTGCTAGGATATTGTTGATTGGTTTTGTGAATTCTGATACATCGTTTCTTGGGATGTTTCATGTCATGAGCGTTGTTCAAGGTATCTGCCCGGTTCCTTCTTTCTAGTTCCATGAAGTCTTTCCTGAGGACATTATCTGCTACAGCGCGAAACTGTGGTGGCCTATTCCGATGATCCTTTCCTAGTGAGGGGGTCGGCCATTTCGTTGAGTTCTATCTCTCTATGGGAAGGTATCTCGCAAATTTTTACTCTGTTACTAGTGCTCAGCATCTTGAGCTTTTGTAGACATTCCCACACAAGCTTGGATTTAGAGAATAGAATAGCGACACAACTGTCCGACATTATTGCAATGTCGCAGTTGGTAAAGTTCCTGTCAAGATTGATTTGAGCGCATCTGTCTATAGCATAGGCTTCCGCTTGAGAATTCTGGTGCGATTGCCCATTGGTTCATAGTACTTTGTCCGGGGCCCAAATACTTTTACCCCTGTTAATTCCTCAGTTCTTGATCCATCTGTATGCCATTTTACCGTATTGCTGCTCAGTCTATGGACTGTGGATTCATTGCACGAGTCCTTTTTGGTGCTGAGCTTAGTGGTAAGCTACTTCTGGAAATTGAATTTCCGAATCATGCCATCATTCGGGTGGCGGGTACTCTAAGCTACTCAAATGTTTTCCTAAATGTGCCTTTCGGCTTAATCTACGTTTGTTTTTAGTCTTTGAAGAAAAACTTTTATTAACTTCTTATTTACCAAGAAAACTTATTAAAAAAAAAAAACTTGGCCAACTTAACTTCTTAACCTACCTTATACTAACTTATTCTGATATAACACGTTCACCACGACGTATGTGTTATGTATATGCCTAACATATATAATTCATACGCCGTGGTGCACCTTTTTATTTATTTATTTATTTATTTCTTTGGATTTATTTACCTTTTTTTTGTTTCCTAAAAACTCCTTTAAAAACCTATGTAAGTTGGCCACTATGATCAACTACCTAATCATTAAGAAAAGCTGGAGGTAGCGGTTTTGGTGTAACCACCAGTAAAATTGCCGTTATTTGGCAAACTGTTTCCTATCTCGAGCGGGGATTGCTCTACTGAACCGAAGAAGATCTTAGTGTGTGTGAACGACCTTCGGTTCGTATTTGAGTCGCCTGTCCACGCTTCGGCGTACGACAAGGAAGATGACAGGACATCCTTGTGGATCCTGTATGAG
This sequence comes from Eristalis intricaria, assembly GCA_964034865.1. Classification (NCBI taxonomy): domain Eukaryota; kingdom Metazoa; phylum Arthropoda; class Insecta; order Diptera; family Syrphidae; genus Eristalis; species Eristalis intricaria. The sequence goes on from OZ035874.1 coordinate 10,389,656, forward strand.
GTCAATTGTGTTGAAATATAGAAATGCTTCAGGTGGAAAAAGGCGTTATGGCGCACTCTTTCATGGTACATAGTATTGGGGCAGTAAGTTCCAAAGATCAGGCTGTTAGAAGAAATCGTAACTCGTGCAATGTGCATTCTGATCAACTTAATAATAAAATTATCAATCCTATTCAAGTTTGACTCATTTTACGGGACCTCATTAGGATAGAACTTCTTGTACTCCTACTCAGGTTTACGATACAACAGGTCCGAAGACACTGTCTCTCTAACAACCTCATCTTTTCCACCTGGGAAGGACTCACGTTGAAGCACAGGGGACAACCGTAGGCCATAATTGGCCGTACTAGGGCCATGTAGCAGGTTACTTTCACCCTGGTATCCACTTCGATGCTGTAAAACAGCCCTCTTTCCACAGCAAAGGCTTTTTTAGCTTTTGTCAAAGCAATATCTATATGTTTGTCAAAATACATGATCTGTATGCTACTAGATCGTCGACGAACGCAATTAAGTGCGGCATGGAACATATAAAATCTGCAGTGAATATTGAAAACAAGATCGGCGAACCAACCGCCCCCTGTTGCAGACCATTTGTGATGTCAAAGACCATGGTAGAAGTTACATAACCACTTTTCACGACGAATTTTCTACCTGTAATCATGTCATATATCATGTATAATAACGATTTACTTATGCCGAGCTTGACCAGCTTGAGGAAGAGGCCCTCCAACCAAACTGTGTCGAACGCTTTTTCCAAGTCAATCAGGCAGGCACCCCTGCATTGTTTTTTGCCTTTATTCCACTAAATGTCGGATACCAGTTTGGACGCGGCATGTATGGTTTCATGCCCCGCCCTGAATCCGAACTGGTTGTCCGGTATGATTTTTTTTCCTCAACCCACTGTTTCAGAACTCGAATGACTATCTTTTCGAAAACTTTGCTTATGCAAGGAAAAAGACTGATCGACCCGAGATTTGTCGGGATGGATTTGTCTTTATTCCGTTTAGGGATTGGTTGAACTACAGCTATTTTCCAGCGCATTGTTGAACAGTGTTGTGTAAATTCCCACAGACTTCTTTTTCTTCAGTGAGTAAATTGTTTACTCCTGGAGATCTTCTTGTAAAATCAAGATGTGATTTCCACTATGTGCCATGTTCTCGTCACTGAACCTGGAACCAGATCGTGGTTCGGCCTACTTACTTCGTTGACCGTGTATACTTGCTGGAATACAGCACCAATAGCTCTCACCGTCTTATGGGGATCTACAACCACGAAGAAGTTAGTGTCCAGCACTGCCCCAGCTGGATCGATACCAATTGAAGTCAGTAAGTTTTCGTTATTTGTCGTCCTGGGAAGTCTAAAGGCATGAATGTCATTTTGATCTTTCCTCCGAAATATTTTATTTAATTGCGGGAACATACCAGGGTTGTTAGATCGTACAGCCTGGATTTTGTTGCCCCAGTGCAAGCTTATAGCTAAGCTATAGATTATGCGTATTATACGTTGGAGGTTCTTGATCTCCGACTTTAATGCACTGACTTTCGGGTTTTGTGGATCTGTAAACCGCCTGTACAAGAGCTTGGGTCTTGACAGCAGTCTAATTTTGTTTGCAAATCTACTTGAACTCAATATTGTGCTCAGCCAACCAGTTATACAGAGGGGTTCCCTCTATGCTTGGAGTTCAAATCCCCGGCTATAAAATAATAGTTTTCCTACGAGCTAAGTCGCAGACTAGTGAATAGATTATTGAGTTCAGAAATGAAGTTATGATTGAGGTCGTTATTGTCGGGTGCGTAGATCGCGATCACAAACAACCGCTTTCCACCCTGGAGAGGGATGCGTGCGATACACGTTTCTAGCACTTGAAATCTTCGCACTTCACTGTTAAACATGACCTTATGACAGAGGACTTTTTGATTACGAGAGCGACCCGCCCCTTGCAAAGATTGTGGTCGGTCTCTTCGAATTACGTGGTAATTCTTGTACCAGAGTTTTCTGGTGCAATTCATTCACTGCTAGGAGCTGCGTGCGCAGCCATTAAAAATTTGTGGAGTTTGGCTCGTCAAACAGCGTCGAGAACTGCTTTTGGAGCTGGGCGACCTGCCCCTGGATAGAGAGCAAGACCGCCTTCACATCCAGATTAGCTTCAGGCTGCCTGGCCATAGGGACCGCGACCACCTTCGGCTCTGTCTGTTGTACCAGTGGGCTTCCTGATGCCATTTGTGCAGCCGGTGTAACAGTGGTAGTTGAAACAAGGGGGAACTGGCTCGCTACTACCATTTGAGCTTTCCGTTTGGCCTCTATAATCTTTCTTAGTTCCTGGACCTTAGGACAACCCCGATAGTTAGCAGGGTGTCCATTAGTCTTACAGAGAACGCAGGTGAGCTTACACCTATCATCGACCATTTCCGTCCCTAATGGACATTCCCCTTTTGTTAGGGTTTGTGCGCATTTGACGCAACGTGAGTGCATGTTGCAGTTCGCCGCTGCATGCCCAAACCTCTGACCTCTGGCAACAGGCACAACACAGCACTGGAGTGTGTGTTTCGTTTTTAATAATGTATCCCATTTGACAGACGAAGAGCCTAAGTAGCAGTTTGCTTCGAGGGTTTCGGGGACACCATTCGATTTTTATGTGCCATAGGTAAGTGTGGAAAAATTAAGCTACTGCTCTTTTTTTCTGAGGTGGAAGGTTCCGAGCTAGCCTGGGCCTTATGCTTGTCTGCATTTTTCCTCACTTCCTCAGGCACTAGGTCCTTCTCCAACTTCGTGCGGCTGTGCACCTTGTCGCAGTGCGAATGCTCAGTAATAGTCAAAGACTCTTGGGAAGTATTCCCTATGAGAAGATATAAAGCTAACTTGCAGCCATCCTTTTCCTTCCCTACATCCTTATCCTCCTTCTTTACCACTTCTCTTCCGGTGGGCTGGATCAAGGTGTCATACGAACCGTACCAATGATCAGCTTGGCTGGGGTCCCACTCTTAAAACTATCTCAATCGCGAACGGTGTGCGACACGCGAACGGTGGAGACACTTGCCAACTCTCCGGGCTAATCAGACTTAGAGTCAACGCATGTAATGAATTTAAGATTTTGTGCATAAAATAGATGTGCAACAATTCTCCTTCTTTGGTTGGAATTGGCGCTTGCTTAATGGGTATCATTTTAGGATGCCTATCATATTTATTATTATTACGGATTTCACAATTATAAGTATATTCTTTAAGTTCTTGGCGCATCTTTGGCCAATAATACATATTTTCTACTTGTTTAATATTTTCATTGAAATTTCTATGAGCTCTGTTGTGAGTTTGTTAGATTATCATAGACTGGTCTTCAATATTTATTATATCAATAGGGAATTTCTTTGTACATAGAAATTTGTTACTGAAAGTCTCCTTAAGAGATTTCTTAATGTCATATAAGTCTTCAGGTGTACAGTGTATCGCTGTAACCAGTTTTGGTTGTAAATATTCTTTGGGAATAATAACTAAATTTTCAACCGTATCGTATTCTATTATATGCCTAACATTTCCGAAATTGTGAATAGATTGATGTATAGTGAAGTTATTTTTGGATATCAACAATTGTTGTTTAAATTGATTCAAGGGTTTTGTTGTTTCTTCAATATGCGATATTGAACTACTTTGTGCAGAGTGTTGAGTATTATTATCCCAATCTTCCTCATCATTCTCTGTGGATTCATATGTGATATTATTGATTTCTATTCTCGATAAGGCGTCTGCTACTACATTAGTAGCACCAGGTTTTAGTTATTTTTGGTGAAAATTCTTCAATAAATGAATCCCACCTTTTCATCTTAGAATTCGGATTTGCGATCGCAAAAGACAATGATCTGTATGAATTTCTAGATTAGTTACCATACAATGGCATACAGCTCTCTTTCATTTGTTGCGTAATTACGCTCAGTTGTATTTAATGTCTTAGAAACAAATGTTATGGGTTTGGAGCCTTGCGATAAGACTGCTCCTATTGCTGTATTAGACGCATCAGTGTTTAATATAAACTTTTTGCTATAATTGGGTTGTGTTAATTCTATACGAGAAGTTAATTAATCTTTTAAATTTTTAAATGCAGCTAATGCTATTTAACTTAATGGTGTGTTTTTCGAAATGTTCTTGGAGACTACCATTATCTCCTGAAGTTAGGATAGTTAATGGCTTAGCAATTTTTGCAAAGTTTTGAACAAACTTTCTATAATAACCTGCCACTCCTAGGAAACTTCTCAACTGTCTTAAATTTTCTGGAACTGGATAATTTACTATAGTTTCTATATTTTTAGGGTCTGTAGTTATAGTTTTATGAGCTACCATATAGCATAAAAATTCTATTTTCATTTTAAAAAATTTCGATTTCTCTAAAGAAATTTTCATGTTGGCTTCATGTAAAATGTTAATAATTTTTTCTAAATCATTACGATATTGATCTAGTGTATCTGAAAAAAGTATTATATCGTATAGACGTAACATATTTTGCCAATATGTGGACGAAGAATATCATCCATTGCCCTTTGAAAAATGCGTGGAGCATTTTTCAAACCATATGGCATACGCAAAAATTCATATTTTCCATTGTTTTTGGAAAATGCTGTTTTCTCAATATCCTTTTGATTCATTAATATCTGATGAAATCCTGATTCTAAGTCAATTGTTGAAAAATATTTGGATTTTCCCAAGCTCGAAAGAATAATACTTGCATCCGGTATTGGATATCTGTCCGGGATGGTTTGTTCATTTCATTTTTTATAATCTATTACTAATCTTTGCCTTGGAGTTCCATCACTATTAGTTCCTTTTTTTGGAACTACCCATATCGGGGAGTTGTATGGACTATTACTGGGCCTAATGACATTATTCCTTAACATTTCATTCATTCAGACATCATTCATTAACGAATGTGTTTACGGAAAAGGGATATGGATATTGATGACTCCATATTGGATCATCTGATTCTGTTCTGATTTCTGCTAATACATCAGTTCTAAAAGGAAGCTGAGTATTAATTTTAGAATGAATTTTGTCTATCTTTGTTTTAATAATTTGTCTTAATCGAACTCTTTGCCTGTGTTCGGAATGATCATTTCTAAAAGAGTTTGAATCATCATGCGATGATTTTGTACTGTCACAAGATGCTAGGGACATTTCTTCATTACTTGCAGATTGTTTCTAATCAACTTTGTCATGGTTAATATATCCAGAGCTGACTTCTACGTCAATTAATTCATTTGTATTTTTTAGATTTATAAATCGATTTTTACCAACTTTATCCTGAACTTTTACATTATCAGGATGTTTTTTAGCACATTGCTTACCGAATCTATTTATTATTTTTAAATTGTAAAATTTACCAACATTCAAATGCGTTCAAATGCATCCGTTTTCCCAAAATTTTATTTTTATTTTGTTTTTTCAGAGTTCCTTGTTTGGTATCATTATTTTTCTTATTAATTGCTTTGGGAATTTCTTTTCCTAAAATTGTTTCATTGTCTTCAAATATTTCTTATTGTCCTCCCTCATATTGTAAAATATCTTTTGTGACATTGATTGTAGCTTGTATTTTTTTCAAAAAATTATAACCTAACAGGAGGTCTGCTTCTAAATTATCAAGTTCGTAACACAAATGTTTCTGTCCAAAAATGTGGACAATATGATAATATTTAATAATAGTAAAACCATTTATAGTTCTATCTCGTTTTTGTATAGCTAAACTATTTTTGTTCATATAGATGCCAGCTTTAATACAGCTTGCTGTAGCACCTGTATCTATTAATATTTTGAGGTTTTTATTTAAGGCTTCATCCCATTGATATTCTTTGAAAAATAATTTTGTTGCCTTTGATTGTAATTGGGATTGTAGTTATTATTGTAATTTCTACCCTGATTCATATTAGGAAATTTATTAGTCCTATACCTATTCTGTTTTCTGTAATCTGGTTGTTGTACATTAGAACATGTGGATGGATCGACATCCATTGGTTCATATTTTGGTTGTGGTTTGACTTGATAACCTTTTCTTTCGAATCTCAAATTTTTTTGGGTATAATTATTTTGATATCCTTGATTAACCCGTTTTTCGAACCTTAAATTATTTTGGTTAAGATTTATGTTCTCATATGTTTTCTTTACAGAGTTGAATTGGAATGCAAATCTTGAACGAATGTTATTAGACTCAATCTCTTGAGCTTTTGCAAGAGCATTAGGAAGATCAGTGGGTGACAAAGAAAATAGTATATCGGATAATGGAGGTTGAAGACCTGTTATAAATACCCTCAATGCTGTCTGTCTATTTTTATTATTTAGTTCCTTTGTTATTCCTGTCTGACTACCATTTGTCATTATTGTTTTATAAATAAGCAGAGTTAATTTTGTATTAACCAAATTATAGTAATCAAGAACAGACATTGTACCCTGCCGAACGATACTCATCTATTGTTCGATCACATGTATTGGGCGCTTGTCTGCGAATGCAAAATCGAGACGGCTTATTATGGCATCAAAATTTAGTATTGTACCATGATTTGTTAAAATATCATTTCATGACATGTAATTTTATTTCTGAGGATTGTCAAGGCCGCGAAATATCTTCTATACCAGATAACTATACCAGATAAAAGCATTTCGTCATAAACGAACGAATTGCTTTCTGGAAAGACTAATTGATAAATATGGTCACGCTGAAGATGTTATGATTGAGAAATGATTTCTCTAAACAATCATTGAGTGCTCCTTAGTGGTATCGAAGTATATTGTTTATACATTCGGGTACTTAACTTGCACAGGTGTTTTCACAGATCCGGTTTGCTGAAATTTGCATTTTTAAAAACTTGACGATAAGGTGTGACCCACAATTAACATTATCACAAATAACATGGATTATGGTTAAACCTTTATTTTGGTGTTATATTTATTTGTATTGAGTTTCATGCCTAATTTGCTTCAAGATATGAGTTAATTCATTACCTAAGCTTTAAAATGTACATCTTTAGTATAACTGACTTCCAATTGTTCATTTGTGAGTAGAAAATATAAATCTTCAGTTGATAAATTGCATATAATCCAACAAGCCAAATATCCTGCGAAGCCATATCAACTATAATGTATACGCCATGACCCACAATTTCAAGATGTTTCGTATCGGGCATGAAATAGTTAAGGAACTGAGACAGGGGTATTTGCACCCCGGACAAAGTACTTCGAACGTATGGGCGAACGCACCAGCATCTTTTAAGCCGATACTAGACTCATATATCATCAAGCCCAAGCTTCTATGCGAATACCTTCAGAGGCTTAAAGAGTTGAGCCATATTGGAATAGAAGGCAAAGAAATGGCCGACTCCCTAGCTAGGAAAGGATCTTCGGAACAAATGGCATAAAGAGAGCGGAGAAACTCTTGGGTCAATATAACCGACTGAGGTTTGAGACATATATCAAGGTGAGCAAGAACAACCTCTGTATTCTAACAGACTTTCTAACGGGGCACTGCATATTCATGGAGCACCTAAGGAAACAGGAGTATCATAATAAGGTCGTTGCAGACTCTGTGGAGAAGAGAATCTAATGAAATTCCAGATCTTGTACTGTGATTTTGCGATCCAGATCCCAGAATATGTTCTGGAATTTCATTAGATTCTCATCAGAATCTATAGAGACCTTCTTCTGATACACATATTTTCCTTAGATGCTCCCTGAGTTCGCAGTTCCCTGTTAGGAAGCCTGCTAGGATATTGTTGATTGGTTTTGTGAATTCTGATACATCGTTTCTTGGGATGTTTCATGTCATGAGCGTTGTTCAAGGTATCTGCCCGGTTCCTTCTTTCTAGTTCCATGAAGTCTTTCCTGAGGACATTATCTGCTACAGCGCGAAACTGTGGTGGCCTATTCCGATGATCCTTTCCTAGTGAGGGGGTCGGCCATTTCGTTGAGTTCTATCTCTCTATGGGAAGGTATCTCGCAAATTTTTACTCTGTTACTAGTGCTCAGCATCTTGAGCTTTTGTAGACATTCCCACACAAGCTTGGATTTAGAGAATAGAATAGCGACACAACTGTCCGACATTATTGCAATGTCGCAGTTGGTAAAGTTCCTGTCAAGATTGATTTGAGCGCATCTGTCTATAGCATAGGCTTCCGCTTGAGAATTCTGGTGCGATTGCCCATTGGTTCATAGTACTTTGTCCGGGGCCCAAATACTTTTACCCCTGTTAATTCCTCAGTTCTTGATCCATCTGTATGCCATTTTACCGTATTGCTGCTCAGTCTATGGACTGTGGATTCATTGCACGAGTCCTTTTTGGTGCTGAGCTTAGTGGTAAGCTACTTCTGGAAATTGAATTTCCGAATCATGCCATCATTCGGGTGGCGGGTACTCTAAGCTACTCAAATGTTTTCCTAAATGTGCCTTTCGGCTTAATCTACGTTTGTTTTTAGTCTTTGAAGAAAAACTTTTATTAACTTCTTATTTACCAAGAAAACTTATTAAAAAAAAAAAACTTGGCCAACTTAACTTCTTAACCTACCTTATACTAACTTATTCTGATATAACACGTTCACCACGACGTATGTGTTATGTATATGCCTAACATATATAATTCATACGCCGTGGTGCACCTTTTTATTTATTTATTTATTTATTTCTTTGGATTTATTTACCTTTTTTTTGTTTCCTAAAAACTCCTTTAAAAACCTATGTAAGTTGGCCACTATGATCAACTACCTAATCATTAAGAAAAGCTGGAGGTAGCGGTTTTGGTGTAACCACCAGTAAAATTGCCGTTATTTGGCAAACTGTTTCCTATCTCGAGCGGGGATTGCTCTACTGAACCGAAGAAGATCTTAGTGTGTGTGAACGACCTTCGGTTCGTATTTGAGTCGCCTGTCCACGCTTCGGCGTACGACAAGGAAGATGACAGGACATCCTTGTGGATCCTGTATGAGGTCAATTGTGTTGAAATATAGAAATGCTTCAGGTGGAAAAAGGCGTTATGGCGCACTCTTTCATGGTACATAGTATTGGGGCAGTAAGTTCCAAAGATCAGGCTGTTAGAAGAAATCGTAGCTCGTGCAATGTGCATTCTGATCAACTTAATAATAAAATTATCAATCCTATTCAAGTTTGACTCATTTTACGGGACCTCATTAGGATAGAACTTCTTGTACTCCTACTCAGGTTTACGATACAACAGGTCCGAAGACACTGTCTCTCTAACAACCTCATCTTTTCCACCTGGGAAGGACTCACGTTGAAGCACAGGGGACAACCGTAGGCCATAATTGGCCGTACTAGGGCCATGTAGCAGGTTACTTTCACCCTGGTATCCACTTCGATGCTGTAAAACAGCCCTCTTTCCACAGCAAAGGCTTTTTTAGCTTTTGTCAAAGCAATATCTATATGTTTGTCAAAATACATGATCTGTATGCTACTAGATCGTCGACGAACGCAATTAAGTGCGGCATGGAACATAAAATCTGCAGTGAATATTGAAAACAAGATCGGCGAACCAACCGCCCCCTGTTGCAGACCATTTGTGATGTCAAAGACCATGGTAGAAGTTACATAACCACTTTTCACGACGAATTTTCTACCTGTAATCATGTCATATATCATGTATAATAACGATTTACTTATGCCGAGCTTGACCAGCTTGAGGAAGAGGCCCTCCAACCAAACTGTGTCGAACGCTTTTTCCAAGTCAATCAGGCAGGCACCCCTGCATTGTTTTTTGCCTTTATTCCACTGAATGTCGGATACCAGTTTGGACGCGGCATGTATGGTTTCATGCCCCGCCCTGAATCCGAACTGGTTGTCCGGTATGATTTTTTTTCCTCAACCCACTGTTTCAGAACTCGAATGACTATCTTTTCGAAAACTTTGCTTATGCAAGGAAAAAGACTGATCGACCCGAGATTTGTCGGGATGGATTTGTCTTTATTCCGTTTAGGGATTGGTTGAACTACAGCTATTTTCCAGCGCATTGTTGAACAGTGTTGTGTAAATTCCCACAGACTTCTTTTTCTTCAGTGAGTAAATTGTTTACTCCTGGAGATCTTCTTGTAAAATCAAGATGTGATTTCCACTATGTGCCATGTTCTCGTCACTGAACCTGGAACCAGATCGTGGTTCGGCCTACTTACTTCGTTGACCGTGTATACTTGCTGGAATACAGCACCAATAGCTCTCACCGTCTTATGGGGATCTACAACCACGAAGAAGTTAGTGTCCAGCACTGCCCCAGCTGGATCGATACCAATTGAAGTCAGTAAGTTTTCGTTATTTGTCGTCCTGGGAAGTCTAAAGGCATGAATGTCATTTTGATCTTTCCTCCGAAATATTTTATTTAATTGCGGGAACATACCAGGGTTGTTAGATCGTACAGCCTGGATTTTGTTGCCCCAGTGCAAGCTTATAGCTAAGCTATAGATTATGCGTATTATACGTTGGAGGTTCTTGATCTCCGACTTTAATGCACTGACTTTCGGGTTTTGTGGATCTGTAAACCGCCTGTACAAGAGCTTGGGTCTTGACAGCAGTCTAATTTTGTTTGCAAATCTACTTGAACTCAATATTGTGCTCAGCCAACCAGTTATACAGAGGGGTTCCCTCTATGCTTGGAGTTCAAATCCCCGGCTATAAAATAATAGTTTTCCTACGAGCTAAGTCGCAGACTAGTGAATAGATTATTGAGTTCAGAAATGAAGTTATGATTGAGGTCGTTATTGTCGGGTGCGTAGATCGCGATCACAAACAACCGCTTTCCACCCTGGAGAGGGATGCGTGCGATACACGTTTCTAGCACTTGAAATCTTCGCACTTCTCTGTTAAACATGACCTTATGACAGAGGACTTTTTGATTACGAGAGCGACCCGCCCCTTGCAAAGATTGTGGTCGGTCTCTTCGAATTACGTGGTAATTCTTGTACCAGAGTTTTCTGGTGCAATTCATTCACTGCTAGGAGCTGCGTGCGCAGCCATTAAAAATTTGTGGAGTTTGGCTCGTCAAACAGCGTCGAGAACTGCTTTTGGAGCTGGGCGACCTGCCCCTGGATAGAGAGCAAGACCGCCTTCACATCCAGATTAGCTTCAGGCTGCCTGGCCATAGGGACCGCGACCACCTTCGGCTCTGTCTGTTGTACCAGTGGGCTTCCTGATGCCATTTGTGCAGCCGGTGTAACAGTGGTAGTTGAAACAAGGGGGAACTGGCTCGCTACTACCATTTGAGCTTTCCGTTTGGCCTCTATAATCTTTCTTAGTTCCTGGACCTTAGGACAACCCCGATAGTTAGCAGGGTGTCCATTAGTCTTACAGAGAACGCAGGTGAGCTTACACCTATCATCGACCATTTCCGTCCCTAATGGACATTCCCCTTTTGTTAGGGTTTGTGCGCATTTGACGCAACGTGAGTGCATGTTGCAGTTCGCCGCTGCATGCCCAAACCTCTGACCTCTGGCAACAGGCACAACACAGCACTGGAGTGTGTGTTTCGTTTTTAATAATGTATCCCATTTGACAGACGAAGAGCCTAAGTAGCAGTTTGCTTCGAGGGTTTCGGGGACACCATTCGATTTTTATGTGCCATAGGTAAGTGTGGAAAAATTAAGCTACTGCTCTTTTTTTCTGAGGTGGAAGGTTCCGAGCTAGCCTGGGCCTTATGCTTGTCTGCATTTTTCCTCACTTCCTCAGGCACTAGGTCCTTCTCCAACTTCGTGCGGCTGTGCACCTTGTCGCAGTGCGAATGCTCAGTAATAGTCAAAGACTCTTGGGAAGTATTCCCTATGAGAAGATATAAAGCTAACTTGCAGCCATCCTTTTCCTTCCCTACATCCTTATCCTCCTTCTTTACCACTTCTCTTCCGGTGGGCTGGATCAAGGTGTCATACGAACCGTACCAATGATCAGCTTGGCTGGGGTCCCACTCTTAAAACTATCTCAATCGCGAACGGTGTGCGACACGCGAACGGTGGAGACACTTGCCAACTCTCCGGGCTAATCAGACTTAGCTGCTCACTGCGGATCTCTGTGTTGTCTGACCTTCCTCTCTCCACAATTCGTAGGATCCTATGGATACCAACGACAATGGGCCACTAAGGTGGTGGTTTGCTTTGAAAGATCCATGTCTAGCTAAGTCTTACAGATCGATCAGCCTTACATAATTCCTTCTGACAATTATAGAGAAAGTTGTAGACTACATATGAGAGGATCTCCTCTGCATTACTGTCATCACGCCTACAGAGCAGGCAGATTAGTAGAGACTGCGCTGTACCAACTGACAGAAAGCATGGAAAGATTCCTTGAAGCGAAAGAAAAAGTTATATGTGGTTTCTTGGATATTGAAGAATTCCAGACCGATTATTAAAGCTCTGGACAAGAAGGAACTAAACCGAATCGGTATGAAAATCGATGTATGAACTTCTAGAGTCTAGTTGTAGACGAACTTCTAGATATACTAACACACCATGGGATCAGATGTCAGGCGTACGCGGATGACATAGTCATCATAGCCAGGGCCAAAATGGAGGAAACATCATCAAATGGGCACCAACACTACCTAAGGAATAATGCTTGTCGGCTGGGTTACACCTACATCCGGAAAAAAATGCATCATAGTACCTTTCACAGGGAAACAAAAACTGGATGGACTAAAAAACAAAAAAGTCTGTCGGGTACAACAATGGCTCCAGTAAACGAAGTTGACTATTTAGGAGTGATCTTAGACAGCAAACTCACCTGGAGAAACCCAGTATAGGTAACCAGGATAGCTACGCGTGTTATCCTAACATGGATGTATACAGCTATTGTCACACCAACAATTACATATGGTGGAATAGCAAAGTCCAAAAAAACCAACCTGATCAGTGCAAGAGATCAGTTCAAAAGTCGGAAAGCATGGAGTGCAAAATCATAGTCCGAACAAAATGGGGAATTCGGCTGAAAATAACACACTGGCTCTACACGGCAGTAGCAGGGCCAGTAATGACTTATGGAGTACTAGTGTGGTGGAAGGCACTACAAATACAGCAAAACCTTATCAAAGTGAGCAGAATACAAAGATCGGCATGCATCTGTATAACAAGTGCACTCAGATCAACAAAAAAATCTTATTCAATCTACTTCCCTTGAACATCTATGGGAAGCTTGAGAGTGTGTAAGCACTGGAGAAAAGCCCAAATTAAAGGGCACATGGAGATACTTCGTAACTCGAAAATTCCTAAACAATCTGATTACATAACACCATTGGAGGACTGCGAAATCAAGCACGAAACGGTAATTCCTTCGAGAACAGAATGGGATGGAAAAGGATCAAAGGTGTGCAACTCCACTGTCACGGAAATTTACAATGACGGCTCCAAGTCTGAAGAAGGCACAGGCTCTGGTGTATACGTCAGTTCGCCGGAGTAGCCATACGACTCCCGAACCACAGCAGTGTTTTCCAGGCAGAAGTAACAGCTATTCAAGAGGCAGCTCTCCAGCTATCAAAGAACCCGATAGACGGAAGATCTATTGTTATTTAGATAGATTGTCAGACGGCCATAAAGGCTGCGGAGACACCATCGATCAACTCTGAGATGGTAAATACTCTGCCGCCTATCTCTGAGCGGGCAACGAAATTACCGACGAATTAGCAAGAAGGGGGCGAGTCTACCACTAGCGCAAAATCGGGAGATACCTTACCCTCCAATGAGGGCAATAAAAACAATGCTATTAACAGACGCCGTAATCAATACACATCGGTGTATATATGAATCAAAAACTAAACCTCTCCTAGAATTGGACAAGAGAAACATTAGTAAAATAGTAGGCATGATCGCATAATAGGCAGCTAAGCCAGAAGACTTGGCGCTTCCTGCTACGACTTCTGCAGAAGCTGAATGGATGAGGAGGAACAGGAAACCGTGGCAGGCGAATCAGTCGTTGAAGCAGACCTGTCTCGACTCTGTGGTTCAAGCATTTCTTCAAGTGTGTAAAATATCACTTAATTTTTATACAATAAATTAAATAGACACTAAGTGTGAGAGATAGAGAGATGGCGACAAGTGAGCTACCCGCGCTCCCAAAACGGGTAATTCAAAAGAAACGGCGGCTGGCTCATCAGGTGGCCAGCAAACACAGCCTGAAACGCGGCAGAAGAGGAGCAACAGCAATCTGCTGTAGTTAAGCGCCGTTCCACTGTCACATCAGGCGACCTACATCTGAGGGAGAACCAGCAGCAACAACAGAAGCAGAAATTGTAGCAACAACAACAACAAATGCAGAAACAGCTTATGACTACGTCGAATACGAGTCGGCAGAGGGCGAGGGGAGGTAGAAGGAACAGTGCTCTTATGTCATCCGAGTCGGATGACGAAGAGGAAGAGGACCGGGAGGTACTCACTAGGAAGAAGGAGGAGTAGGATGCCCACATCAAAGCCATCCAAGAAAAATTAAAGGCCAGGAGAGCGGCTAACAGCAACCAGCAGTCAAAAAGGAGAGATGCCCTCCAAATAGATTGAGTAAGATTTTCTTGTTGATCTGAGTGCACTTGTTATACAGATGCATGCCGATCTTTGTATTCTGCTCACTTTGATAAGGTTTTACTGTATTTGTAGTGCCTTCCACCACACTAGTACTCCATAAGTCATTACTGGCCCTGCTACTGCCGTGTAGAGCCAGTGTGTTATTTTCAGCCGAATTCCCCATTTTGTTCGGACTATGATTTTGCACTCCATGCTTTCCGACTTTTGAACTGATCTCTTGCACTGATCAGGTTGGTTTTTTTGGACTTTGCTATTCCACCATATGTAATTGTTGGTGTGACAATAGCTGTATACATCCATGTTAGGATAACACGCGTAGCTATCCTGGTTACCTATACTGGGTTTCTCCAGGTGAGTTTGCTGTCTAAGATTACTCCTAAATAGTCAACTTCGTTTACTGGAGCCATTGTTGTACCCGACAGACTTTTTTGTTTTTTAGTCCATCCAGTTTTTGTTTCCCTGTGAAAGGTACTATGATGCATTTTTTTCCGGATTTAGGTGTAACCCAGCCGACAAGCATTATTCCTTAGGTAGTGTTGGTGCCCATTTGATGATGTTTCCTCCATTTTGGCCCTGGCTATGATGACTATGTCATCCGCGTACGCCTGACATCTGATCCCATGGTGTGTTAGTATATCTAGAAGTTCGTCTACAACTAGACTCTAGAAGTTCATACATCGATTTTCATACCGATTCGGTTTAGTTCCTTCTTGTCCAGAGCTTTAATAATCGGTCTGGAATTCTTCAATATCCAAGAAACCACATATAACTTTTTCTTTCGCTTCAAGGAATCTTTCCATGCTTTCTGTCAGTTGGTACAGCGCAGTCTCTACTAATCTGCCTGCTCTGTAGGCGTGATGACAGTAATGCAGAGGAGATCCTCTCATATGTAGTCTACAATTTCTCTATAATTGTCAGAAGGAATTATGTAAGGCTGATCGATCTGTAAGACTTAGCTAGACATGGATCTTTCAAAGCAAAATACCACCTTAGTGGCCCATTGTCGTTGGCATTCATAGGATCCTACGAATTGTGGAGAAAGGAAGGTCAGACTACGCAGAGATCCGCAGTGAGCAGCTAAGTCTGATTAGCCCGGAGAGTTGGCAAGTGTCTCCACCTTTCGCGTGTTGCACACCTTTCGCGATTGAGATAGTTTTAAGAGTGGGACCCCAGCCAAGCTGATCATTGGTACGGTTCGTATGACACCTTGATCCAGCCCACCGGAAGAGAAGTGGTAAGGAAGGAGGATAAGGATGTAGGGAAGGAAAGGGATGGCTGCAAGTTAGCTTCATATCTTCTCATAGGGAATACTTCCCAAGAGTCTTTGACTATTACTGAGCATTCGCACTGCGACAAGGTGCACAGCCGCACGAAGTTGGAGAAGGACCTAGTGCCTGAGGAAGTGAGGAAAAATGCAGACAAGCATAAGGCCCAGGCTAGCTCGGAACTTTCCACCTCAGAAAAAAAGAGCAGTAGCTTAATTTTTCCACACTTACCTATGGCACATAGAAATCGAATGGTGTCCCCGAAACCCTCGAAGCAAACTGCTACCCCGGAGTTCAGAAGCTATGCAACCGTTGCAAAAGCTGCGGACGACAGCTCGGTGGCCAAGAGGGTAGCAGTTCTTCCTTTCTGGGAGATTCTGTGTGCTGAAGACCCGAACAGTCTAGAGGATACCCTGGTCATTGATATGGACTGTTTAGCATTCCACTTGGTGCTTGAGCTTATGCTCCCTTCCTCGGGTCATTAGCTCAAATTGCCCCCTTTCTCGGGTCATTAGCTCAAATGCCAAGGCATACATTTCAAACATGGGATGCTCCTAGTGGAATGAAACCCAGTCAATGACCAAGGCATCCTTTAGACTGTTCCGGTCTTCAGCACAGGTCTGCAGCAACTCCCTTCCTAAACATAAGGAAGGCTTATGGGGTTAAGTATAAGGAGGTGGTGATCAAACTTCTACTCAAGTGCTCAAATCCTCGAACCTCTTCGGAACTTGATTCCTCAATGGAGAAGATCACTGAAGTCATTAATCAAGCTCTTTTCAATTTCTTTTCGACCAGTAATATAAACGCCCTTCATAAGGGTTGCAGAAATCTCTTCAATAAGCCAAAAGCACCCTCAGTAAAGCCGATTTGCACTCAAGTCCTTCAAAATTGAGCTGAGGAAAGCAAAGAGATCATCTTGGAGACTCTTCTGTGGAAAGATCGAGAAAGTCTGCGAGACTCAGGAAGGTACTGGCATCAACCTCCAAAATGCTCTGCCTAATTCAAATGCCAAATTCTTTCAAACCTTACAAAATGGCAGGACTTGATGGCGTCTTTCCTGCAGAGCTACAACATTTCGCTGACCTAATATCTCCCGACTGGTCACCATATTCTAGAGATGTATTGATTTAGGACGCGCCCCTAGATCCTGGAGGTTGACCACTGTTGCCTTTATACCGAAGTTGGGAGAAGCTCTCACGTGAATCCGAAGGATCTAAGACCAATCAGTGATTAATCCTTCCTACTCGAAACTCTTGAGGAATTGATCGATAAACACATCGGAAGCACATTCCCTGTGAATAAAATGAAGATCAATAAGGGAGAGTGTAGTCAACGTAATCTTAAATTTACGATTTCTGTTATTAGTGTACTTTTCATTCATTATCTCTGTTATTGATACCTTATTGAATTTGACATTAAAAGCAGACAATCTGAAATACGACGTTGTGGTGTTCACGTCTTTCTTCAATTGGCGACGAGGAATTTTTTAATTAAGTTCGAACCTCAAGTGACGATAATTCAGTGGAAATAAGGAAACTTTGGAAGCTATTTTGAAATCGCAACCTGATTGGCGAAGATTTTGGACAATCAAAAAACATGGATGGAGACAAACACGCGAAGCACAGTAAGCTCAGGTATTTGAGTCGTTCAGGAGCAGACAATCTGAAATACGACGTTGTGGTGTTCACGTCTTTCTTCAATTGGCGACGAGGAATTTTTTAATTAAGTTCGAACCTCAAGTGACGATAATTCAGTGGAAATGAGGAAACTTTGGAAGCTATTTTGAAATCGCAACCTGATTGGATGGCGAAGATTTTGGACAATCAAAAAACATGGATGGAGACAAACACGCGAAGCACAGTAAGCTCAGGTATTTGAGTCGTTCAGCCATTTCCGGCTTACAAGAAAGACGAAAACTGGGAGACGTACTTGAAGCAAATGGAGCAATATTTTGAGGCGTGTGGAATTGCAGAGGATAAGCAGAAGCTCGCATTTTTTCTTTCCTGGATTGGAACGGAAAAATTTAAAACTCTGCAAAAGCTCTTCCATGGATAAAACTTATCTACCAAGACGTCCAAAGAACTCGGCCATCAAAGAGAATGGTCACACTAAAGAGATGGAGGTAAATCATTTATCGCAGGCGAATCGTCAATCACCATCGTCTAGGAAATCTTGCCCTAGCTGTTTCGTGCATCACAAACGAAGTGAATGATGTCACAACAAAACTGTTTGTCATAAATGCAAACAAAAATTGGCCACGTAGCGGCTGTTTGTATGACGGACAGAGTCTACAGCAAATTTTATGAGGGGCAGTAAAACCAGGTATTATGGTCGATGTTATGTCACTGTCAATGGGTGCCCAATGAAGTTCCAAGTTGACACGGTAGCATCATGTTCGTAGTTGGACTAGAAGGATTCTGTCAATTGTGTCATCCGAAGTGTTTTCCACATCCAAATGTCTTCAAGCATACGGGGGAACACCAATTAAGTTAAAAGGCCAACTGGAAGTGGAAGTTACCTACGAAAACTGCACACATCAAATTAAAATGCGTGGCTCTTTCAGACTTAAAGTGCAAAACTCAATTTTGCAAATGAATCAGAATATTTCCCTTTTAAACAGCATTGAGGCACTATGCGAGAAGTATTAGATTTTTTTTCATCCGGACTGGGCAAGTGTACATCGTTCAAAGCACATTTGGAACTGAAGGAGGTGGCAGAGCCAAAGTTCATACGTCATCGCCAAATTCTTGGGTGCAGCGGAATCAATCGGCTTCCCCGGTGGTAATTGTTAAATTTTCAATTCACTTCAATTTATTAATATAAAACAAATCTGTGTACATTAAGTTATTTATTTATTTTTTTGCTTGGGTTGGCGAAAATCCTCAACAAGACACTATGTGACCCGTGTCCACATAGTAGTGTCAGATTTTTACTGACCAAAAACACCCTTCCCTTTTGGTTTTTCTTTCCTTATATAGTAGCCTACATTTAAGGATATTTTCGCGTGTTGCAGGTAGACATTCGGTAAAATAAAGTCTATGTAGGCTTCAGTACTTGCTTGTATAATAGCAGTTTATTGTACATGCTACCAGTACATTCCTCTATACCGGTGTTCGAGCTCATCCCGCTTCTTTTTCACGTGGGCCTTCCACTTGAGTTTCGCATCAATTATCATATCAAGATATTTTGCTTCATTAGCGTAGGGTATTTGTACAGAATTAATGAAAACTGGTAGATTTTCAATATTTCTGTAGGTAAAATGTATGTGCCTTGATTTGGTCTCATTGGGAGCAATGCGCTAGCGTTTTGACCATTCGTTTATTTTGTCCAGAGCTCGTTGCAGTTTTTCAGTTGAGGACTCAACTGAACATCCCTTTGCCAGGATAGCTGTGTCTCTACTGTACAACATGTACAATGTAGGGCCAAGGACACTTCCTTGAGGAACTCCTGCTCGGACCTCTTTAAAATCGGAGTATTTAGTTCCATGTTTTTCTGTAAATATCCTGTTATCCAGATAAGATTCTAGTATCTTATACAAGCTTGTCGGTAGAAGTCTGCTTAGTTTGTATTTTAGGTATTTAAGGTACGGCGGTGGAGCAGATCTTTTTCTCCTCCAATGCTCCTTCAATTTTATTCTTTATTCTGTATACCTTGTCAATTGTCGAGTGTTGCGCTCGAAACCCGATCTGATGGTCAGATTGCTTCTCTTCGATAAATTCTTGAATGCGTCTTAATAAGAGTTTTTGAAAATTTTGGATATTGTTGGTAAAAGCGATATGGGTCTGTACGACTTTTTGTTTTTTAACGGTTTGCCCGGTTTTGGAACCATTATCACTTCTGCAACCTTCCATGAGGCTGGAACACATATTAGCCTAAAGGAAGCGATAATTAAGTAGAGGAGTTTAATTAGCACCTTTTTCGGCAAGTTCTTCAGGATTTGTCCGGTTATTAGATCATCGCCAGGAGCCTTGTTGCTTTTTAGATTTTTGATTGCCTGGCAGAGGTCGTTTAGCTCTATACTAGAGCTGTCAGATATAGAAGTTACACTTGAATAATCTTCCAACATTTGTCCATCAAAGGGCTGAAATGTTTCCTCCAAATGTTCGACAAATAAATCCGTCTTTTCTTTATCACTTTTTGCCTGCTCATCATTGTTTTTTTTCTTGATTGGCACGGCCTGCATTTGGGGCTTCTTGGTATTTTTTACTTCTTTCCAAAGTGAGTAGTTTGTACATTTTTCATTTGTTAGGCCTTCAAGATAAGTCGATATCTCGTGCTTTTTAAAAACTTTTTCTAGTTGGTTGGACAGGCGATTTAGGTATTAAGTAGTAAGTAGTAATAATTCATTCTTAAACAAAACTAGATTCAATAGTTGGTTCTTAAGTTGTAGTAATCGGTGCTTTTATTCAGTTCATAGCCTGATCTAGAAAAAAAGATCGTTAAAACCTTAACAAGATAACAGTATGTATAGCAAAAGATGACAGTATAGATATTTTAAGGGAAGAATTTTAAAGCTACTGAAAAGTAACAGACTACTAAAACCACAATTTTTGTTACAAATAAGACGAATGATATATTTTTTAGTTCCACGCCAGCAAACTAAACCATTTTCGATCCTAACCCATAAAAGATGCACTTAAGAAAATCTTGCGAACTGAATGATTTTAAAAAGTATAGGCTGGTGGCGGCTATAATGTACTTTTCAAGTGCTAGTATGGTCGGACCAGCTCATCCACCAATCACGTGTAAAACCATACTTAAACGATATAACATTTTCTATAACGAAGCAAGTTCTCAAAATAAGTTTGTGCGGTTGCTCCTGATTTACAAATATTTTTACTATGTATTTCCACTATACATTTTGCATAGTGGAAATAAGAATTGCCAAAATCCAACTCTGTTCCACATAGATTAAAAAGCATCATCTTCGTTTTATCACTAATCACCAGATTATGCTTTTGGAACGAATGACCCAGAACTTCCAGGGCATGATTTATGACGGCAATTAAGTTCAAAGGAGAGTTGCACTGAAAAGTACATTCCATGTCATCAGCAAACGCACTTATCTTACTACGGAAATTCTGAGAAAATAGTGAGTTTTAGATAGATAGATAGATATTTGTTTCGCCATAAAATATTTACATTGATTTTAGTTATCGCACAGTATCTATTACAGAGATTTGATACATCATATATCTTACTACTGGAAAATGGGTTTAACTTATAATGAATCTAAAAATAGTGAGTTTATAAATATTAAGAAAAGTATCGGTCCTAACACAGAGCCTTGAGGAACTCCTATAGAGATGTTTCCAAAAGAACTCATTTGCCCATTTATTTTTACTCTCTGTTTCCTGGTAGACAAATATGACCTGAACGAATTATGTATATTACCCCCAAAAACCAAAATTCTATAATCTTACTAAAAGGATATTATGATAAAAAAAAACAGTAGCAAAAGCTTTCATAATGTCAATAAAAACAGCCGCAGTTAGATTTTCGCAGTTAAAACTGCCATACAAATTTGTGCAAGAATTTAACAAATTTAACTACTTCATTTGAAAAACCTGACCGAAAAACAAATTATTACTTGCTAAAGAAATTATATTTATCTAAGAATTTGATCATTCTATTCTTTATCGCTGGCGGCGCTATTTTTCATTTTGCCTTAATGTTTTCTTCTATTTCGTGTTGATTGTGCGTGCGTACCGTGCCGGCTGCAGTGTGAAGTTGTGTGGTGGTTTTATTCGCGATGTGTCGTTTGCTGTTTTCGGAAAAAAATTCATTAATAAGGAGATGAATTTCTAATAGGTAATTGTGTTTGATAATTCCTAGTTATTATAATATTATATTTGTTTATCTGCTATTGGTTTATCGTGCGCTCGACGATCGGGATATTTGTGACGCCGAGCCTTAACGGAACGCAAATCCATTGAAGAGCTGGGCTGGCTATACAAATGATTATGTTCATGGGTTTGTCTGCAGTCTGTATATGAAAGACATCTGGTAGAAGAACATAATGTGGTTCCAAGTTCGCTGTGTAGTACCTGGCGAAAAGAAACTTAAAATGGTAATTAATTAACTGTTTTTTGTTTTTGATTTGTGGTAAGAAACGTTATATTACATGTGATGGTTGAACTGAAATTATTTGAGGGGTTAGGTGGAATTCGTGAATGTTGTTTAGTACATATTTGATCCAAGAAATAATGTATTATACGTGTTTATTTGTGAGTTGAACTGCGTGAATTTTGTTTATTGTATAATGCTTCATTATCGTATGTGTCGTTGGACGGGAGCACACAGATTTTTGTTATTGGCCGTTTTATCTGACCATTTGCCGTTCGTAATGTGACAACTCGTACCAAATCGTCTTTTCCTGGATGCAAGTCGACGAAGCGCGCCAAGTTCCACTTGGCTGGAGGCAGATTATCTTCCTTGATGAGAACTAAGTCACCGATTCGAGGTTGGTTTTCCACGCGTAGCGATTTTGGTCGCTGCTGTAGTCGGGTGAGGTACTCCGACGTGCCACTCTATCCCTTCGTTGGCGGCCATGCCGGCCAGGGTTGTCCACCCGACGTCTGCTTCAGCGAATAACCTTTTCAGCTCCTTGTTGGCTCCCACGAAATTCGAGCCGTTGTCACTGTAAAGGTGCGAACATACTCCTCTTCGTGCGATGAATCGACGTAATGCCGCGATGAAGGCTTGTGTCGTTAAGTCGGTGACCAACTCGTGAAGCCTTTGGTAGCCAGACACACGAACACAGCGAAATATGCCTTGAGTGTTTTGGCTCCTCGAGCTTTCCAGGACCTTATCTCAATTGGTCCCGCGTAATCCACTCCGGCATGTGTAAATGGCTGTGAGATACGGATCCTTGGTGCTGGTAAATTACCCATGAATTGCCCTTTGGGTTTAGCTCGGTATCTGAAACAGAAAGTACACCTATGAAGAATGCTCTTTACTGAATTTTTGAACCTTATGATCCAGTATTTATTCCGTAGGAACCCTGTGGTTTGGTGTAGGCCTCCATGCAGTGTCCTCCAATGGGCATCGGCTATTAGTAGCTTGGTGAAGTGATGATCACCTTTCACAAGGATGGGATGACGTTGGTCATAGGACAGTTCAGCCAGCTGTAACCTTCCTCCGACTCGTAGGATGCCGTCTGAATCGTAAAAGGGGCAGAGCGACTTCGGAAGTTTGGCTTTTCTCTCCGATGTGAACATGTCCGTTTGTACCAATTTGACCAACACCAGTGTAGTGGACTGCAATTCGGATGGAGAAAGTGGGTTATAGTTCCTGTAATTGGGTAAAGACTTCGCATTAAGAATAAGCCTTCTACAATACGCTAATATTTTAATCAGTTTATTCACATTTGAGTGCTGAAACATTAAGGTAACTATATGGTTTTGTGTGTATGTAGCTGTGTGGGTTTTCACATGACGTTTCTCCTCCTCCGTCTCTAGACTCGTTGGCGTTTCTGAGTACTGGAATTCCCAAGATTGACGAAGGTATTCAGGACCATACCACCAAATGGTGTTTGCTATTAACCCCGAAGTCATTACTCCCCTTGACGCTAAGTCAGCTGGATTCAAGTAACCTGGGATATGCTTCCAACTTTCCGGCTTGACCAAACGCTGTATTTCTGCCACCCTGTGGCTAACGAATGTGGCTCGTTGGGGGACCGGCAATCCATGCGAGGGTTATTTTGGAGTCAGTCCAAGCGTATTGTTTTATGTTTCGTAGCTCCAAGACACTTGCTGTGTAATCCAACAGTTTGGCCAACATTACGGCTCCACAGAGTTCAAGTCGTGGCAGTGTCTGCGTTTTCACTGGCGCTACTCGGGTCTTGGATAGGAGTAAATGGAAATTAATTGTGTTTTGAGCATCGAGAACTCTGAGGTATACTGCTGCACCATACGCTTTCTCGGATGCGTCACTAAAACCATGTAGCTCAAGTTCCTTGTTCTTCTGGCTTGTGTGAATCCACCTCGGAATGCGAATCCTTTGGAGTTGCGACAGATCTTCCCGGAAGGCCATCCATTCCTTGTTCAGGTCGAGGGGAAGCGGATCGTCCCAATCCAAACCACGCTGCCAAAGTTGCTGCATTAATATTTTTCCCTTTATGATGACAGGCGAAATCCATCCGAGTGGGTCGAACAGCTTGGCAATAGCGGAAGGCACGTTCCTTTTCGTTGGTGCCGCAGAATCTGAAGGGATGTGTCCAAACGAAAGCATATCTTCGCTTGGAAACCATCTTTTGCCTAAGGCCTTTATGTTGCTGACCGATGAATCCGAGTTAACAGGTATGGAAAAGCTTACTTCCCTGTGTTCCATTGGGATTTTGTTTAAAATCTCCTCCGAATTACTCGCCCATTTCCGCAAAGTGAAGCCTCCCGCCCGCTGTAAGCTGTTGACTTGCTGAAGTTGCTCTACTGCATCTTGTATGCTGTCAGCTCCTGCAAAGAGATCATCCACATACATTTCTTCCTTTATAAGACGTGCTCCTAGAGGAAATTTCAGCTGGTCATCCTCCGCCAACTGGTTGAGTGCTCGAATCGCCAGATAAGGGGCACATGTTGTGCCTTATACCTGTGGTATACCTTAATGGGTTCGGTGTCACAGTTCCGCCATAAGATCATCTGGTAGTAAGAGCCTTCAGAGCAGACCCGAATTTGTCGGTACATCTTCTCAATGTCCGCGGTGAATGTGTATTGATGTCTCCTCCACCGCAGGACAATATCCATCATGTCTATCTGCTTCTTTGGACCCTTCATCAGATGCTGGTCTAGGGAAGTTCCATCTGACGCTTTGGCTGCAGCATCAAATACCACTCTGAGCTTCGTTGTAGAACTCGACTCCTTGAACACCGCGTGGTGCGGTAAGAAGAAATGCTGCTGTGTCCTAAGAACTTTGCCCGTGTTGACGTCAACTTCTTCCATTTGTCCGAGCTCTAGATACTCGTTGATGCATCTTGTGTACTCGTTCCGGAGTGTGGTGTTCAGTGTGAACCGTCGTTCTAGTTGAACAAGCCTACGCAAGGCTCCTTGCGTCGAGGATCCAAGCGCAGGCCTGTTCCCTCCCTTGAATGGTAACGACACTTCGTATCGTCCATCTTGCAGCCTCTTCATTGTTGCCTGGAAGAAATTCTTGCATTCTACGTCTTCGTCTGTGCGTTGCGTAATTTGAGGTACTTCTTCGATTTCCCAAAATCGTTAGAGCTGCCGGTCGACATCTACTATTTGGTGAAAGTTTTGAATAGATTGCTTCGGTTGATAGACCTTGCCCATTAAAAGCCATCCCAGCATCGTGTTCTGTGCAATAGGGGACATTGGTTCTGCGCCGCGTGACACTTCTGGGTGAATGATCTCCGCATAAACCTCATCGCCCAACAGGAGATCGACTTCTGCCGGCGTGTGGAATGTTGGGTCGGCCAGACGTAAACCTTGAATGTGGCTCCATGTTTCCGGTCTTAATTTGTGGGCCGGAAGAAGACCAGTCAGCAACTCAAAAATTAAAGCTCGGGTACTTGTGTTGTAGCCCGAATGCAAAGCTCCAAGTGTCAGCTCTACGTAGCCATGACAGGCGCCACTGCTGACTTTCCCTAACCCTGAAACCTCGACCGAAATTGCCTTGGACTTGAAGCCCAAACGTTTCGCTGCCTTTTTAGAAATAAAAGATGCCTCAGACCCCGGATCTACTAAGCCTCGTAGCACGATGTCGATATTGGAAGATGTCTTGACTCGAACTAAAGTAGTCGCTAACAAAACATCAGGCTGCGTTTTTTGTGTTGCGAGGTGATTATTCACTTGACCCGTCGGTTGATAAGGTTCAGCATTAGTAGACAATTGTGATTGTGAAGGGTTGTTTGAATGTGGATGGGTGTTGAGTGTACTTTGCGCTGGATGTATTGTGTGAATTGTATTGATTGTATTTGTGTTGGGAATTCGAATGTGGGGGAAATTGCAAAAGGGTATGTTGCGGTTGCTGACAAATGTAGCATCGTACTCTACTGGTGCATTACTGAGTGCTGTGGCTGTACGCCAAACAATTTTCGCACACTCCTAATTTTTGAATTGCATTCCTGCGGGAGTTAATCTCCATTTTACGGAATCGATTGTACGTTCGTATGGGATGTGCGCCTTTTTGGCAAATCTTATAACTGAGCTGAGTTTTCGTTGTTGATTTAATGTGAAGTGCTTTCGCTTTAAATGGGGGTACTCGACCAAGCTTGCTGCTATCTGCAGCTTGTTGAAACCCAACGGCTTCCAACGTCCTGAACCTGCTTTCTAGAAATTCTTTAAAAGATTCGAATTTCGGCAGTTCCTTTGTATAACCTTGTTTATCTTCCCATAATTGTTGGGTAAGAATAGGTAATTTCTTGGTGAGTATAAAAATGATGATGGTATCCCAATCATCCACTGGAATGCCGAGATTCTTTAAAGCATGACGACATTCTACCGAAGTGTCCAATAGCCTTTTTAAACCAACAGACGTCTCCGTAGTCAGTGATTCCTGACCGAAAAATGTCTGCAATTGCGCATTGACAATAAAACGCTTGTGGTCATAGCGTGAGGTGAGAATATCCCACGTAGGTTTGTAGTTACTACTGGCAATTGTCAGATGTTGAATCAATCTTTCTGCTTCGCCTCCTACACTTGATTTTAAAAAATGAAGCTTTTCGACATCAGTTAACGACGCGTTTTTGTTGATCAGAGCATCGAACAAATCATGAAAGGATTTCCAATTCTGATAATCTTCCGTGAAAGTGGGTACATTTATTTTCGGTAAAGTTAAACGGTTCTTATCACTAGTACTTAACGTAGCACTTACCGGTTCTTGGACCGTTGCTTGTATCCTGTCCAAACTATCAAGCAATGATGTTTTATAGTCTAAATATTTCTCACGCACCTTCTCGTAACTTTCTTCCAGCTCCTTTACCATTTCCGGCTCTGCAGCTGTACATAATTTTTCGTTCTTTCCTTGACAGAACGTTTCGCAAAATTGTCGCTATCCTTAGTGAGTTGTAGCAGCAAGCTTGTTTGAATTTTCAGAATCGCCGACATTATGAAGACAAAAAAAATGAAACGCGTAAGAGAAAAAAAAAGGTGGGTATGTATTTCAACTTACGTTTGCGTTCAATTTGCTCTTTTAAATATTGTAATTTCTTCAGCAGTTAACTGTTGCTGTTGATCCCTTTGTTCAGCTGCACTTACTGTTTTTATCCGTACTGAAACGATGAACGGTGACTCCAACGGTGATTTACTGGAGTATCCAACGATGGTTAAGAGCAGTGAAATTCCACCGATGAACGAAATCTGCTTGATTTTACTGCACTTGAAATGTGCAAATGCTCACCTGTTGCTTGAATGATTTTTTTTTACGCGGCGCGGGAAATCCGATTTGCACTAGCAAAACTCACCAAATGTACGTTTTTTTTTGTTAATAAAGTTTTTTTAACATACACTTGTTAAATTTAGAATTGTTTATTTAAGACGCACACACGGATTATTTACTTAATCCAAAAAGAGTCGAAGGACCATCATATAAGTTAATTTGGGGGTGGAACAAAAGAAACCTTTGTTCTTAGCGAAAAGGGTATATATGTAATAAAACGTGCAGCTCTAAACGTTATAATTGCGGATGCCTTATTGCACTGATCACACCGAAATCTTGTGAAGAAGTGTCTTCTTTAATTGACATTTGACATTTATAATAATTGGTTAGCTTTAGTTTAGTTAAGTTTATTTTAGTACATAATTGTTGGTAAGGCAGTGAGCCGATAATGTAGATAATAATAAATTATTTTAATGCATGCAACTGATGGAATATTATTCAATCTTGAACACTCAAAAATCTTCGAAGACACTAGAAGTAAAGAAATAGGCCCATAATTATTGATAGCAGATTTTCCACCTTTCTTATATAAAGGTATAACGTCTGCTTGCTTTAGATCATCAGGAAAAATGCCACAGGAGATGCATTTGTTAAAAATATTACAAAGAATATCGCAAATGTTTAGAGCTATTTTTTTAACGAATTTATTTGAAAAACAGGTTGTTGTTGAAGAGTTCGAGTTTTTCAAAGAGTTAATAATTCTAAAAAGTTCAATGGACGTTATCGGTTCGGCAAAGAAACTATGAGGGAATGATTTATCGACAGCTGTGCAGTTACAGTAAGAGGATTCAGAACAGCTATCCGATACTACCTTAGTGCCAATCGAAGCGAAATACTAGTTGAATTGTTCAGCCAACACTTTGGGGTCATTAATGGTGACATCGTTGCATTTAATACTATGAACAGGTGGGCTGACCGAAGATTTATTCTGAATTTCTTTAAAAGTTGCCATTCTTTTCTAGAATCACCACTAAACACACTGAACCTGTTAGTATAATATTTGTCATCTTTTAAAATATCTTTACATAGTTGTTTGTAAGCACATAAGATATTGATATTATTCGGATATTTCGTTTTTTCTTGTTTATTTTTTTCTTTATTTTGATAACTAAGTCAGTGTTGATCCATGACTTTAATCTTTTCAATTTATTTCCGCTATTCCTTACTCTTTTCGAACAACGTGAGACATGCTTATTTAATGTAACAATGAAGCTACTGTAAACTAAAGAAGGATCATTTTCACATAGTACATTTTCCCAGCATTCATAACGTAGACTTAGCGCCCTGTTATCAATGATAAAACAAGGTGAGCAAGTAGTACCACTACTAGAACTCGTAACCGAACCGAACTGATCATACAATGATCAGAAATTTGTAGATCAAAAACGGTTCATAGCTCCGTTTGAGTAGTTCAGTTTGAGTCTTTCAGATTTGGAAAAACGGACCATGATCTGGTCAATGCAAGTGCCTGAAGAAATGCGAATAGGTCTATTTATACATGAATCTAGGCCACACGAAGCTAATCAAAATAAATAGTTGTCTACTCGCGTGGACTCACTTAAGATGTCTATATTTATATCCCCCAATAAAATTATGTCATTTGATGAATCCTTTGATAACAAATTTTCTTTTCCTCAAGGAACACATTATTTGAGTTAGAAGGCTCAATAAATCTATAAACACTTAACATTACCAACATCATATCATTCATTTTCACTTGTACCACATCGCAACTCTGCAAATTTTCATAGTTAATCACTACATTAAAATCAAATAACTCATTTTTAACAAGCACGGCCACACCCCCAGAAGCGTATTCATTATTGCAACAAGAAATAAATGTATACCTTTCAATACCATACAAAGATTTTTCTTCCTCATAAATCCATATTTCCGTTATCTGGACTTTGAATGCCCGCTCAGTATTCGGGACATTATTAAGAAATTTTTTTTCTAATTTTGTGCAAAGTTGAAGACCTTCTCAAACTATACTTCTTCCTTACTGTTATTTTCCGGATTTTTTTCGGCCTTCGAAATGTAAGTTCGCGTAAGCGTAGGTTCCAAAAGAATTCTGTTTCGTGTGCGTTGAAAACTTGATCGGCGCAGAATCCATCATCTTCAATAATTTTAATCAACTTTTCAGGAAAACGTTTTCTTCATCTGCTGATGCAACCTGGCCGGTAGTCTTCACGTTGTGAGAAGCATTCCTTTTTAGAAAACTCGTCAGCCATCCTGTGCTCGCTGAAAATTCTGTACCAGACTGAGTGCAAGAAGAAGTAAATGGCTCCACTTAGCTACTCTTAATAGAAAACATTTTTTTTTTGTATTAAATTACCATCTAAAGGAATCCTTTTTTTGTAAGTTCTTCAATCCAAACCACCAGCGCTTTTTCAGTTTTTTCAATTATAACACTTCTAGAATATGAAGAAAATTTGGAACTAAATACATACCGGATATTACAGACTGCCTTATTGAAACTTGATTCTTTCTTACTAATCAATCTAAAATTGCAATTTTTATTTCTAAGGAAATTGCCTTTCGTTGCCTTCGTTTTTTTCCATCTTCAAACAAATTTTTATTTTAAAATTTATGAAGTTAAAGTTTAACAACCAAACGCGTCTTTACTCAACGAAAGCATTAGCTCAAGTGATTATTCATTCTCACACAAATAGCATTGAGCATATGTAACTATTGTTTGCTTGTTCTGTATAGAAGAAATATTTAAAAAGGGGAATCCCATACAAAATTCTATAAAAAAACAGTGTATAACTTCAAAATCTTGTACAAAAAATCAGCATTAGATTCTCGGGAAAAATCGCATAACTTTAAAACCGCTTAAAAAAACGAATAAAAGGAGAATTGAGTGTATTAGTGTTACCGAGGTTCGACTTTGTATGTAGAGATCAATTTTGTTCCTTGATTGAATTTAAGTTTGAAGCTAAATCGATTTCTAATGCAATATCTAAGTGCGTCGATAATCTTTCAATGGCGTTTAACACTTGTACTTTTTTTGCTTCAGGTAGATCAGGACTCAAAGTCAGATCACTGTTCGATCTTTTTTTAAAGAAAAAATTCTACTGTGGTTCTGAAGACCTAATATATCGGTATTACTATTTCTTGCAAAATACTCCCCACTTACGACTGCCGTACTGCCTTATAGAATTTCTCTCCGTCAACGCTGAACACCCACCATCTCTACATAATTTTCTCTCTTCTCTTAATACAAAATATTAATCTCTTTACGAAGATCATTTACGATTTGAACCAATTTAATATTTTCCTGTTGAAGAGAGTGTATCGTAGAGAGCAATAGCATTTTCAGTACTCATAGCATCTAGTTCGTTGTACACAGTCTCTAGTGAAATCGCGGTTGGGTTTATCATGATTTAACAGCAATGTTTGCTGTGTGTGTTGTTGTTATTGTTGTTTTTGCTGCTGCAGATCGTGTGTTTTTTGTTGGTGGGAGTGCTGATTTCTGTCTTCATTACTCTGCTTAAGAGATGATGTTGGAGTCTCCGATGAAGAGAGAGACGAATCACCAATATATTTTGCCCTGGTAAGAGGCGGAGGGTGGAGGGAACTTCTTTTCTTAAAAGTGCAAGTCGTACAGCGAAACTCCTTATTAAAATTTTGCAAAAATTCAATATCACCTGGTAGAATATTCACACAACTACAGTGAAAGACCCACACATTTTATCTTGGGCTGATTTCGTTCCACTTTTAACATGCATATGCACGGCATACTTATTGATAACAACGATTTGTTAAAAAAAGTAGACAGAGACTAATCACAGTACGTGTTGACCCCACGACACTTGACTGCTGCCATTTCTTGCGCACTTTTCTTTTGTCGAGGAAAAGTCCTTTTATTTCTGGAGGAAGACTTGGTTCATTATAATTGGGTATTTTTTTACTGCGAGGAGTATTTTTCCAGTCTACTTTCTGGATGTTAATAATAAACTCTTCAAGTTCGAGTTCTAACTCTAAAGTTGTTTTTAAGAACCCATTTAGACTAATGTTTTCCTCACAGTCATGTCTAAGACTTTCCCAGTCAGTTTTGCTATCTGTCAATCTCGGTGCACCTTCCACTTTCCTTAATTTATTGCTTATGGCTAAGATTACAGGTGAGTGGTCGGAAGAAAGGCCAAATCTTTCTTCTACTTTCACGAAGTTTGTAGGTACCCCTTTAATAATAAAAAAGTCTACTAAGTCGGGTACTTTTGCCGTATCGGTGGGCCAATGTGTCGGTTTTCCTGATGAGTGGACCCCTAGCTCCATTACGACTTTGTACAACAGTCTTCCTTTTGTTGAATTTTTACGCGAGCCCCAAAAGGTTTGCTTGGCGTAAAAATCACCACCAATGATGAAACTCGTTCCAAATTTATCGAAAAGGCCTACAAGGACATCCCTTGTGGGCACGCATCGCGGGGGAAAATATGCAGATGCTATGGTCAGATACGATGTCTTGTATTTTTAACTGACACTTTCAATTCACATTTCAATTTCTGTAATTGTTTTCATTAAGTGCTCTATGTTGTTTCAAATAAATAAGGAGGATCCCCCTCTGGCTTTTCCGGAGGGATGAAAAGCGTTGTACGCACAAAAGCCTCTTATTTTAAATTGGGACTCCTTCGTCAGGTTGGTTTCAGATATCAAACACACTTCAACGTTAGTGTTACGCAAGAATATCTTAAGTTCATTGCTTTTATTTTTTATTCCATTGGCATTCCATATTAATATTTTTATCGTACATTCCATATTCATATATTGCGAGAAGATCTATGTTGGTTACTAGGCTTAGGCTCAAGCTTGCTAAGTTTGTCAAAAATTGTTTTATTTATCGCTGCCTGCTCGTCAAGTTTAGCAAGTATCGTAACGAACACTTGCGGAATCGGGTCTGCCGAATCGGCAGGTTTATGCTTACCGATAATGCTTGGGCATACGTCAGTGTCTTTGAGGACTCTGGCTTATCCTCCATTTTACGCTGGGAAGATTTAATTTTCCCCACCTTTTCTGTTGTGCCCTCATTTACTTCACTATTTTCATTGCATTCGCTTTTTTTTTTATTGTTTTTGCGTTTTGGTTTCGACGGCTTTACGTTTTGATGTAAAGAGTCACGTCTTTTTTGTAGCACTTTGGCAACCTCGCAGCCTCTATAATTAGCTGGCTGTTTACCTTTGCAATTTGCACGTATAGCTGTCGTCTCTTTCCTAATATCACAATTTTCAGAGATATGATTTCCGGCGAACTTTTCACACAGGATATCCTCATCTTGTTCCGTTTTCTGCTTCATCTTCTTTATGATATTGACGGCGTCAATAATTTTCAAGCATTTTGCTTTATAATAATAATAATATGGGTGGTGCGACAGTCCGAGGTGGACCTGGGCCTAGCTTCTCAGCAACTACTTGTGTTGTGCGTGCTATTGTTCTTTCACGCGTGGAAGGGACCTACAGTTTAATGCCGACTCCGAACGGCGAAGTTGAGAAGTTTTTTCTAGACAGGAATACTCTTTGAGCATTCTCAGTGACTCGAAAGAGGTGGAGCCGAGAATTATGATAGATGGTAAATTCGGGTATCGAACCTGGCACCCTCTGCGTAGGAGTCTACGCACTTACTCACTACGCCACGGAGACCCACTTTTGCTTTATGGTCGTCTATAATGTCATCCATATTGCATGAAGGGTGGAGACCTCTGGCTATGACACAGAGTGAGCTTTCTCGCTTGTTTTGAAAGGTGTACCACTGTTTTTGTTCCTTGTTCAGTTCTTGTAACAATGCTCTATAGCTATCGGGGTTAGTAACGTAGTCTTTCCAGGCGTTATTCCGAAGCAACGTTACTTTAAATTCTGACGTTCCTTTGATGAGACGGAGCAATGTATTGTAGTCCGTCATATCAACGACGTTTACTGTTGGAGGGGCGTGCTTTCTCTTGTACTCGCTTTTTTAGTAGCCGATATTCTTTCAATTCTTCCTTTTGACCTTCAGGTCAAGAGACGGCTTTGCGTTTCTCACTGGGTCTTTTCTTTCTATGAACAGTTTGTTTCCCGTTCCAGATCCTCTTCGTCCGTTGTGTACCTTATACCTTGGACTGGTTACAGGAGCGGTGACCTCATTTTCCTTTTTCCATTCTGAGCCCTTAAGGGCTCTTTTTTCTGCCCTTAGCGTCTTTATTTCTCTTGTAAGCTCTTTGTAGAGAAGTCGAATATCGAATTCATTAGTTTCGTGCGGAGCTCTTTATTTTCCTCCTCAAAACTTTTAAATTTCGTTGAGTACATGCGGTTTTGTATTTCCACATCCGGTGGACCTCTTTTTTCGGACATTCGTGGTCTTGATGGTGGAGACCGGATTACCCGTGAGTTCTACGCGAAGGGATTTATTAAATGCAATAACTGGCTCTCGCCAGAATCCTTAGAGCCTGTCTCCAAAGAGGGGAATTAATCTGTTTGTTTTGTTCATTGCATGTTTTATGTACACTATTTAAACCCATATACGATGGGTGGATTTTTAGAAACATATTTCATTAACAAAATTTTAAATTATGGGTACAAATATTACATTAAATATATATAACAAGAAAAGAAAAAAAGAGGTAGATATAGCATATGAAAATTAGATAGTTTTTAGTAAGATAAAAGTGAATTTAATAGTTAATGTCATGTTCATATTAAGTGCTGCAACTATAGAAATCAGTTAGTTCATGTTTAAAGCGATTCTCACTGTTAAGGCTTTTTATTCTAGGAGGTAGTTGATTACAGAGGTGAATTGCATGAACAAAAAACTGGCGTTTGCTGACCAAATATTAATGCCTAGGTGGGATTAGATTGTACGTTCTTTGAGATCTCACAAATTTCAGCTTTGAATACAAGCATTCTGGTGTTTTGTTTTTTATTAATTTAAACAAAGCAAGAACAGTACGGCAGCCAATGATTTGCTTCACATAGGAAAAGACGTGATCGTATCGTCATGGATTGAAAATATACCTGGTACAGTTGTTAAATACTACATTTAATTTTCTATTCGACTCATAGTCCAGATTCGAGAAGAGTTCACATCCATACAAAACAATGGGTAAACATATGCCTTAACTAATTTTAATTTCACTTACGTAGGTAGATGTTGTTTTGTTGGATTTAAACCATGAAGAATACTATATATTTATAGTCGAATATCGAATTCATTAGTTTCGTGCGGAGCTCTTTATTTTCCTCCTCAAAACTTTTAAATTTCGTTGAGTACATGCGGTTTTGTATTTCCACATCCGGTGGACCTCTTTTTTCGGACATTCGTGGTCTTGATGGTGGAGACCGGATTACCCGTGAGTTCTACGCGAAGGGATTTATTAAATGCAATAACTGGCTCTCGCCAGAATCCTTAGAGCCTGTCTCCAAAGAGGGGAATTAATCTGTTTGTTTTGTTCATTGCATGTTTTATGTACACTATTTAAACCCATATACGATGGGTGGATTTTTAGAAACATATTTCATTAACAAAATTTTAAATTATGGGTACAAATATTACATTAAATATATATAACAAGAAAAGAAAAAAAGAGGTAGATATAGCATATGAAAATTAGATAGTTTTTAGTAAGATAAAAGTGAATTTAATAGTTAATGTCATGTTCATATTAAGTGCTGCAACTATAGAAATCAGTTAGTTCATGTTTAAAGCGATTCTCACTGTTAAGGCTTTTTATTCTAGGAGGTAGTTGATTACAGAGGTGAATTGCATGAACAAAAAACTGGCGTTTGCTGACCAAATATTAATGCCTAGGTGGGATTAGATTGTACGTTCTTTGAGATCTCACAAATTTCAGCTTTGAATACAAGCATTCTGGTGTTTTGTTTTTTATTAATTTAAACAAAGCAAGAACAGTACGGCAGCCAATGATTTGCTTCACATAGGAAAAGACGTGATCGTATCGTCATGGATTGAAAATATACCTGGTACAGTTGTTAAATACTACATTTAATTTTCTATTCGACTCATAGTCCAGATTCGAGAAGAGTTCACATCCATACAAAACAATGGGTAAACATATGCCTTAACTAATTTTAATTTCACTTACGTAGGTAGATGTTGTTTTGTTGGATTTAAACCATGAAGAATACTATATATTTTGGATACGGTGTGGTTTATATGGGTGTTCCTATTAAAACCTTCATTAAATAGGACGCCCAGATTTTTAAACTTTTGTACGGGAGCGATGGCAGTGTTATTGATTATAAGATGTGATGCTGAAAGGACTGAGGGTATTCTATTGAAACACATAGTTTTAGTTTTAGATTGGTTATGTTATTGTATGTTAAGACAATTTTGTTAAGACAATTTTGTTGGGACCATAAATAAATACTATTAATATCACTATTTAGTTCGTCCATAGCCGATAACTCATCAACAAAGACTTTTAAGGAGTGTACCACCATATCATGTGCATAGATATGGTACTCACAGTTTTTTATACTTTGATACACTTTTTTATATACGTTGCTTTGTTCAGAAGGCTGCAGGTGGAATCGGAATTTGTCGAGACTTAAAAATAACCCAGCATATACAACTGGTATGCAACCGGCATCCGCTTTCCCTTCCCGTGGTGCTTTGTTTCGCAAACCTCGTGGAGGAAAAGTGTTCACCAAGATTGACCTTTCGGAGGCTTATCTTCAGATCGAGTTGGATGAACCGTCCAAGGAATATGTGGTGATTAGCACAACTTTTGGTCTCTTACGATTCAATCGGTTACCGTACGGAGTGAGCAGCGCCCCAGGTGAGTTCCAAGGGGTAATGGAACAAATGTTCGCGGATCTCCGGGTGGGCATTTATGTCGACGACATTGTCATCGTGCGCACCTCAGAAGCGGAGTATTTGATAACTTTGGAAGCGGTTTTGAAGAAACTAGTGGAAAATGGATTTCGCTGTCAAATGTCTAAGTGTCTAAGTATCTGAGTCATATGCTCAATTCTAACGGAATTCGTCCCTCCGAAAAACACTTGGACGCTCTTCGCAACCTACCACGGCCAACAGACGTCATAGAACTGGAAGCAATTATCGGTAAATTAAACTACTATAACCAAATCGAATAATTTCGAACTTTTCGCAGGTAGGAGGTAGAATGCACTCCGTGGTAAAGATGTGAAATGGGTGTGGTCTCAACAACAAGAGACCGCGTTCGAAAGTTTGAAAGAGAGCATTCTAAAACCGACTTGCCTGGTACATTTTGATGACATCTTACTAGTGATTTTGGCGACCGATGCCTCAAGCTATGGCATTGGAGCCGTGGTGTCTCATCGATATCCTGATGGCGCAGAAAGGCCGATCGCGTTTGCCTCTAAAATGGTGGATTGCCATCAGAAACTGTATAGCAAATACAGAAGGAGGCCTTGTCGATAATTTTTGGCGTAAAGAGATTCCACTGCTTTTTATATGGTCGCACTTTCGAATTGCAAACTGACCACAAGCCTCTGACTGCAATATTCAATCCGAGTAAACAGATTTCGGAAATGACCAGGCGGCGTCTTAGGAACTGGGCTTTAACAAAATCAAGTACCGTCCTACAGTCAAACATGCCAACGCTGATGCGTTTTCAAGACTTCTAGTTTGTCCAGATGTTTCTTTCAACAAGCTAGGGGAGCTCTTACACAAGGTCAACACTCTACTTCTAGGGACTTGGACAGCATTCCAGTTATTGGGAAATTTACAGCTAAGGACAGACTGCTGAACAAGGTTTCCGAATATAACAAGAACGTAAGTTGACTTTATCTGTTCATAATAACCTTATTCTTTTGACTTCAGATTATGATCGAGTCGTCATTTCGGAGGCTCTGCAGTCCAGAGCACTTAAGTAAGTTCATGAAGGTCATTAGGGATGTTCGCGAATGAAACAAATGTCCCGGCTCTATATATGTGGTTCGTAAGCATGCACAAGTAGATTGGAAAATTGATAGCAAGCTGTGTCATATGCCAGACGGCGGCGTCGGATCCGAAAAGAGAGTATGTAAACTGGCAACCTTCGGATAAACCTTGGCAAAGCGTCCTTTTTTCAACAAAATGTGGATGATTTGTGTCGACTCATTTTCAAAGTTTTCGTTTGTAGTATCGCTTTCCTCAGTAACGTTGGCGTCCACTGTAAGAGCATTGTAGAAGATTTTCACCATTGAAGGACTCCCGAAAACAATTGTGACAGAAAACGGTGCGCAGTTTACCGCTCAGGTGTTTGAAGAATTTTGCTGCCATCATTCAATCCATTGCCGAACAGCACCGTTTCATTCAGCCTCCAGTGGTCAGGCCGAAAAGTTCGTGCGAACCTTTAAAGAAGTATTCAAGGAAATTTTCGAGGAGGATAAGTATTCAGACGTTGCAGTCAATGTGTTTCTCTTTGCGTATAGGTCGACTCCGAGCCTAATGTCACAAGTCTCCTGCGAAGCAGTTGCATGGGGAACAACACAGGAATTTGCTTTTATGTTTTCCGACCAACACAAAATGTCAAGACAAAAACACAAATTTCAAGACAAAAACCTACATTAACGTAATCAACACGTTATAGTACGGCAATGTAAGAAATTCAAGAAGTGGATCAAGGGGGTGATAGCTGATAAAATGTATGACATTCAAACTGAGAATGGATATATAAGACGCCATCAGAATCAAGTACCAAGTTCTAAACAAGACCAAATGGAAGCTAACCTCCATTCCAATAACAATAAAGTTTCTTTCACGTTTAGCCAAAACGATGATGAGAGTTTGTCCGACAATGTTAAAAACGAACTATAGCAAAAGTTCTTGAAACCGGAAACTGTCTCACAAAAAACTTCTAACTTAATCAGCCCGCGGATCTCGGAACTGAAGCTAATTCCTCATCGTTTCAACAAGAGCTTAGAAGATCCAAACGACTTAAAGTACCACAAGTGAGATTCCCTCAAGGATGTTCACATACTTTCATGTTATGTAATTATAGGGGAGGAATTATTGTAAACGTAACCTTAAATTTACAATTTACAAAAATAAAAATTTTCATCATTTCATCTCAACTTTGTTATTGCTACCTTATCAAATTTTAAATTAAAAGCAGACATTCTGAAATACGACGTTGTGGTGTTCATCTCTTCTCTTCATAGAGTCTGTAGAGACAAGGGAAAGTCTGTAGAAACATACCTTCACTCGCTAGTTGGCATTATATTGCCGCGAGCATAAGGAATTTACCCTTACTGCTTTTTTTGATATCGAGGGAGATTTTAACAACGTCGCCCCATGCAATTACCTCAGTGGTCTACCGGGTCGGAATCGAAAAGTCCGTAGTGACTTTTATTCACCAACTTCTCAATAATAGGGCAATACGCTCCAAGCTTGGTGATGCCATGATCTGCAGAGCGGTTAATAGAGGAACTTCTCAAAGTGGAATGCTATTTCCTCTCCTATGGAGGTAAATGAACTTCTACTAACACTGGAAAGAATAGGGTGCAAGGTCATTGCTTATGCCAACGATATTGCCATTGCGGCTTCTAGTAAATTAATATTCACAATTATGGATATCATGCAGTCGGCTATGGTCGAGTTAGCAAAATGGACTAGACGTTGCGGTCTAAGTGTTAATCCGTAGAAAACAGATTTAGTCCTCTTCACTAGGAAATACAAAATTCCTGCCTTCTATACCCCTAATATCAGGGAAGTCCACAGAAGCAACAGTACCAAATATCTGGGCCTTATTCTGGACGAGAAGTTAAATAAATAATGTGAATTATAACCGGACACTGAACTGAGAGAACTAAGTGAGATAAGCATCAGTCGGCTAGATCGCTTAGTCAAAAGCCTTTTCTTTTCTTTGTGGTAGCACAACCCACCTTTTAGGTAGTCAGCCACTCTAATCTAACCTAGTCCCTTCTCCATGTAGTGAAAATAACTCCTGACTCCACCATCACTGAGTTGTGATGGGAACTATCGAAGAAAAAGCATCGACTTATATATTAACACATTGTCAAAATTTTTGCATGAACAATTTTTGACTTGTTTGGCTGGCAGGGATAAAAATGTTGAGTCAAGAAAGTCAAGCAAATTGTTAAAAAAAAAACCGAGTAGCTTTGCAATATCTGGGGCAGAAAATGAAAAAAGTCTCTTTGGCTGAGGTTCCATGAATATCAAGTCTAGTAACCATAGTTTTTTGCACGAGACTTAAGGCTGAGTCTACTATAGTAAAAATGGTTCTTCTTGATGCATAAGACTCTCTTAAAACGAACTTTTCATCAGCAAATTCGGTTGCCATGGGCAGGAACAGTTGTTAATCACTTGGTTCTAGGTCGGGACAATAAAGACTACATAAGGGTCTCCCAACGATGTCTACGCCTGTCGTTGTCATTATAGAACCCAATTCTTCTCCAATGGTCCGAAGCTGATCGTTTCTGGGCGATTGCTTCAGTTATCAGTTACTATTCGATGGGTCATTGCTAACTCTAACAAACATACAGTAAGCCGTTAATACTGGCTAGAACACGACCGTTTTTGCTTAAAGTTGCCCTAAGTGATTCACTTTTCTTCACCAGTGAACATCTGTCAAATGCCACAAATGTGTCTATGTTGTTGCGATTGAACAGTGATTTGCAGATGAAAATTTGATCCATGAGGCTCTTTAGCGTTAATTCGTGTGGACCCATACACCAAGCTTTTTTTTGTAGCCGCCCTTGTTAAAATAGTCTCAAATGGTTTTTAGGGCAATGATAAGCTCCTGGGCTAACGAAATAGTGGGCATTGGTACATGCTGTTCAGGCTCGACGATTTCTATGATTTTATGGGCATTTTAGACAATTGGCCTTTCAGAGCGTGGTACATCTTTGACATCGAAATTGCCTGAATCGAGGGAAAGAAAACTGCGCATTATCTGTTGCTATATCAGGACAATAAACATTATTGATGTACACATTTTCAATTATACCGTATTTTCTCTTTGCTGGTGTCCATCTTTGGCTGAGTCAACCAGACACAAAACTTTCAAAAGCTTCAAAATTTGTTTTCACCAATTTGTACCATTTCCATTTCCAAATCGAAAAAGGCCAAACTACTAAATTCAGTGTGCAAGGAAGTCTGGTGTACTTAAAGCATGAGATGGGTGGCTCGCTAATAGGATTTCAGCCATTTTTTCCGCAGGATTTAACCGCTCACCCCTTAATTCTTACTTAAAAACAGTAATTCAAATGGCGTTTGTTCACGGCAACGGCAAATATACATTGATGATTGACGATGATTATAGTAGATTTTTGCGATGAAAACCAAACAAGAATCAATGCCTTTCTTTTAACTTTTATGTAAATAAAAGGATATGAATATGATATGAATACAATCAAAATGATTTCCTTCATATCTTGCAAATATAATACCCCAATACATTTTAAGTTGAATATTGAGCTTAAGATAAAAATGAGTTAAACGGAGTAGAAATAAGTTGCTACATAGCAGATGTATACAAATTAATAAATGAAGTAGATATACGTCATATGAAGTAAATTGTCATCCCTTGGCTGGTTGGATTATCGAGAGAAAATTTTGTGTTTTGATTGAGCTCTGAGAGAGAATTTAGTGTATGTGAACGATTTTTCACATGTATGCAGTTTGGACTATCGAGTCAGATGGAAAAATGTTCGAATTGTTTTAGCTTTGAGCGAACGATTTTCTCACTTGTATGCACTTTGGACTATAGATTCAGATGGAAAAGTGCTTGAATGGTTTTTGCGAGTCAGATGGAAAAATTTTTGAATTGTTTTTGCTTTGAGCGAATGATTTTCTCACTTGTATGCACTTTGGACTATCGAGTCAGATAGAAAAGTGCTTGAATGGTTTTTGCATTGAGTGAATGAATTGTTTTGGTCACAATGCCATTTCCAACATTTAATTTACTGTGTGTTCTGTTCGTGTGCGTTATGAAATGGGGAATTGAAAGTGTACGTGAGATGCAGAGATAATGGTTGCATATCTCTATCCTCCATTAATTCTGGGTTTCAGTTGCTGCTGGCTATATTATGGAGAAAAGCATAAGCTACAATGCACATTTATAATACTTTAACTAAAAAAGTCTGCATTCGCCTATTGAATTGATCCGAGCGAATAATATTGACGATTGGTATTAATTCAAACCAAATCATAAGGGCCGTAGTATCTTCTCTCCTTTCACGACAGTCAGTCCAGTATTAGTTCGATCACCATTATATGTGTCCGCTTTGAGAGGCTTAAACGATAAATGACACAGGCAATCGTCCCATCTTGTATACACACACACACACATACACACACAAAATCCCCGATTTCATCTCTTAACTTCTGATATTTCTGTAAGTTGAGACGAGGAGGGGTTGATAAACTCATGGCTTGTAATTTGAAAGCTTAAACCATAATTATAGTGAATGAAAGCAAATCCAGAAGTTGAGTTTAACTTTTGGTGAGCAAGATGACCCTTAAATAACTCGAGGTGCTTACTTTGAAGAACAAAAGGTTGCTGGAAACTTTACACCAAAGTCTTAGGGCGTTGGAATGGGAACAGATTCAATTTTTATGAATGCCCTTTTTCGTATTGTGGTTTGTAAGGTGAGTTATTTGCCATTGCATTGTTCTTTATCATTTATTTAGACGTGGAAGACTATCTGCAACGACAATAAGTGAGCCTTTGATGTATCTGATATTGCTGGCACTCTTCAAGTAAGCTAAGTGAGTGCTAGACGTGATACAGTTTTCTGTTGCCATAGTTTGGAAGTGTAAATTCCACGGGATAGTAAAAATCAATTCAAAGACAGTGACTTTATTAAACAAGCCTTTAGGAATAGTACATAAAAAACCATATAATCCCCTTTCGTATTCAAATAAAATTATCAATCATTCCCATAGTTTAACATCTCAGCCCCTTCCATGGATTTGTGCGGTCATTGTGGTGAGAAAATCCCCGACGAAGGTTACTTTGCTGTGTGCTTGTTCTGTAAGCAAGAGCTTTATTGCGTGTGCACTACGGTTACAGCAAAATCTTGGGGTATCATGGGCGTGATAAGACACGGTTGGAAGTACCAATTATGCAGAAATAGTTGAATAGAAATAATAAGCACAGTGGTATCTTTCCCCCCACCTCGACAGAAACAACCCTTAAAACGGATGAGAGAGTTCAGCAGCACCGTCAACTTAGCTAACAACGTCGCAAATGAGAGATTTCGTAACGGCAAAGTACGAAGAACTTAACACACACATGAATAAAATGAATGACCTTATACAAAATAATAGAAAATATAAACAAAGAGCTGAATGATCTCAGATAAAACAATAAGAAGAATGATATAATAATAAAAAACATGCAATCGCAGATTAACACATCAGAACAACAAATAATTAAAAACAATGTTGCTATAAAAAATATTCCGCCTTCCTCACAGGAAAACTTAATAGAAAT
The DNA here is from genome assembly GCA_964034865.1 of Eristalis intricaria. Taxonomy (NCBI): domain Eukaryota; kingdom Metazoa; phylum Arthropoda; class Insecta; order Diptera; family Syrphidae; genus Eristalis; species Eristalis intricaria. The sequence continues at coordinate 10,432,248 of OZ035874.1, forward strand.
TGTGAAAGGAATAATGAAACAAATAAACGACAATGATATAATATATATATTTAATAATTATATATTCAAAAACAAAAGATAGATAGATAGATAGATCTTTTATTTCGCATAATATTGATGACATAAGTATTGTTACCGCACATGTTACAGATTAGAGATATGATATTATAATATCTTCTTCTATAATATTTTACATGTAATTATGCAAAATTATGTTTTCAAAACAATTTGATTATACTTTGGAGGAAAATACGAAAAAAAACCTCCAACGTGAAAAAAAAACAAAAAACAAAAACAAAAGTATATAAATAAGTGAACAATACAATTTTAGTAAAGAAACAAGTTCTGTAATAAGTAAAATAAATAATAAATAAATAATAAATAAATAAATAAATAAATAAGCAAATAATTAAATATAACACAGTAACATTGAATAAACAATAGAGATTAAGTATCACTTAGAATATTAATAAGTGGGTTTTCAACAAAACTACAGCGTTCTTGGAATTTTAATTTCAGTTTCTGTATCCTATCAGAAATCAATTCAACATTCGCTTTTTTGTGTATGTCTTTAGTTGAGTGATGCCAAGGCAAGTTTAACATCATTGTAAGAAGTTTATATTGAGATACTTGCAATCTTTTTATGTGACATTTCGCACTGCTACCCCATACTTGACATCCATATAGCATAATGGTTTGAACAATCACCTTATAAATAATCATTTTATTTTCAAGTGAAAGTAACGATTTCCTATTAATAAATGGGTATAACATTTTTGTTGCTACCCCTACCTTTTTAATTGTTTTACTAATGTGATCATTAAAAGTTAGTTTCGTATCTAGATTAATACCCAAGTAACGTACGGAGTTTTCCCAATTTATAGACAATCCATTTAACTGCAATTGCCTTGTAGGAACAAAGCAGGGCTTTCTTTTTCGTGTAAAAAAGATAGCCTGCGTCTTTTCCTCATTCAACTTGATGTTCCATTTGCTGAAATATTTTTCCACAATTTTGATCACATTTGAGAGATTGCTCTCAATATTGAGAGCTAATTCGTTCAGTTCAAAAACAAAAAATTCACAATAATTGCAACATTTGCATCCAGTCGCGGTAACCGATTGGGAAGAAGGTATTAATGAAACAAGCATGAAATGTCTACATCTGTAAAAAATACAAAAAGTAAAAGAAAGCATAACCCATGGATGACATGCAGGACTTATGAAGTATAAAGAAGACTTTTCGCTACATACTAAACAAGGAAATCACAATGCAAAAAGCTCTTTTTTCACAAAACCAAGTTCAACCAGGTATAATCAGATCTCCGTAAGACAAGGAGCCTAATAAACGCGATAATGAGAAGAAAAAAGCCTAATGTTGATGAAACCATAATAAAAATTTCAGTGGTTAGATGTGTCTGAATAATCTCACTGGCGAATGTGCAAGAAACTTTAGTGAACACATTGTAAATATCGTGCACCATTGTGACTGGATTACATCGTTTCCTTTAAAAAGAACATTAGAGGGATCAGTCTTTATTCAAGCAACCAATGTATTTGAAATGTCAAAAATAATTGGTTCACTGGGCGAAAAAATAAATCGCCGGGCGTTGATAGAATTCGAGCTGTGAACATAAAACCTCACGTCGAAACTTTCGTACTTATTTTAGGCAAATTTGTTAATTTGAGTCTTACACAAGCAAGCATTCTTGAAATCTTAAAATCTGCAGTTATCAGGCCAATATACAAAGGAGGTGCAAGAAACCAACCCAAGAAGTACAAACCAATATCAATATTGCCAGTAATCGAAAAGTGCCTTGGAGAAGCAGTAATAAATAGGTTGCAGAATTTGATTGAAAAAAACTCCATCATCCACGAAAGTCAGCACGGTTTCCAAAAAAAGAAAAGCACTACTAGAGGAGCTCGCAAACTACATCAACGAAAGCCCGAACTGTTCGAATCCTAGTGAAAGCAAAGTTAATACGCTTTTATTTGGTTTTCGAGTCTGGTCCAGGCACCATTTGGTCCATTGCCATTTGCCGGGATCAAATTAACGGCACTGTCACTGGAGTGGTCAATAAGTGGTAGTAGTCTGACTATGGGTATTACAATGGACCAATATGGTCTAAGTGTGCTCGGACATTCAAATGAGCCAACCCTTTTCCATATGCCGACAATACAGCGTTAGTGGTATGTTATAGATCGATGCAGACGGCAACAGTAATAATGCAGGAGGAGTTCGATGATGCAGTAAAATGGTGTCATAATAACGGATTAGTGATCAACTCACCCAAAACAAAAATTTTGCACCTAAGACATCTGCAATTCAAGGCAACCGAACAACAATCTAAAGTAGTAATGATTCCTGCCGTACTTCGACCAGCTGTCCTATAGATATAGTAGAATGCTAGTATGCAAGTATCCTGCGCTAGTGGAATTCAAACTGAGGTATGGAATACTTGCTTTGGGCAATGCATCAGTCACATACATAAGAAAATTACAAAAACTGCAAAATGCTGGACTGACAAAAATAAACGTATTTTCTCATCAAAATTTTTCTGAGCGAGAAAGGTCTATCTGAGATATGGAATACTTGTCCATCAAGTGGAAGACATCTTCAAAATGACGCACATATTAGAATACTGCCACTATCCACGATTCATAATTTTAAAACAACTAGGGAAGAAGACAATTGAAATGCAGCTCTCAATCATTTCCTCAAGAGCTTAGAAGCATTAGAAATTTTAAGACTCGGAAAAAGAGCATAAAATACTTTATCTTAAATCAAAATTCTAGCTCTTGAAAATTAGATACAACTGCATCTAGGGCAGCCAACTTCAACAACGAAAGTTGAAATGTCATTTTTAAAATGAAATAAAAGCTATTACGTTTTGTGAATTCAAAGAGAAAATCAACAAATTACGGGAAAAGGACCTTAAATTGATTCTTGACCGAAAAGCTTATTGAGCATAGCTGGAAAGATCTGCAGTCTGGACATTCAACGATCCTACGCAGGTATGCCTCTATACCCATAGATACAGACCTCACTCTACCTAAACTCATCTTCGAGAAGAATTTTTCCACCAGCATACCGCCCAGATCTTACTGGGAGTCTGAACACCAGACGCTGGAAGGTCCACTGCGAATCTTCACAGACGAAATGAAGATGAATGCAGGTGTGGGTGTCTATTCCAAGGATGCAAATTTCCAGCCAAATTATCGACTAAGGATTAAGGAAGCCCTCTCCAGGCTGAAAAACAATGTAATATCGCGCACAGATATCATAATATGTTCCGATAGCCAGGCTGCGATCAAATCTCTGGATTCAGTCACTTTTGATCCCAAGACTTCCCTTAATTGCCGCCTATCTCTTAACGAGATGCCCAAGTACTTTAGCATCCAACTTGTGTGGGTGCCGGGACACTGTGACATTCCAGTGAATTCCAGAGAAGAGCACAAACTCCGTGCTCTTTCCGGGAGGAGACCCACCCTCCATGCCTATCGTTACTATAAAACATCTGCTAAAGCTTGAAGCGCTTACTCAAACAAACCGCGGATGGACACCTGGCACAGGATGTCTCATTACCAAAGAACTATGGCCTATGAGCGATCACAAGCGATAGCTTAGCTTAATCAGATTAAGCAGGCCAAACCTTAGATTATTGACGTTTTAACAAGGCATTGTGCCATCGGCACCCACGCCCCTATACTAGACCGTCCCTATAATAATTTCTGTAGAAGCTGCATCGACAAGAATGATGAAGAAACCAATGAACACTTGCTGTGTAATTGAAGTGCTCTCTCAACCCGTAGATTCAGACTTCTGGGAGTACATTTCTTTGTTAGTCTGGCTGAACTGAACAGCATCATAATCAGCCAAGCACTACTTGGATTGCGGAATAGGTATCCTTGATCCGCTTAATAACACAATGGGCATTCGCTTGGCCTTAGTCTGCTGTCCTTCTGCGCGGCAGTCAGCCACCTCAACCTAACCTAGTTCTTCCTTGAGCTCTGCCAAGGCAGGTCTTCTCATTACATAATTTGTGTCATATATGGCGCGTTATATGATCTAGGTATTTTTTAATTCCTTCACCACCTGCCAGAGTGAGTAGTTAATTTCTTTTGCAGATAAGTGTTTAAATTATTGTTTTTGGATGCTTTGATTTTCGCCTTTAACAGATTACATAATTGGTTCAGCCGAGTTTTATGCTGCGGCGAGCGAGTTTGTTACCATTTCTCACTTTCTTTCCGTTTTTCCTTTACCATTTCCTCTACTTCTGGTGGATGCCGTAAGACGTCTTTAATTGTCGCTTTTTTTCAATAAATTTGTCAAGTTAAATTTCTAAGTCAGTAATTTTGCAAGTAGTTCCTAAATGCTTGCCACTTTGTACGATGATTAATTAATTTAAGTGACTCGTATTGTTGAAACGACAAACAAAATAATATGTACTGCATCGAAGTTGAAAGGTTCGAGAATAACAATACACCGAGAGCAGTCACTTATCACTCGTCAAATATACTCACTGTGAACGCAAAATCCATCTGTGATTGTGACAATAAAAGGAGTTAAGTTGCAAGTAAATAACAAATGATTTTCATATAACCAGTCACGAGGATTAGTGATCAACAAGAGTGAAGAGTGGGATTATGTCAAAATAACATTCGGAGAAAGCGGCTTGAAATTTTTTGACAAGTGCATCAAAACAGCAGACGATCGGTGCAGTGATATGGGGTCATTCTCTTCTCGGCTTAATATTGAACGTATGCAAGAGCGAGCGGGAAGCAGAATGGTTCTCCGTAACCACGCAGTCAACGTAATCAACGTAAATATAATATAATAATATATAATATAATATGGGTGGCGCGACAGTCCGAGGTGGACCTGGGCCTAGCTTCTCAGCAACCACCTGTGTTGTGCGTGCTATTGTTCTTTCACGAGTGGAAGGGACCTACAGTTTAATGCCGACTCCGAACGGCAAAGTTGAGAAGCTTTTTCTAGACAGGAATACTCTTTGAGCATTGTCAGTGACTCGAAAGAGGTTGAGCCGTGAAATATGATAGGTGGTAAATTCGGGTATCGAACCTGGCACCCTCTGCGTAGGAGTCGACGCACTTACCCACTACGCCACGGCGACCGACTAGTAAATATAATATTGTGTCTATTATAATGTTGAATGTTTTCCTGCCGTAAGACACAACGAACATGGCAGAGTAAGTGGTGGAATTTTCTGTGCAATTAAGAAGAGATAGTTTTTTTTAAATTTGAAATAATTGATAGTTAGTATGGTAATTTATAATCATGACTGTTGCTACATTATACCTACATACACTGCAATAATCGGCTTGAGGAGTATCATAGTCTTCTAAGTTTTTTGAATGACACTCTAATATCATGATTGTGGGAGATTTAAATGCAAGAATAGGCAGGTTTCAGAACTCAGCATCACTGTTAAGACATTACAGATGCAATTTTCAAAATGTGAGACATTCTTTTAATGTTGTGCTTAACGCTAATGGTAAACTTCTTGTAAGTCTAGTTGAGGACTTAAGCTTTGTTGTGGTAAATGGGGCCACGAATGCCGATTGCAAAGGTGAACTAACTTTATGTTTGGTCAAGGTTGTTCCGTGATAGATTATTGTTTGGTTAAAGGTGAAGATTCGATTAGTGGATAAGTTTGAAGTTTTAACAGCTAAGATTTCAGTTTATTTGCCGAGAGTGACGACCTTTAGATTTCAAATCTTGAGTCTAATCCTTCATGCGTATCTTTGAAGAAGATAAAGTGGACCAAAAACTAATTTCTATTTGTCAGCAAATGATAGTATTACTATCACAGTCAATCACAAGCTCCGCTTGCCCAAATTTGTACCCGCCTGGCCCAGCTAGTTCAACGGAGTGGTTCGATGGTGTGTGGCGAAAACCAACAAGTAAGTCTTTTGCGCTCCTTAACTTATTTAGAAAAACCAACGCCAATGTGTTTAGGCTTTTGTACGTAGTGGCAAGTAAGAAGTAGAATGACATTTGTAGGATTAAACGAGCGGAGTACTAGTAGTACTACAATGTCTCGAAATCTTCTTGGAAAACTTTTAGACTGCTAAGTGGAGTTAAATCAGAGAGAACTTGTACAATAGGCTCTGAAATATTGGCACATCTTTCTTCTAGCTATCTTAAAATATTACTAAATCTTTACAGGAAGATATTTGATTCAGAAGTTTTTCTTAAACCTGTGATATACGCTATTTTTAAAAAAAGGCGATAAGTTTTAAGTTTAAGTTTAAAATTCATTTTTATTTTTTAAATTCTTGATTCTTAAAACTAGACAAAAATGATTAAATCTATCTTACTATCTAAACAATTCATGTTCTTAAAATGTATCTTACTGACCCTTCGCAGGTGCTCTAAAATAATCTAAACTTACTTATATATTTGCCTTTCAGCGTCTACTACTAATATTGTTTTTTTGCAGTCTATATGGACAATCTTTATTGTTTTTGCTTACTGGCCAAGAAAACTTAGGAAAAACTTGGCGCTCTAAACATTGTTTTTTAAATTTTCTTAAAACTAACTAACCCTAATTCTAATGCACTTAAACTATGTCCGTGACATTGCGGACGTGTGTACAAGGGCGTGTACGTTACTTATATGCTGGACATATATAATCTACACGTTTTTGTACACCTTTTTTTTTTTTTTTTTTTTTATTTTTTTTTCTTTTTTTGTTTTTTTTTTTTTTTTGGTTTTTGTTGTTTTTTTTTTTTTTTTTTGTTTTTTGTTTTTTAATTTTTTTTTTTTTTTTTTCTTAGTCTAACTTAACCTAACTTAAATCTATGTAAGTGGGCTGTTGTCCAACAGACCGACTATCCGATCAGGCGTTGGCGATGGCGGAGACTGGTTCTTGTGTAACCACCAAAAGAAGTGCCGCTCCTTTGCACTCTCCCTCCTATCTCGAGCGGGGATCGCTCTACTGAACCGGAGTTGATCCTCGTGTTCCCGAGCGATATCCGATTCATAGTGGAGTCGCCTGTCAACTGTTCGGCGTACAGCGTGGAAGATTATAGGACATCCACTCATGTCCTGAATCAGATTTAATGAATCTAAATAGAGGAAAGCCTCAGGTGGAATAAAGCCGGTGTAGCGCGCCCTTTCATGATACATAAAGTTCGGGTAATAAGCCCCGAAGATCAGACTGTTGGTAGATATCATACTCCTTGCAATGTGTCGTCGCGTTAGTGAAATTATAAAATTGTCTACTCTTTTCACGTTAGCCCTGTTGTACAAGACCTCGTTGCGATAGTACTTCTTGTACTCGGATTCAGGTGTCCGATACAACCGGAGACAGGTCCTAAGACACCGTCTCTCGAACACCCTCATCATTTCCATCTGGGAAGGGCTCACGTTGAACCAAAGGGGACAACCATATACCATGATGGGCCTTATGAGGGCCATGTAGCAGATTACCTTCACCCTGGTATCAAGTTGGCTGCTGTAAAACAGCTTTCTTGCCACAGCAAAGGCTTTTCTAGCATTGGTCAAAGCCTTCTCTATATGTTTGTTAAAATATAGAAAATGATCCAACCAAATGCCGAGATATCTGACTACACTTTTCACGATTAGCGGTTGGCCCTGAGGGTCAATAATGCAGAACTCTTTCCAGTTCGCACGCGTATCACTTGAGGCCCTGTGCACCGGGGCACGGAAAAGAACAGTTTCACATTTTAGGAAGTTGATAAGCAACTTCCAGTCATTACAATATCCAATTATTTTATTTGCATCCCGTTGGAACAGGGTGTTTATGACTACTACCTTCGGTGCTGATCTGTAAGCTACTAGGTCATCGGCATACGCGATAAGGTGCGGCATAGACCATAGAAGATCTGCAGTAAATATAGAAAACAATAATGGGGATCCTACAGCCCCCTGTTGTAGACCGTTTTCTATACTAAATATTCTACTTGACGTTACGCCGCCACATTTCACGACGAACTTCCTACCTGTTATCATATCATAAATCATGTATAGCAATGGTTTATTCAGCCTAAGTCTGACCAACTTAAGGAAAAGGCCTTCTAACCAGACGGTATCAAATGCCTTTTCCAAATCGAACAGACAGGCACCCGTACACTGTTTTTTATCCATATTCCATTGTATGTCGGAAACCAACTTTGCAGCAGCATGCACTGTCGAATGCCCTGCCCTAAATCCAAATTGGTTGTCCGGTAGAATATTATTGTCCTCGACCCATGTCTGCAGAGCTCGAACGACAATCTTTTCAAATGCCTTGCTGATGCAAGGAAGTAGACTTATCGACCGAAGATTAGACGGAAAGCTTTTGTCTTTATCCCGTTTAGGGATTGGTTGCACTACAGCTATCTTCCAATGTTCCGGGTAATGTGCATTACTAAGCGCATTGTTGAACAGTGTAGTGTAAATTTCCACTGCAGCCGGAGGGAGATGGTTGAGCACGATGTTCGGGATACCATCTATCCCAGCCGATTTCTTGTTCTTAATGGATTTAAAGACCCCCTGGAGATCTTCTTGCGTGATCACTATGTGATTTGCATCGTTGGCGATGACATTATTTGCCGTATTTACGTCATCGAATCTGGTGAAACCCGGATTCTCAGATCGCCATCGACTGATCTCCTCACGGAGATAAAAGTGATTTACCAGGGCTCTGTTCTCTATATCGCGATTTGGTTGACTGACGTCGTTGACCTTGTACACTCTCTCGAAAACAGCGCCTATGGTCTTAACCTTCTCTTGGGGATCTTCGACCACGAAGAATTCGTCATCTAGCACGGACTCATCTGGATCTATATCAACTGATGTCAGTAGCTGTGTGTTGTCGTTTGTTCTCGGAAGTCGGACGATCGGAATGTCATTTTGATCTTTCCTCCTGAATAATTTATTTACTTGCGGGAACATACCCGGGTTGTTGGATCGTACAGCCCGGATTTTATTGCCCCAATGCAAGCTTATGGCAAGATTATAATTTATTTTTATTAGCTGTTGGAGGTTTTTGATCTCTGACTTCAGGGATCTAACTTCCGGACTTCTCGGGTCTGTAAACTGTCTGTGCAAGCATTTGAGTCTTGACAGCAGTCTACTTTTCTGCACGTGAAGTGCGTCGATGGTGGCATTCCGATAGACATCGCAGTCATCGGTCGGCACTACCTTCGGTATCGTCCTGTCCATTGTACGCACTATGGCGTCGTCCATTTGTTTGAGGTACCTATCAACCTCCTCGTTCGTTAGGTTTCTGTTCGTTGGCGGATTGATCGCACTCGACCGGAGTTCCCTGGCTAAAGCCCTGGAGAAACGTGGCCAGCGAGCCTTATTGTAATTGTAAGGATTTCGCTGGACATATTACCCCAGCTCAGCCACCTCGTTCGGGAGTTGAATAACCACTGAAAAAGCACGATGATCACTATCGTACTCTATCGTGGTTAAACAATTCCGTGTGCTTGTATCTACATCCTGTATTGTCAGTCGTCTGTCAATTAATAGTAGATCCAGATAATTCCCGCTTCTGGGAAACGATGGTATTTCGGTTGCAAGCAGATCAGCCCTCAACTCATCATGCCCAATCAACCAGTTCTTCAAAGCGATCCCCCGTGCGCAATTCCTATTGCATCCCCAGTCTTGATGCCTGGAGTTCAAATCTCCTGCAATTATATAATAAGTATCTTCCGAGCTCAGTCGGAGACATCTGAAGAGAGTTTCGAGCTCTGGTATGAAATTATGCTCGAGATTATTATTATCCGGTGCATAGAGAGTGATCACGTGCAATTGCTTACCGCCCGAGAGCGGAATGCGTGCGATACACGTCTCTAGCAAACGAAACCTACGCGCTTCATTGCTATACATGAACTTATGATTAATAGATTTCTTAATTAAAAGAGCGACTCCGCCACCATAATTGGTGCGGTCTCTCCGAGTAATATTGTACTTATTATACCTGAGGGTGTGCTTTTGGTTGAGCTTCGTTTCGCTAACCATTATCACATCAGGATTTTGGTCTCTTAACAGTTGGCCGAAGGAAAGTTTCCTGTTGGTCCCTATTAGTGAATTTACATTTATCGCGAGGATCTTAAGGTCGTCAGCTGCGCGTGCAGCCATTATATTGAGGCCGTTGTGGCTTGTTCGCCAGACAGTCTGGAATAGATGACATCTATTCTGACTGCCTGTTGAATGAACTGCTGTTCCAAGCGAGCAGTCCGCTCTGCTTGTTCAGCAATGCTTTTTTGCATCTGAGCCATCTGTGCCTGGATAGCCAGCAGGATGGAGCTCAGATCATTACTTGCCTCCGGCTGTCGGGTAACTGGGACCGCGGTCGCCTTTGGCACTGTCTGTTGTGCCGGTTCTCTGCATAATGCCATTTGGGCATAGGAGATGCCTGGCGTAACAGCGGTGGCTGGAACTTGAGGCACTAGCCTTGTTGCCACCGTTTTTAGTGTCCTCCTTTCGAACTTGTTTTTAAGTTCTTGTACTTTCGGGCAGCCCCTATAACTAGCGGGGTGCCCGTTAGTCCTACATATTGCACATTTGAGGGTGCTCTTGTCTTCGACTTTGTCCTTTCCTAGAGGACATTCTCCCCTACTGTGGTTTTCAGCGCATTTCACGCAGCGGAACTCCATCTTACAGTTCGCCGCGGCATGCCCGAACCTCTGGCATCTAGCACACTGCATCGTGTGCTTACCTTTTTTTAATGTGTCCCACTTAATGACAACACTCCCCAAGTGTTTAATTCTCTTGAGGAGCTCTCCGTTGCTAGTGGGCGTTATCTGGACAAGGAACAAAGGCAAACGCCTATTCTCCCTTCGTGCCACCGCAGTGACGAACGGCTTAACTCCTACTATGCGGAGATCGTCGCTCTGCGCCTGGCGCAGCACAGCGAGAATTTCCTCCGGATCCGTAGAAGGATCTACGCTCTTAAGGAGCAGAGTCTGGAGTTTTTCTCCTTTCGGGGTGTACGTGTAGTACTCATTCCCAGCCTTCTCCAACGCCTGCCTAATTAATTCGTGCACTGCCATATAGTGGCAATACACGGTGTGCCTGAGGGGCATCCTATATTTAATCTCGTATGGGAGATCTAATTTGTCTAAGTGTACAACAGCCCACTTACATAGATTTTGGAGATCCTTGGAGACTCTGCTCAGCTTCCAGTTCTTCATCCTCTTCGTTGGGGGAGAAGACCTGGTACCTGTTCCCCAGGCCCATATATCTTCCCTCTCCTTCTGCCGACTCGTATATAACCGAGTCTCAGCCGACTTCGCTGGTGACGTCACGGTCGATGGCGTGGTCTTCTTTGCCTTCGACCTCTGGACCAGGTTGGGTGCAGGGTGAAGGGGCCTCCTCCTCTTCCCTCTTTCGTTCTCGCCATCAATTGAGTGGCGTGATGAGCTGGCATCGGTCGAGAAGCCCGCCTCATCTTCCGGTTGGACAGCGCTGTGGCCTGATGTGCCATGCGCCGGTCCACCTCTGCCCCCAGGCCGCCCTCTCGGCCTCATTCTCCTCACTTCACTCTTTTATCTTCTTAAAAACTAAAAAAAGATTGAATATATTGTGTCTCTGTCACTTTTTACCTCCGGTATTTGAACCGGGGTCTCCCACACGAGGGGTGTGCACACTATGTGCCCGACCACGGCTAGTTTCGGAACCTAGCTTTAAAAAACGCACTTCACGCACTGATGGGATTTTTGGTTTTCTTGTAATAGCATCCTGGAAAATTATAGAAGAATCTCCCTTCTCTCAGCGTTTTTAAAAAAAGGCGATAATAGCATCCTGGAAAATTATAGAAGAATTTCCCTTCTCTCAGCGTTTGGAGAAGTCTTCACACAAATCTTATATCATAGCTTGACAGTTTGGTTGGAGGCCAACAATCTTTTCTGAACAAATTATCGACACTGGGCCTCTCTACCAAATTTATTAGAGTTTATAAGGAATTCACCACACAAACTTAAGCTACGATATGGAATGATAGTGTTCTGTCAGACTATTTTTAGGTTAAAACTGGGGTTCCACAGGGCTATTTACTTAGTCCTCATTTCTTCTCCCTCTACGTAGACGTTATAGCCAATTATCTACCGGGATGTGTAAGCCGCAAATAAACAAATTTCAAAGCTACTGCTACCTATGGGTTTTAAAGATAAAAACCTCAAAGTCAAAAATTATGGTTTTCGGCACTGGCAGAGAACTGCCCGATAAAACTGGTCCTTGGAGGGCCAGCCGATCGAAGTTGTCGAGGAATTTAGCTACCTAAGTTTTCTTAATAAGTCCAACCATGACATGAATGCACATATTCATAAAAAATCAGTAACTGCTAAAACAGCCATGAACCTCATGTGTCGAAGTTTCTTTGGCAACTAACGAATCGGCAGTGCATTAAAGTTTTTTTTTTTTTTTTTTTTAACGTAATTTTATTTAATTAGTTCTGTTTACTTACCTGCTAGACGAAATAACTTAAAACTAGCTTAACTATCTTAAGAATTACAAATGTTCTTAATACTAACCTACTGACAATATGCGGGTACTCTAAGCTAATCTGATCTATTTTCTAAATGTGCCTTTCGGCTTTATCTGCGTTTTTTTTAGTCATTAAGACAATCTTTTATTTCTTTATTCATTTACCAAGAAAACTTGTAAAAAACTTGGCTAAACTTAACTACTTAAACTACCTTATACTAACTTACCCGAAAATAAAACTTAATACTATCTTAACTACGTCCGTAACAGTACGGACACGTGCACCAGGGCGTATATGTTGTGTATATGCCTAACATATATAATTTATACTCCGTGATGCACCTTTTTTTTGTTTTTGTTTGATATTGTGTTTTTTTTGGTTTTTTGTTTTTTTTTTTATGTTTTTTTTTTGGATCTTTTGTTTTATATATTTTTTTTTCCTCTTAAAGCTACCTTAACAACTATGTTAGTTGGCCACTATGGTGAACTACCTGATCCTGTTGAAATGCTAGCGGTGGCGGAGGCTGGTTTTGGTGTAACCACCAGTAAAATTGCCGTTCTTTGGCAGACTCTTTCCTATCTCGAGCGGGGATCGCTCTACTGAACCGGAGGAGATCCTCGTGGGTGCGAACGACATCCGGTTCGTATTGAAGTCGCCTGTCCACTGTTCGGCGTACGACATGGAAGATGATTGGACATCCTTGTGGATCCTGTATAAGGCCAATTGTGTCTAGATAGAGGAATGCTTCGGGAGGAATAAAGCCGTTAAGGCGCACCCTTTCATGGTACATACTATTGGGGTAGTAAGCCCCAAAGATCAGACTGTTGGACGAGGTCATAGCTCGTGCAGTGTGCCTTCTGATTAGTTTAATAATAAAATTATCTACCCTATTCACGTTTGCCTCGTTGTACAAGACCTCGTTAGGGTAGTACTTCATGTACTCAGACTCGGGTGTGCGATACAGACGGAGACAGCAACGAACACCCTCATCTTTTCCATCTGGGAAGGACTTACGTTGAACCACAATGGACAACCGTACTCCATAATGGGCCGTACTAGGGCCATGTAGCAGATTACCTTCACTCTGGTATCAAGTTGGCTGCTGAAAAAAAAACCTTCTTGCCGCAGCAAAGGCTTTTCTGGCTTTCGTCAGAGCAATATCTATATGTTTGTCAAAATACAGATATTGATCCAGCCAAATGCCTAGATATCTAACTACACTTTTTACAGCTAACGGCCGACCATGCGGGTCAACTATGCCGAACTTACGCCAGTTTTGGCGCGTATCCCGCATTGTCCTGTCCAACGAGGTACGGAAAAGACTAGTTTCGCACTTCTGGAAGTTGATAAGCAGCTTCCAGTCGTCGCAAAATCGCTGGATTTTCTCGAAGTCACGCTGCAACAAGATGTTTATTACCTCGAACTTCGGACCTGATCTGTACGCAACTAGGTCGTCGGCGTACGCAATTAAGTGCGGCATGGAACCTATAAGATCTGCAGTGAATATAGAAAACAAGATCGGGGAACCGATGGACCCCTGTTGCAGACCGTTTTTAATGTTAAAGACCGTAGTGGAAGTTACGTCACCATTTTTCACAACGAACTTTCTACCTGTTATCATGTCATAGACCATGTATAGCAATGGTTTACTTATGCCAAGCCTGACTAGCTTGAGGAAGAGGCCCTCTAACCAAACGGTGTCGAACGCCTTCTCCAAGTCAATCAGGCAGGCACCCGTGCACTGATTTTTGTTTTTATTGAATTGTATGTCGGACACCAGTTTTGACGCGGCATTAATGCTATCATGCCCCGCTCGGAATCCGAACTGGTTGTCCGGTATGATTTTCTTTTCATCAGCCCATTGCTTCAGAACTCGAATGACTATCTTTTCAAAAACCTTGCTTATGCAGGGAAGTAGACTGATCGACCGAAGATTTGTCGGAATGGACTTATCTTTGTCCCGTTTAGGGATCGGTTGAACAACAGCTGTTTTCCAGTGCGTGGGGTAATGTGCATTACTCAGCGCATTGTTGAACAAGGTTGTGTAAATTTGGACCGCTTCGGGGGGAAGATGGCGAAGCACAATGTTCGGTATTCCATCGATTCCCACTGACTTTTACTTCTTCAGCGAGTGGAAGATACCCTGGAGATCTTCTTGAGAAATCAAGATGTGATTCCCATCATTGGCGACGGCACTATGTGCCATGTTCTCGTCATTGAACCTGGTGAAACCTGGATTCTCTGATCGCCATTGACTAATCTCATTGCGGAGATAGAAGTGGTTTAGCAAGTGCTTCAAAGTTCAAGGTTTTCAATGCCACCGTGAATGCTTGTCTTTGCTACGCTAACAAAGTGTTTGCCTATAAATAATTTGAAGAGTGTCCGTCCAACGGTTTTTGATCGTTTGGTTTTCCGGAAATCTACGTAAGAAATTTGAAAGCAAATGCGGACTATACAATTAAAGTTATTTGCAGACCGGACAACTGTCTTCAGAAGAGGCTTCTTAGGGCGGCGCTTCAGTACAACCAATCACCCTTCAAAGAATTGAATGAGCTCGCATGTTCGCATAACATTGACCTGGGTGTCACAGAGGCTAATGTCAATGAATAGCAAGAATAACTTTTTGAATGCATACATAAACAAAACCAAATCTTCTTCTAAGAGGCTTGTTAAGTTAAGTTTTAAGCCACGCTCTACGGCCTTATAGCTACTTTAAATCAGAATTTTCAGCCAAGCAAATAAACGTAATATTTTTAGGCTGAGACTAAATTATATTATCTGCACGACGGCAATTCTATATGCACGCTTTGCAATTGTATCGAGGTATAGGACATTTTCCACTTTATCGCTATCTGCCCAATACTATTATTACTACTGAATTGCGTTTACTTTTTGAAACAATGACTTAAAGAAACAAAGAATCTTCTAAATGGAACAGAAGGATGGAACCTGGTTATACGTTTTTGTATTCATGCCTTGAATTACTGTAATAGCTATAATTAGTGCCGCGCTCTTAATACTTCTTATTGGGTTTTCGATCTTCTATTTATTGTATAAAATAGCCATTTACCTTTGTATAATTTTGAACCCAATGTCAACACTCAACAGACGGTTTTTGCCATGTTAACTTTTCTTTTGCACATAAATCACTGTTACTACATATATATATAGCAAATCAATAAAGAATGCTTAATAATAATAATAATACTAAAATATTGGTACTGTTCAGTTTTACTGCGCGGTGGGCAGTGAATGGACGTCACTTTATATGAGTGATGTTTATTATGTACGCAAACTCAACATAAAGCATTGTATGGAATTCTACCTTTAATCCTACTGGGTGTTCTATGTTATTTCTTATAAAAAATGATGATCCGCCTCTTGCCCTTTCCGATGGGTGATAGGCGTGATAGCCACAGTAACCTTAAAAACTTAAACGAGATTCCTTCGTTAAATGTGTCTTAAAAATCAAATATATCTCGATATGTTTTTTCCGAACATAAAGCTCTAGTTCGTCAAGGTTTTGCAGCAGTCCGTTCGCATTCCAATTCAAAATTCTTACTGTCTTATTCATATTCGATTATTTTTTTTTATTAATGTTAGTTTCGGGTATTAAAAGTCTTTCAGAAATAAGTTTGTTAGTCTGACTCTGCTCCTCAAGTTTTTTCAGTATAATAGAGAGGATACGAGAAACGGAATCTAGTCGCTTACTGCTACTCTCACTCGGAGCTGCAATTGCTTTCACTCCAATGTGTTATGACTTAACTGATTTTGTCACTTCCGTTTGCGACTATGCTTGTTGAGTATTCGGTTTCTCAATTATACTCTTCCGTTGTTTTGTATTTGTTTTGTTTTCAGCGTTTGTAGTAATGTCTTTTCTTACTGGTGTTGATGGTGGGGACAGATTTGCTTTGATCTTGTCACGTCTTTTTTGAAGTTACTTAGCTACTTCACAGCCACGGTAATCAGCTGGGTGCCTTGCTTTGCAATTTATGTAAGTTGCAAATGTCCTCTTGCTTGTATTGCATTCTTCGGATGGGTGCTCTCCCGCGCATTTAACACAAAGTGCATCTTTTTGGCACTAATTTCTTGTGTGATTAAAACCCTGGCATCGCTTGCATTGAAGTATTAATTTTGAGTTCCTGCGTAAGGCTTTAATCTTAACAGGCATGTTTAAGATTGTTTTTCTACTATATCTTGTCTATGCTTTCACACTTGTCGAAAGTTAACATGAAGAGTGGCAGACTGCGCCGCTTCTCATCTTGTACCCCTTCTGTATTAATTTTCTTTTTCGACAGTATGTTGGTAGCATCAACTATCTTGAAGCCCTAATTAATTAGGTCGTCAGCAATGTCTTCGTTTGGGCAAGATGAATGAAGTCAACTACCTACTACTCGAGTAGGTCTTTCCGATTTGTTTTCGTATGTATACCATTGAATCTTTTCCGCGTTTAGTTTTTGTGAAAGTGCTCTGTAGCCGTCAGAGTATTTTACGGATTTTTACGTTAGCTTGTTTTCGGATTTTTACGTTGCCTTTAAGATACTGTCCAGATCTTTATATTCTTTAATTCCCAGTATTAATTGGAGGAGGTGGTCGTTCCTTCAGTTGCCTAGTACCATTGTTAGCACTATTATTCTTTTTTGGCTCACTTCCTTTCTTATCGACAAGCTCTTGTGAAGAGCAAGCCTTTCTTTTTTTGCCTGGTAGCCTTTTTGCTAACCAGTCAGTTTCCCGATCGAGTTCTTCCTCATCTGTGAGGTACTCAATGTTCGCAATTTGTTTTGTTTTGGACTTGGCTAAGCTCTTGTCTTAGTTTAATGGCCTATTATCTTGTCGAATATCACATAACTGAAAACATAGTATGCAGTACTATGTAGTAATATAAATAGTAGTAATAGTATGTATAATAAGTATATATGTATAATAAGTATAGTATGTATAATAAGTATAATTTTCACTGAAAACCCCACCATCAGCTAAGTTGCCAATGAACCTTCAGAGCTGAACTATATTCCATTTCTATTAAAGCGGAATGGATTAGTTAGGCCGAATTGGATTTCATGAAGAGATGCTTTCATGAAGAGAGGCTTTCTACTGGAAATATTTAGCGACAACGGGATTAACTATAGGGGAGCTAGACAGGATTGAAGAATGCTGTAGCAAACTAAAATTAAGATAACATATTCCATGAATTCGTTCCCTAATTTAAGATGGCGCTTTATACCACCAGCGCATAGTGATTCCCTTACAAGGGAGAGGCGGAAATAACTCTGTCAAATCAAAACCATTGTACCGATCTTAGTGACATTTATGTTACAATTCTGTAGGTAGCTGAAATATTAAGATATAAAATATATAAAACTAACATTTTTTAATAAAAAAAAACGAGAACTAATTTTTGTTTGAATACAGAAAATATTTTTTTATGTCATCTATGACTTCGAATATAGTGTTGAAAATGATAAGAGTATATAATTTACATTTTACATAAACTGTTTAATTATTTTTCAATAAAATATTTTATATATACTTTATGTTATTAAAGTCTAATAAGTTATGCACGTCATTGCTTAGTGGAAGTGAATCTGTTGTCTTTTATTTAGTCCTTAAATTTGTAATCCAGTGATCCAATGTACAAAATCCAAAAAAATGAGGAAAATAGTGTATTACTTTGGAGACAAATTTTAAGATTTTCACAAATTTGCACAAACGAAATTATTCTTAAAAAGGAAACATAACTCTAAATTAATGAATTTAAATTATGGCGGATTTAAAGGGAATTTGATGTTTCGGCTCCTCAGAAAAATACGAAATATGAAAAAAAATATGCACCATTTCCTGACACGAGTGCTTGCCCAACACTTCCTTTAGACCTTGAAATTTTGACTTTTGTCCTAAGGGAAAAACACTGCTGGCGGTCGAAATCCATCAGATGAACTTCTACTAAGTATAATTGGTTTAAGTTAAAACTCCATGAGCATCGACTTAGATACCCATCGAGAGCAACGGTTATTAGGATTTGACCCGAAACTGCTGCTTTCTGATATAAAAAGTCAAAGAAATATTAATTCATACGACTAACTGGAGACACCAGACCCAAGCATATCACACATTTTTGCACATAATGCAACAATTAGTCATCTTGATCGTAATCTTAAACTTATTGAACAAGTGCTGTATGCCTGAAGTATTTTAGTACCTTGCCGCTGCCGCCGTCTTTCAACGCAATCAGTTAATTTTTGCATATAGTTGTATGAAGGATTGTATGGTGTATTTACTCGGATTTCTTACAAGCAATTCTTTCTTATATACGACTCTCTTATAACCGATACCTACTATAAAAGCAAACGGCCCTGAGATAGATTAGCTGAAATACTTATGTTTTATTTTGCAGTGTTCTATCAAAAATTTTGTGCTGAAGAGGCTGGTATTTCAGTAAAGTTCGGTTGTTGGTTGTTACTAAAGACTTTTTATAAAGGATCGAACAAACACTTCTCTCTGAATTATCTTAATGCGCTATTATTAACTTATTCAAATAGTTTCAGATCTAGCACAAGCACCTGTTAAATCTACTAAACACCCGACTTAATAGTGTACCCAACTACTGCAGCTCTCAATATAATTGCATCAGTTTCTCTGGTATATTGCACTATGCTTTTTATTAACAGAGATTTCTATCGTCTATTTTCTTATTCTATTCTAAAAATTAAAAGAAACTAAAAAGAACGCGATGGATGTGGACTGTAGGCAACAGGTATCTTAAACACAAATACGAGATCTTCAGTAGGAATTGTTATCGAACACTTGCTGTGTGGATCGACTGGTTTATATTTTTGCTTGAATTGGGCTTTGTCGCCAGAAAAACTCTTCTGATACAGATATAGTTACCATTAACGTCACCTGGGATGTCACTGGCAATATAGTTGCTTTAGAATTGACATATATTACTTTTTGAGTTGGTAAATAGTCTCTTTACGAAATACCGCCTGATATTTGCATAAATTAGGGGCCTGTGATTAGATGATAAGAACGGGCAAACTTTCATCCAATCCTTTCGAAGAAAACTACGCAAAAGCTACATGTGGGCTATGTTCGAAAACCACTTAAAGAAAACTTCCGATCTTCTCCGACCTTATTAGAATCCTTAATCTTGGAAAAAAAGACGTATGTCCCCATTATAAACATGTTTATGTTATATCTTGCGTAGATTTCTACTCATATGGAAAATATGAAAAATGGGTAAGACAAATGAGTACATGTTTGTGCCAAGCTTAATTAATCCTGCATAAGTAAATAAATTTGTTTCCTGACGACGGATTTGATTAAAATGTTCGGCTTCCATAGGACTGGCACTTGCTGATTTTGATTAGTGTATAGATATCTGCAGTCCAGTTATTATATTCATTACAGAATTTTTACAAAACAAGTGAGAAAATCGTTCACATACACTATTTGTATGTGAACGATCTCTCTCCGTGCTCAATCAATACACAAAATTCTCTCTCGATAGTCCAACCAGCCAAGGGACGACAGTTTACTTCATATGACGTATGTATACATCATTTATTAATTTGTATGCATCTACATTAATACATTTTCATGGAGATGCATAAACTTAATTCTACTCCGAATTCTACTGATCGTTAGGTTATTCTCCAAAGAAAGTTCCTGCTAACACCGCAACCATGCGCGGGTGTAGACTATCGTGTAGTAGCACGAGATCAAGGGGTCTAGTCCTTTGTAGTCGGCGCAAGACATTAGTTTCCTCAAGGATCGGCTAAACTGCAGAGTTTATATGCTCTTCTAGCGTTAATATTCCAAGATCTCTGTGGATATCATCGTTTCTGATATACCATGGTGCATTAACGATAGTTCTAAGCACCCAATTAAGAAAAGTCTGTATAATGTTCAAATTCTTGTTTTGGTACAACCTCAAAGTTGTACGCCATATGTCCAAACAGGTTTTCGGATGTGCTTGTATACAAGCAGTTTGTTGTCAATACTTAGCTTGCAATGTCTACCTATAAGCCATTACAGATCTTTATATTTCATGTCAAGTTCTGCACAGTTCTTATTAACATGCTCCTCCACTTCAGATTCACGTGAAGAGTCATCCCGAGGTATTTTAAAAGGTATCTGGACAGCCAAAAGGTATCTGGACAGCAAGTTATTAACCTGCATATAGGTGAAGTTAATATTGACTGATTTGCTTTCATTAGGAACAATTCGCCACAAGTTCATCCACTCGTGTATCCGATCTAGAGAACGTTGTAATTTTGCTGCTGACTCTTCAATCTTTGTGGCAGTTACCAAAATAGCGGTGTTGTCAGAAAATGTGCCTAGAAAAGTGTGTTCTTCTTGTGGTAAAAGCGGATAGTTCGCTAAGATACTATACAGTCTCTCCGGTGGAGATCGGAGTAGTTTATAATTCACGCCTTCATGCCAAGCTTTGTCAAAGGCTTGAGAAACATCGAGAAATGTGGCTGAACAAACAAGCTTTTGTTCAAGTGCCTTTCTACATCAGTTATACGATGTACTTGATCAATAGTTGAGTGTTTACTTCTAAAACCAAATTTGTGATTCGGTATGAGCTGTTTTTCTTCCACAATTGGACTTAAACGTCAAAGCAGAATTTTTTCAAATAATTTAGACATTATCGGGAGAAGTGAGATAGGTCTATAGGAGTTTGGTCAAGTCTAGGCGCGGCTTTAATTAAGTAGAGTAACTTAAGAACGACTTTCCTAGGTAACTCTTTAAGAATTTTTCCTGTAATTAAATCGTAACCAGGAGCTTTTTTCGGTTTGAACTCTTTTAGTTCTTCTTTGAGTTCTGCCAAAGTAGCACTTCTCAGAACATGATTGTCGTCGTATACGTCAAATCCATTGTAAGTGACAGGAAGAGTTTGACCGTCGAATGGCTTAAACGTTTCTTCCAAGTAATTTGCGAAGAGATTAGCTTTATCTTTATCTTCTTTTGCATACTCGTTTCCATTCTTTCGGGTTGGCGCGTTATGTGCTTCAGGTATTTTAACCCCTTCACCGCCTTTCACAGTGAGTAGTTAGTTTTTTTTTTTGCATATAAGTTTTGTAGATAAGTATTTAATTTTTTATTTTTGAATGCTTTCATTTTGGCCTTCAACAGATTACACAATTAGTTAAGACGAGTTTTATGCTGTGGCGAGTGAGTGAAATAAACCGGAATACAAAGTGCTTGCAAGGCACAATTTATTTCAAGTGCGATATGAAAAAAAAATTAGAGAAAGGTGAGGTGTTGTCTTGCATTGGGATGAACTCAGTTCAACTGCGAGCATGTAGATCCGGTATTACATTCAATGCCTGGTGCCATACAATTTGTTGCTGACGTACCGGGAACGGTAGTGAACATCCTGCCCCATTGAACTATGTTCAATCGTTGTGTAGATGGCTGATTCTGGACTTGTCTGTGGCAAATTGTTTTGATGTGCTGTGGTGTGAGTGATTCTCGAATTTCTTGGGGCAACAATCGGGTACTTAGTGAATACACGGAATTTTCAAAGTAGAAAAATTGCTATGACGATGACAATTATTATTCCTGATGAATTTATGACTGTGTGGGGCATCGCTTGACGATGCACAAACTCCACCTGAGTGTTGTCAATCTGTAACGATATTCTTTTTAACTTCATCTCTTGTTCGTCGAACGGAAGTTGGTAATGATGTGCTGGGTTCATATGATAATGTGTGGACTCGAAAATTGTTTTTTTTGACAACTCACTGAGTCTAGTCATTGATTACACGATTGATACACGTACGTACAGTGTTGGAATGGTTGTCGGGAGCTCGAAGGGTGATAAAGCCGCTCTTTGCGATGCAATTGCGTTGTAGTTTCAATATGCCAGATCCCTCAATCGGGATTGATGTAGCCGTGTCCTTGCATGCTACGTTTAATGATGTTCTTGAAGTTACGGCGTATATCCATTGATTGGCATGTAAAAATTTGGTCCATATTGATATATTGTGAATTATCTTTAATTGACATGACGATAGGTCCTCCATCTTATTGAGACTATGTATTTCGCATTTACTTATTGTAGCTCCTTTATGAAAAATAGGCTGAGTTTGGTTGCACAGATGCCTTGTTTTTTCTACAACAATGCAAGTTGATATCTCAGATTCAGTTAGTGGGTAATGCTGATCATGATGACGTTTGACCGCTAAGAATGTGGATGATGGAATTACATACACAATTGTTGAATTGATCACTATTGGCATTGGAATTAATCTGTATAGCTCAAGATCTTCAGAATTTATCAGTGGTAATTTTATTTGAAATATCACATCGAGCGATCGTTTTGTTCTTGATAAGCCAATAACTTTGTCGAGCAAGTGCCAATATAGTTTGGGGTCCAGCATGCTTGTTTTCCTGATGAATTTCCATTAGCAACAGCTTCTTGAATGGATGGGAGTAGGGTAACAGTATTGCATGCCTGGCGTCATATTGTAATGCTGATGATTCCAATCTTCCACCAACGCGAATAGTTCCTTGATCGAGAAATGGTGTAATACTTGTTAGTGGGCTCTTCTTCGATACTTCGTTGTGTTTTTGGAGATGAATTATGTCAACCTTGAATTCGACGCTCTGCATCAATCGAAACACAATTTTCCGAGCTTGGTCAAGTTCGTTACTCTTCAGGAAAACATTCTGGTTATTATCTTTATGAGTAGCGCCTTCTTCGTTGCTGGATCTCTTGAATCGGAGCATATATGCGATGATACGTATTGCCCCTTGAAATGAGTTTCGATGGTTGATAGAACTCAAAATATCATTGTCTGATGACTGAAGAGCTACAGCTGGCAGTACAACATCTTCTTGTTGGATATGTGTCTTTTTTGCGAATTTGGGTGGCCAGATTGATTCTGGTCCATTCAAAAACCTTGGTCCGTAAAATCAAAGAGTTTGATTTTGCAGTAGCTCCGGTGATATTCCGCGTGACAAAATATCAGCTGTATTTTCCTTAGAGCCCACGTGTCGCCATTGCCTTGGAAATGTGTGTTCTTGTATTGCAGATACTCTTTTAGCAATGAACTTTGGAAGAGTGGCTGATGATGATGTATTAATCTAATTGAGAACTATCTCTGAGTCGGTCCATAAATAGATTTTATCTTGTGGAATTTCCAAATCGGCTTGTAGGCGATGAATAAGTTCTGCTGCAAGCTTGGCTGCACAAAGTTCTAATCGTGGAACGGTGCACTGATGCGATAGGAGCTATTTTGGATTTGGTACATAATAGAGGTCCTACAACTGTATTCGTATTGTCCTGTGATAGAATGTAATTTGCTGCTCCATAAGCCTTCTCCGATGCAACAGCGAATACGAGAAATTACACATCCTTGCGGATTTTTTAAGAAAAAATATGTCTGGGTATTTTAATGTTTTTAAGACCCCTTAGAACTTCTCTGTATTTTAGCCACGTTGCTTGCATTTCTTGTGGAAGTGCTGCATCCCAATCATATTTAAGTTCCCATAGCTGTTGTAAAGATATTTTAGCCGTTACAACAATTGGGGCTATTAGTCCGAGAGGATCGAACAAATGAGCAATATACGCCGATCGTTTTGTAATACGTTCTTTTCCTACCAATGATGATTTAATGCAAAGATCGTCAGATTTCGGTATCCAAGTTATTCCAACTGTTTTAACATGTTCTTCGATGCTGGTGTCAAAATTCAGTTTTGTTTCGCGATAGTTAATTGAAATGTCTTGGATGAGTGATTGAAGGTTGGCGCACCACTTTCGAAGCCTAAACCCGGCAGTTTGCAATAATGATTGCAATTGCTCTTTAGTGGCTAGGGATTCACTTAAACTGTCCGACCCAGTCATCACATCGTCAACGCAGAAATTTTTTTTTATTGCTCTTGAAGCTAACGGGAATCGGTTCTGATGATCTTCTGCTAACTGCTGAAGACATTTTATAGCAAGGTGTGGTGCAGAAGTTGTTCCGTAAGTGGCAGTTTTGAGCTTAAAACACTTTAGTGGTTCATTGGGACTGGTTCTCCACCATATGAGTTAATTTTTGGTGTCTTCATCATGAATCAATATTTGCCTATACATTTTTTCAATATCTGCAGTAAAAACGTACATCGGCATACGGAATCTTATAAGAACCGAAAACACAACATCTTGGATAGTAGGACCAGCTGATAAGATGTTATTTAGTGAGATGTTAGATTTTGCTGATCCTTCAAAAACTACCCTGAGCTTTGTTGTGCTGCTATCCGCCTTAGTTACACAATGATGTGGCAAGAAGGCTTATCTAGCTGTTGGTAATTTATTTCTTCCATGTGTTCAGGCTGTTGGTACTCCTTCATGAATTCAATGTATTTTTTTTAGCAAGTTGTTATTGTCCTCTATCCGTCCAGCAACTGTCCATCCAAAAACTGTATTTTGATAGAAGTGAATGATACAGCTCAGCGCCAATGAGGACATCGAAATGGTCCAAGATGACGTATTAAATTGTTTACTGTGTTGCTTTGATATTACTGTTGGCAGCACATGGGCCTCCATCCTTATGGAAAATGCGTTGATGCGTGATCCTAATTAAATATTCACTCTTCTTTTTGCCTGTTGAGTTTCTCGACGAATACCCTGGATATGCATTATTTGTAAGATTGGTGTTAAGCCAAGCTTCTTCATTGTTTTTTCCGTTATAAAGTTTAATTGTAATCCTGAATCCAATATAGCCTTGCATTCGATGGTCTTGCCATACTGGTTGGACAAGCGGACAAGAGCAGTAGGGAGGAAAACATAACCTTAACTTCGATAGTTCCCTTGTGCTGTTAAAGAAGTCAATTGATCCGATACCGATGCTGCTGCTGATGAAGAATTACTTATTGGTCAGGTTCACATTATGTTCTAGGTGCAGAAGTGTGTTGTGCTTCTTGTCACACATTTTGCAACCTCTAGAAGAACATTTCGATGATGTATGTCCATCCTTAAGGCAATTTATGCAACAGTAAACACCCTTCACCCACTTAAGTCTTTGGGAAGCAGTCATTTGTAAGAATTTATTACAAGCGTTTAATTGATGCTGTTCTTTACAACATTTGCATTGATATTGAGTTGTTTTAGAAGTTGTGGTGAGTGATTTCTGGATATGCATTCGCTTATTTGCAAATTCGGCAGATTTGATCTTCCCACCTAACGCCTCAAGTGATTGGAATCTTGTTTCCAAATAACCAAGAAATACATGTATATATAATAACTGCTATTCGGACATTACATGATACAACTCAGGAATGCCTCTAAGCATTGGATGGCTAAGGAGTTGATACTAGTAATTGGGATCCAATAATTTTGCACATACTAATAAAAAACTTGACAAGGCTACACACACATTGTGGGAACAGTCATTGAGGCACCCAGGCGAACTCCAAAGACTAAAGGATTTTCTTGGTTATTTGGAAACAAGATTCCAACCCATGGTCGACGAAGTTGAGTACAAGTCGACAGAGAAGCAGCAACCAGCCAAAACGGACCACCAGTCAACAAACGAAGAGGGGAGGAAAAAGAGGAGGAAGAAGCTCAAGCCTCAACCCAACCTCGTAAAGCGCCGTTCCAGCCTTGGATCAGGTGACGGGAATATTGCGGCTAAAGCCGCAAACAAAACAACAGCAGCAATAACAACAACAACAACTGCAGCGACAACAACAGAAGCAACATCCAGAATGGTCGACGACGTAGAGTACGAGTCGACAGAAGGGGAGGGAAGATTCTCCTACAGCGGGAGAGAGAACCCCTTCCACACTCTAACGTCCTCCGGATCGGAGGACGAAGATGAAGAGGACTGGGAGCATCTGGAAAAGAGACAGCGAGAGAGGGAGGAGCTTGACGCCCACATCCAAGCCCTCCAAACCAAACTAAGGGCCAGGAGAGCAGCTAAAGAGGCTGCCCAACAACAGCAGCGGCTACAAAAACAGCAGCAGCAACAACAACAGCAGCAGCCAAAGCAGCAGCAGCAACAACAACAGCAGCAGCCAAAGCAGCAACAGCAGCAACAACAGCGTCAGATGCAGACCAAGGGGAAGCAACCGCAGCATCAGCAGAAGCAGCAACAACCCGGAACGTCCCAACCGCTGCCAAAGGGACAGCGCCAGACAGCTGCCCAGCTCCGAAAGGGGAAAAGGTGCAGACAATGCTCCTTAAGGACGTGGATCCCGACACTGATCCCGATGAGATCCTCGCTATGCTGCTCCAAGTGCAGAGCGACGATGTCCAGGTCGTAGGGGTTAAGCCCTTCATCACTGCGGCATCGAGAAGGGAGAATAGGAAACTTCCTTTCTTCCTAGTTCAGGTCACCCCAGACAGCAAACTAGAGAGCATAAAAAAAATTACCCATTTAGGCACTCTGTCTGTTACATGGGAAACAATAAAAAAGACAAAGAACACACTACAGTGTGTTCGTTGTCAGAGGTTTGGGCATGCCGCGGCGAACTGCAATATGCAGTCTCGCTGTGTCAAATGCGCAGAAGTGTGTTGTGCTTCTTGTCACACATTTTGCAACCTCTAGAAGAACATTTCGATGATGTATGTCCATCCTTAAGGCAATTTATGCAACAGTAAACACCCTTCACCCATTTAAGTCTTTGGGAAGCAGTTATTTGTAAGAATTTATTACAAGCGTTTAATTGATGCTGTTCTTTACAACATTTGCATTGATATTGAGTTGTTTTAGAAGTTGTGGTGAGTGATTTCTGGATATGCATTCGCTTATTTGCAAATTCGGCAGATTTGATCTTCCCACCTAACGCCTCAAGTGATTGGAATCTTGTTTCCAAATAACCAAGAAATACATGTATATATAATAACTGCTATTCGGACATTACATGATACAACTCAGGAATGCCTCTAAGCATTGGATGGCTAAGGAGTTGATACTAGTAATTGGGATCCAATAATTTTGCACATACTAATAAAAAACTTGACAAGGCTACACACACATTGTGGGAACAGTCATTGAGGCACCCAGGCGAACTCCAAAGACTAAAGGATTTTCTTGGTTATTTGGAAACAAGATTCCAACCCATGGTCGACGAAGTTGAGTACAAGTCGACAGAGAAGCAGCAACCAGCCAAAACGGAGAGATGCCCACCGATCAATGTCTTCGCTCTGGAGACGAAGGACGTTGACATACTATGTAAGTTAGCCGTGTCTACGTGTCTCTGTCCATTGCTTATAAATGGCAGCCTACCACGCTGTCAAAGAAAGGCATCATCACTGCGGCATCGAAAAGGGAGAATAGGAAACTTGCGTTCCTCCTAGTACAGGTCACCCCAGACAGCAAAACAGAGAGCCTAACGAAAATTACCAAATAAGACACTCTGTCTGTTAAATGGGAAATAGTGAAAAAGACACAGAACACACTCCAGTGCTCGTTGTCAGAGTTTCCGCCATGCCGCGGCGAACCCACAATCGTGAGGAATGTCCCTTAGGGACGGATAAAGTTCATGACAGGAGAAAGCTGACGCGCGTACTTTGTAAAACCAGCGGGCACCCCGCTAACTATCGGGGATGTCCTAAGCTTCAAGAAATCAGGAAAATTATAGAGGCCAAACGTAAAGGAAAAATGGTAAAAACGAGACCAGTGCCCCATGCTCCAGCTACCACTGTTACACCGGCAGACTCCTATGCCCAAATGTCATCGGGTAGGCGACTGGTTCAACAGACAGTGCCAAAAGTTACCCAGGTCCCTGTGGCCAGGCAACCTGAAGCAAATTTGGATGTACAGACGATCCTGCTCTCTATCCAGAGGCAAATCGCTCAACTCCAAAACCAATTCCAAAACCAGTTACAAGAACAAGCAGCGCGAATAGACCTAATCTATTCGACGCTGTCTGGAGAGCCAAACGCAACATCGGTATAATGGCCGCGCAGGCAGACTGCAACCTTAAAATTGTAGCAGTGAATGCCCTGAACGTCAATTCAATTTCGGTAACTGGTTGCAGACCCATAATCCTGATGTGTGGATGGTCAGTCGCTCTCCGGCATTCAAAGCGAGTGGACGTGTCGTAGCAGCAGTAACGAAAAAAAAAGAAAAGAAAACCAAAAATCCCATAAGTGCGATTTTTAAAGCTAGGTTCCGCAACTAGCCGTGGTCGAGCACAGAGTGTGCACACCTCAGTCGTTCACAGACCTCCACGCAGTGCAGACCTGTTTCGACCTAGTGCGGAAATAATAAAAGTATTAAGAGCGGACAATAGCGCCAAAATAGAAAAAGAATCGATAGCTTTTCGGTACAGTGCTCGCCGGGTTCAAATCCCGAAAAAACAGTGAGATCTTTTTTTTTAAATTAAAATCAAGTAGAGACACTAAGTGTGAGTAAGAAGTGTGATGGAGCCAATGGAGCGACCCGAGCTCATAAAATCGGGTGATGTTGTACCGGTGGCTTCGACATCGGACCACCAGTCAACAAACGAAGAGTGGAGGAAGAAGAGGAGGAAGAAGCTCAAGCCTCAACCCATATTCAGCAAACAAAACAACAGCAGCAATAACAACAACAACAACTGCAGCGACAACAACAGAAGCAACATCCAGAATGGTCGACGACGTAGAGTACGAGTCGACAGAAGGGGAGGGAAGATTCTCCTACAGCGGGAGAGAGAACCCCTTCCACACTCGAACGTCCTCCGAATCGGAGGACGAAGATGAAGAGGACTGGGAACAGCGTGCTCAACCATCTCCCTCCGGCTGCAGTGGAAATTTACACTACTCTGTTTAACAATGCGCTTAGTAATGCACATTACCCGGCACATTGGAAGACAGCTGTAGTGCAACCAAGTCCCTAAACGGGATTAAGACAAAAGCATTCCGTCTAATCTTCGGTCAATAAATCTACTTCCTTGCATCAGCAAGGCATTTGAAAAGATTGTCATTTGAGCTCTGCAGACATGGGTCGAGGACAATAATATTCTGCCGGACAACCAATATGGCTTTAGGGCAGGGCATTCGACAGGGCATGCTGCTGCAAAGTATATATAATAAGGAATATGGACAAAAAACAGTGTACGGTTGCCTCTCTGTTCGATTTGGAAAAGGCATTTAGTACCGTCTGGTTAGAAGGCCTTTTCCTTTAGTTCGTCAGACTTAGGCTAAATAAACCATTGCTATACATGATTTATGATATGATAACAGGTAGGAAGTTCGTCGTGAAATGTGGCAGCGTAACGTCAAGTAGAATATTTAGTATAGAAAACGGTCTACAACAGGGGGCTGTAGGATCCCCATCATTGTTTTCTATATTTACTGCAGATCTTCTATGGTCTATGCCGCACCTTATCGCGTATGCCGATGACCTAGTGGTTTACAGATCAGCACCGAAGGTAGTAGTCATAAACACCCTGTTGCAACGGGATGCAAATAAAATAACAGGATTTTGTAATAACGGGAAGTTGCTTATCAACTTCCTAAAATGTGAAACTGTTCTTTTCCGTGGCCCGGTGCACAGGGCTTCAAGCCTTAGGGCCAGCCGCTAATCGTGAAAAGTGTAGTCTGATATCTCGGCATTTGGTTGGATCATTTTCTATATTTTAACAAACATATAGTGAAGGCTTTGACCAATGCTAGAAAAACCTTTACTGTGGCAAGAAAGCTGTTTTACAGTAGCCATCTTGATACCAGGGTGAAGGTAATCTGCTACATGGCCCTCATAAGGCCAGTCATCGTGTATGGTTGTCCCCTTTGGTTCAACGTGAGCCCTTCCCAGATGGAAAAGATGAGGGTGTTCGAGAGACGGTGTCTTAGGACCTGTCTCCGGTTGTATCGGACACCTGAATCCGAGTACAAGAAGTACTATCGCAACGAGGTCTTGTACAACAGGGCTAACGTGAAAAGAGTAGACAATTTTATAATTTCACTAACGCGACGACACATTGCAAGGAGTATGATGTCTACCAACAGTCTGATCTTCGGGGCTTATTACCCGAACTTTATGTATCATGAGAGGGCGCGCTATACCGGCTTTATGCCACCTGAGGCTTTCCTCTATTTAGATTCGCTAAGTCTGATTCAGGACATGAGTGGAGTCCTAAAATCTTCCACGCTGTACGCCGAAAAGTTCACAGGCGACTCCACTATGAATCGGATATCGCTCGGGAACAGGAGGATCAACTCCGGTTCAGTAGAGCGATTCCCGCTAGAGATAGGAGAGAGAGTGCAAAGGAGCGGCACTTCTTTTGGTGGTTACACCAGAACCAGTCTCCGCCATCGCCAGCGCCTGATCGGATAGTCGGTGTGTTGGACAACAGCCCACTTACATAGATTTAAGTTAGGTTAAGTTAGACTAAGAAAAAAAAAAATAAACAAAAAAAAAGCAAAAAACAAAAAAAAGTGGTACAAAGGCGTGTAGATTATATATGTCAAGCATATAAATAACGTACACGTCCTTGTACTCACTTCCGCAATGTTACGGACATAGTGCAAGGTATTTTAAGTTTATTAGGGTTAAGGTTTAGCGTGGATTTAATTAGTTTTAAGAAAATTTAAAAAAAAAGATGTTTCGAGCAACAAGTTTTTCCTAAGTTTTCTTGGCCAGTAACAATAAAGATTGTCCATATGGACAGCAAAAAAACTATATTAGTAGTAGACGCCGAAAGGCAAATAGATAAGTAAGTTTAGATTATTTTAGAGCACCTGCGAAGGGTCACTAAGATACATTTTAAGAACATGAATTGTTTAGATATTAAGATAGAAGTTTAAAGATAGAAAGTTAAAAAAAGAGATGGTTTGCAAAACTAAGCTAACCCACTGAGGCCTGTCAAAAGGACGTGTATTGCGGAGAAGTGCGGAGATTCCAGGCCATAGAAACGTGTATCGCACGCATCCTCCTTCGGGGTGGTAAGCGGCTATATGTGATCGCTATCTATGCGTCTGACAAGGCACGCATCAATCAATATTTAATTTCAGAGCTAAAGAGGCGACGGCTTTATGTGCAAATTGCAAAGGTAAACATACAGCTAATTATAGAGGCTGCGAGGTTGCCAAAGAGATACAAAAAAGACGTGACGCTTTACGTCAAAACGTAAAGCCGTCGAAACCAAAACGCAAAAACAATAAAAAAAAGCGAAAGCAAGGAAAACAATAGAGTAAATGAGACCACAAATTAAAAGGTGGGGAAAAGTAAATCTACCCTGCGTAAAATGGAGGATAAGCCAGACACCTCAAAGACTCTGACGTATGCCCAAGCATTATCGGTAAACAAAAAACCTGCCGAGTCGTCAGACCCGGTTGCGGAAGTGTTCGCGACGATTGTTGCTAAACTTGACGAGCAGTCCGCGATAAATAAAATAATTTTAACCTGGTAAACAACACAGATCTTCTCGCAATATATGAATAGGAAAGGTACGACCAAAATATTGACATGGAATGCCAACGGAATACAAAATAAAAATAATGAAGTGGAGATATTCTTGCGTACCACTAACGTTGAAGTGTGCTTGATATCTGAAACCCACCTGACGAAGGAGTCCCAATTTAAAATAAGAGGCTTTTGTGCGTACCAAGCTTTTCATCCCTCCGGAAGAGCCAGAGGGGGATCCTCCTTATTTATTAGAGACAATATAGACCACTTCATGAATACAATAACAGAAATTGATGCAATACAGTGTCAGTTAAACTTAAATACAAGACATCGTATGCGAGCATAGCATCTGTATATTTTCCCCTGCGATGCGTACCCACAAGAGATGACCTTGTAGGTCTTTTCGATAAATTTGGAACGAGATTCATCGTTGGTGGTGATTTTAACGCCAAACACACCTTTTGGGGCTCGCGTAAAAATTCAACGAAAGGAAGACTGTTGTACAATGTCGGTATGGAGCTCGGGGTCGACTTCCACCCATCAGGAAAACCGACACATTGGCCCGCCGATACGGCAGTACCCGACTTGGTAGACTTTTTTATTATTAAAGGGGTACCTACAAAATTCGTGAAATTAGAAGAAAGATTTGACCTTTCTTCCGACCACTCACCTGCAGTCTTAGCCATAAGCAACAAATTAAGGAAAGTGGAAAGTGCACCGAGATTGACAGATAGCAAAACTGACTGGGAAAGTTTAAGACATGACTGTGAGGAAAATATTGGTCTAAATGGGTCTTTAAAAAAACTTTGGAGTAAGAACTCGAACTTGAAAAGTTTGTTAGTAACATCCAGAAAGCAGACTGGAAAAATACTCCTCACACTTAAAAAACTACACAAATTTAATGAAACAAGTCTTACGCCAGAAATAAAAGAACTTATCTTCGAAAAAAGAAAAGCGTGCAAGAAATGACAGCAGTCTTGCGCAACATAAAACATACCTAAATCGCCTGTGCAAGAAACTAGAAAAAGCTTTGCAAGTTTTTAAAAAGCACGAGATATCGACTTATCTTGAAGGCCTAACAAATGAAAAATGTACAAACTACTTTGGAAATAAGTAAAAAAATGTCAAGAAGCCTCAAATGCAGGCCGCGCTAATCAAGAAAAACCAATGAAGAGTGGGCAAAAAGTGATAATGAAACGGCGGATCTATTTGCCGAACATTTGGAGGAAACATTCCAGCCCTTTGATGGACAAATGTTGGAAGATGATCCAAGTGTAACTACTATATCTGAAAGCTCTAGTATAGAAAGAGTATCGCTAAAAGAACTTTGCCAGGCAATCTAAATTTAAAAAAAAAAAAAAAAGAAAACAAGGCTCCTGGCTGTGATCTAATAACCGGACAAATCCTGAAAAACTTGCCGAAAAAGGCGCTACTTAAACTCCTCTACTTAATTAACACTTGTTTTAGGCTATAATATGTTCCAGACTCATGGAAGGTTGCAGAAGTGATAATGGTTCCAAAACCGGGTAAGCCGTTGAAAACAAAAAGTCGTACAGACCCATATCGCTTTTACCAATAATATCCAAAGTTTTTGAAAAACTCTTATTAAAAGGCATTCACATTTAAAAGGCATTCACTACGCAGGCTTCTACCGACAAGCTTGTATTAGATGCTAGAATCTTATCTGGATAACAGGATATTTAGAGTTAAACATAGAGCTAAATACTCCGATTTTAAAGAGATCCGAGCAGGATTCCCTCAAGGGAGTGTCCTTGTCCTTACATTGTACCTGTTGTACAATAGAGACATACCTCAAACAGAGGATACACTTGTGGCTACATTTGCGGATGACATAGCGATCCTGGCAAAGGGATGTTCAGTTGAGTCCTCAACCGAAAAACTGCAACGAGCTCTGGACAAAATAAGCGAATGGGCAAAACGCTAGCGCATTGCTCCCAATGAGACCAAATCAACGCACATAAATTTTACCTATACAAATATGGAAAATCTACCAGTTTTCATTAATTCTGTACAAATTCCCTACGCTAATGAAGCAAAATATCTTGGTAAGATACTTGATGCGAAACTTAAGTGGAAGGCCCACGTGAAAAAGAAGCGGGATGAGCTCGAACACCGGTATTGAGAAATGTACTGGTTACTTGGAAGGCACTCCAAGCTAAGCATGTACAACAAACTGCTATTATACAAGCAAGTACTGAAGCCTATATGGACTTATGGCATACAACTATTTGGTTGTACCAAAGCAAATAACAGAGGATTTATTCAGTCCTTTCAAAACAAAATTATATTGTGTATATTGTGAAAGCTCACTGGTATCTCAGGAATTGTGATATTCAAAAGGGGGACCTAGGAATAATTTCCGTCGACGAGGAAATAACAAACTCCGCTTGAAGGCTAAGTATCAGACTTCGTGGCATTGTTACAATGCCATCCTCCAAACTTTGGACATGAGACGTTTAGTACGCAATAGTAATAAACTATCCTACCGATGATCATGGCAGGTGAATTTACCGAATGTCTACCTGCAACACGCGAGAATATCCTTAAATGTAGGCTACTAGATAAGGAAACTTAGTTGTAGTAAAGAAAACCCAAAAGGGAAGCGTGTTTTTAGTCCGTAAAAGTCTGACACTACTATGTGGACACGGTTCACATAGTGTCTTGTTGAAGATTTTCACCAACCCCATATAGAGTGGGCAACGTGGTGCATAACACCAGGGGGACTTCTTTTTATAACTGGTTGGCAGAGCACAATGTTGAGTTCAAGCTAAATTTGGTCCTATATGGATCTGATGATCTTGGGTTGCAATGTTACAGTGTTGAATATATTTAATTGCTTTGTAGACTAGAGATTATAATGCTATTGGACAAATTACACGATGTGATGAAACGTTGGTTAAGCTTGTCTAACCTGGTTGCTACGGTATCTAGATTAGCTGTTTCATGGAGTAGCGAAGTGGAAAAGTGCCGTGGTAGTTTTAAGATCATTTTAAGGACTTTGTTCTGACAAATTTGTAGCTTCTTAAGGTGGCAATTTGAGCAATTGCTCCAGACTGGTGCTGCGTAAAAGAGTATGGATTGGAAGATCGATTTAAATATTAAAATTTTGTTTTCAAGGCTTAATTCAGACTTGCGGCATATAAAAGGGTATTATATTTTTATAGTCAAATTAATTTTATTTACCACGCTGTTTGTATGCTGGCCAAAGGTTAGTCTTTTGTCCAAAATGACTCCTAGGTATTTAACTTCTGATTTCCACTCTATGCTATTGTTGCCGATAGTTAAGTTGTTGCTCTGTAAAAAACAAGCTTTTCTTTTTCGAGTAAAAAAGATAGCTTGAGTTTTTTGAGCGTTGATGTTAATTTTCCATTTCATGCAATAGAGAATATAGCTATCTAATGCAGATTGCAAATAGGTTTGGATAAGTAAACCGACCGAATCTGTAGAATAGATACACGTGTCATCAGCAACCATTGCGGAATGGCACCCTGGAAAGGAGGGGAAGTCAGAAGTGAAAATGTTGTAGAGGATTGGGGCCAAAACTGATCCTTGAGGCACACCTGCAGGAATTAATTTTAAGTCGGAAGAAGTGCCGTTTACAAGCACTTTAAGACTTCTGTCTGTTAGAAAGGATTTGACTATCTTGACCAGATACAAAGGAACCCCAAAATGGAACATTTTATGAATCAACCCGTTATGCCAGACAGTATCGAATGCCTGTTCCAGATCCATGAGAACCATACCTGTACTTTGACCTAGAGAGAATGCATTAAGCACATGTTTTTTGATTCTGAAGATTTGATGAGATGTGCTATGGCCAGGACGAAAACCGAATTGTTGTGGTGGTAGGATGTTAAGCTCTTCAACATGGTGCATTAGCTTATTTTGATAGCTTTTTCAAAGCATTTGCTTAATGTACTTAATCACCATATCAAATCCAAAAGACTTTCTTGTCTTAAGACTGCCAAGAATGAATTTAATATCATCCAAGGTAAGAAAGGAGTTGATTTGAGGTATACGAAGATCATTAATATTGCGAATGGTTTCGTCGACCAGATTTTCAACATTGCTATGCGCGTTACTTGAATGGAGATGATTTGAAGCGAAGGACTCAGCTAGAATATTTGCTTTCTCTAAATTTGATACAGCTTCAGAGTTTGATGATCTTAAAAAGGGTATGAAGGGACGTTTTTTTTTAATTACTTTGATAATGTTCCAGAACGGTCTACTGGATTTGTCCAAACTACTTAATTTACGGCTCCATTGAATATTTTTAAAAGTTGCTATGTGCTCCTTGATAGTGTTTGTAATGGATTTCTGTATATGCAGAAACAGTGTTATTCTTGATTGAAGCCATTTTCTACGGAAACTGTTTCGAATTTTAATAAGACGTAATATGTTCCGAGGCAATGTACTAGTACCCCGTGGACCCATACATTTAGTGGGTACAACTTCGTCGGCAGTTTCTAAAATAGTAGAAGTTAGCAGATGAATTGCGTGATCAACAGATTGCGGGTTGTTAGAGCAGATATTTTGCTCAGTAAAGACGTTGTTGAGCTTGCGCTTGAGTGCGTGTTGATATCTTTGCCAGTTAGTACAATTAAAGTCTTTGATCCGCGTAACGGATGAAATGGTGGTACTTGATACAGAACACATAACAGGCAGATGGTCAGAACTAAGATCATTAATCACAATTGGTTGACTTATTATCCCCATAGTGTTGGTGATAAGTATATCAAGAGTAGAGGGGTTACCTCTGCTACTTAGAGGATAGTAAGTGGGACTTGGAGGAAAATGATTGAGAATGAGTGCCGCGAGCTTAAGTTGGACAAAATATTCCCATATGTGTTAGCACGGAGGCAGTTCCAATTACAATGACTGCAGTTGAGGTCCCCACCTAAAAGAGGTATCCCGTTGACACTAGTAAGTTTTCTAATATCACTAGTCAATGCTTGGCGTTTGAAGGTAATATTTCTTGTACCTCCAGGAAAGTACACTGAAAAAATGTTTAAAAGGTTTCCATTGTTAAGAGGAATTCCAATGCCTATATTTTCGACAACCTGTGTTCTTACAATAGGTAAGAGTGAATGACAGATTGATCTTTTAACTACTACGGCAACTCCACCGCCAATCCTGTCTTGTCTGTCATACTTGTAGCATTTGTAAGATCCATTTGATAAGTTGACATCATAAGAAAGCCAAGTTTCGGAAACTTATGCTACATCGATATCGTGTTTACTTAGAAATATGAAAAATTCAAGAGCTTTATTTCGAATGCCTCTTGCATTCCAAATGATTATTTTTAGATTTTGCATTCATATTATTTAACATTATATAAATACTTGATGGCTAGTTGAGTAATAACATTAAATTGTTCATGTCTACTACTACATTTACCTAACAACATAGTCATCTCATTAGTAAGAGAATTTATTTCTTCGAAAGAAAACAGGTTGTTTGAAGTCGGCACACCAGAGCTGTCAGCTTGAGTTGAAAGTTTCCACGGGCTCTTGTTTACCCTGGATGGAGGGTGTTGTTGTTGTTTTTGACCGGGATGAGAGGTAAGCTTACTGCGATTGCGATGGGAATTAAGTTCCGGAAAAGCTTCACTGTCCAGCGTGAACGGCTGATTGTTTTTTGTGACAGATCGTGCTGAGCGTGTAATGTTGTTGGTAGAAAGCTTTTCTCTTATTTGGAGAAATGATCTTCTTGAAGCACATGACAGATCGTCTGACTTGTGATGACCCTTGCAGTTTGCACATTTTATAGCATTCTTTTCGTTGCAGTTTTCTGTTTTGTGGTTTTGAGAGCAAATTGCACAGTATGTCTTAACGTTGCAATTTCTCTCGCCATGACCGAACATTTGGCAGTTGAAGCAATGCGTTAATTAATTTTTTATGCTCCTAGCATAATCCCATTTTATTTGAGTTCTAAATAGTGACGGGAAGTTTTTTTTAAGTTCATGGAGCTTCACAGAACCAATTTCAAAGAAAACTAAGTATATGATGTTCTTGTAGTGTTCAATATTTTTTTTAATAATTTTCACATTTCGGCACTTAAGTCCATCAGAAGTGAGTTCGTTCTTTGGGGTGGTAACAGGAATTTCATCTAAGCCATATAGCACGACTTTGAATGACTTTGATGTGGGGAGGTCGTGAGTAAAAAATTGCCATTCCATGCATTTAAAGGTTGTGCACACTTTCGAATGAGTATCAATGACACCGCAAGTAACTTTGATTCCGATTGAAATTTTTTTCGTGTAGTATTTCGAAATTTCTTTTTCACCAAGTAGCTTGTGAACATTTTCGTTGGATTGTTGCAGAACAATTACTGAAGGCACTTTAACACGTTTTTCAGAAACATTGTTAATAACCACATCATTTTCATCATCATAAACACTGTCAGGTAAAGTCTGAAGAGGATACCAATAATTGGCATTCGAGTCCCTATCTCGCTTGGCCATTTTATTTATGTTAATGTTTCAACTTAGACCGACTGCGGTCTCTTGGCAATTTTGAAAATATATTTACACAGTAACCAGAAGAGCAATAAGTCGAACGTCTGATGCGAAAAAAGTTAATACGTATAAACTATAGCTTGGCTATAAGCTTGCATTGGGGCATTAAAATCCGGGCTGTACGATGCAACAACACGGGTATGTTACCGCAAGTAAATAAAATCTTTCGGAGCAAAGATCAAAAGACATTCAAATCGTTAGACTTCCCAGGACGACAGACAACAAACATTTACTGACTTCAGTTGGCATCGATCCAGATGAGGCAGTGCTAGACATTGACTTCTTTGTCTTCTCCAGAGAGTGTATATGGTCAACGAGGTTAGTAGACCGAATCACGATCTGGAGAACAGAGCCCTGCTAAACCACTTCCGCAATGAGATATGAGATATGATGGTCATCACTTCTTGATTTCTCAAGAAGATCTCCAGGGTATTTTCCACTCGCTGAAGAAGAAAAAGTCAATAGGAATCGATGGAATACCGAATATTGTGCTTCGTCATATTCCCCCCGAAGCGGTCCAAATTTACACAACCTAGTTCAACAATGCTCTGAGTAATGCACATTACCCGGTGCTGGAAAACAGCTGTTGTTCAATCGATCCCTAAACAGGACAAAGAGAAATCTATTCCGAAAAATTTTCGGTCGATCAGTTTTCTTCCCTGCATAAGAAAGGTTTTTAAAAATATAGTCATTCGAGTTCTGAAGCAATGGGTTGATAAAAATAAATTCATTCTGGACAGCCAGTTCGTTTTCCGAGTGGGGCAGGACAGCATTAAAAACTGGTGTCCGACATACAATGAAATAAATACAAAAATCAGTGCACGGGTGCCTGTCTGATTGACTTGGAGATGGCGTTCGGCACCGTGTGATTGGAAGGCCTCTTCCTCAAGCTGGTCAGACTTCGCATAAGTAAACCATTGCTATACATGGTCTATGACATGATAACAGGTAGAAAGTTCGTTGTGAAAGATGATGACGTAACTTCCACTACGACCTTTAACATTAAAAACGGTCTGCAACAGGGGGCCATCGGATCCACGATCTTGTTTTCTATATTCTCTGCAGAACTTATAGGTTCTATGCCGCACTTAATTGCGCACACCCGAGACTGAGTACAAGAAGTTGCTTATCAACTTCAAGAAATGCGAAACTAGTCTTTTCCGGACCCCGTTGTACATGGCACCGCGGGATACGCACCAAAACTGGCGTAAGCTCGGCATAGTTGACCCGCATGGTCGGCCGTTAGCTGTAAAAAGCGTAGTTAGATACGTTTGCATTTGGTTGGATCAATATCTGTATTCTGAAAAACATATAGATATTGCTCTGACGAAAGCCAGAAAAGCCTTTGCTGCGGCAAGGAGGTTGTTTGTCAGCAGCCAACTTGATACCAGAGTGAAGATCATCTGCTACATGGCCCTAGTACGGCCAATTATGGTGTACGGTTGTCCATTGTGGTTCAACGTGAGTCCTTCCCAGATGGAAAATATTAGGGTGTTCGATAGGCAGTGTCCTAGGAGCTGTCTATATATTTAATATTAATATATTAGTCAATATATATGATTTTTAAATTTAATTTAAAATTTATTAAATATTTCTATATATATATATATATATGAATATATAATTTCAAAAAAAATTTAATAAATAATTATTAATTATTAAATATAATTTTTTTAAAAACTACTATATTTAATTATCTAACATAAATATAAATAAATATATATAATATATTTAATATATCTACTTTTATTTATAAATTATGAATTGCCTTGATAGGATAAATCATGTAATTATATTTACATTCATTATATTTAATAGAATTAAACTATTTCTAAAAGTATTAAAAACTTTTGTGCATCATACACCAAAATATAATTAAAAAAAAAAAGATAAGCTAATTAAGCTACTGGGCTCATACCCCAAACATAAAGGTTCTAATCCTTTTCTTTTTAATTTTTATCAATTCATCAAAAATTTAATTTTTTTTATTTTAATAATAAGAACTATAATTACTATTTCAGCTAATTCTTGATAAGGAGCTTGAATAGGATTAGAAACTAATTTATCATCACTTATCCCAATAATAAATGATAATAATTTAATATCTAATGAAGCTTTATTAAAATATTTTTTAACTCAAGCTTTAGCCTCCTCAATTCTATTATTTTCAACTAACACAACAACAACAACTGATTACCTCAGAGTACCCGCATAGGGTTAGTAAGTTAGTATTAAGAACGTTTGTAAATTCTTAAAATAGTTATGCTAGTTTTAAGTACTTTTGTCTTCCATCACTTAGATGGAATTAAATAAAATTACATTGAGAAAAAAGAGCCGACAGCTGTGACTCGAAAGGGGCTGGGTTCGGAACCCAGTGGGAGTAGCGTCTTATTCTTGCTTTTGTTTTTAATTAAAATAAAAAAATTTTGTTAGCTTAAATGGAGGCGAACGGGCAATGCGATAGAAGCGGACGGGGACTATCTTCGACCAGTGGCAGAAGTATCACGCCACCAATCAACGGTGCATCAAGAAGGTACTGCGAAGACGAGGAGGAAAAAACGAACCTATAAAGTTTCAAAAAGTCGTCTCACTGACACGTTAACCGAAAGACGGCAGGAGTAAGGAAATGCAGCGGCTACGTCATCGAACTAGACGGCAGCGGAGGCCGACGCAGATGGTGATGGGCACTCGTACGTATCTGATGGGAGGGAAGGGCGGTTCACTGTAAGCAGTAATTGCTTCGAATCGATGCCCTTCGACACAGAGGAAGAAGTCGAGGAAATAATTCGGTCCAATGAAGCGATAGTCACTAACTTGAAGGTGGAAACCAACAAACTCCTGAAAGAAATTAGAGCACTTCGTGCAAGTACTCACACAAGGAGGAAGAAGGAGAATGAGTTGAAGACGCAAGAGTGAAAGCAATAACACCAGGCACCAAAACCAACTCAGATACAAAAGCAGGAAACAGCAACACAACATATAGAGCAGCAACAACAGACATCTGTTCAGCAACCAAGCAAAACAGCGCAAGCAACAGCAACATGCAATAGTCCAGCAACAACAGCAACCAGCAACACAGCAGCAAGAGACAGCAGCGTAATAACATCTGCAGCCAGCAGTTCACTAGCAACAGCATGTAGGACGGCCATAGGTAGTGGTAATTTTCTTATCAAAAAAAAAGGCTACTAGAACTACTCAATCTGCTGCAAGACAGTAGACCAGTACAATAAGGTTAAAACGTGTTTAAGGCGTTCGACAATGGAGTTCTTCTCCTTTACGCCAAAAGGAGAAAAACACCAGTCAAAATTATTACAGATCTCCGGACCGCCAGAAGCGGAGGAGATCTTTCAACTGCTCAAAAAGCATGCGTGTGACGGTCTCGACTTTGTCGGGGTCAAGCCCTTCACCACAGCTAAGCCAAAAA
Organism: Eristalis intricaria; assembly: GCA_964034865.1. NCBI lineage: Eukaryota > Metazoa > Arthropoda > Insecta > Diptera > Syrphidae > Eristalis > Eristalis intricaria. The sequence continues at coordinate 10,473,999 of OZ035874.1, forward strand.
GGGAGGAGCAGAAATTACCTTTCTTCATTGTACAGCTGTCACCCAATAGCAAAATAGATAATGTAAACAATATTGTTCGTTTGGCTGACTATCGTTGCGTCTGCGAAAGTATTAGAAGGCGCGTTGGGATTCCCCAATGCGCTCACTGCCAAACGCTTGGACACGACGCGTCGAACTGCCAAATGCAGCCTCGATGCGTGAAGTGCAGTCGAAACCACAAGGCGGAGGAATGCCCGCTGGGGAAAGAAGGAGCAGCTGAAGTGCGTACTCTGCGGGAACGCGGGGCACACCGCCAACTACCGGGGTTGCCCTAAGTTCCAAGAGTGGAAATCAAAAATGGATCTGAAGAAGCCGCCCCCAGTCAAAAATCCACTCAGGGCAGCCATACCCGTCACCCCTCAATCGACCTATGCCTCAATGGCGTCTGGTCAGATGAGCACGGAAAAGTAGCAACTACCAAAGGTAGTGCCGCAAGTCTCGGTGCCAAAAGCACACGAACCAGTCCTGAATGAAAGGTTTCCATTGAAGGGCGTATGGCTCTGTTTTATTAGCAGGTCGGCCAAATTCTGGCGCTCCTGCAGAACCAACTACGTCAAAAGTCTTAATGGCTGCGCAGGCGGAGAGCATTTGCAATTTCATTGATAGGAATCCCACGGAAAAATGAACTCTATAGATTGTTGGACCATCAAAGCCCAGAGCTGATGCTGATTAGCGAAACCAAGCTAACTCGAAAGGGAATGCTGGAGCACAGTAGTTATAATGTTGTTAGAAGAGACCGGCCCTATTCCAGTGGTGGGGCGGTGTTGCTATCTTCATGCATGAAAGCATTAAACACAAGGTAGTGTATAGTAGTAAAGTACGTTTCAAGAAAGGTTTCAAGAGTTGGAGGCCTGCATCGTGCGCATTTCGATCCGCAGTGGAAGGAAGTTGTATGCGGTGTCGGTCTACTCCTCTGACCCTAGTTCCAGATCAACTATATTAGAGCTCGATTCACTCTTTCGATGTCTGAGGCTGGACTCGGAGGAGAACTATTTTTTTCGGCCGGGGACTTAAATGCCCGTCATGGATATTGAGGGAACATGGTTTCCAATCGCAGGGGGGATCAGCTCTATACCTGGTTTTGCTTACACAGTGTCGAGTATAGACTCGATTTGAAGGCAACAGAAGTCTCGCCCAATCCCAGAAGCGGCTCGTATCTGGATCTCCTGCCGTTAGACGCAAGATTGCATCTGACAGACACTGTGGCACAAACGATAAACTGTTTGAACACCTCCGTGTATCTGAGTGACCTTTGCGGACTCAGTGCCGAAATCAAGACCCCAACGATATTGCGGAATTAGGAGTGCAATTACAGTAGGGCTCGATGGACACGCTTCTTCAGACAAATGACGCGAGCACTCTCTTTAAACGCGCTCCACATACCGCCCAATAGAAACTTTTCAAACGAAGAGATTGACATGTATCCACCATCCAACAGATAGACATGATAAGATTAAAAACCTTGTACAGGCGGTTTACTGACAGACCTAGTGAGGAAGTTAGGACACTCGCTCATTAAGAACATTCAGACATCGATTGTCCAGATTTACAGACTTTCTGTTAATTCGTATTGGGGCGATAATATTCGCTCCCTAAGACCATAATCCCTAAAATAAATCGAGCATAATCCATAAAATAAACAAATTCTTTAGAAGTAACAAACATAGCGATCTTCCGTGTCTTAAGGTTCCCAGAACGACGGACAACGAACAAATACTGACTACAGCAGGTATCAATCCAGATAACGCCGTTACTCGACGATAACTTCTTTGTGGTCGAAGATTCGCAAAAAAACGTGGAGGTACTTGCCGTGGTCTTTCAGGAAGTGTATAAGGTGAACGAAAGTGTATGCCCGAATTACGACCTGGAGAACCGCGTAATGGCTAGCAACTCTCAACTTCGAGAAGACATGCAAAAATGGCGATTTGAGAACACTGGCTTTGTCGTGTTCAATGATGATAACATGGCAGATAATGCCATCGCCTAAGAAGGGGTTCATCCCCTGTTCATATCGAAGACAGAGTTCCAAGAGGTCTTCTTATCAATAAAGAAGAAAAAGTCAGTGGGAGTCGACGGGATTTCGAACATTGTGTTAAGACACCTCCCCCTGGAAGTAGTTAATATGTACACAATCCTGTTTAACAATGCTCTGAATAATGCACATTATCCGGAACATTGGAAAACTGCGATTGTGCAACCCATATTGAAGAGAGGAAAAGATTCTTGGAATACGTGAAACCTCCGGTCAATGAGTCTCCTTCCGTATATCAGCAAGGTATTCGAGAAAGTGATAAATAGAGTTCTGAATAACTGGACTAAGGACAAAAAGATAATTCCAGATAGCCAATTCGGTTTCAAAGCGGGGCATGACACTATTCATGCCGCGTCGAAACTGGTGTCGGATATCCAATGGAAGAAGAGCCAGAAATAATGTACGGGTGCCTGCTTGATTGACCTGGAGGAGCCTTCGATACCGTATGGTTAAAAGTTCTTTTTTCCAAGCTCAATCGGCTACGCATTGGCAAACCACTGCAGTACCTACTGTGTAACATGCTTACCGGTAGACGGTTCGTTGTCAAGAATGGTAACGTGACCTCCACAAGTATATATGAGGTAAAAAATGGTCTCCAACAGGGTGCCGTTAATTCGCCGATCCTGTGCAACATTTACTTGAGCGATCTGTTAAGTTTTCTTCCTCATGCAATTGCGTATGCTGATGACTTGAATCACTACTCTCACGGAGGGTGACTTCGATTCATTCATGAGAAGTTGCGATGACTGGAAGTTGAGTATCAACTTCCGGAAGTCGGAATCCATTCTGTTAGAGGACGCCGTTGTATGAATCCTCGGCGGATACGAAAAAGAATTGGCGAAAATTCTCAGTCGTTGGAAGACACGGAGAACCACTGGCGCAAAAGACTGTAGTCAGATACCTGGGGATCTTGCTAGATCAGAATATATATTTTAACAAACATGTAGATGCTGCTCTAGCCAGGGCCCGTGGCGCTTTTGCAATTACAAAGAGACTGTTTTACAACAGCCAACTCGATGCGTAGGTGAATGTTATCTGCTACATGACTCTCATCCGGCCAATGCTCACCTATGGGTGTCCCGTGTGGTTCAACGTGAGTGCAAGCTTGATGGAAAAGATTCAGTTGTTCGAGATTGCTTGTCTTAGGGTTTGCCTTCGTCTTTATCGAACTCCAGAGTCCAAGTACAGAAAATTCGACTCCAATGATGTGTTATACAACAGGGCAAACCTGATAAGAGTGGACAATTTCCTGGTGAAGTTGATTAGAGGTCATACTGCTAGAGTGATGAACTCGGTCAATAACTTGATCTCGGGGGCTTACTACCCCAATGCACAATATCACGAAAGGGTACCGCACAACGGCTTCGACCCCCCAGAAGCCTTTCTCCATTTAGACAAGAACGGACTGTTACAAAATATAAATGTGGTACCGCTCATCTACCACATAGCCCGTGCATATGGCTATATAATCATATATACATATGTATGTATATGCATGTAGTTTAGTTTTAGTTAGTTTAAATTATTTTTAAGGTAGTGTGAGAGTTTGTATATACGTTTTAAGTATAGTTATTTTATTAAGTTTTTTTTTAATTGTTCTTAATATTAAGTTGTGCAGTCGAAGTAAATTTTCTTTGAACGCATGGATTCTTAGTTTAAGTCGAAAGACATTGGATAAGATTAAGTTTAGGTTAGAGTGCGCGCTGAGGGCCAGTAAGTTAGAAATAGTAAAAATGTTCATCCAACTAGTTTTAATGATTTTTGCCTAGTACGTAAGTCTGTCGTAAATTCCTGAAATAAAAATGAATCATGAAAAAAAACTGCAAGTACCTCGAGTTCATAACTAGCGTACTTCGATTCAGCTGGTGTGCATGTCCTGCTGAAGTTGAATACTGGTTTCCATTCGTTGTCGTTGTTTGTTGATTGAAACAGTATTCCAGCAATTCCCACGGAGCTTGCATCTGTGTGCACTTCATGTTGCCTCCTAATGTCGAAAACTTCCAACACAGGTTCGCAGCACAAGATTTCCCTCAACGTGTTAAATGCTTTCGCTTGTGGTTCTTCCCATCGGAAAGGAGAATTTAGTTTATCCTTTTTGAACAGTGACGTCAGTGGTGTTGCGATTATGGAGAATTGTTCAACAAATTTCCTAAAGAAACTTGCTAATCCAATGAACCTCCTCAGTTCATTAATGTTTCTTGGTTGCGGGAAGTTTGCGATCGCTACCGTTTTCTGCTCGCCTGGCTTGAGGTCGTCGTCGGTGACTTGGTGAAAGAACGAGATTTCGTTCGTGAGAAACACACATTTGTTTAATCGAAAATTTTCCGAAAGGATTGCAACCCCTTCCTCCGGCGAATTCGATGGGATGATTACATTATCCACATAACTGAAAACCTTCCCCTTAAGCGGCTTGACTAATTTTGCTTGGCAAATGCTTTAGAAATATCAAGCGCTACGATCTTGCTTTCTCCTGCATTGTGCAAAAACTGGTTCCACTTTTCGGTGAGATAAGCTATCAGATCACCAGTGGACCTGTCGCTGCGGAAACCATATTGTCGGTCATTAAGAAGCTTCCGCGATTCAAGATATTTCCTAAGCTGATGATTTATCAGCGTTTCCATGACCTTAGAAAGAAGGGACGTAAGTGCTATGGGTCGGTACGACGTGGGTGACGAAGATTCGCCCTTTTTAGGGACTGGCTGGACAAATGCTGTTTTCCATCTGCTCGGAAAGAGACCTAAAAAGTAGGATAGATGAAAAAGCTTACGCAGTGGTTTTGCCAGCACAGAAGAACACCTCTTCAGAAGTATAGGGGGAATACCATACGTCGAGTTCTTTCGGTACTCTTGCAACTGTACGAGTGAGGAAGTGGATTTGTCCCATGGTGAAATCAACGCTCTCAAGTACAGGTGGAGACAAATTGGAATCTGGCAGTGTTGAGCTAGCTGCAAAATGAGCCGCAAGCAGATTAGCTTTGTCTAAGGAGCTGACAGCTGGAATGTCATTGTAAATGAGCGTGGGAATTGAAGACGAGGCGGAATTCTTTACGTTTTTTACAAATGACCAACAGTTTTTGCTACCCTTGGGACATTGTAGCACTTTTTGCCTCAACTTTTGCTCATAAGTCTTCTTCAAAACTTTACATTTGTTTAATCGAACATTTTCCGAAAGGATTGCAACCCCTTCCTCCGGCGAATTCGATGGGACGATTACTTCATCCACATAACTGAAAACCTTCCCCTTAAGCGTCTTCACAAATTTCGTTATCGCTTCATGAAAGACGCATGGGGCATTTACAAGCCCAAGCGGCATGCGATTGAATTCGTACTCTCCGTTGTTCGTTATGAATGCCGTATACTTTCTACACTTCTCTTCAATCGGTATTTGGTATTACTCAGACATGAAATCCAAAACAGCGATTGTCGGCATCGGGTATGATATCTTCACGGTAACGGAGTTGAGTTCTCGGTAGTCCACACACATGCGATCCTCTCCGGTAGATTTTTTGACGAGTACCACTGGCGAAGAGTAGGGCGATTCACTTTCACGAATAACTCCGCAGTCGAGGAGCTCTGCCACAATGTTATTAAAAACCTCTCTCTTAACAAAGGGTATGGGTATGGAATCTTTGCAATCGGTGTCTCTGACATAAGAGAGATGTTCATCGTTGTCGTGTTGCATTCTCGTAAATTATTGAAATTTCTTCGAAACAGTCGTCAAACGTGTTGATCACTTCCAAGATGCTATTCTTGGTGTTGACGTCTAAATTGTTGCCGAGTTTTATGGTTCCTGTGGATGATTCAAGATGATATGCTTCTTTCCTTACAAATAGTTGAAAATTATTGTCGCTCAACATATCGTTTCCCATGATAACAGCGTGAGGGAGGATGTCGTCATCTACAACCATTAGTCGATGTTCGAACTGTCTGTTGTCCATGGAAGTGTGTGCGTGAATACAGCTGTTCCATGCCATCCATGTACCTCCAACAAATCCAGACAATTTGAATACGTCACAAGGAATGATCAGCCCAACGTTGTTCGCAACTCGTCGCTGGATAAGGGAGATATCGCTTCCTGTGTCGATAAAGGCGATGATGTTGTGTCCGTTGATTTTAATGTTTTTCGTTCTATTGTCGTCAACTTCTTCTTTTGATGTTATCCGAAGGATGCCATTCCTTGGGGTATTGGGGGTTGATTTGTGTCTTTCTAGACAGGAATTTTCTGCGTGACCAGTTCGGCGGCAATTCGTGCAACGTTGTCTTCTTTATGGTTGTGGGCAGTTGATGGAAATATGACCCGGTTGCTCACAATTGAAACATTTTATCTTTATTGCGTTGTTCGTTGATTGTGCGGTCCGTTGAGGTTCGGTCGTGAAACTTCTATGCATTATGTAGTTGGAGTTGGACGATTAGCGATGAATCTGTCGATGGCGTTTCGAAAATCGTTGAGTGATCCTGCTGGCTATCCAGGCACAGATGGCTCAGATGCAAAAAAGCATTGCTGAACAAGCAGAGCGGACTGCTCGCTTGGAACAGCAGTTCCTTCAACAGGCAGTCAGAATAGATTTTTAGATTAATAATGATTTTATTTGGCCTCCAACGCTAAAGGTTTTAAGGCCATATTTCAATTGATTATATACATTAGTCACATATACATAAAAGACTTAAAAATTAATTTCACAATTTCAATTATCCTATAACATAGTTTGTTTCATTATAACAATTTCAATTAATAAAACCAAAAAAGGAAGCAAGATATATTTATAATAATATTAAGGTAGTGTCTTGGAAATGATCCTTACAAAAGAAACTTTAAAAAATAAATGAAATTGATTTCTGTTTTATATTTTGTCATATATGTAATATTATATATATAAGTGTATATTTATATTTTTAAATGTATTATATGTCATAACAATTTAACTTTATTAGACCTCATTGACAATATATATGTACAATAACTTTAAGTTATGGTTAGTGGGTGTGATTTTTACAAAAATAAGCTAAAAAATTAAATTTAAATTAAACTTTAAAACTAATTATAATGATTTCCGTTTTATATTTGATTAAATAACTGTATAGCTTTCATAAATTCTAGGACGTTTTCAATATCACTTACATTTTCAGAGCCAGGTTGATGTGCTCAGGACATTCAGTAAAAATGTATTTAATTGAAAGTATATTACTACACGGACAGTACACTGGGTCATTCTTATTTATTAATTAATTATTAAAAAGGTATGCCCTATTCTTTATCTTGTTAATATTATAGAATCTCTTCTCTTAAAGTAGTGGCTAGCAAACCATTCTTCAGTTGTTGCTTTTAAAGATCGAAGTTTGTTTGAAAGGTACATTTTCCCATATACGTTTCCATTTATCATTCACGGTAAATTCTAAAATTTCCTTTAGATCTCAAAGGTTTATATTTGCTTGTAAGAAGATTAAATTCATCAAAATGACTGTAGAAACCATCACAATTAAATTGAATTATATTTAGATTATTCATATTAGTTCTGATTCGGAATGTAAGTCACTAGAGACACTGCAGTTATCGTTAAGAATATGTTTTTTGTTTTTATTTTTAATGTTTCGTTTTGCTCTATTTGATAATTTTGTTGAAAATATTTGAATTGTACCTTGATCGGTGAATAATACTTTATTGGTGGGTAAGTCCGAAGAATCATCTGATGACTTAATCGGTCTTTTAGACGTTTTTGACGTGTTAATAGAGATATTTTTAGTCGTAGTTGTTGGTAAGAAGATTTCCTGTGGCATCATGTGTTGGACTGTGTTCAGGATTTTATGTCCATTGTTCGAAGGCCTGTTCTCAGTAGAAGAATTTGATGTCGACGGTCGAGTAAGAAAGATAGGATTTCTCTCCCGGTATCGTTTATCAGCTTCTCTTATGTCAACTTTTTCCAAAACTCTTATGCGCTGAATTTCTTTCTCTTTGATGAAGAGCGGGCACAGTCGTGAGAAAGTGTGATGGCAGCCGAAACAGTTTACACATTTGCTTTCTTTTTTGCACTTTTCTTCTCTGTCGTTCAGGTGGTACTTTTCGGAACAGTTAGAGCATTTTTTTGTGGATTTGCAAACTACCGAGAAATGTCCAAAGCGCAGACAATTCATGCATCTGAGCGGAAAAGTGATATACGGTCTTACTTTCGCTTTTATGTAGCCTATGTCAATCGAGTCCGGGATATTTGAAGTACTAATAATAAGAGTGTATAAACTACTATCCCCTAAAACACCCGTCGTCTTGTTTTTAACTTTCTTTCGCTTTATGTCCACAACATTTTGATCACTTAATTTTGCAGAATGTAGTCTTTTTCCATGTAGTTCAAGTCTGGGCAGTAAATTACACCTTTTGCATTATTAAGCGTGGGATGTTCCTTGATGTTAATATTTATATTCCTATCCAGATTTTTTAGTTTAGTAAGTTTTGTGGCTTGTTCTTTGTCTTTTGTGTAAATGAGTACAGTACCGTTTCTTAGCTTGGCACACTTGAACACATCACAACAAACTACAGCATTTACTTTTCTCAATAGGAATGCAGACACTTTTTCCATATTTAGGTTATTGACACTTCTTTCCATTAATAAGAACTTTGAGCCTGGTGAGGCATTTATTAATTTACTTGTCTCATTGAAAATGAGTTTATTGTATAACACTCGCGATTGTTCCTCCATTTTAAAAGAACACAAGATAACACTAGTAATTATTAGAGCACTCTTATAAACCACAACTTATCTCTTTGAGAGCATAAGCCAGACTCAGTAAGAATAGATGTCATCTATTCCAGACCACAACGGCCACGTGGCTGCACGCGCAGCTGACGACCTTAAGATCCTCGCGATAAATGTCAATTCACTAATAGGGACTAACAGGAAACTTTCCTTCGGCCAACTGTTAAGAGACCACAATCCTGATGTGATAATGGTTAGCGAAACTAAGCTCAACCAAAAGCACACCCTCAGGTATAATAAGTACAATATTACTCGGAGAGACCGCACCCATCATGGAGGCGGAGTCGCTCTTTTGATTAAGAAAACTATTAATCATAAGTTCATGTATAGCAATGAAGCGCGTAGGTTTCGTTTGCTAGAGACGTGTATCGCACGCATTCCGCTCTCGCTTGGTAAGCAATTGCACGTAATCACTCTCTATGCACCGGATAATAATAATCTCAAACATAATTTCATTCCACAGCTAGAAACTCTCTTCAGATGTCTTCGACTCGGAGCTCGGAAGATAATAATAATAATATGGGTGGCGCCAGACAGTCCGAGGTGGACCTGGGCCTAGCTTCTCAACAACCACTCGTGTTGTGCTACAAGGGACCTGCAGTTTACTCGACCTGCGTTCGGAGTCGGCCGAACGGCGAATTTGAGAAGCTTTTTTTAGACAGGAATACACTTTGGATTGGGGATGCAATAGGAGTTGAACACGGGTATCGCCTTGAACAACTGGTTGATTGGGCATGATGAGTTGATTGCTGATTTGCTTGCAACCGAAATACCTTCATTTTCCATCAGCGGGAATTATCTGGATCTACTGTTTATTGACAGACGACTGACAATACAGGATGTAGATACACGCACATGGAATTGCTTAACCGCGATTGAGTACGATAGTGATCATCTTGCTTTTTCAGCGGTTATTCAACTCCCGAACGAGGTGGCTGATCTGGGGGTATATATCCAGCGAAATCCTTATAATTATAATAAGGCTCGCTGGCCACGTTTCTCCAGGGCTTTAGCCAGGGAACTCCGGTCAAGTGCGATCAATCCGCCAACGAACATAAACCTAACGAACGAGGAGGTTGATAGGTACCTCAAACAAATGGATGACGCCATAGTGCGTACAATGGACAGAACGATACTAACGGTAGTGCCGACCGATGACTGCAATGTCTATCGGAATGCCACCATCGACGCACTTCACGTGCAGAAAAGTAGACTGCTGTCAAGACTCAAACTCTTGCACAGACAGTTTACAGACCCGAGAAGTCCGGAAGTTAGATCCCTGAAGTTAGAGATCAAAAACCTCCAACAGCTAATAAAAATAAATTAAAATCTTGCCATAAGCTTGCATTGGGGCAATAAAATCCGGGCTGTACGATCCAACAACCCGGGTATGTTCCCACAAATAAATAAATTATTCAGGAGGAAAGATCAAAATGACATTCCGATCGTCCGACTTCCAAGAAGAAGCGACAACGTACAGCTACTGACATCAGTTGATGTAGATCCAGATGAGTCCGTGCTAGATTACGAATTCTTCGTGGTCGAAGATCCCCAAAAGAAGGCTTAGACCATAGGCGCTGTTTTCGAGAAAGTGTATAAGGTCAACGAGGTCAGTCGACCAAATCTCGATCTAGAGAACAGGGCCCTGGTAAATCACTTCTATCTCCGTGAGGAGATCAGTCGATGGCGATCTGAGAATCCTGGTTTCACCAGATTCGATGACGTAAATACGGCAAATAATGACATCGCCAACGATGTAAATCACATAGTGATCACGCAAGAAGATCTCCAGAGGGTCTTTAAATCCATTAAGAACAAGAAATCGGCTGGGATAGATGGTATCCCGAACATCGTGCTCAACCATCTCCCTCCGGCTGCAGTGGAAATTTACACTACTCTGTTTAACAATGCGCTTAGTAATGCACATTACCCGGCACATTGGAAGACAGCTGTAGTGCAACCAAGTCCCTAAACGGGATTAAGACAAAAGCATTCCGTCTAATCTTCGGTCAATAAGTTTACTTCCTTGCATCAGCAAGGCATTTGAAAAGATTGTCATTTGAGCTCTGCAGACATGGGTCGAAGACAATAATATTCCGCCGGACAACCAATATGGCTTTAGGGCAGGGCATTCGACAGGGCATGCTGCTGCAAAGTATATTGTAACAGTTTATTGTTTATTGTGGCATCAACTTAACAATTTGTTATTAACAATATTTATATATAGAGATTTGATTATTGTTTTAATCTTACATCTACAAAATTATACAATCTATCAAGTATTTACATATTATATAGTTATATGATAATTTGAAGGAAAAGCCACTAAAAACCTTCATTAAACAAAAATAAAAAGATAAAATAATATAAAATGCGGTAGCAGTAATGCAGAATGTGTATTTCGCCGGGGGAAGAGAGAAGTCCGTTAGAGAGAGTCCCGTTATGAATTGATCTTAACACAAGCAATTTAATATATATGTGAATAAATTAATAAATACATAAATAAATAAATAAATAAATTAATTAATAAATATATAAATGAATAAGTACATAAATAAATAAATAAGTAAATAAATAAATAAATAAATAATAAATAAATAAATAGATAAGTAAATAAATAAATAAATAAATAAATAAATAAATAAATAAATAAATAAATAAATAAATAAATAAATAAATAAATAAATAAATAAATAAATAAATAAATAAATAAATAAATAAATAAATAAATAAATAAATAAATAAATAATAAATAAACAAGTAAATAAATAAATAAATCAATAAGTGAATACAGACAGAAATTAATGATATAATCAAAGGTATATAACGAAGATATTATTTCTTTAAGTTATGTTAGGTAAGTTTGAAATCAATTCATTATCAGATGATAAACAGCAGTCTATATAGCGTCGATAAAGTCGTTCAGATCTTGTAGTGATCGTTTCTATATTAGCCATTTTATGAAGTTCCCTTGTAGAGAAAAACCATGGAAGATTTAGGATAATCAGCATCAGCAAGGCATTTGAAAAGATTGTCATTTGAGCTCTGCAGACATGGGTCGAGGACAATAATATCCTACCGGACAACCAATATGGCTTTAGGGCAGGGCATTCGACAGGGCATGCTGCTGCAAAGTATATATAATAAGGAATATGGACAAAAAACAGTGTACGGTTGCCTGTCTGTTCGATTTGGAAAAGGCATTTGATACCGTCTGGTTAGAAGGCCTTTTCCTTAAGTTCGTCAGACTTAGGCTAAATAAACCACTGCTATACATGATTTATGATATGATAACAGGTAGGAGGTTCGTCGTGAAATGTGGCAGCGTAACGTCAAGTAGAATATTTAGTATAGAAAACGGTCTACAACAGGGGGCTGTAGGATCCCCATCATTGTTTTCTATATTTACTGCAGATCTTCTATGGTCTATGCCGCACCTTATCGCGTATGCCGATGACCTAGTGGCTTACAGATCAGCACCGAAGGTAGTAGTCATAAACACCCTGTTGCAACGGGATGCAAATAAAATAACAGGATTTTGTAATAACGGGAAGTTGCTTATCAACTTCCTAAAAAACTGTTCTTTTCTGTGGCCCGGTGCACAGGGCTTCAAGCCTTAGGGCCAGCCGCTAATCGTGAAAAGCGTAGTCAGATATCTCGGCATTTGGTTGGATCATTTTCTATATTTTAACAAACATATAAAGAAGGCTTTGACCAATGCTAGAAAAGCCTTTACCAACTTGATACCAGGGTGAAGGTAATGTGCTACATGGCCTTCATAAGGCCAGTCATCGTGTATGGTTGTCCCCTTTGGTTCAACGTGAGCTCATCCCAGATGGAAAAGATGAGGGTGTTCGAGAGACGGTGTCTTCGGACCTGTCTCCGGTTGTATCGGACACCTGAATCCGAGTACAAGAAGTACTATCGCAACGAGGTCTTGTAAAACAGGGCTAACGTGAAAAGAGTAGACAATTTTATAATTTCACTAACGCGACGACACATTGCAAGGAGTATGATGTCTACCAACAGTCTGATCTTTGGGGCTTATTACCCGAACTTTATGTATCATGAGAGGACGCGCTATACCGGCTTTATGCCACGTGAGGCTTTCCTCTATTTAGATTCCCTAAGTCTGATTCAGGACATGAGTGGAGTCCTATAATCTTCCACTCTGTACGCCGAACAGTTGACAGGCGACTCCACTATGAATCGGATATCGCTCGGGAACAGGAGGATCAGCTCCGGTTCAGTAGAGCGATCCCCGATAGAGATAGGAGAGAGAGTGCAAAGGAGCGGCACTTCTTTTGGTGGTTACACCAGAACCAGTCTCCGCCATCGCCAGCGCCTGATCGGATAGTCGGTGTGTTGGACAACAGCCCACTTACATAGATTTAAGTTAAGTTAAGTTAGACTAAGAAAAAAAAAATAAACAAAAAAAAAACAAAAAACAAAAAAAAGTGGTACAAAGGCGTGTAGATTATATATGTCAAGCATATAAATAACGTACACGCACTTGTACACACGTCCGCAATGTCACGGACATAGTTCAAGGTAGTTTAACTTTATTAGGGTTAGGGCTTAGCGTGGATTTAGTTAGTTTTAAGAAAATTTAAAAAAAAGATGTTTAGAGCGCCAAGTTTTTCCTAAGTTTTCTTGGCCAGTAAGCAAAAACAATAAAGATTGTCCATATGGACTGCAAAAAAACTACATTAGTAGTAGACGTCGAAATGCAAATAGAAAAGTAAGTTTACATTATTTTAGAACATCTGCGAAGGGTCAGTAAGATAGATTTTAAGAACATGAATTGTTTAGATATTAAGATAGATTTAATCATTTTTGTCTAGTTTTTAGAATCATGCATTTAAAAAATAAAAATGAATTTTAAAGTCGTTGAGTGAGATAAAGTTTGAACTCGCCAGCGCGGTCTGCAATTCTACATACTTCATCTCCCTCCGTATGTACGTGATTATCGCTGAATCGGATAGATTTCAACCATGGCAAAACGTTTCAAACCATGTCGGCTTCGCTCACTGTTTTGCCAAAGTCTTCTACCAAACGGTTGGTGAATTCGCTCCACGTTTTCAAGAACCTAAGAGAGCTTCTGACCATAGCTTCGCTGGACCTTTCATCTTTGCTTGACACACAAATAAAACACTCCTCTCGTTCCAACCTTATGCTGAAATTTAAGCGTTCACTCGTTGTATGTATTGTTCGGATGTCGGTGAAAGTTGATCGGATGGGTTATATTCAGGGATCATTGAATGAATCTCGTTCACGTTGGACAAAGGCGGTGGTGCATTAAGCATCGTTGATGATAAAGATGGCGTTGAAATAGCGGTTGACGTTGTTAACCATGACATCGGCGTTTGGTTAGTTTCTCTGCAATTTAAAGCTGTAGCAAATGATGATAATTGCAGTTGCCAAGCATGCACCAAATTCGTTAAATTGGTGATGTCGCTCCGTACTGTCGCTATCTCCTCTTCCTCGTCGTCGCTGAGTAGATATTCGTTCAGAATTTCGTCGCTTCCGTTCGATTGCCTGTGGTCGGTTGATTTTTTCCTCAGAATCAATTTAAGTTTCTATTTTTTTTATAATTTGCGCGTGCTCAAAGGATTGCTAATACCGTTATGTGTCCGGAGTCAAGACACAGCACGGGCCGAAGGTATAGAGGGAGAAATGGAGAGGAGGTACCTGTGCACATTGGTCTTAAATATCTGCGGGTTGTAGTCTGTGGGAAATATTAGCTTGGGAAGAGCCTTCCACATTCGTGCAGTGCGGCTGAAGAACGAGTCTCTGAATTTAACTGTGCGTCCGTAAGTAGGCTTAAGGGTATACTGATGATCATTCCTGGCGAGACGAGTATTGCGGGTGAATTCATGGAGAGGAGGAATGCAGTTGGCTAGCTCACTTGAGCAACGTTTGTTGAAATAACGATAAAACACGGACAAAGAAGAGACGGTACGTCGATGTTCGAGAGAATCTAATGACTCTGCGATATTGTTGTCTCCTATAAGTTTTATCGCTCGCTTTTTGATTCTATCAAGTAGGTGCTGTGTGGTCTTAGGGGCACCAGACCAGATATGAGCGTTATACTTAAGCTTGGAGCGGATGTACGCCTTATAAATTAAAGCCAAATCAGAAGGGGTGAAATATTTCTTGCATCGATTAAGATAGATAGATAGATATTTATTTCGTCATAAAATATTTACATTGATTTTAGTTATCGCACAGTATCTATTACAGAGATTTGATACATCATATATCTTACTACTGGAAAATGGGCTTAACTTATATTGAATCTAAATAAAATTGATAAGAATTAAATCAAACAAACTGAAGGAAAGACGACAAAACCTCCAATAAAAAAAAATATATATATATATATAAAAATATATTTCAGTATATGTATGTGTACATAAGAAAATTGTTGTTTCATATCAGTAAAATATGACAAAGAAGCCGTTAAAAGTATATAAATAAATCAATAAATAAATAAATAAATAAATAAATAAATAAGTAAATAAATAAATAAATAAATAAATAAATAAATAAATATATAAATAAATGAATAAATAAACCAGTAAATAAGTAAATAAATAAATATATGAATTTGTAAGTATATTAACAATTAATAAATAAAATAATAACATATACTGAACCTTATTCATTTAGGGAATTACAATTTGTTAACTCATTGACTAGAGGATTGCCAGCAAAAGCACATGAATAATTAAACTTATGTTTATTACTTATACTTATGTTTAACATTCTTTTATAAACCAGTTCAACACCCGCTCTTTTGTGAAGTTTTAAGGTGGAATAATCACGTGGTAGGTCTAACATCATTTTTAAAACTTTGTTTTGAGCTATTTGTAATTTTTCAATGTGGCGATGAGCGGAATTTATCCATACAGGGCAACCGTAAAGAATTATTGCTTGGAATATAGATTTAAGAATGATTACTTTGTTGGGGAGGGACAAAAACGATTTCTGTTAATGAAAGGGTAAAGTATTTTCTTTGCAATGTTTACTTTCTTAAGGGTCTGATTGATGTGCTCATAAAAAGTCAATTTACTGTCAAGATGTATACCAAGGTACCTAACGGAGTTCTTCCACTCAACGTTGATTCCATTCACCCTCAAGCTAGAACTAGGAAGAAAACAAGCTTTTCTTTTTCGTGTGAAAAAGATCGCTTGTAATTTATCTTCTTTGTACTTTATCTTCCATTTATCACAGTATCTAAAAATAATTTCCATCGCAAATTTAAGATTGCTCTCAATGCTAAGAGCGAACTCATGTGATGAAAATATAGCTGTGTCATCAGCAAAGATAGCAGTTTCACATTCAGGTACTTCTGGAAAATCCGAGGTATACAAATTGTATAGTATTGGCGCCAGAACAGACCCTTGGGGCACACCTGCATTATAGGATATTAAATCTTATACACCAGCATTCACATGGACTTGGAAAGAACGATCAGACAGAAAACTTAGAACTATATTGCACAAATAAGGTGGAAAGTTGAGGTTGTTCAATTTGAAAATGAGACCATTATGCCAGACAGTGTCAAATGCCTTCTCTATGTCAAGTAAAATCATGCCGGTCGATTTACCATCTGCACGATTACTTCTTATGTGATTACATATTCTCTTGACTTGATGAGAAGTGTTATGATAGCCCGAACTGTACTTTGGGAAAAATGTTCCTATCGTCAACAATCTTCAATATTTTTTCTTTTAGTATCCGTTCATAAACTTTGCTCAGTCTGCTAAGTAAGCTAATTGGCCGTTAACTACCAGGATTTTCTGGAGGCTTACCAACTTTAAGAATTGGCATTACTTTAGCTAACTTCCATTTGTTTGGAAAATATTGCATTTTCAAACAGGCATTGACAACAAAAGCCACCATCTTAATCCCAATTTTCGGTAGTTCCTTTAGATAAGCATTCCTTATTAAGTCTAGCCCACCAAATTTTCTCGTTACTAGATTACTGATGAAGAATTCAATATCATCTTCACTTACATATTCGTTTACAGGTGTGTCTGAGTTACTACTTTTGAATGTCTGAACAGCACTATTCACCAAAGTATCTGTATGTATATCACCCAGATGGCGTGTTATGTTATGGTTACGCTCAAATGTTTTGGCAAGTTCATTAGCCTTATCAACATCAGACAAATAAATATTTACCGTGTTTCTAAGACACGGTATATGATTGTTTTTATTTCTGACTAATTTAACTATATTCCAGAACGGCTTTGTATTTCTGTCTAAGTGTTTAAGCTTATTATTCCAGGACTCATTACGAAATTGTACTATACACTCCTTGATGATCCTATTTATGTCACTGGCTTCGTTTCTATATACAATCTGCCTGTATCGTTGCCAGTTCCTTCTATACATATTTCTTATCTTTATAAGGTTTAAAACATAAGAAGGAAGTTTAATGGAATGATTCTTTTTAGCTACACTTGGAATACTTTCGTTTGCTGAATCTACAATTTGCTTTGTGAAGTTGGAAACGAGATAGTCAACATCCTGTTTGCAGGTTATATGGTCTAAATCAGTATCAACCTGCTGAAGTTTCTGACTTATATTTGCTCTAAAACGTCTCCAATTAGCGTTTTTTATGGCCTGGATATATTGAACTTATTCCATACCAGACAAAAGAAGCTTGCAATACACAGGGTTATGATCTGAGCTTAATTCATTAAGTGTTACAGGTTGAGTTATATAGCCAGGGCAGTTAGTAATAAATATATCAAGTACAGACGGACGACCACGTGAACCAGCAGGTACATAATTTGGACTATGAGGATACATTAACGTAATGGGCAACACAACAGTAAGATTGAAAGTAAAATTTGAAAGTATTGAAAGTAAAGTGTACAACCTCAATCTACATGCCTACAGTTTAGATCACCTCCAAATAAGTAATCATCATGCAAAGAAAAAATTTTTCGGAGATCATTTCTTAAACTGATCTTATTAGAGTTTGTTACAGTAGCACCAGGAAAATAGACACACACAACTTTTATTGTTTTTTGATTTGATAATTTCACCTCAATTCCTAAGTTTTCTACTAATTGTGTTCTAATAACATGTAAGAGCGAGTGTTGAACCGATCTCCTCACAAAAATTGCAAATCCACCGCCATTTCCATCAGTTCTATCAAGTCGATAGCATTTAAAGTTCGGAGTGGATAAGCGATAAGTTTGATTAAGCCAAGTTGCAGTTACTAAGGCTATGTGAACGTTATTTCTATTTAAAAAATCAAGGAATTCAATGCTTTTGTTTCGAATCCCCCTAGCATTCCATGTTATAATATTTAAGTTACTATCTACCATATTATTACTTATCATTAGAGTACAAAAAGTTAGTAGCTAACTGTGCGATAACTTGAAACTGATCTGCTTTTGATTTACATGTAGCTAATTTACTTATCATTTCCATAACTAGAACATTTAATTCATCCATAGTAAAAAGATTGTTGTTGTTACTGATCAAACCTCTTGACTGGTGAGTAGCACTCTCCCAAGTACTCGGTGGTTGCACACAGCTGACGGCTTCCACTTGTTGTGAACTTTGAACAGTTGCCTGTCTTCGATGAGGAAGCGCGGGAAAGTCTGACATTGATGACAGGTTAAGTTGCTTCGGCATGTTGGTTGCAGTGACGGGAGCTTTCGTTGAGACAAAAGCTGTTTTAATCAGCTGATGAGATTTGTTTTTTCGGGTGGCTAAGTTGCTTTTAAGCTCTAGGTATTTGGATCTAACCAAGCATGAAGCATCACTAGCTTTATGAGACCCATTGCAATTTGCACATTTAAAAGTTTCTTTTTTATTGCAGTCAGCAGTCTTGTGAGAACCAGCACAGATACCACAATATGTCTTTATATGACAGTTGCGCTCACCATGTCCGAACATCTGGCAATTATGGCATTGTGTCGGTTTACCTTTCAATTTTCGTTGAAAGCTCCATCTGACTTGCGTGTGAAGAACAGATCGGTAGTGTTTTTTCAGATCATTTAATTTGACTGAACCGTTCTCTAATGAAACTAAATATAATGTTTCACTATATTGTTCATAGTTTTTCGTAATTTTTTTGATGTCCATGCATTTCAAACCGTGTTCAATTAAATAAGATTTTAAAAAATCAACATTTCAATCATCAAGTCCAAACAGAACGACTTTAAATGTTTTTACACTTTTCATGTCGTGGGTGAAAAATTGACATTTGTTTTCTTTAAGATTAGACACTACACTGTTGTATGATTCTAATGTTTCACACAATATTTTTATGCCTATGGAAATTTTTTTAATGGAATAGTCAGAGATGTTTAACGACTTCATCAAACTGTGGACATGGTCACTTGTTTTGTGGAGTAATTTAATAGGAGGCAGATGCTCCTTTTTCTGCGTGTTTTCATTTGGCAAAACAATTTCGTCCATATCATCATCGTCTTTGTCGAGCAAACATTGAAGGGAATTGAAACGATTATATCTTGGGTCTTTTTTCCGCACTAGTAGCACTCATATTTCGGGGTTTCTCATCGGTGGGATTGGAAACACTCTCAAAATTCGGGGATCTACCGCGTTTAGTAATTTTGACTGATTTACTGACAAAATACACTGCGAAAAGTAGCCGATATGAGATGTCAGACACAGACAAAAGCTCGTCGACGACTGCATCGATTAAGAAAACCCAAACATTTCGCAGCATTTTTGGCGACCTCAAATATGTGATCGCTCCAACTAAGTGTTGTGTTGATACACATACCAAGGATGGAAAGTTTTCCGGTTTCATCGACACAAGCGCCATTCATGGATAATGGCTGATTTTGAAGGGTTCGCTTGAGTGACAGCAGACAGCATTGAGTTTTTGAAGCATTGAATTCCACTCTACTGTTTTTTCCCAGTTAATTATGCTGTCAAGATCGGAATTCAACGTGCTTAACATAGGGTGCCGTTCCAATTCTACGGCCGAAGGGCGTGTTCGTGGGTCTTGGAACGTATATGAAAAGCTAAGAGTGTTGTCATCAACGAAGGAATGGATTGGATTAGAAGTAGCAGACAAGAGATCATTTATAAAAATGAGAAAGAGTGTCGGAGACAAAACTGAGCCTTGGGGAACACCAGCATTTATTTGGTGGATATCAGACTTGAACCCATCCAAAACAACTTGAATTGAACGGTTCGAAAGGTAATTTCTAATCCATAGAAGAAGAGATTCATCGATACCATAGGCACGCATTTTCGACAAGAGAGCTTGATGCCAATCTATGTCAAATGCTTTAGAAATATCAAGCGTAACGAGCTTGCTCCTGCATTGTGCAAAGACTGGTTCCACTTTTCGGTGAGATAAGCTATCAGATCACCAGTGGACATGTCGCTGCGGAAACCATATTGTCGGTCATTAAGAAGCTTCCGCGGTTCAAGATATTTCATAAGCTGACGATTTATCAGCGTTTCCATGACCTTAGAAAGAAGGGACGTAAGTGCTATGGGTCGGTACGAGGTGGGTGACGAAGATTCGCCCTTTTTAGGGACTGGCTGGACAAATGCTGTTTTCCATCTGATCGGAAAGAGACCTTAAGAGTAGGATAGATGAGAAAGCTTACGCAGTGGTTTTGCCAGCACAGAAGAACACCTCTTCAGAAGTATAGGGGCAATACCATACGTCGAGATCTTTCGGTACTCTTGCAACTGTACGAGTGCGGAAGTGGATTTGTCCCATGGTAAAATCAACGCTCTCAAGAACAGGTGGAGACAAATTGGAATCTGGCAGTGTTGAGCTAGCTGCAAAATGAGCCGCAAGCAGATTAGCTTTGTCTAAGGAGCTGACAGCTGGAATGTCATTGTAAATGATTTCATTGTAACTTTTGCTCATAAGAGAATTTCACACGTCTGATAGTTGCATTGCAGTCATTTCTGACCCGTTTAAACTTCTTCCGGTTTTCCTCAGTGGGGTTGGCTTTGTGTGTCCGGAAATTCAACTCTCTCATCCTAATAGCCCGTTTACAGCTCGAGTCATATCATGCGTTTGCTTTGGGCTTGATACTCTTCACTCTGTGAAGAATGAAGGTTCTCATGCCCAGCAGAAGAATATTTATGATCATATCAGCAGCGGCATCCACGTCACTATCGAGGAAGCAAAGTGACCAGTTAAAATTCCTAAAGAAGTTGTTAAGTTTGTTCCAATCGGCTTTCCCGTACAGGCAAACTGTTCTTTTAGGAATTTGTTCTCTAACTATGTGTGGTGATAACGAGAATTTTGCTGATACGACACAATGGTCCAACGAGCCTAGAGGTGGCAGTATGTCAACAGAATATTTATCAGGATGAGAGGTGAGAAACAGGTCTAGGGTGTTGGCGGAATGATCTGCAATGTCAGGTATTCGTGTGGGCTCATTTACTAGTTGGGTCAGATTGTTTACCTCAGCAAAGATTTCGACGTACCTTCTTTCGGGTGTTGTCTGGCCTGAATGCCGAACCCAATTAGAATTGTGTACATTGAAATCGCCCGCAATGGCAATTTTAGTGCGAGGATACAGGGATACTATTCTTGAGATGGAATCGGATAGCGCATCAAATTCGTTAAAAGTTGAATTGCTATCCAAGCTTGGCCTTCTATAAATAAAGCAGTAGTGGATTAAATGCTTACGGACATGAAGTTTTAACCACAGAAAATATATCCAGGCAGGTTCAAATTCGATAATTCGGTTTTCTCACCTACCTGTGTTTCACTCAGCGCCAGGACAGCTGGTTTGTAACGGGATAGGTGGACATACACAGCGAAGAGATTCGCTCTAAGCCCAAGCAAGTGGTGAACAGAAGTGCAAATTCAAAATTAGCTTCCTAACAACAATCGATGTAGGTGTTATGCCCATACATTGATTCGAGTTGGTCCACCATCAAATTCACACTTCTAAGATCCGCTATGTCAGATGCTACGCATTCTCAGTCATTGCAGCCCGCCTGATGGAATCAAACGGGAGTTGCGACCGAGAATGCGCAACAGTGCCTTGTAAAGGAAAGGGGCGAGAGGGAGCGGACCGGACGCACTCGACACCGAAACACTTCTCACTAGCACTTCGCACTTTTTTTATATTATTTTTTTTTCCGGGCACTCGCCGAACTTTTGAGGGTGGAGAAACCGCGGGGTTTATTTTTTTTTTTTGTGATATTCCACTCGCGTAATGCACGGACGGAGACAAGTGCACGCGTCGGAGGATGGCACAGAACTCCCTGCACAGCGATCTTAATCTAATCGCCGTGCTAGCTGCTGTCTATCTACCAATTAGTGCTATCGGTGGCAGATTGAGGAGTATGTTTTATGCTTGCGCGGAGGTAGTCCTTAGCGCCCCGCTAATACATACGCATGCCATCCTCTGCACTCTAGGGAGTGGGGTAATGTTGATTCTCTTATCGAGTGCGGCCCACCAATTTGCGACACCATATGGCAGTATGGGTCTGACTACTGATATAAATAGCCAGTGAACCATTCGGGATTGCAGTCCCCATTTGCACCCAATGGCTCTTTTGCAGCAGTAAAGAGTCATTTCTGTATGATGGTAGGAATCCTCATAATAAGATTTTGCTATTTGAAATGTTACGCGATGATCTTTCGGTAGTATGATGACATCTATACGTCATATGTCGCTGTCTTGCGCTTCTTTTGTGATGAATGCCTGAGCCATTTCGATCACTTTTTAGGATATAACTGTTTATTGAGGTTGAGATTTCCTTGTAGCTTTGGGGTTCATAGGTATAGAATGAAATGCCTTTTTACAGTCGAAGGTTGTGCAGGTCTGCTGGGTTGTTTTTTGATCGGTACCATCATCATCACCATTGAGACACATCGAGACACAACATTTTCGGGCAAGCGTTACGCAAATTAATGCTGCTTTACCATGCTTGGTGTTAATAGATCTACCATTCTTGGCGTTGACAATGGTTACAGGGATACCACCTTAAACTTATACTGTAGCATATCTCCAGCAACGACTTATGTTTGCAGTTCGACGTTTGTAGTTGCAAAGCATCTGAGAATACTTTCAGGTAACTTCGAAAGCCGATATTGGTAGCAGAGTTGACTTCCAGTGGGCCCATTTCAGTCGACATGACGCTGGTAGCTTTTCATCCCACATTTGTTTAGCAACCAGGAAGCAAGACAGGAACCTCAGTGTGTTGAATATCGAGATCACGACTTGCAGACACTCTCTTTTCGAAGAAAGACCCCTTCTTCAAAAAGATTACTTCGAAGTCTAGCGAATCTCCGAATAAATTTGAACACATCGTCAGACGAATCCCAAACATACCCAAAAATGCCTCCGCCAAACCCCACTCTTTTGAAGCTTGTGAAGATTTGGATGTCTCCAAAATTTGATTGAGCACAATCCACTGAGTGGATGTGCTGCTCTTCCTTTGTCAGAACCACTGCACTTTGCTGGTCGTCCACGATGTCTATGAGGTTGTTCATAGTGTTGTTTTTGTACTAACTCAACTGGCTGAGGGAATTATGATTGGACCTGTTCTGCGTTATTATAGCGGACGTGATGATGTAGGATCCAGGAGCCAACCGTCAAGGCCTTCATCACGTAAGCACATGGCTCATGTAGGTTATGTTCCTCATTGTACCACGTTGTCCTCTACTTAAATATGGAGAAACATATAGCCATATAGTGACAAGATTTATTTGAAGCAAAATCCGGACACATTTTCACAACTTCGCAGGGAGCAGAAATTATGATTTTGATTGTAAAAAACTAAAATAGTACGCACCGTAAACGACAAATGACATAATCATTTAGATTTCGCCCAAACGGCAAAAATCGCCAAAAATTTCTCCTGTGCTAGTACCCAAACCGAATTAGTGGTGAAAAATTTACTCCAAAAGGCTGCTCGTCTTAGTTTCTTTGCCTGGAGGGAGTTCGGAGCTTCTAAGTGAGTCTTCAACCACCTCCCCCCTCCATTCTTCTTAAAAATACCGTTATCAATTATTGGTGCCAAAGTTATCGTAACCGTGCCAAGATCTTCGTAGCTCTGCAATCGGCTGATGATAAGAGCTGATTTCGCTGCGAGGACTCTAGCTGGAAGTGCTATTTGTCTAGTTGTTGTGCCAAATTTCCAAAGAAAGAGAAAAGAAACGAATTCATGCGATTAAAAAAAAAGGGGAAGTAGAGCCAACTCAAAAAAGTATAACGTGTTCAGTGCAGAGCTCAGCAATGAAATGTCAGTTGTTTTTAAGAACATCCAATAGAAAGATTTATTTTACTAAAGTTCGTACTTTACAGAGAATGCCTGAAACAAGAATGAGTTTAACAAGAACGAAAAAGTATTTCATCGCCATCAGCTATGGTTAGTTAACAAACAGCGCGAGTCAACAGTTTTCAATTCCGATGTCTCTGATACATCTATTAAGGGCGGGTTCTGGTAATGGCTTGGTGAAAACATCAACTAACATTGCTTCTGTTGGTATGAAGCTTATTGTTCGCTGCTTCCTTTTAATCAAATCCCGCACGAACCGATATATAGCATAAGAACAATCTTAAACATGCCTGTTAAGATCAATGCAAGCGATGCCAGGGTTTTAATCACACAAGAAAGTACTGCCAAAAAAATCCTCGTTGTGTTAAATGCGCGGTAGAGCTTTCTTCCGAAGAATGCAACGCAAACAAGAGGGCATTTGCAACTTGCATTAATGGAAAAGTCGGCATTTAAACTGTAGGTCTCTTCCACGCGTGAAAGAACAATGGCACGCACAACAAGAGTGGTTGCTGAGAAGCTAGGCCCAGGTCCGCCTCGGACTGTAGCGGCACCCATATTATTATTATATTAATGGAAAAGGGAAGCCCCCAGTTAATTACCGTGGCTGTGAAGTACCCAAAGAGCTTAAAAAAAGACGTGACAAAATCAAAGTAAATCTATTCCAAACCAATTACACCAGTAAAAAATAAGTCATTACTGCGAACGCTGAAAACAAAACAAATACAAAACAACGGAAGAGTATAATTGCAAAACCGAATAGTCAACAAGTATAGTCGCAAACGGAAGTGACAAAATCAGCTAATTCATCACACATTGGAGTGAAAACATTTGCTCAAACAGTAGCAGTTACGTGTTAGAGTTGCAGAAAGCCAATTGAACCCGTTTCTCGTACCCTCGTCATTATACTGCAAAAACCAACAGACTTATTTTTGAAAGGCTTTTAATCCTCGAAACAAAGTTTAACAACAAAAATTACCGAATATGAATAAGACAGCAAGAATATTGAATTGGAATACGAACGGACTGCAGAAAAAGCTTGACGAACTAGAGCTTTGTATTCGGGAAAAAACATATCGACATATGTTTGATTTCTGAGACACATTTAACGAAGGAATCTCGCTTAAAGGTTTAAAGGTTAAAAGGTTACTTTGGCTATCACGCCTATCACCCATCGTAAACGCCAAGAGGCGGGTCATCTTTTTTATACGAAATAACATCGAACTCTTAGTAGGATTAAAAATAGAATCCCATACAATACAATTATGTACAGTTCGCGTACATAACAAACACTCCTCATATAACGTCTCGTCCATTTTCTGCCTACCCCACAGTAAAATTGAACAATACGAGTATGGAAACACATTTCTAAGTCCTGTTCCAAACAGCATTCCTTTTGGGGATTAAGAGGCATCTCCCAAAATTGAAGGACACTGTACAAAACCGGTATAAAAATTGGCTGCGAGTTTTACTCGACAGGGAAACCTACCTACTGGCCTAGGGATTTCACGAAAATACCAGACGTCGTAGATTTCTTCGTTATGAAGGGTATTTCGCGAAATTATCTAAAACTGGAAGAAAGCTTTGATCTCAGTTCAGATCATTCTCCAATTAAATTGTGAAAAAAATAATATTTAGTGAAAAGGGAAGCGCCTAACTAAGTATTGTACAAATTGGCAAGCGTTTAGGAACTACTTGCAAGATCACGTTGAAGTTATGATATCGCTGAGAACCCCATACGACTTAGAAATTGAACCTGAACAATTTCTTGATGGAGGAGTACTCCATCCATCAGTCGTGCACAGACCCCCATGCAGTTCAGACGTGTTGCGACTTAGTGCGAAATTAGTAATTTAACAAGTACGGAAAATCACACCGAAATAAAACAAGAATCGGTAGCTTCTCGGTAGAGTGTTCGCCGGTGACTTCGCGGTGCCGGGTTCGAATCCCGAAGAAAAATTCAAAACTTTTTTTTCTAAATTAAACCAAAATAAAGACACAAAGTGTGAAAAGCAAGTGATATGGAACAAGTGGAGCGACCCGAGCTCATAAAATCGGGTGATGTTGTACCGGTGGCTTTGACACCGGACCACCAGTCAACAAATGAAGAGGGGAGGAAGAAGAGGAGGAAGAAGCTCCAGCCTCAGCCCAACAAGCAAACACAACAGCAGCAGTAACGACAACAACAACAACTGCACAGACAACAGCAGCAGCAACATCAAGAATGGTCGACGACGTTGAGTACGAGTCGACAGAGGGGGAGGGGAGATTCTCCTACAGCGGGAGAGAGAACCCCTTCCACACTCTGACGTCCTCTGAATCGGAGGATGAAGATGAAGAGGACAGGGAGCAGCTGGAGAAGAGCCAGCGAGAGAGGGAGGAGCTTGACGCCCACATCCAAGCCCTCCAAACCAAACTAAGGGCCAGGAGAGCAGCTAAAGAGGCTGCCCAACAACAGCAGCAACAACAACAGCAGCAGCCAAAGCTGCAGCAGCAACAAAAACAGCAGCAGCCAATACAGCTGCAGCAACAACAACAGCAGCCGCCAAAGCAGCAGAAACAACAACAGCAACAGCCAAAGAAGCAGCAGCAACAACAACAGCAGCAGCCAAAGAAGCAGCAGCAGCAACAACGACAATATCAGCAGAAGAAGGAGCAGCAGAAGCAACCGCAGCAGCAGCAGCCAGCCAAAACGGAGAGATGCCCGCCAATCAACGTCTTCGGACTGGAGACGAAGGACGTTGATATATTATGTAAGTTGGTCACTAAGCAGTCCTACTTTATTAAATATAAGGGTCCGTTGAGAGTTTCTGTCCATTGCTTATCAATGGCAGACTATTACGTAGTGAAAGAAAGGCTAGCGGTGTCGGAGGCCGAGTTTTTCTCCTACACCCCAAAAAGGGAAAAGGTGCAGACCATGCTCCTTAAGGACGTGGATCCCGACACTGATCCCGATGAGATCCTCGCTATTCTGCGGCAAGCGCAGAGCGACGATGTCCAGGTCGTAGGGGTTAAGCCCTTCATCACTGCGGCATCGAGAAGGGAGAAGAGGAAACTTCCTTTCTTCCTAGTGCAGGTCACCCCAGACAGCAAACTAGAGAGCCTAAAAAAAATTACCCATTTAGGCACTCTGTCTGTTACATGGGAAACAATAAAAAAGACAAAGAACACACTCCAGTGTTTTCATTGTCAGAGGCTTGGGCATGCCGCGGCGAACTGCAATATGCAGTCTCGCTGTGTCAAATGCGCAGGAACAGGATAAAGTTGATGATAGGAGCAAGCTGACGTGCGTGCTCTGTAAGACCAGCGGGCATCCTGCTAACTATCGAGGATGTCCTAAGGTCCAAGAAATGAGAAAGATTATACAGGCCAAACGTAATGTAAAAATGGAAGAAGCGAGGCCAGTGCCCCGTACTCCAGCTACCACTGTTACACCGGCAGTCTCCTATGCCCAAGTGGCATCGGCTGGGCGACCGGTTCAACAGACAGTGCCGAAAGTTACCCAGGTCCCAGTGGCCAGGCAAACAGAAGCAAATTTGGAAGTGATCCCGATGAGATCCTCGCTATTCTGCGGCAAGCGCAGAGCGACGATGTCCAGGTCGTATGGGTTAAGCCCTTCATCACTGCGGCATCGAGAAGGGAGAAGAGGAAACTTCCTTTCTTCCTAGTGCAGGTCACCCCAGACAGCAAACTAGAGAGCCTAAAAAAAATTACCCATTTAGGCACTCTGTCTGTTACATGGGAAACAATAAAAAAGACAAAGAACACACTCCAGTGTTTTCGTTGTCAGAGGCTTGGGCATGCCGCGGCGAACTGCAATATGCAGTCTCGCTGTGTCAAATGCGCAGGAACCCACAATCGCGGGGAATGTCCCTTAGGGACCGATAAAGTTGATGATAGGAGCAAGCTGACGTGCGTGCTCTGTAAGACCAGCGGGCATCCTGCTAACTATCGAGGATGTCCTAAGGTCCAAGAAATGAGAAAGATTATACAGGCCAAACGTAATGTAAAAATGGAAGAAGCGAGGCCAGTGCCCCGCGCTCCAGCTACCACTGTTACACCGGCAGTCTCCTATGCCCAAGTGGCATCGGCTGGGCGACCGGTTCAACAGACAGTGCCGAAAGTTACCCAGGTCCCTGTGGCCAGGCAACCAGAAGCAAATTTGGATGTGCAGACGATCCTGCTCTCTATCCAGAGGCAGATCGCTCAACTCCAAACCCAATTCCAGAACCAGTTACAAGAACAAGCAGCGCGAATAGACCTCATCTATTCGACGCTGTTTGGAGAGCCAAACGCAACAT
The DNA here is from genome assembly GCA_964034865.1 of Eristalis intricaria. NCBI lineage: Eukaryota > Metazoa > Arthropoda > Insecta > Diptera > Syrphidae > Eristalis > Eristalis intricaria. The sequence goes on from OZ035874.1 coordinate 10,502,380, forward strand.
CGGTATAATGGCTGCGCAGGCAGCCTGCAACCTTAAAATTCTAGCAGTGAATGTGAATTCACTGATCCGCCCTGAACGTAAATTAAATTTCGGTAACTTGTTGCAGACCCATAATCCTGATGTGTTGATGGTTTGCGAAACTAAGCTAAGCCAGACGCACCCACTCAGGTACAAAAATTACAATATCATTAGAAGAGATCGAAACTACCTAGCTGGTGGAGTCGCACTCTTAATCAAAAAAGGCCTTTGTCATAAGGTCGTGTATAGCGGTGAAGTGCGGAGATTCCAGGCCATAGAAACGTGTATCACACGCATCCCCCTTCGGGGTGGTAAGCGGCTATATGTGATCGCTATCTATGCGACTGACAAGTCACGCATCAACCAATATTTCATTTCAGAGCTCGATACTTTTTTCACTAGCCTTCGACTGAGCTCGGAGGAGAACTACTATATCGTAGCCGGGGACTTGAACTCGAGGCATATAGAGTGGGGCAATGCGGTGCATAACACCAGGGGGACCTCATTGTATAACTGGTTGGTAGAACACAATGTTGAGTTCAAGCTAGATTTGCTAGCAACCGATAGGCCATCGTATCCCAGAAGCGGGTCCTATCTGGATCTGATGCTGATAGACAAACGACTGACTATACCAGACGTGGAAAGACGCACACGGAACTGTCTAATTGCTGTTGAGTACGAGAGTGATCACTGCGGGCTCCTTGCATTTATTCAGCTCCCGAACGAGGTGGAAGGACTGGAGGAGTATGTCCAGAGGCACCCTTATAATTATAATAAGGCCCGCTGGCCACGCTTCTCCAGGACTTTATCCACAGAACTACGTTCGAATGGAATCAATCCGCCGTCAAACAGAAACCTGACGAACGAAGAGGTTGACAGGTACCTCATACAAATGGACGACGTAATCAAACGTACGATGGACAAAACAATGCCGAAGGTAGTTCAAATCGACAACAGCGATGTTTATCGAAATGCTACCATCGATGCACTTCACGTGCACAAAAGTAGGCTGCTGTCAAGACTCAAACTCTTGCACAGGCGTTTTACAGATCCGCAAAACGCGGAAGTCAGAGCATTGAAGTCGGAGATCAAGAACCTCCAACAGTTTATTCGAATAAACTATAGCTTGGCTATAAGCTTGCACTGGGGCAACAAAATCCGGGCTGTACGATCCAACAACCCGGGTATGTTCCCGCAAGTAAATAAAATATTTCGGAGGAAAGATCAAAACGACATTCAAATCGTAAGACTTCCCAGGACGACAGACAACGAACACTTACTGACTTCAGTTGGCATCGATCCAGATGAGGCAGTGCTAGACAATGACTTCTTTGCGGTGGAAGATCCCCAGGAAAAGGTTACAGCTATTGGTGCAGTGTTCCAGAGAGTGTATACGGTCAACGAGGTTAGTAGGCCGAATCACGATCTGGAGAACAGGGCCCTGCTAAACCATTTCTATCTCCGCAATGAGATAAGTCAATGGCGATCAGAGAATCCAGGTTTCACCAGATTCAATGACGAGAACATGGCACATAGTGCCGTCGCCAATGATGGGAATAACATCTTGATTTCTCAAGAAGATCTCCAGGGTATCTTCCACTCGCTGAAGAAGAAAAAGTCAGTGGGAATCGATGGAATACCGAACATTGTGCTTCGCCATCTTCCCCCTGAAGCGGTCCAAATTTACACAACCTTGTTCAACAATGCGCTGAGTAATGCACATTACCCCACGCACTGGCAAACAGCTGTTGTTCAACCGATCCCTAAACGGGACAAGGATAAGTCCATTCCGACAAATCTTCGGTCGATCAGTCTTCTTCGCTGCATAAGCAAGGTTTTTGAAAAGATAGTCATTCGAGTTCTGAAGCAATGGGCTGATGAAAAGAAAATCATACCGGACAACCAGTTCGGATTCCGAGCGGGGCATGATACCATTAATGCCGCGTCAAAACTGGTGTCCCACATACAATGGAATAAAAACAAAAATCAGTGCACGGGTGCCTGCCTGATTGACTTGGACAAGGCGTTCGATACCGTTTGGTTAGAGGGCCTCTTCCTCAAGTTGGTCAGGCTGGGCATAAGTAAACCATTGCTATACATGGTCTATGACATGATAACAGGTAGAAAGTTCGTTGTGAAAAATGGTGACGTAACTTCCACTACGGTCTTTAACATTAAAAACGGTCTGCAACAGGGGGCCATTGGTTCCCCGATCCTGTTTTCCATATTCACTGCAGATCTTATAGGTTCCATGCCGCACTTAATTGCGTACGCCGACGACCTAGTTGCGTACAGATCAGGTCCGAAGGTCGAGGTAATAAACATCTTGTTGCAGCGTGACTTCGAGAAAATCCAGCGATTTTGCGACGACTGGAAGTTGCTTATCAACTTCCAGAAATGCGAAACTAGTCTTTTCCGGACCCCGTTGGACAGGGCATCGCGGGATACGCGCCAAAACTGGCGTAAGTTCGGCATAGTTGTAAGTTAGCTGTAAAGAGTGTAGTTAGATATCTAGGCATTTGGCTGGATCAATATCTGTATTTTGACAAACATATAGATATTGCTCTGACGAAAGCCAGAAAAGCCTTTGCTGCGGCAAGAAGGTTGTTTTTCAGCAGCCAACTTGATACCAGAGTGAAGGTAATCTGCTATATGGCCCTAGTACGGCCCATTATGGTGTACGGTTGTCCATTGTGGTTCAACGTGAGTCCTTCCCAGATGGAAAAGATGAGGGTGTTCGAGAGGCAGTGTCTTAGGAGCTGTCTCCGTCTGTTTCGCACACCTGAGTCTGAGTACAAGAAGTACTACCCTAACGAGGTCTTGTACAACGAGGCAAACGTGAATAGGGTAGATAATTTTATTATTAAACTAATCAGAAGGCACACTGCACGAGCTATGACCTCGTCCAACAGTCTGATCTTTGGGGCTTACTACCCCAATAGTATGTACCATGAAAGGGTGCGCCTTAACGGCTTTATTCCTCCCGAAGCATTCCTCTATCTAAACACAATTGGCCTAATACAGGATCCACAAGGATGTCCTATCATCTTCCATGTCGTACGCCGAACAGTGGATAGGCGACTTCAATACGAACCGGATGTCGTTCGCACCCACGAGGATCTCCTCCGGTTCAGTAGAGCGATCCCCGTTCGAGATAGGAAAGAGTCTGCCAAAGAACGGCAATTTTACTGGTGGTTACACCAAAACCAGCCTCCGCCACCGCTAGCATTTCCACAGGATCAGGTAGTTGACCATAGTGGCCAGCTTACATAGTTTTTAAGGTAGCTTTAAGAGGGGAAAAAAAAAAAAGGTGCATCACGGCGTATAAATTATATATGTTATGCATATACACAACATATACGCCCTGGTGCACGTGTCCGTACTGTTACGGACATAGTTAAGATAGTATTAAGTTTTATCTTAGGGTAAGTTAGTATTAGGTATTGTAAGTAGTTAAGCCTAGCCAAGTTTTTTATAAGTTTTCTTGGCAAATTAATAAATAAATAAAATATTGTCTTAATGACAAAAAAAAAAAAAACGTAGATTAAGCCGAAAGGCACATTTAGAAAGTAGTTCAGATTAGCTTAGAGTACCCGCATAGGGTCAGTAGGTTAGTATTAAGAACATTGTCTTAAGTTAGTTAAGCTAGTTTTAAGTACTTTTGTCTAGCATGTAAGTAAAATTATTCAGAAAAAAAAGAATAAAATTACATTAAAAAAAAAAAAAAAATACTCCATGAGCAAGAAAATGGGCGGTTAAGCACGTCTTACGATATCCACCAGAAGTAAAGGAAATGGTAAAGGAAAAATGGAAAGCACGCAAGAGATGGCAACAAACTCGCTCGCCATAGCTTAAAACTCGTCTTAACCAATTGTGTAATCTGTTGAAGGCGAAAACCTGAAACACATAACGCGCCAATCCGAAAGCATGGAAACGAGTGGGCAAAAGAAGATAAAGATAAAGTTAATCTCTTCGCAAATTACTTGGAAGAAACGTTTAAGCCATTCGACGGTCAAACTCTTTGTGTGACTTACAATAGATTTGACGTATACGACGACAATCATGTTCTGAGAAGTGCTACCTTGGCAGATCTAAAAAAGCTCAAACCGAAAAAATCTCCTGGTTACGATTTAACTACAGGAAAAATTTTTACTACTTAATTAATGCCGCTCCTAGACTTGACCATGTCCCTAGTCAATGGAAAGTGGCAGAAGTGGTACCAAAACCCTGTAAACCACCAACGGATAAAACCTCCTATAGACCTATCCCACTTCTCCCGATAATGTTTAAAGTATTTGAAAAAATTCTGCTAAGACGTTTAAGTCCAATTGTGGATGAAAAACAACTCATACCGAATCGCCAATTTGGTTTAGAAGCAAACACTCAACTATTGACCAAGTACATCGTATAACTGAAGTAATAGAAAAGGCAATTGGACAAAAGCTCGTTTGTTCAGCCCCATTTCTCGGTGTTTCTTAAGCCTTTGACAAAGTTGGGCATGAATGACTGAAATATAAACTATGCCGATCTTTACCGCGGAAACTTTATACTATTTTAGCGAACTATTTCTCTGATACGATCTTCCGTGTGAAGCATGGACATGAATACTCTTCTTTTAAAAATATAAATGCTGGTATACCGCAAGGGAGTGTTCTTGGGCCTCTGCTATACCTTCTCTATACTATTGATTTGCTGACGACACTGCTATTTAGGTAACTGCCAAAACGGTTGAAGAGTCTACAGCAAAATTACAACGTTCAGTGTTTTTTCCAATACTTCCCCGTTCCATATTGCTTTTATCTTCTTTGTTCTGATCTTATCCAAAAAAAAGTACGATCTTCGATTCACTCCAAAATGTGAAATTTTTCACGTGCGGATTAAGGCAAAGGTACTTGCAAAATCTTTCCCCCAGCACTGCTGATTCTAGTTCCAACCTAAGTATCAACAAGACCCCTACGTAGATAGGTGCTAGAGAACTAACCTGCACACTTAGGTCCATTGTAATACCCACAGTCAGCACCAGTGCTAGTTATTTTATTCCATTAATTTGATCCAAACGGCAAATGATGACTGGACTGGACCGTATTTGAAAACCAGATAAAAGCTTATTAAGTTTACTTTCACTGGAATTCGAACCGGGGAGTGCAGGTACTTAACCAACTTATAGATATGATATCTTATAGATGCTACTTTTATGTTTGCACCTACCAGCAAGAGTAGTCGACCTGCAATCCCGAAGAGAAAGGGGGTCAAAACTTTTCAAACTTCTTCCTTGGTTGCACATACTTGACCGTATAATATTCTCGGCATGTGCCTTTAGTCACAAAGCCATACAGATCTTTTCTGACAACTCGACGTGTACTTCAGAGCTAACCTCTCTTAAAACCTTTTTAGAATTTGACAGGACGCTGTGGATTTCGAATTCATCTTTTGAATATATTTTATGATTATGCCAACTCCATCGTCTCTGCATACTGCTGTATGGTTTTTTAAGCTATGAACTCGCTGGCGTTTTTTTTTTATATGAAATTGAACCGAATGTCAACCGTCATAACGTATTCTTTTATTTCCATGGTCGTACGATTCGTTCATAGGAATTTTGGGCCTCCTGGTTGACTTCGGCAATTTGCACTTGGTGCACATTTTGCTAACTTTGATTTATGGAATTTTAGCAATTAACTACAACTAACTACATTAAGTGCTACAACATGGCTCCTTTCAGCAACTTCTCATACGATGCGGATGTTCATGAGTGTAGCTACCAAACACTCAAATACAACAAAAGCAGTGTACACCATTAAATTTCCGTTGAAGATGTATCAGGTGACGAGGTATTCAACGTACTAAGTTCGTTGAAAAGCGATAAATCGGCGGGAGTAGATGGAATAAGATCAAAGTAGCTACTAAACTCTCAAATGCAACAAAAGCAGTGCAATTTACGGTGAAGATGTATCAGTTGAGGAGGTATTCAAAATACTAAGTTCGTTGAACGTGAAGTGAAATCCTGAACTACAGACCAATCATCACAATCCTATCAGTGGTACATAAACTCAGAAGGCTATATAACTTTATAGAGAACCACACTATTCTCAACAAGAATCAATTTGGATTTCGCTAAGAAAAAAATATAAATAGACTACTACTAGAATTTGCAAACAAAATGTACCGAAGTTTGGACAGGAACCATAATTCAATAGTTCTGTTTATTGACTTTGAGAAAGCCTTCGACATCTTGAGCGACAGACAAATCTTGAAGTATCTGGAAAAGATTGGTGTTCCACAAGGCTCAAAGCTCTGCTTCTATTTATTATATACGTCAACGATATACTGCCTGTGCTAAAGTAAGTAGTAAAAGTAGTAAGGGTTATGCTTATGTGGACTACACAGCGATCGTATTTATCCGTAGGAACGTTTATGAAACTTATGCATTTTAATAGAATTGCAGCTTGCTGTCACGATCATCAACGCACTTAAGACAAAGGTAATAGACATTCGCAAGCCGCGTGTTCTCAGATATGACTTCGATGGAATAACAGATGAGGATGCTGACTGCAACGGAAATATTGCTTATGTATCAACGTATAAGTGTCTAAAACTAACGATTGACTACAGCCAATCGACTACAGCAATAAGGAACTATCATATACAGATATTTAAGAAGAAATTGTGCCAATCTGTGTACTTTTTTTCATCTACGCAAACTCCGTACACCAACAGTTCTCAGATACAGGGCTTGGTGGGATCCCATTTAAATTATGAAATATTATAGTGAGGCGTCTGAATTGCAATCGCTACAAAAAGTACCCAGAAGACTACAAAGTGTGTGCTGGTAACAGGAAGCACCAGAGAAGTTGAGCAGCAAAGAAGCCAAACAAGACGTATCCTCAACATCTTCCAAATACGATTAAGATATCTTGGCCAACTTCTGTGACGACAATACATACAGGATTCAGATACACCAGATAGTTGAACACTTGAAGACGACATATGTATGTGTATGTGAAGTTCCGATGTACTGGCATGAACATTAAATATTAAAATGTTGAATTTGATCCGTGTCCACATAGTAGTGTCAGATTTTTACTGACTAAAAACACCCTTCCCTTTTGGTTTTTCTTTTCTACAACTAAGTTTCGTTATCTAGTAGCTTACATTTAAGGATATTTTCGCGTGTTGGAGGTAGACCTCCGGTAAAATCACCTGCCATGATCATCGTAAGGCTGGTTTATTATTATATCGTTCGCTGGAGTCGGCGTACTAAACGTCTCATGTCCAAAGTTTGGAGGATGGCATTGTTACAATGACCACGAAGTCTGATACTTAGCTTTCGTGCGGACTTTGTTATTTCTTCGTCGACGGTAGTTATCCCTAGGTCCCTTTGTATATCACAATTCCTGAGATACTAGCAAGCTTTCACAATATCCCGTATAGTTTTATTTTGAAAGGATTGAATAAATTCTCTGTTATTTGTTTTGGTACAAACCTATAGTTGTACGCCGTAAGTCCATATAGGTCAGTACTTGCTTGTATAATAGCAGTTTGTTGTACATGCTTAGCTTGGAGTTCCTTCCAAGTAACCAGTACATTTCTCAATACCGGTGTTCGAGCTCATCCCGCTTCTTTTTTACGTGGGCTTTCACTTGAGTTTCGCATCAAGTATCATACCAAGATATTTTGCTTCATTAGCGTAGGGTATTTGTACAGAATTAATGAAAACTGGTCGATTTTCAATATTTCTGTTGGTAAAATTTATGTGCGTTGATTTGGTCTCATTGGGAGCAATGCGCTAGCGTTTTGCCCATTCGTTTATTTTGTCCAGAGCTCGTTGCAGTTTGTTGAGTTGAGTTCTCAACTGAACATCTCTTTAAAATTGGAGTATTTAATTCTATGTTTAACTCTAAATATCCTGTTATCGAGATAATATTCTAGTATCTTATGCAAGCTTGTCGGTAGAAGCCTGCTCAGTTTGTATTTTAGGCCTTCATGCCAGACATTGTCGAAAGCCTGGGAAACTTCAAGTAGGGCGGTGGAGCAGATCTTTTTCTCCTGTAATGCTCCTTCAATTTCATTGGTTATTCTGTATACCTGGTCAATTGTCGAGTGTTTCGCTCGAAACCCGAAAGGATGGTCAGGTATTATTTGCTTCTGCGTTTTAATAAGAGTTTTTCAAAAATTTTGGATATTATTGGTAAAAGCGATATGGGTCTGTACGATTTTTTTGTTGTTCAACGGATTGCCCGGTCTTGGAACCACTATCTCTTCTGCAACCTTCCATGAGTCTGGAACATATAATAGCCCAAAGGAAGCGTTAATTAAGTAGAGGAGTTTAAGTAGCGCCTTTTTCGGCAAGATCTTCAGGATTCGCCTTTTCTTTATCACTTTTTGCCCTCTCATCATTGTTTTTCTTGATTGGCGCGGCCTGCATTTGGGGCTTCTTGATATTGTTTACTTCTTTCCAAAGTGAGTAGTTTGTACATTTTTCATTTGTTTTGCCTTCAAGATATAGATATCTCGTGGTTTTTAAAGACTTGCAAAGATTTTTTTAGTTTTTTGCACAGGCGATTTAGGTATGTTTTATGTTAAGGGGCGCGAGACTGCTGCCATTTTTTGCGCGCTTTTCTTTTTTCGAGGATAAGTTCTTTTATTTTTGGCGGAAGATTTGTTGCATTAAAGTTGGGTATTTTTTAGTCCAAGGACTACTTTTCCAGGCTGCTTTCTGGATGTTAGTAATGAACTTTTCATGTTCGAGTTCTTACTCTAAAGTTGTTTTTAAAGACCTAATTTAGACTAATATTTTCCTCACAGTCATGTCTAAAACTTTCACAGTCACTTTTGTTATTTTTCAATCTCGGCACACGTTCCACTTTCCTTAATTTATTGCTTATAGTCAAGATTACAGGTGTGTGTTCGGACGAGAGGTCAAAGGTTTCTTATACTTTCACTTATACTTCAAGTTTGTAGGTACCCCTTTAATAACAAAAAAGTCTACTACGTCGGGTACTTTTGCCGTATCGGCGGGCCAATATGTCGGTTTTCCTGATTAGTCGACCCCGAGCTCTATACCGACTTTGTACAACAGTCTTCCTATCGTTGAATTATTACGTGAGCCCCAAAAGGTGTGTCTGGCGTTAAAATCACCACAAACTATGAAACTCGTTCCAAATTTCTTGAAGAGACCTACAAGGTCATCCCTTGTGGGCACGCATCGCGGGGGAAAATATACAGATGCTATGCTCAGATACGATGTCTTATATTTTATTTTAACTAACACTGATTGTATTGCGTCAATTTCTGTTATTGTATTCATGAAGTGCTCTATATTGTCTCTAATATATAAGGAGGATCTCTCTTTGGCTCTTCCGGAGGGATGAAATGCGTGGTACGCACAAAAGCCTCTTCTTTTAAATAGGGACTCCTTCGTCAGGTGGGTTCAACGTTAGTGTTACGCAAGAATATCTCCAGTTCATTGCTTTTATTTTATATTCCATTGGCATTCCATGTTAATATTTTCATCGGAGCTTCCATATTCATATATTGCGAGAAGATCTGTGTTGTTTACCAGGTTTAGGCTCAAGCTTCCTAAGTTCGTCAAGAACTATTTTATTCATCGCGGACTGCTCGTCAAGCTTACCAAGAATCGTGGCGAACACTCGCGCAACCGGGTCTGCCGAATCGACAGGTTTTTTGTCTATCGATAATGCTTGGGCATACGTCAGAGTCTTTGAGGACTCTGACTTATCCTCCATTTTACGCAGGGTAACTTTACTTTTCCCCAACTTTATTGGTTTTGCGTTTTAGTATCGACGGCTTTACGTTTTGTCGTAAGGCGTCACGTCTTTTTGGCAACCTCGCAGCCTCTATAATTATCTGGATGTTTGCCCTTGCAATTTGCACAGATAGCCGTCGCCTCTTTACTAAGATCACAATTTTCAGAGAGATGGAAAGTAATAAATAATGGCAGTCCTGTTTTGATCAGGATATCTTCACCTTGTTCCGTTTTCTGCTTAATATTCTGTATGATGGTGACGGCGTCAATAATTTTCAAGCCTTTTGCTTTAAGGTCATCTATAATGTCATCCTTACTGCATGAAGGGTGAAGACCTCTGGCTATGACACGGACTGGTCTTTTTCTCTTGTTTTGAAAGGTGTACCACTGTATTTTTTCCTTATTTAATTTTTGTGACAATGCTCTGTAGCTATCGGGGTCAGTTATGTTGACTTTCCAGGCGTTATTCCGAAGCAACGTTACTTTAAATTCCGACGCCAATGTTCCTTTGAGGAGACGGAGCAATGTATTGTAATCCGTCGTACCAACGACGTTTATTGCTGGTGGAGGGCTTGCTTTCTATTGTACTCGCTTCTTTCCTAGCCTATATTCTTTGAATTCTTCCTTTTGAGCTTCCGGGGAAGAGACGGCTTTGCGTTTCTTACTGGGTCTTTTCTACGATGCCCAGTATCTTTCCCGATCCAGTTCCTCTTCGTCCGTTGTTTACCTTGGACTGCTTACAGGAGCGGTGATCTCATTCTCCTTTTTCCATTCCGAGTTCTTAAGGGCTCTATTTTCTGCCTTTAGTGTCTCTATCTCTCTTTTAAGCTCTTGGTAGAGGAGATCGATATTCATTAGTTTGGTGCGGCGCTCTTTATTTTCCTCCTCCAAACTTTTAAATTTCGCTGAGTGGATGCAGTTTTGTGTTTCCACTTCCAGCGAATTTCTTTTTTGGGAGATTCGTGATCTTGATGGTGGAGACCGGATTACCCTTGAGTTCTTCGCGAAGGGATTTATTAAATGCAATAACTGGCTCTCCCTAGAATCCTTAGAAACTGTCTCCGAAGAGAGTGGATTCTCCAGTGTAACTGGCCTGCCACCAGGGGTAGTTAATTTTATTTTGTTTTGATCATTGCATGTTTTATGTATCCTTTTTAAACCCATATACGATGGGTGGATTTTTAGTTGTCTTTTACTACAGGCATGCCTACCTCGGGTATATTCTTTCCCCTTACCCGAAGTTGGTCCGAGATAATGATTTTGAAAAAACATGCCAACATTTCCATCATCAATTGTTTTCATCACCGTATCGTACACTTATTTTCGTTGGGGATTCTACATTCGTTCGAACTAATTGGGTTAATGCATGTGTGTCGCATTTACGTTCACGCTGCAGTTCTCGATCGAAAGCATGGTTTATTCAACGATCTGGCGATGGCACTCCTGATCTAAATAAAAAACTGCCGCACATCTTCCCCCACATGTCTTCTTACAAAACCAAAGCCTGGTTGTGTATATCTTTATTCATGTCAAGATGTGGATTCTCTGAATGGAAACGAACTCGATGCAAAATGTCTTCTGACATGTCATCTTTGTACTTGTCCCACAATTGACTTGATTTCGATAGAAAACTTCTGGAAATAATGATCGCAAATAATGTGCTTATCTGACTTAGAGAAATCAGTTGCTTAAGTGATTGACGTGTCCATGCATGCTTGCTGCACGAAATATCGGGAGCACTACACCATTGACAGTTCTAAGTGATTCAAATGATGTCGGCCCACGAACATTCACCAGCAATAGTCGCAAGTATAACCATTCATCATTCTTCTAATGACCTGTGTAAATACGACCAAAGCTTCAGCGGAGCGCACAGCCGGATGACCAGGAACTATGTGCTTTGCGTTCGACGTTGATATTTCTTCGATGAAGCATTCCAAGTTTAATAACGTGGCATCTCTGAGTTAAGTAACGTACGTTCCAATGGATCCCTTTGGCAAATCGAGGAACAACTGGTCAATGTTATCGCTAGTGGGTTTTAAACACGTTCAGCCGCATTTTGTGCAGTGAAATAAACTCGTTAACGGTTCTCCAGATGCACTGCTAAATGTGTAACAGTCGGATAGCGTTCGTGAATGGGAAATGAGAATATACGCCAAATCGCCTCATTGCAGTTTACGTATCGATTAACTCGATAGCGCGTGATTATGATTTGGATCAATACTCCACGTTACAATGCGCCTCGAATGTTTTAGGCAAGTCTCTTTTTTGCCATTTAGTAGAATACATCCAACATCATGTATCCCAAAAGACACGACCACATTGTTAGTCCATCAACGACTGGATTGTTGCCTCAATACACGTGCGGTGATATCGTGCCGGCCACTTGATGTTTGTCCAGGAAGCAGCAGTTTAAAAATGCATATCCATTATCCGCATATTCATACAAACAAATGACGTGAGCTGCCAACGAACGTCGCCGGTAAAATGGTCAACTGACCGATATCCGCTGTATTTCCTTCCTTGATTTAAGCTGATGAAAAGGAGGCGCTCCGCTTCTATTTGGCATACACATCGCCACAAAAATTGCTGAAACAATCGGCGAAATGGAAGCAATTAGTTATCAGCATTTAGGCGAATTATCAAACGATGGTGGCAAGAGCATTTTGCCTTGCCATTGAAGCAGCACAATCCAGGTATTTCTACAGCACATTTCAATGCACCGCAATGGTTGCACACAACCTACATTGGTCTAATTTGAACTGAAGGATGCGAGCTGTAGTCAATAGTGCAATCGTAATGAGACGCGACTCGATTCAAATCAACACTTGAATTGATTTTCACGTTGTTAATTTGCTCGATGATTTCACATTGTTGTGTCACATTTGTTTCATATGCCGCCTGTCTCTCTTCTTGTGTTTGTGATGCAGAAAGTGATGCCATACTAACACGGCACTGTTCTCGCGCGATTTCTTGTTCATCCGTATTCAATTGATTGGCGATATTCTGGACTCTACTTGCATTATGGGCTCGATGCGAAAGATTAGATCTTTTGGCTAACGGCATTGTGATAATACTGAGAAATGAATGTCATAAAAGCCATTAAGGAATTATCGATACATACATGTGCACAAGTGTCATAACCTCACAAAATAAACATCTTCGTTGGCAACTTACCATTTCTACACTAAAATGATCAATCAGAATGAAATGAACATCGAATTTGAATTGATTTTCAAAGTAATCCATTTAAAAAGTAATTGTACAATCCGATATTAACGTTTGTATTGATTGTCGATACGCACGCAATCACAAACAACATAACCATTCACAATGTACGCCTCATCAAACTGAACTCAACTCTATGAAATCACTTTTTACTGGTTTCAAAACAATATATTGAATAAAATTAAATTACAAAAGCCATATATTTTGATATAAAAAAAAACAAAGCGACTATGAATCGCTTTTGGCATCTCACTTCACTTCAAAATCCGATGAAAAAAATAACACGTAATGAATCAGCTGTCAATAGTTGATGCACACAACGCAATCTACTGGCAGTACCGGTACCAGCATTTGCTTGGCAATACAGGTACCAATCTTGTTCGTTTTTAATGTGTGACAAAATAAATTGCTACAGAAACCTTTGTTATGCACATTTGGTGCCGAACAAATGTCGCAAGAAATTATCATAAACGACATCAATCATGAAGATGGGGTCGTAAAATCGCTTCGTAGAAAATGTATGGGAAAAATTAATTCTTTAATTGGGTATTCTTCTTGTTTCGCCGGCGACCAGTCCGTCACTCTCTTTTGTATATTTAGATATCTTGAAGCATTATTATATATAGTATATATAGTAATTCTACAAGAATCATTACTTAATTCTCTTTTACATTTCAACTCATAGAACCGTGGACTAAACTTTATTATGGCTGTTGGTGAAATAATTCTTCTGTCATTTATATTATTACCTCTTGTTTTGTAATGGTTACATAAAGTAATCACTTGCGGATATTCCATTTATAAAACTATGATTTCGTTTCTTTAACAACAACGCACAATCTACAAATATTTTTTTGTAATTTGGTTAAATGTAAGGAAACGTTGGATTGGATGAATTAAATTGGATAATTCTTAAATATCTTTTAGACAATATTTAAATAGTTTTTAAAAAGTATAATCTATTTAAGTATTTAGAATACTTATTATATTTGAACAATGTCCGATCCACAAAAAGGGTGATCCTACCAACAATTATAGAAGTATATCTTGCTCAAAGTAGCCTACAAGATAATGAAGGTCTAGCCGTTTTGCACGGCACTCATCGGCATGTACCAGTGTGGCTTCCGTCTCGGCAAATCGACAATAGACCAAATCTGCCCACTAAGGTAAATCCTGGAGAAGACCACCGAGTTTCGAATCGATACGCAGCGCATCGTATTCGACAGTATTCATCACAAGGAGTTGTTCGGTGTGATGGCTGAATTCGAGATCCCGGGAAAACTAATCCGGCTGTGTCGCACTACGCTAACAAATACGGGATGCACCGTGTAGTTCGGCTGAATGACTTCTGAGTCATTTAACATCCTGCTCCGTATTTCGGCAAAGAGATGCCCTGTGGTATGATTTCTTCAATTTGGTACTGGAGAAGATAGTGCGTCGGGCAGTGGTAAGCACGAAAGGCACTATCTTCTACAAGTTAGTCCAATTGTTGGGATACGAATACGACATCGACATCGTCGTGCGTTCCCAAAGTGCTGTAGTGGAAGCACTTTCGGCAATTGAAGAAGAGGCGAAGCGGGCTGGTATTAGGGTCAACGAAGATAAAACTAAGTATATGCAGTCGTGGACAAAATATAACAATCGACAGCTAATTTCGAGGTAGTGAAGGAGTTTGTCTACCTCGGGGCAAACGTAAACTCCGCAAACGACATTATTCTTGATGTCTTACGAAGAACCGCCTTTGGCAACCGGTGTTCCTTTGGTTTGTCAAAACTAACACCAAATGTTTTGACAAACCAAAGTAAACTCCTGATGCACAGGACAAAAAACATGCTCTACAATGCTCTTATTTTGCCAGTCCTGCTACATGGACGATGAGCAAAACTGCAGAAGTGATTCTTGGTGCATTCGAAAGAAAAGTTCTACGTCATATACATATATGGTCCCGTCTGCGAGGAGGGTGAATGGAGGAGAAGACACAACTGCCAACTCTACGAGCTTTTCCAGGATGTGGATGTGGTCCGAAAGGCAAAAATGCGTCGACTGCACTGGCTCGGCCCTATCGAGCGCATGGACAGCAATGCTACAGCTAAGAGGGTCCTCGAATCTGAGCCTTCTGGTTCGTGAAGGAGAGAAAGACCAAAAAACCGAGTCTCTGGTACGAAGGCCAAATAAAATGACTGGAATCAACATGCCCAGGACAGTCAACCTGATAAGTAAAAAAGTAAGTATATTGGAACAAGTGTTCCTATACCTATTATTTCTAGGAAGTTTTGTCTGTGCATGTTTCAATTTTGTATTTTTTGATATTATATTATGTTGTTTTTCTTTCCTAAATATGTTTATTGTTTCCTTATATTTTTGAACAGATTTAGGAATTGACTTTATTTTTAATTTATACTTTTGCTCTATGTAGTTTGTTTTTTTTTTAATATTGTGATTATATCCTAAGATTGACTGTAACGGATTGCTTTTGTATTCATCTTAATAGATATATTTTGACCCAAAGCGGTACATGGTTATGGTTTTATTTATGTTTTCTAAACCTGACATATCATTAGATATTTTTACACCCACACTACCAAATTCATCTTTCGTTATTTCAATGTTATTATTAACTAAGTTTCCATTTTCGAATATATTCAATTCATTTTTATTTTCAGAAATCGATTTTTCGATTGAATAGCGTAGATGAATTCTCTATGATGGTCTCTATATTCTTATCGTAGGTTAATATTTCATTTATTAAATCTAAGATTATGTTTGCTGTTTGTGTAAGTTATTAGCAATAAGCAAATCTGGCTCTACGTCTTCTATTTCACAAAATATTTTTTTCCCCAAATATTTCGAACTCTGTATAATGTGGGTCAAATCAGTGAATTAATGTGCTGTGGTGCACGAAAGCATTCGAGCAAAATATACGATTTTGTACCAAACGTTCTATACCTCTAAAGTCAATGGTCTCTGAGTCTTGGCTTAGCTGTCATATTTCGTCGAATATGGTTAATTATCCTAATTTCAAAGTAATGGTATATGCATTAATGCCAAAAATTATAAGAAAATGCTCTTAGTTGTTGTGTCCTCGCGTCCAAAATATTTTTTAGAAGAAAAAGGAAATTACCTTTTTTATAATTTCAATTTTTCAATTTTTTTTAATGTTAATACTCTTAAGAGCAATAATACTACTAGTTTATTTAATTTTTTCTATAATAAGGTTGGTTTGTCTCCAGTTAATTCTCGCTATCCTACGTGTTTTAAATCGCTATATAACCACTCACTACTTAACATGTTTTTAACTAACAATACTTCAAATGTTATAATTTATAACATTGAAGTATTGTATATATATATAATATTTATAATATATTACATACATTTTACTGAACTTACACATGCTCTTTACAAAGTAAATTAGCGTGAAATATATTTTACACCCAATGTTGAAGAAAAGGTTGACATTTTCAATAAGCTAGTCAATTTCATATTTAATAACACAACGCTGGAAAATCAAGAGCAACAACCATTCCTATTTCAAAAAAGTCAAATCCTACTGACTGACTACATACCTATAGGTACTTTGTGCTTTCTTGCTAAAGCCTTTGAAAGGATACTAGCTAGTCAAACCGGTTTTAGGAGTCAGCATAGCTGCGCATTTGCCGCGCTAAAAGTTTCTTGTGACATTCGATCTGTTTTAGAAAGACATGATATTTATTTCGCAGTCTTAATAGACATCTTCAAAGCTGTTGACTACATTGGCCATTATTTGTTTCTTTTGAAAATGAAAAATAGCTTCCATTTTTCAAGGCCAGAACCTAATAAGGGCACTGTGTAAGATACAAGCAACCGGGATTATACTAAAATCGATGGGAACTTCCATCTAACCCAAGCGTGGTTTTTTTTACAGTCGATACAAGTTAGTGCATGTGTTAATGTTCTTAAAAGGGCCCACCGAAAAGATGAACGGGCCCAATTGGGAATAAAATTAAATTTGTTTTTTCGTGTTGTTTTTAGACAACTTTCTCTACGTTGTCTTAGAAAACGGGCAAGACGGTCGTCACATTATATGGAAACGGCCTTGAAATCTAACCCACATCAGATATGATATGACACAGTGTCACAATTGTGGTGTTGGTATCATGAACTTGGCGTCGGGCTAACGGAATATGACGAAGTATTCGATTGGCCTGGTTGATGTATACAAAAAAAATTTAATTTTAACCCAATCTTAAATTTCATTTTTAGGAATAATCTCCGTATTATAAATTTATTTGCTATTTTTTTTTTTTTCATAATATCAATTTCTCCTTCTAGTCGAGATTTTGTGTGTGTATTTTCTGTTTTGTATTAGTGAATAATACATAAAATATATATAAATGACAAAGTATGTTGTTTTATTTGAATATAATTTCATTTAAGTAATTTTGTTTCAGGCGTTTGCAAGCTATTAACGAAAAACTATGAGTTGGGCCTTACCTAATATCTGCGACGTGGGGAATAGACAATGATACAATTTGCTCAATCTGGTAGAGGTAAAATTCTTTTAATACTATTTGTGAACGATCCTTTCTCGTGTCTGCAATTCGTGCCTGCAACAATCTTCGGCATTCAGAAAAAACTTTTCCAATTCTTATCAGATAACCCTTTCATAAATTGACCTGAATCATTCTATAAGTTATTTTCACACACGCTGAAAAACAACACCATGTGGGTGCAGCCCAATCGTCGCCGGATATTCTGAGGTACACGTCTGTGTCACAGTGTGAAGTGCTGACTTAACAATTCAGGTATAATAATATAAGTAATAAGTGTAAGAAATAATTGTGAGTTTATTTCTTAAGCAGTTTATTCCTAGCGCAAAAATAAAGTTCGTGCATTTGTGTTAAGTGTTAGTGCGTAGCTAAAAAAAACTGTGAATCAGCCGTGTGTGTGATAAGCCATAAGTGGCGTGAATCAGATTTTAGCGCTCGAACTCTAGTCTCTAGTGCATAAACCATAATAACCAAGCACTACGTGCAGTGCCGTGCATAAATTAAAATAGAACACAGGACTATAAGAAAAAATCGTGAACCGCGCCACTCAACAAGTGAGTTTTAAGGAAGCGAGTCTTATAACCAAAGGGACAAACAAGAGTCAAGAGATCATCTTTACCCAGACAGCCGCCTTAAACAACGATCAGCAGTCCAACCCAAAATTGTTATGAAAAGAGAAGCTGTTTATAGTATAACACTGTAAGACCAGTTATTATCAGTAAAGTTATAGCATTATAATCAATTTTGTAACAAATTTGTCTAAAACTGTAAGATATCATTTCTGTAAAAATTAATAATCTAAGTCACATTGCTTGAATTTAATTTTGTAAAACAAAAGAAAAAGAAATCAAAATGTGGAATCGAAATAATTTGAAGAGGCCTTCTCGCTTAGAGATGCCAGCCGAAAATGCTGCTGCTTCCCATACTTCTGCTCTCAATGCCCCTACTCAAATCGACGACCATCTGATACAAATTATAAGTAGACTAGTGTCAGAGGCTTCACACATTCAAGGGAGACAAATATTTAATTCAATAATGAATCCTGCGTCAGTTATTAATAATGACATTGATCAACAGATCATTATAACCAACGATAGGAGTTTGTCCGACATGGACAAAATTCCGGATGGTGTGAAAAGTCTACGGAAACTGGTCCAAGAGTCCAATTCATGGAAGAAGGAATACTCAAAATCTATGAACACCTTAAGGGTACCCGATATACTACCGTATTCTCTCTGTCATTAGAAACGAAATTACGGGACACGCAGACATAGCTCTCGAATCCTACCATACTACCTGGGAAAAGATATCAAAATGCTTAGCGCTGCATTACGCGGACAAGAGATCCTTAGGCTTATACGAGTACCAGATGACCACTTTGGTACAAGGTAATAGCACGGTCCCAGAATTTTATCAAGCTGTTTACCACCATCTATCGCTTCTTCTGAACAAGCTTTAATCTTTAAATAATATGACGCAATGTTACAGAGACAAGGCACTCTACACATTTATCAGAGGGTTAAAGAGCGATTTACCCCGACTTCTCAGTAATAGGCAAACCGAAGACCTTCCTCAAACTGCATCTTTGTTTAAAGTTACAAAACTGTAATTTCCGAACCTAATATGCCAACGATTTTCATCCGCATCTTCTTCACAACCCCCGTCATGCTCAGCCACCTGGCTTTCATAGAGAGCTACAGCCTCTTCTTATCATCAACACCAGCATCAAAGAACACCTCTAAATCAGCGGCCATTATTTCCAAAACCAATGAACATATATTATTCTGTGAAATCCGATAAAGTCAACTACCAGGACAGACCAGTTTTGGTAGGTTAGGTTAGTGGGTTGACGCGGCGGGGCCGCGCCACGCTGCTGTCCTATTGGACCCATTGTGATGCCCATGGGGTGAAACCCTTCCTATCGTCCCACTCGCGGGATGATGAAAAACCTCCTGACCTCCAGCCAGCCATCCAGAGATCCTAATAAACCTGCAAAGAGATTTTAGTGGGATATCTGATATGTGACGGAGGTCATTGAATAAAAATTCTCCCAGAGTTCTTTGTTTCAATTTTCATAGTATGGGGCATTGACAAATATAGTCTCCTCTTTGTCCCTGTTCATGATACTTCAGATGATTTTGACCAGTGACAGCTTCGACCATCTTCCTCAGCAGTTTCCTGCTACATTGGAGGAGGGAATCGGTTTTAGTGCTGTTGAACCTAGGCCATATCGTACGAGTGGTCTCATATGTGGGGATGGAACTGCACCTCTCGTTAGATAGCTTCATTATTTTCCTGTCCACCTTGGGGAAAGCCATGGGATTACCTGGGATGGGTCGGATTTGGTCCCTTTCCTGGCAACTTCATCTGCTACCTCGTTACCGGTTATGGGAAGAATATGGGAAGTACTTTTTGAAGGGTATTTCGAAATCAAGGATGGGGAGAGAGTAGTCGCTTTCTATTTGTTGAATGTGAAGTCTATCAAGAATACATGTATGACCATAGGGGCTGGGGTGCCAGTTATTGGATTGTGAGATCCTAATGGCTCTTTTTGCGGCAATCATCTGTGTAGAGAGGTCGAGTGGAGGAAGATCCAGTAGCACCTCTAAACCCGCTGTGGGGTTTAGTCAAGATTACCTCTACCACACCTATATGCTCATATGTCAGGATCGGCCTCACAATCGCTGTGTGCATTCACAGAATCGTTTTGGGGTTCGGACCCCATTTCTTACCAAATATCCTGTTTCACAGGTATAAAGCACAGGCCGCTTTCTTTGCTCTTTTTTCTATATTTGACTTCCAGTTGAATTTCCAAGATTAGATTGAGGGTTGTAGCCTCAATTTTGGAAAGATTGAAAGGCGGGATGACCCTTTTGTTCGTAAAAAGGACCAACTCTGTTTTTGATGAGTGAATCCCAAGACCGCAAGATTTTGCCCTGGCTATGGCTTTAACAGAAGAGACGACTGGAGTTGCGTTGATTATTCTCTTACTGAGCATATTGGTTATCACCGACGTGACGGATTGCTTTACGAGTGCATCTTTAATTGCATCGGTCTTAACATTGTTGAAGGCACCTTCAATGTCTAGGATAGCTGTGAGAGCATATTCTCTGACATTTAGGGATTTTTCAACCAGACTGACAACATCATGTAGCGCGGTCTCTATGCCTTTGCCCTTCATGTACGCAAGTTGAGCGCGCGAAATTGGGTTCTGTTTGAGATTGGCGCGAACGAATTCGTTGATAAGCTTTTCGTACGTATTAGGATGACTTCCGTAAGGCTTATTGGTCTGAAGTCCTTAGCTGTACAGTGACTAGCCTTACCTGCTTTGGGGATAGAGACTAACCTAACTTCCCTCCAGATCGTCGGTATATAGCCGCAAGCTAGGCTGCCTACGTAAAGGTTTCTAAGGATCGGAGTGATGATCTCCTTAGTCTTTTATAACATAATGGGGACAATTCCATCGACTCCCGGGGACTTGAAAGGATAGAAGGAGTCGATGGCCTATTTTATTCTTTGACCACTTACAATTCCATCTGGAAAGTATCGTCTGCTGTATTGGAGCGTGTCAGTCGGCAATGGTTCGTCCTGTGTACATACCGGGAAATGAGTGTCCACAAGGAGACGTAGAGTCTCAGTTAACGACTGTGTCCATACACCTTCACTATTCTTAATGAAGCCAGGGATGGCGGGACTCTTATCTAGGACCTTTCTTAGTATTGCAGTCTCTGTGGTGCACAGGATCTCGTTGCAATAAAATCTCCATGTCTCACGCTTGGATGTAATGACGGCTTTTTTGAAGGCCCGTAGACTGGAAATACAGGATGTTATCCTACTCACCATTCGGGTTGGATAAGTAGGTTGTCAGGTTAATCCCATTAAGCCGCAGTACACATCCTTGGTCAATCCTAGACTTTTGTACTAGGGCAACATCTATTATCCCCAGACCAGGTTGGCGCTGGTGTGGTGGAGATTAATTTGCCCCACCTTCATTCGGGTAAAGAGCGGGTTCTAGGGTTCCTTTGTCGACTGTTGCCGCCAGGACTCTTAGCATGCAGAGGGTAATTCCCACCTTGAATTGCTGCTGTCGCAATAGCGGTACCGACTTACGATCCAGCAGGATGTCAACATGTATGCCATTGTAATTATGCTCGCCCATTGCGATAACCTTCCAGTTCTGACAATGCCGATCCGAATTTAGGTATCGGAGGTTGAGCTCAATTCTCTCCTTCGGCAGGTAAGGACCCTGAAGGTAAATGTGACTCTTTGGCCTGAGATAGTTCAAGACTTCCCCTTTATCTACTACTCGTAGGTCAGCTTTTTCCCCAAGGGGCACCCGTCTTGGCTACACATTTTTAGAGCCAATCAATGGTTTCTTTATTTCGGCACTCCACGATTTTACTCTTAAGGGTAGTCAGCTGTCAGAAGCGAGGGACTACTGCCTCATACTTCGTGATAGCGTCATTCAGGCCATCAAGGATTCTAATTTCAATGAGGTTCCATTGATTTGTCGACAGTTTCTTCTCAGGGTTACCAAAGTCAACATCTGGGACTTGCGTGACTTATGGACTCAGTAAAACAGCGATTTTGTTCTTTATTAGGTTTTATTTTCTACTCTTTAACAGTTTTCACTAAACTGACTCGCTATCCACCAACTGTCCTCCTTTTATACCCAAGGAGAAATTGGTCACGTGACATTACATAAATAGAACAAACAAAGGATCACGTGAGATTAAACTTGTAAGACAAACAAAGGATCAGGTGACATTTAACATGTAAGACAAACAAAAGATCAGGCGATGGGTTAGTGACGCCACGAGACAAAGGAGAGATCGGGTGATTAGTAGGCGGAGGCATAATCAGTTGACACGTGGACGATAGGAGAGGGGACCACGTGGCACATGAAATGTAAACAAATAAGGCAAACAGACATCAGGTGACTGGAGGACAGATCTACGGGTAGGGTTGCCAACATGTAGGTAACTCCTCCCCCCCAAAAGAAACGATTTTACAATATATTTAAAATCAAAACTTAAAACTGAAAAAATATATATTGTACGTTTTTTTCTTTTTCATGTTTTGTTTGTTTGCATATATTGTAGGAAGGAAAAGGATAGGGTAATGAAACAACGGCAGGATTTACCTGCAGCAGGATACTTAGCATTATGATACGAATAACATTGTTGTTCGTCGTGAAGTATAAAATTGTTTCAGTTTTTAATAAGTACTGTGTATATGTGTAAATCTAGGTAAATTTACGTCTCTTTTTTATTCAACAGTAATTGTCTTGTTTGAAATTATGTCATGTCTTATAAGTTTGGGTGCCAATTTATTTCTCATATCATCTAACTCATATATAGTGTCGTTTGTTTGGAAATTCGGTGGGTCTTTTCGCGATACATTGCGTTTATCTATGATGTGTTGCTTATGTGACAAGCTTCTGTCATGTATTAATATGGATAAAGATTGGAAATTTTTTATGTGATCGGTAAAATATTGTTGGGTAGTTACGGAGTGTGAGTTTGAGGGAAACGGAGAACCTGTGTAGCAATGGCCTCTTAAATCTTCGAACGGGGTTAATTTAGTAGTTGTATGAATTGAATTATTGTAGGTTATTACAGCTTCATCCACAATCTCGCCAATAGGCTTGTTTTTGTATTGACGACAAAGTATTCTAATTATATCAGTGAGCGTTGAGTGAAACCTTTCTACAGGAGAATTTCCTGTTGAACTCTTGGCACAAGTTGTGTGCAGGAACATCTCATAAAGGTCAACAAACTCTTTAAAAAGTGTCGAAACGAATTCGCTGCTATTATCGCATACAATTTTCTTCGGTACACCGTGGTGTGAAAAGAAGTGCTTCAAAGCTCTGATAATGTTAACACTATATTCTGAGATGATATGCGCAGGCAAATTTGCTAAATTTGTCGATAATTGTGAGAAAGTTTTCCTTGTCAATCGAATATATGTCAATATGTATTATTTCCAATGGTTTCGAGAGTGTTTCAGTTAATTGGAATTTTAAAGGTTGTCGATCACGAGCATATTTAAGCTTTTGAAATAACTCACAATTATTTATGAAACGCGTAATTGAGTATTTCATATGGGGGAAATAAAATTGCTTTTTTAGGTGGTTGAAGGCTTCATTTATTCCCCTGTGATTTGATTTAACGTAATGTGATCTTGTTCATCGTCAATAGTAACGTCAATTAGTTGTGTACTGCAGCGTATAAGGTTTATTTTAGAGTTACTAAAATATTTTTTATAGGCACTTTGGACCGTTTTAAATGTAGCATCGTTTGCTAAAATTGCTTTCAAACCCTTAGGAGCTACGTATTTCTTAAAAATATTGATTATGTCTTCCTCGTTGTTTATGTTATGGTTTAATATAGTATATCTTGTTTTTCTTTGAAAGAGTATGTGCAATTTCACGCTACGCTTAGATGTAGTTTTATTGTCTTCAAGAATCAGCTGATTGCTTAACTCATTAAATGGACTTTTCGAAATAAGAATACCAACGTCGAAATTTTCCTGCGCCGAATGAATAGTAGAAATCTTATCTACGTCATCGACATTATTTATCATGGAAACATTTTCTACTTCGACTGTTGCATCCGTTGTTTCGTTGGCGTTAATCTCAATTCTAGATAAGGCGTCAGCGTTGGAGTTTTGACATCTTTTTTTATAGACGATTGAGTAATCATACTCGTCTAGTTTGAGCCGCCAACGAACAAGTTTTGCATTGGGGTCCTTAAGAGAAAATAACAATGTAGTCAACATGTGGTCAACGTGTGGTCAGTTGCAGTCTGAAACTTCCTGCCAAAAATGTATGGACGGAAATACTTTGTCGCCCATACAATGGACAGCAGTTCATTCTCGATCGTGCTGTAATTTTCTTCAGTTTTAAATAGTGTACGACTTGCATAGCAAACTGGTCTATCTGATCCAAGTGGGCCTTGAGACAACACTACACCTAGAGCGACGTTACTAGCGTCAGTGGTCAAATTAAAAGTTTTATTAAAATCTGAGTAGCATAAAATTGGCTCATTACATAGTAATGCTTTGCACGTTTCAAATCAAGACTTATAATTTGAGTCTAGGATTATTGAACGGCTTTTTCTTAAGCACTCAGTCATTGGCTTTGTTAGTTTTGCAAAGTCCCTTATAAATTTCCGATAATAACCCAATAAGCCTAAGAAAGATTTTATTTGGTTGGCGGTTTTCGGTAAGGGAAAATTCATTACAACACGAATCTTGTCTGGGTTAGGCTTTATGCCATCGGATGTAATTAAATGACCGAGAAATGATACCTCTTTACAAAAAAAGCATCGATTTTGATAATTGAATTTTTAAATTTGCCTCTCTGAGCCTCTGAAACACCATCTCGAGATTTTGTTGATGTTCCTGCAATAAGGTTGAGAAGACAATGATGTCATCTACATAAACGAGGCAGAACTTTTGGAGACCTCGAAGTACATTATCCGTGACTCTCTGGAATGTGGACGGGGCATTTTTAAGACCGAACGGCATTCTTTTTCTTCGCAACAATCCATATAGGTGATGACCATGGTGAACAGCTTTGGCGTGTAATACCTTGTTTCAGAAGATCTAAAATCTGCTTCTGTATCTCTTCACGCAGTATATACGGATAGCGATATGACTTGCGATGAAAAGGTATGTCATCTTTTGTTTTTATTGAATGCTTTACCCGATTTGTATATGAAAGTAGAAAAAATGTGTCTCGATATTTTCTGCATAGGACTTTTAAAGCATGATTCTCCTCATCGTTTAAATGATATGTTTGAAGAAAATTATGCAAGTTTGTGTTTTTGTCAATAGCCTCTTCAGAAATGGAGAGTGTATTGAAAGGTGTTTTGTGGAAACCGCAATTTTTATTTACAAATTTTTTCTTTATATATTTTTGTTGTAGCTTGTACCACTTTGTTCTTCCTTTCGCAATTTAGTGACTCTTGTCATTCTGGCTATATATATATATATATTTAATACTCCTTCAATCTAATAAGAATGTACATAAGCTCTTCAAAGAAAAACAAATGTCGAATTATTTCACGAAAAAAGTGTCAATAGGGATCAAAGTGATCTGTGAAGACATTAATACCCACAGTAAAGTGTGCGATCTCCTCAAAAGTATGCAGTGGCAATATTTTACACACAATCTCCCATCTTCCAAATCGTTCAAGGTCATACTGTATGGCCTTGATGAAATACCCATAGCTACTCTTAAAAAAGAACTGATTACGCTTAATTTGAAATGTCAAAATATAAAAATGATAAAGAAACACATTGAGCAATATGTCAATGTATTCTACATAGTTTTTCTCGAGTAAGGTTCAATCAAACTACATGAGCTTAAAAAAAACGTACGCTAGGAATCAGAAAAACAAATTAACGCAGTGCTTCAACTGCCAAATGTTTGGACATGGAGAGAGAAATTGCAATGTTCGAACATACTGTGCAATCTGCTCTCAAAATCATAAAACTGAGAACTGCAGCGAAAAAAAAAAATTTCAAGCTTCCCCAGCTCGGCGCACGTAATGGTAAATTACATTCTCTTTCACACATCCCTCCTCCAATACAGCAACAACAACAACCATCGATTAGCACCAACCCATGGAAGAACACAGCTAATAATCATACAAGCGACAGCAATGGGAAGCAGGTCACCAATAAGAATGTCTTCTCTTTCGAAGAAATAAATTCCCTTACTCTTGAGATGCCAACATTGTTAGGTAAATGTAATAGCAAATCTGAACAATTTAATGTCATAACGCAATTAGCTATTAAGTATTTATATAATGTTAAGTAATATGAATGCGAGCCTTAACATAATTACTTGGATTGCAAGAGGCATTCGAAAAAGAGTCTAGAATTTTTTGCATTTATGTGCAACCACAATATTGATATTGGTTTACCATCTGAAACGTGGTTATCTGATAATGTTAATTTATCTAATAAATTCTATAAATGCTACCGGTATGATCGACATGATAGAATTGGCGGTGGTGTCGCGGTGGTAGTGAAAAGATCAATTCAGCACAAATTATTACCTACTGTCAGAACACAACTTGTTGAAAACATTGGTATCGAAATACTCTTTTAGTAATAGTAATAGCTTGAAAGTTTTTGCAGTTTATTTTCCTGGAGGTTCTAGAAACTCAATTTTTAAACGGATAGCCTCAAAGAACGATATGAGGAAACTAATAAATACTAACGGAAGGTTCCTTATAGGTGGCGATCCTAACTGCCGGCATCGAGATTGGAACTTTCTTCGAGCTAATAGTTACGGGAATGTATTAGCCGATCTTAGGTACCCAATTTCAATCTTATCCTCACCAAATCCTACTTACTACCCACCATCTACAAGAGCAAATCCATCCACTTTGGACCTGCTTGTTACCAACACAGTAGGTTTGATTAGTCAACCGCTAACAATCAATGACCTCAGTTCAGATCATTTACCTGTTAAAAGTTCCGTATTAGCGTCACCAATTCTCAGTGACACTCAGGTCAAAGACTTCAATAGCACTGATTGGTTACGATGTACATCGGTACTGAAACGTAATTTAAGACATGCGTTTGGTGAAGGAAATTGCAGTTTAAATTCTCCGGATTCTATTGACCTTGCACTTGAAACGTTAACCTCATCAATCTTAAACACCACTGATGAAGTAGTTCCTAAAAATGCTTTGCGTTTTAATGGCTCAACCAATCTGCCTAGACATATACTACAGCTCATTAAGTTTCGGAACAGCCTACGTAGGAAATGGCAGCAACTTAGAATAGAGGTCTACATGCATGCGTCCAGGTATCTAACTACAAAAATTAGACAGGAGATACAGTTATTTAAAAACATTGAGTGGAATCATAAATGGAGAGACTTGGATAAGTGCAGCAAACCCTTTTGGAACATCGTAAAAGTTATTAAGCACAAGCGAACGTTTATTCCTTTCCTGAAAACTTCTACTGAACAAGCTGTTTCCAATTCAGAAAAAGAAAACATTTTAGCCAGTACATTTTTATCGAACCACTAAATCTCGAGTACAGTAAGTAATGTTACTGATAATATTGCTGAAGGTTCTTTACGCCGTATAAACAACCAAACTCACCCTTATGACGCTGATACGGTTGGGATGAATGAGCTTAAGTGTAGTCTAGTAGCTACACTAAAAACTCGTATGTCAGTCGGATTTAACGGAATAAGAAACATTTATCTAAAACACCTTCCTACGTTGGCTCTTAAGATATTACAATCAATTTTTAATGGATGCCTCAAAATAGGTTAATTTCCTTCTGATTGGAAATGCGCCACCGCAATTTTTATTTACAAATTTTTTCTTTATATATTTTTGTTGTAGCTTGTACCACTTTGTTCTTCCTTTCGCAATTTAGTGACTCTTGTCATTCTGGCTATATATATATATATATTTAATACTCCTTCAATCTAATAAGAATGTACATAAGCTCTTCAAAGAAAAACAAATTTCGAATTATTTCACGAAAAAAGTGTCAATAGGGATCAAAGTGATCTGTGAAGACATTAATACCCACAGTAAAGTGTGCGATCTCCTCAAAAGTATGCAGTGGCAATATTTTACACACAATCTCCCATCTTCCAAATCGTTCAAGGTCATACTGTATGGCCTTGATGAAATACCCATAGCTACTCTTAAAAAAGAACTGATTACGCTTAATTTGAAATGTCAAAATATAAAAATGATAAAGAAACACATTGAGCAATATGTCAATGTATTCTACATAGTTTTTCTCGAGTTAGGTTCAATCAAACTACATGAGCTTAAAAAAAACGTACGCTAGGAATCAGAAAAACAAATTAACGCAGTGCTTCAACTGCCAAATGTTTGGACATGGAGAGAGAAATTGCAATGTTCGAACATACTGTGCAATCTGCTCTCAAAATCATAAAACTGAGAACTGCAGCGAAAAAAAAAAATTTCAAGCTTCCCCAGCTCGGCGCACGTAATGGTAAATTACATTCTCTTTCACACACCCCTCCTCCAATACAGCAACAACAACAACCATCGATTAGCACCAACCCATGGAAGAACACAGCTAATAATCATACAAGCGACAGCAATGGGAAGCAGGTCACCAATAAGAATGTCTTCTCTTTCGAAGAAATAAATTCCCTTACTCTTGAGATGCCAACATTGTTAGGTAAATGTAATAGCAAATCTGAACAATTTAATGTCATAACGCAATTAGCTATTAAGTATTTATATAATGTTAAGTAATATGAATGCGAGCCTTAACATAATTACTTGGAATGCAAGAGGCATTCGAAAAAGAGTCTAGAATTTTTTGCATTTATGTGCAACCACAATATTGATATTGGTTTACCATCTGAAACGTGGTTATCTGATAATGTTAATTTATCTAATAAATTCTATAAATGCTACCGGTATGATCGACATGATAGAATTGGCGGTGGTGTCGCGGTGGTAGTGAAAAGATCAATTCAGCACAAATTATTACCTACTGTCAGAACACAACTTGTTGAAAACATTGGTATCGAAATACTCTTTTAGTAATAGTAATAGCTTGAAAGTTTTTGCAGTTTATTTTCCTGGAGGTTCTAGAAACTCAATTTTTAAACGGATAGCCTCAAAGAACGATATGAGGAAACTAATAAATACTAACGGAAGGTTCCTTATAGGTGGCGATCCTAACTGCCGGCATCGAGATTGGAACTTTCTTCGAGCTAATAGTTACGGGAATGTATTAGCCGATCTTAGGTACCCAATTTCAATCTTATCCTCACCAAATCCTACTTACTACCCACCATCTACAAGAGCAAATCCATCCACTTTGGACCTGCTTGTTACCAACACAGTAGGTTTGATTAGTCAACCGCTAACAATCAATGACCTCAGTTCAGATCATTTACCTGTTAAAAGTTCCGTATTAGCGTCACCAATTCTCAGTGACACTCAGGTCAAAGACTTCAATAGCACTGATTGGTTACGATGTACATCGGTACTGAAACGTAATTTAAGACATGCGTTTGGTGAAGGAAATTGCAGTTTAAATTCTCCGGATTCTATTGACCTTGCACTTGAAACGTTAACCTCATCAATCTTAAACACCACTGATGAAGTAGTTCCTAAAAATGCTTTGCGTTTTAATGGCTCAACCAATCTGCCTAGACATATACTACAGCTCATTAAGTTTCGGAACAGCCTACGTAGGAAATGGCAGCAACTTAGAATAGAGGTCTACATGCATGCGTCCAGGTATCTAACTACAAAAATTAGACAGGAGATACAGTTATTTAAAAACATTGAGTGGAATCATAAATTGAGAGACTTGGATAAGTGCAGCAAACCCTTTTGGAACATCGTAAAAGTTATTAAGCACAAGCGAACGTTTATTCCTTTCCTGAAAACTTCTACTGAACAAGCTGTTTCCAATTCAGAAAAAGAAAACATTTTAGCCAGTACATTTTTATCGAACCACCAAATCTCGAGTACAGTAAGTAATGTTACTGATAATATTGCTGAAAGTTCTTTACGCCGTATAAACAACCAAACTCACCCTTATGACGCTGATACGGTTGGGATGAATGAGCTTAAGTGTAGTCTAGTAGCTGCACTAAAAACTCGTATGTCAGTCGGATTTAACGGAATAAGAAACATTTATCTAAAACACCTTCCTACGTTGGCTCTTAAGATATTACAATCAATTTTTAATGGATGCCTCAAAATAGGTTAATTTCCTTCTGATTGGAAATGCGCCAAAATTATCCAAATACCCAAGCCAGGGAAGCCATTGAATGATCCCTTGAATTATCGCCCCATAAGCCATCTAAGTTCTCTTAGTAAAAGCTTTGAAAAGATCATCAAAAATAAATTAATGCTACACCTGGAAGAATACAATATTTTACCACAACAACAATTCGGCTTTCGCCCACATCACAATACAGAATCAAAAAACATGTACTTGAATCTTTTTCATTAGGCAAAAGCACTGGCATGGTTCATGCATATATTGTTAGAAATATTTTAAATTTTAGAATATTTAATTTTAAATATTAGAAAAGTGAAGACTTTATATTTTGTTAATAAATAATTATATGTTAATTAGTTACAGATAACTTCACATCACTTTTCACTTCGATTCGAATAAAAACATTTTAATTTATTTTTTTTTAAATGTATATGCATGTATGTTTGTATATATTTTGTTTCACTTTATATATATTTTAGGTTTAATTTATTTTCTTTCACTTAGGTTCGCGACACGACTGCGCCAGTTATGGACTCAATAAAACAGCGATTTTGTTCTTAATTAGGTTTTATTTTCTACACTTTAACAGTTTTCACTAATCTGACTCGCTATCCACCAACTGTCCTCCTTTTATACACAAGGAGAAATGGGTCACGTGACATTACATAAATAGAACAAACAAAGGATCACGTGAGATTAAACTTGTAAGACAAACAAAAGATCAGGCGATGGGTTAGTGACGCCACGAGACAAAGGAGAGATCGGGTGATAAGTAGGCGGAGACATAATCAGGTGACACGTGGACGATAGGAGAGGGGACCACGTGGCACATGAAATGTAAACAAATGAGACAAACAAACATCAGGTGACTGGAGGACAGATCCACGGGTAGGGTTGCCAACATATAGGTAACTCGTGCGTGTTTTTGCTACTTCCGAGTATTTTGTCCTTCTTGACCATCAAGGTACGCGGGGAGAGCGACTCATCATGTCGGCTTATTTTCGATGGTTGGACAAGCCCTTTGCCAGTCGGCGGAGTAGCTTTTCCTCTGTTAGAGAAAGGTGCACCTTCTTTTCCTTGCATGCCTGCCTTTGGCAGATGCTGGACCGGAATAGCTTGCGGTTGTCACCAGGCCAGCCTGAGCTGAGCTGGCGTCTACCTTAGGTCTTTTGACCCCGGCTGCTCTCGAGGTGGACAGTCTATGCATCTCCCTCCTTGTAGCAAGCATAGTCCGTTTTCGAGGTTTTGCATCACCTTTGCCGACAGCTTGCCTTGCCACGGGGTATGATGCTACGGTCGCTAATGTTCCTATCAGTGCTTCAGCTTCGTTGATCTGGCTGGTCCTTACCTAACGGCCTTTTCTTGAGGAAGTCAATAGCTTTTTGAAGCTTCGCTTTCTCACCCTCCGTTAAATCTGCCCTATCCTGCACCCAACGTACCATCTGCTTACAGTTGCGTGATCTACTGCGCATCGAGGAGACAGACGACACAGGGAAGTTGGATGAGCTGGCAACTGAGCAGAAGTCGTCATCCACAATGATGAGGCAAGCTAGGCTCACATCCGCTGCTCCGCTACCAGCTGCATCCGAAGTCTGCCTGGCGGGGGATTATAAGAGGGTTTCCTCCTTTTCTTCCGTTAAGGGAATGTCTTTAACTGTTGTGTCGGTTTTATGGATATATCTGGTGCCCGACTCATTTGCACCCGAGTTCCTTGAAGTATTTTGGTTTAAGGAGCTAATTTTTGGTCTCACGAGTAAGGGGGGAGAATCTGTCGCACTACACTCACCCTCTGTATGTAGTGAAGAGACTTTGACTTAAACCGGAGTGCCCCAGAATCTGGAGTTTATCGTTAGAAGACACGGTCACGCTGTGCCTTTCGTCCCTAGGCACGGTAGTTGCACACCTGGGATTGCGGGTTTTATAGAGTTATTCCCCTCCAGATCCGCTATATTCAGTACAAGCAGGGGCACCTCGTGCAGGTTGTGACTAAAAGCCACGTATAGCGTGGTAAAACGCCAACATTCGCAGCAAGTCCGTCATCCACACAAGATACAACGAGTCCACCACACTGAGGAGTACACCCCAGGCGAGAAGGATATGGAAGAATATAAATGTCTAGTAAGCCAAGAGTGCTGAAATTATATACCGAAGGTAATGACACGAACCCAAATGAAGAAGACTGTCTGGACTAACAACAACAATCAGATGACATATATTTTATAGGATGAGTCGCTCTTCACTTCTGTATTTGGATCACTTTGGGAAGAGCGGATAAATATATAAATTTATCAAAGATACAGGTTCAAATAAAAATTATACCCAGCCCCGTCATATTCGAAATCGTCTTCTAAACGAAAAACCTTTTTACGCAAACTCAGTCATAGGAAATATTAAGATCACACACAATTGCTTTATTCAATTATTTGATCCCAAAGTAGAAAGACTTAAATTTTACATACTTCCAACCCTCATTTCGTTTAATGGTATAATTTCAAATGACACAAATTAAATGCTGTCATTCACATCAAGAGTGACATGCAGCCCTACCATACCTAACAACATAGAAAAGCAAACACGTGATTTTTACTATGGGTACAGTTACAGAGGAAACCTTCCCGTTCAATCGGAGAATCGGTTCAATCGGTTTTCGGGACATGTTCCTAGGTAGCATAGACTGTAAAAGCAATTTATCTAGGTCCAGGAATTTCGGTATTTGAAATCTTGGACTTGAAATCTTGACTTGGTTTGGAAAAAACTAGATCGCCGGTACAATAGGCCATTGTATATAATCAATCAATTCATTGAAACTTTTTTGAATATTCCGTCAGTGACTACTACCGATAGTTCACATCTGCGCAAATTGGTAGACAATGCAGATGAGGTGGTTCGCGGTTTAAGGGCTATGACGTCTGAAAATGGAGACCCATGGCTGATATATATCTTAATAAATAAGACGGATAGTGAAACGTGTAAGGCTTGGGCCTTAAAGAATCAAAATTCAGAAGAGACCACCATTCACGCGTTGATAGACTTCCTTGAGAATCGTTGTAGTGCTCTAGAAACAAGTGAGACTAAATCTCGAGTGAACAAAATCGGTTCGCGTGCGTCAAACCAATCGGGCAGGGTGCGAAGCTTGGCTGGTGCGAATATAACGTGTCCAAAATGTAGGGGTGACCATATACTACCTCAGTCTTCTAACTTTCTCGCTTTGTCCATTGAAGACCGTCGGCGGTTTGCTAAGGACCAAAGACTTTGTTACAACTGCCTAGGAACACAACATTCGTCGTCGCGTTGTCATTCGAAGAGTCGCTGCTCTCATTGCCGGGCGCGTCACCATTCGTTGGTACATCTCAATAGTTGTGGGAAATCTAATCTACTCAACGTTAATGATTTTATGAAGTCATCGTCGATGGGGTCATCGATCATAAGTCATCACCCTGTTACTGGTTTACAACTAAACCTGTTACTTCACGTCTGGAATTTTACCGGCTGTCGTTGTAGAAGTTTTGGATGCTTCAGGAAATCATCAACGGTGTCGCGCTCTTCTGGACCCTGGTTCGCAGGTATCGTTTGTAACCGATCGGGTAGTTAGGATGCTTGGGTTGTCTCGACGTCACGCTCGTTCGACTATTCATGGAATCTCTGCTGTTGACGCTGGGGTTACACACGGAGTTGTGAATATCCAATTGAAACCTTGCTTTGATTCTTCAATCATGAATGTGGAAGCATTTGTATTGAAAACAATTACTTCAATTACACCCTCGATCTCCTTTGAGTACGATGGTCTTCTTCCTTTGAACGATCTGCCACTCGCAGATCCGGGCTTCAACTCCCCGGGTCCTATTGATATTTTGATTGGCTCGGACTGGGTGTGGAGTAGTTTGCAAGATGGTCATCGCACGGATGGTGTTGGAAATATGATGAAAATCTCCGTGGAGACTATTGCAAGCTTATGAAGGAATATGAAGACCTGGGCCATATGGAGCGCATTCCGGACACAGCAGTTGAACCTACTTCAGGCAAAACATTTTATTGGACCCACCATGCCGTCGTGACAACCAAAATGAGGGTCGTTTTTACTGGTTCGTACAAAGATTCGACGGGACTTAGCTTAAATGAAGTTCTCCATATTGCGCCTACCTTGCAGATGTTCCGGCAGATCTGGGTCAGCCGTAAGCAACGCGACTTTCAACACATTCTTTGGCGAAAGTGTCCAGACGACCCAATTACTCATTTTCGTCTGAGAACTGTAACCTATGGTACAGCACCTGCACCCTTTTTGGCCATAAGAGTACTAAGGCAGTTGGCTAAGGAATATAAGCAGCGGTTTCCTGAGGCCTCCAATGCGATTCTGCACAACTCGTATGTTGATGATTTTGCGGCGGACTCAGATTCACTATCGGGTATTTTGGAACTAAAGGAACAATTGGTAGAACTTCCTTCCTGTGGTGGACTAAAACTCAGCAAATGGGTGCCTAATTGTTGGGGAATCCTTAGTGATACGGACGATGGTTTCATTGGATCCAGATGCGGAATGGTAAAGGGTGCTCGGAATAGCCTGGAATCCCTATAACGACGTATTCACTTCCAAAATTACATTGGAAGATGCGGCACCGCCTACCAAGCGAAATTTGCTTTCGGAGGTGTCGAAAATCTTTGATCCAATAGGATTTTTGGCACCATCTACGATTCTATTGAAAATTTTGTTCTAAGAGCTTTGGTTGCATAAGATTGACTGGGATGATCAATTACCCACCGAAATCACGAAAAAATGGACGTCATATCGCCAAGAGCTGAAACATTTTAGCCAATTTAGAATTTCTCGAAGATATTCGTTAAATGCTAAGAGCTTTGATTTGATAGGTTTCTCTGCTACATCCGAAAAGGCATATTCTGCTGTTATTTATGCTCGCAGCGTTGTTGAAAATGGGGTCGTAGAGGTTCAATTTGTGGCTGCGAAAACGCGTGTTGCACCGGTCAAGCAGGTTTCGATTCCCCGCCTTGAGTTATGTGGAGCTCTGCTACTTAGTCGTCTGATGAAGCTGGTTTGCTCGTCGTGGGATGTTACACCCGGACGCTTTCACGGACACGACCATCGTTTTAGCCTGGCTCTCTTCTCTTCCTCGTAGATGGGGCACCTTCGTAGCTACCCGTACAGCTGAGATCTTGGATTTCCTGCCTCGTTCAGTTTGGAGTCATGTTCGCTCCGAAGATAATCCAGCTGATGTCGCTTCCAGAGGAGTGGAAGCAAGTAAGCTAATGGAGTTAAAGTTGTGGTGGAAAGGACCTGCTTGGATCACCCAGTGGTCAGGGAGATGGAAATGGTGCCAGAGGAAAGGAAATGCCGATCCACTGTACTTACATCGTCACTGGTGAACCATTTTATGGAGGAACTACTCAGTAAGATATTATCTGAGTACGATTGGAGCTTTCGAACGCGCTTGACCGCATAATTCGTTTTTTTTTCTTTCGTCGTATAAAAGTGCAAATCCTACATTGCGAAACGTGTAAGATCGCCTGATCCAGAGGGCAAATTTATGTCCTTTGGTAAGAAGATTCGTGCTAACATGCCCCCAAAATCTCAGAAGGATCCAATGGCGAATTTTAACAGCCCTTTACAAACTCTACCTGATAGTGATTTTGTAGAAATGGATGAAATTATTTCTCCAACAAAATCTCAAAAAGTGTACGTACCACCAATAAAACTATTACAAAAGTCTTGTGATTATGTGCATTCATTAATGAAAAAAAAATAATTTAATTGATTATTGTATCAAGAAACTTTCAATTGGTATCTAAATTGTGTGTGAAACAATGGTCACTTATAACAAATTGATCAGGTCATTAAAGGACGAGAAGTGTCAATTCTTTATTCATGACTTAAAAAGTGAAAAATCATTCAAAGCTATCATGTATGGAATGTGTGATACAGACATCAACACCATAAAGAACGAACTCATTAGCTTAAATCTGAAGTGCACTGAAGTCAAAAAGATCACAAAAAAATATGAACAATACACTGACTTTATATATCTTGTGTCTTTTGAAAGTGGTTCAATTAAATTCAATGAATTGAAAAAGCGAGCTCGGTCTATTTTACACACCCAAATAAATTGGGGTATGCATCGCAAACTAAAAAATAAAGTGACACAATGCCACAATTGACAAATGTTTGTTTGGACAAATGTTTGTTTGGCCACGGTGAGAAGAACTGTCACATTAAAATTTATTGTGCATATTGTGCTGGACCTCACAAAACAGCTGATTGCACTAACACTAATACACTTAAATGTGCCAACTGCAATGGCAAACACAAAGACACTGATCTATCGTGTGTCAGCCGAATAAAGTTCATTGAAATGCGAGAAAAGTTCTCCAATAGACAGTCTCGTTTACATCCAGCGGCTCAGTCTACAAAAAAAGTTTTGTACTCTCAACCACAAAACGCACATGTGCAAGAATCGGTTGCGATCAACTCCATGACTGATTTTCCTCCGCTGCCACGGAATCATAACAACAGAATGGAGCTTTCTTCTGAGGGAACGCATCAATCAACCAACACATGGGCTAAAGCTTTTGAGGGAACTGTAAGCACTGAACAGAGGAGTATGTCCAACAAAAATAACAACACCTTATTTACAATGGAAGAATTAAATGATTTAGTTATGGAAATGATTACTAAATTAGGTTCATGTAAGACAAAAGTAGACCAATTTAACGTTATCGCACATTTAGCGACTAAGTTTTTATATTCAAATGTTAAGTAATATGAATTGTAATAATATCAATATTGTAACTTGGAATGCTAGAAGTATTTGAAGAAACAGGCAGAATTCATGCATTTTTTACACAACAAAAACATTGATGTTGCATCAATTACCGAAACGTGGCTTACACCAAATTGTCATTTATCTACTTCTGATTACAAGTGCTATCGCGTTGACAGAAGTGAGAGAAGTGGAGGGGGAGTTGCTATTCTCATCAGGAGATAAAAAAAACGCACTCTACCGGAGGAAATTAAATTCATATTTACGAAGTTTCCCAACTAACCTTGATAGTGTGTATTCCACGAATC
The DNA here is from genome assembly GCA_964034865.1 of Eristalis intricaria. Classification (NCBI taxonomy): domain Eukaryota; kingdom Metazoa; phylum Arthropoda; class Insecta; order Diptera; family Syrphidae; genus Eristalis; species Eristalis intricaria. The sequence goes on from OZ035874.1 coordinate 10,539,761, forward strand.
ATGTCGATGTAGCAATCGAATTTTTATCCCCAAATGTGCTTCAGGTAATCAACGATTCTGTCCCAAAAGTACAAAAACGTAATCACGTTCCCAAACTTTCAAAGCACATTCTCGAACTAATAAAACTTCGAAATTCGGCTAGGAGAAAATGGCAAAGATATCGACATTCCGCTCATAAGAAGGAAATGAAGGATCTTAATAAGCAAATTACAGTGCTCATTAATCACGAACGCAACATCACTTGGAATACTAACTTCCAGAAGCTGGAAAAAAACGCAAAGCCCTTCTGGAATATTGCTAAGATAATAAAAAAGAAAAATAGACATATTCCACCCTTACAAAATGACATATACACTGATGTTGACAAAGCAAACGAACTTGCTTCTAAATTTGGGAAAAATCACTCTGTCTCGGAGCATTTAGGTGACCCTGCCACAATCAGCTTGGTCAGTACACAGCTAAATAATTTCAATATGTCATGCAGTGATACTCCACAAAGCGCATATGTCTCTGACGATGACATTGAGTTCCATCTAAATAACCTCAAGATAAGGAAATCCCCTGGATTTGATCAAATATGTAACACTTTTCTTAAGGAATTGCCCAAAGTTGGCATCAGCCTTATAACTTTTGTTATAAACGCTTGCTTAAAAATCAGATATTTTCCCGATGCTTGGAAACTTGCTAAGGCTATTCCAATAAATAAACCTGGAAAGCCTCCAGATAAAGCTGAGAATTACAGACCAATTAGCCTTCTTAGTAGTCTAAGTAAATTACTAGAAAAGGTTATAAACGAAAAGTTGATGCAGCTTATACGAGATCAAAATATTCTCCCAAGCGAGCAATTTGGATTTCGGAATGCACACAGCACTTCACACCAAGTCTTACGAATTGTTAATTATGTCAAAGAACAACGATTTCAAGGCAAGTCTACAGGTATGATTGTGCTCGACATAGAAAAAGCCTCCGATTCTGTGTGGCATGATGGTCTTGTATTTAAAATGATTCGCCTCAATTTCCCATATTATCTTTGTAAATTAGTTCTGTTCTTAGTCCTGTCTTGTATTCTGTATTTACTTCGGATATTCCCAATCTCCCGTTTCGCGAAATTGCTACTTACGCGGATGACACAGCTGTTTTTACATCCCACAAATTGTCTCTCGTTCTTGAGATGAATCTATCCTATGGGCTGGAAATTCTGAGTATCTACCTTGCTAAGTGGAAAATTAAGTTGAATAAGGAAAAAATTCAAGCCATCTTTTTCACAAGAAAAAGGAAAGCTTGCTATATTCCCTCCAACCCTTTGCGGGTGGATAATGTGTCAATCGGGTGGAGCTCTCGCGTAAAGTACCTGGGAATCCATCTGGACTCAAAACTATTATTTAACCAACACACAAAAGAAACATTAAACAAAATTAATATAAGTACAAGACTACTATATCCACTCATAAACAGAAAATCTCTATTATCACTAGAAAACAAAATAATAATTTATAAAGTAATATTTCAAGCAATAATTTTATATGGGTGTCCGGTCTGGGGTAACTGTGCGAAATGTCACATAGCAAAGTTACAAATTGCACAGAACAAACTTTTAAAAATGGTGCTAAGTCTCCCGTGGCATTACTCTACAAAATCCTTGCATAGAAGAGCGAATGTTGAATTGATCTCTGATAGGATAAACACACTTAACGAAAAATTTGTAAGTCGCTGCAACTGCTGCGAAAACCCTTTAATGAGAAATTTATTTTCTTAGACATTGATCTGCAATACTTCCAAGCAATTCCAAGAAAATTTGGTAATAAACATTCGTTTGTACTTATTTATTGTTCGTATAGGCAGATACATGTACATTTTTGTTTATTTAGTATTTATTTATTTATTTTTTCTTATTTATTTATTTTTTCTTATTTATTTATTTATTTATTTATTTATTTATTTTTTTATCTATTTATTTATCTATTTATTTATTTACTTATTTATTTCTTTATTTATTTATTCATGTATCTATGTGCTTATTTATTAAATTTTTATACTTACTGTAAGGCAATAAACAAATTTATTTCTTGCCATATTTAAATTCATAAATATATATTTTTTATTTACAAACTTAAATGAGATTTTTTTATTGATCTATTTTTTCCTCAAATGTTAATTTGTACATTCATTATATCTTTTGAAACAAATATAATCATAAATTCAGTAGAAAGATGCAATTAGGTATCAAATCTATGTGTAAGATAATGTGCGGTAACTCAGACCATGTACATTTTAAAAGAATCTGAATAAATCTAAAAAAAAAAGAGATATTATCTTGGCTCAGGTTAGTTCGTATCGTCGCCTACGTCCTACGCTTTGCGCAGAATTGTAAACTTTCTCTTGAGGAGCGATCTTTAGTTTTTTTACTTTTCTCTGAGCTTAATTCTTCCAAAGAAACGTGTCTTCGGTTTTGTCAGAAGGAGTTCCAGGACGAAATTCGAATGTTGCAACAACAAAATCGGGTTCTACAACGCTCCAAACTATCGTCGTTATCTCCGTTCGTGGATGAAGTTGGGTTGTTGTGAGTTGGAGGACGGATCTCAAATGCTCCCCATATTGCTTTTAGCATTAAACATCCAATAGTTTTGCCCAAAAATCATCGCATTTCACATCTTATACTTTTGGATGCCCAAGAAGTTCCTTCATGCAGGAGTATCGGAGTTGTTTTCGGTGGTTCGTCAAGAAAACTGGATACTTGGAGCTAGAGACATGATTCGGAAGATTGTGCACGACTGTTTGGATTGTTTTCATTTGCGTTCCTCGACCTCTTCGCAGCTGATGGGAAATTTGCCCTTGTCTCGCCTTTCACCATCTTTTGCATTTGACCAACAGGGTGCGACTATGCGGGTCCCATTACGCCGTACACCGCAATATTAGAACCTAGCTGTTTGGATGTTCCCGCAAATCGATTTGGACGTTGGGAATTGCTCCAAAATATGTTACTATGTAACCTCTCTTCAGCAACGACCTAAATGGAGACATGTCAAAAGGGACTAGAAACTGGGTGACCTGGGTGTCGTGAAAGAATCTAAGTTCCTTCCTTCTGGGCTTTAGGACGTATAGAAGAACTACACTCCGGCTAGGACGGACATGTTCGTGTGGTCAGCCTTCGGACCGAAAACGGGCTATTCAAGAGGCTCATTACCAAGGTGGCTTTATTACCAATTCATCATATCGATGTATGCACTGTCCATTTATTTCTACCATTGCACTCCGCATACGCAGAGGAAAGTTAGCGGATCGTACCAACTCATTTGAGCATAGTTTAGCTGGGTGCAGTGTGTTGTTGTTGAGAACGAATCGGTTTTCTTTGTTATATGAACATAGTTGAAGATCATTGGCTGTGAGCCGTTCAGCACTCTTTTTTTCATTCCTTTTTGATAGCAACCGCCAAGTAGTGCACATCGTCGCTCTTGTTAGTAATTATCAAGTACAATAAAATTATAACGTTTGAATTCGAGTTTTATTATTCTCTTTCCTTTTCATCAAATTGATTGAATTCCAGTTTTCCATTAACTCAATTTTTGCATTCTAAAACAACTGGTAATCCTGCCCACAATGATCTTATAAAAATTAATAGGAAATCCAATAAGTTTCTTGTTAATTCTAATGACCAAATTATTATAAATAAAATGCACAACAAAATAATAAAATTACAAATGAAGAGAAAGTAATTACGTGAAGTAGGAAATAATATCCAAAATCCAATACAAGTTCAAAATTCTTAAAGAAGAACTACAAAATATAAATTTAGGCATTCATCTCGAGAAAATAGGAATTGTTAATACAGTTATTTTATCAAAAGAGGAAATAACTCTAGCCGTTAATGCATTGAATAAAGAAAATGTTACTTTTTCGACGATAGAAGAAAATTTAACTTTTGCTGAAATAAAAATTGTAACTAATTCAATTTCAATTTTATACTTTGTTAATATCCCTTTAACAGATTCTTGCATCTATGAAAAATGTTTACTTAGCACACTCCTTCAATAGATGAAATAGCACCTGGGTAGTTCTACTAAATGATTTTAATGGGACTCTTGAAGCTAAGTCTATGCACCGAAATCTCAGTGGCACTTTCCTCGTTAAGTATGAAAAATGTCACCATTAACGACAGGACATTTCGGGCACAAGAAGCATCCCGACATACTATCCTCCCATCGGTCCTACAACCAATCCCCAAAAAAGACAAATTCCAAACATCTTTGTACCTCGAGATGAAGAGCGAACTACACCCTAACAATACCAAAAGGATCGAGTTAAAATCAAAAAGTGATTCGCCAACATTCATCAAGAGGCAAAAGAGGAAACACGAAGGTTATAGTTCAAAACCCAGAGATGAAGAACATCGAGATTCCACCGCACCTAGAAAACACACAAACAGTTGATGCTACCATTCCCCCAATGAAGTTCAAAGACATTCCGTACTTTTAAGCGATTGAGGACTTAAGAGGGGAAGAGTTATTTTCATACACGCTGTGAAACAAAACCATGCAGGTGCAGCCCAATTGTCGCCGGATATGCTGAGTTAAATGTAGCGCATCGAACTGGCGATCGCTGTCCCACAGTGTCAAGTGCTGACTTAACAATTAAGAGCAGCAAATAGGTATAAGAAACAATTGTTAGTTTAGTTCTTAAGCAACCGTAAAATGCGGGAATATATTTACAACTTCTTTTAGATACACAGATTCTTTATTTCGCATAAAATTGAAGACATAGGTATTGTTACCGCACATCTTACAATTTAGAGATATGACATTATAACATCTTTCTTCTATAACATTTTATAAATAATTAAGCAAATTTCTGTTTGTTCACAATAATATGATTTTACTTTGGAGGAAAATACGAAGAAAAAACCTCCAATGTGAGAAAAAGAAAAAAAACAAATGTAAATAAATAAATAAACAATAAAATTATAGCAAACACACAAGTTTTAATAGGAAATAAATAAATGAATACATAAATAAATAAATATATGAATAAATGAATAAATAAACAAATAAATAAATAAATAAGTGAATAAGTAAATAAATAAATAATTAGATAAATAAATAAGGAAATGAATAAATAAATATAAGAATACATATAACACATTGTAATTGAATAAACAATAATGATACAGTATAACTTTCACTTTTTTGTGTACGTCTTTAGTTGAGTGATGCCAAGGTAAATGTACCATAATTTTAAGTAGTTTACCTTGAGATACTTGCAATCTCTTAATGTGACATTTCAGACAGTTACACCAGACTTGGCACCCATACAGCATGATGGCTTAAAAAATCACCTTATGAATGATAATTTTATTTTCAAGTGGAAGTAACAATTCCCCATTAATGAATGGGTATAATATTTTTGTTGCTTCCCCAACCTTTTTAACTGTCTTACTAATGTGATTATTAAAAGTAATTTTCGAATCTAGATTAATACCCAAGTAACGTACGGAGTTCTCCAAATTTATAGACAATCCATTCAAATGCAATGCCTTGATGGAACAAAGCAGGGCTTTCTTTTTCGTGTAAAAGAGGTAGCCTGCGTCTTGCCCTCATTCAATTTTATATTCCAAATGAACAATTTTGATCACATTTAAGAGATTGCTCTCAATATTGAGAGCTATTTCATGTGAAAAAATATGGCAGTATCATCTGCAAAAATTGCAGTGTGACAATTAGATAAATTTGGGAAGTCTGATACAGAAATATTATATAAGGCTGCAGCTAGAACTGAACCCTGTGGAACAACCAAATTGAAAAAAAATTAGGTCAGATTCACCACTATACACTTTGACTACCAACGTTTAAAATAACGCCGTTTGCTGGTGACTATCGGGAGTGGCCGTGTTTTCGGGACATGTTCCTAGGTAGCATGGACTGTAAAAGCAATTTATCTAGGTCGAAGGAATTTCGGTATTTGAAATCTTGGACTTGAAATCTTGACTTGGTTTGGAAAAAACTAGATCGCCGGTACAATAGGCCGTTGTATATAATCAATCAATTCATTGAAACTTTTTTGAATATTCCGTCAGTGACTACTACCGCTAGTTCTCATCTGCGCAAATTGGTAGACAATGCAGATGAGGTGGTTCGCGGTTTAAAAGCTATGACGTCTGAAAATAGAGACCCATGGCTGATATATATCTTAATAAATAAGACGGATAGTGAAACGCGTAAGGCTTGGGCCTTAAAGAATCAAAATTCAGAAGAGACCACCATTCACGCGTTGATAGACTTCCTTGAGAATCGTTGTAGTGCTCTAGAAACAAGTGAGACTAAATCTCGAGTGAACAAAATCGGTTCGCGTGCGTCAAACCAATCGGGCAGGGTGCGAAGCTTGGCTGGTGCGAATATAACGTGTCCAAAATGTAGGGGTGACCATATACTACCTCAGTCTTCTGACTTTCTCGCTTTGTCCATTGAAGACCGTCGGCGGTTTGCTAAGGACCAAAGACTTTGTTACAACTGCCTAGGAACACAACATTCGTCGTCGCGTTGTCATTCGAAGAGTCGCTGCTCTCATTGCCGGGCGCGTCACCATTCGTTGGTACATCTCAATAGTTGTGGGAAATCTAATCTACTCAACGTTAATGATTTTATGAAGTCATCGTCGATGGGGTCATCGATCATAAGTCATCACCCTGTTACTGGTTTACAACTAAACCTGTTACTTCACGTCTGGAATTTTACCGGCTGTCGTTGTAGAAGTTTTGGATGCTTCAGGAAATCATCAACGGTGTCGCGCTCTTCTGGACCCTGGTTCGCAGGTATCGTTTGTAACCGATCGGGTAGTTAGGATGCTTGGGTTGTCACGCTCGTTCGACTATTCATGGAATCTCTGCTGTTGACGCTGGGGTTACACACGGAGTTGTGAATATCCAATTGAAACCTTGCTTTGATTCTTCAATCATGAATGTGGAAGCATTTGTATTGAAAACAATTACTTCAATTACACCCTCGATCTCCTTTGAGTACGATGGTCTTCTTCCTTTGAACGATCTGCCACTCGCAGATCCGGGCTTCAACTCCCCGGGTCCTATTGATATTTTGATTGGCTCGGACTGGGTGTGGAGTAGTTTGCAAGATGGTCATCGCACGGATGGTGTTGGAAATATGATGAAAATCTCCGTGGAGACTATTGCAAGCTTATGAAGGAATATGAAGACCTGGGCCATATGGAGCGCATTCCGGACACAGCAGTTGAACCTACTTCAGGCAAAACATTTTATTGGACCCACCATGCCGTCGTGACAACCAAAATGAGGGTCGTTTTTACTGGTTCGTACAAAGATTCGACGGGACTTAGCTTAAATGAAGTTCTCCATATTGCGCCTACCTTGCAGATGTTCCGGCAGATCTGGGTCAGCCGTAAGCAACGCGACTTTCAACACATTCTTTGGCGAAAGTGTCCAGACGACCCAATTACTCATTTTCGTCTGAGAACTGTAACCTATGGTACAGCACCTGCACCCTTTTTGGCCATAAGAGTACTAAGGCAGTTGGCTAAGGAATATAAGCAGCGGTTTCCTGAGGCCTCCAATGCGATTCTGCACAACTCGTATGTTGATGATTTTGCGGCGGACTCAGATTCACTATCGGGTATTTTGGAACTAAAGGAACAATTGGTAGAACTTCCTTCCTGTGGTGGACTAAAACTCAGCAAATGGGTGCCTAATTGTTGGGGAATTCTTAGTGACACGGACGATGGTTTCATTGGATCCAGATGCGGAATGGAAAAGGGTGCTCGGAATAGCCTGGAATCCCTATCACGACGTATTCACTTCCAAAATTACATTGGAAGATGCGGCACCGCCTACCAAGCGAAATTTGCTTTCGGAGGTGTCGAAAATCTTTGATCCAATAGGATTTTTGGCACCATCTACGATTCTATTTAAAATTTTGTTCCAAGAGCTTTGGTTGCATAAGATTGACTGGGATGATCAATTACCCACCGAAATCACGAAAAAATGGACGTCATATCGCCAAGAGCTGAAACATTTTAGCCAATTTAGAATTTCTCGAAGATATTCGTTAAATGCTAAGAGCTTTGATTTGATAGGTTTCTCTGCTACATCCGAAAAGTCATATTCTGCTGTTATTTATGCTCGCAGCGTTGTTGAAAATGGGGTCGTAGAGGTTCAGTTTGTGGCTGCGAAAACGCGTGTTGCACCGGTCAAGCAGGTTTCGATTCCCCGCCTTGAGTTATGTGGAGCTCTGCTACTTAGTCGTCTGATGAAGCTGGTTTGCTCGTCGTGGGATGTTACCCCCGGACACGACCATCGTTTTAGCCTGGCTCTCTTCTCTTTCTCGTAGATGGGGCACCTTCGTAGCTAACCGTACAGCTGAGATCTTGGATTTCCTGCCTCGTTCAGTTTGGAGTCATGTTCGTTCCGAAGATAATCCAGCTGATGTCGCTTCCAGAGGAGTGGAACCAAGTAAGCTAATGGAGTTAAAGTTGTGGTGGAAAGGACCTGCTTGGATCACCCAGTGGTCAGGGAGATGGAAATGGTGCCAGAGGACAGGAAATGCCGATCCACTTTACTTAAATCGTCACTGGAGAACCATTTTATGGAGGAACTACTCAGTAAGATATTATCTTGGCTCAAGTTAGTTCGTATCGGCGCCTATGTCCTACGCTTTGCGCAGAATTGTAAACTTTCTCTTGAGGAGCGATCTTTAGTTTTTTTACTTTTCTCTGAGCTTAATTCTTCCAAAGAAACGTGTCTTCGGTTTTGTCAGAAGGAGTTCCAGGACGAAATTCGAATGTTGCAACAACAAAATCGGGTTCTACAACGCTCCAAACTATCGTCGTTATCTCCGTTCGTGGATGAAGTTGGGTTGTTGTGAGTTGGAGGACGGATCTCAAATGCTCCCCATATTGCTTTTAGCATTAAACATCCAATAGTTTTGCCCAAAAATCATCGCATTTCACATCTTATACTTTTGGATGCCCAAGAAGTTCCTTCATGCAGGAGTATCGGAGTTGTTTTCGGTGGTTCGTCAAGAAAACTGGATACTTGGAGCTAGAGACATGATTCGGAAGATTGTGCACGACTGTTTGGATTGTTTTCATTTGCTTTCCTCGACCTCTTCGCAGCTGATGGGAAATTTGCCCTTGTCTCGCCTTTCACCATCTTTTGCATTTGACCAACAGGGTGCGACTATGCGGGTCCCATTACGCCGTACACCGCAATATTAGAACCTAGCTGTTTGGATGTTCCCGCAAATCGATTTGGACGTTGGGAATTGCTCCAAAATATGTTACTATGTAACCTCTCTTCAGCAACGACCTAAATGGAGACATGTCAAAAGGGACTAGAAACTGGGTGACCTGGGTGTCGTGAAAGAATCTAAGTTCCTTCCTTCTGGGCTTTAGGACGTATAGAAGAACTACACTCCGGCTAGGACGGACATGTTCGTGTGGTCAGCCTTCGGACCGAAAACGGGCTATTCAAAAGGCTCATTACCAAGGTGGCTTTATTACCAATTCATCATATCGATGTATGCACTGTCCATTTATTTCTACCATTGCACTCCACATACGCAGAGGAAAGTTAGCGGATCGTACCAACTCATATGAGCATAGTTTAGCTGGGTGCAGTGTGTTGTTGTTGAGAACGAATCGGTTTTCTTTGTTATATGAACATAGTTGAAGATCATTGGCTGTGAGCCGTTCAGCACTCTTTTTCTCATTCCTTTTTGATAGCAACCGCCAAGTAGTGCACATCGTCGCTCTTGTTAGTAATTATCAAGTACAATAAAATTATAACGCTTGAATTCGAGTTTTATTATTCTCTTTCCTTTTCATCAAATTGATTGAATTCTAGTTTTCCATTAACTCAATTTTTGCATTCTAAGACAACTGGTAATCCTGCCCACAATGATCTTATAAAAATTAATAGGAAATCCAATAAGTTTCTTGTTAATTCTAATGACCAAATTATTATAAATAAAATGCACAACAAAATAATAAAATTACAAATGAAGAGAAAATAATTACGTGAAGTAGGAAATAATATCCAAAATCCAATACAAGTTCAAAATTCTTAAAGAAGAACTACAAAATATAAATTTAGGCATTCATCTCGAGAAATTAGGAATTGTTAAAACAGTTATTTTATCAAAAGAGGAAATAACTCTAGCCGTTAATGCATTGAATAAAGAAAATGTTCCTTTTTCGACGATAGAAGAAGCTTTAACTTTTGCTGAAATAAAAAATTAAACTAATTCAATTTCAATTTTATACTTTGTTAATATCCCGTTAACAGATTCTTGCATCTATGAAAAATGTTTACTTAAACCTTTTAAAAAAATGGCATAGCAATAGAAATTGACTATGAAGCAGTTCTAAAAGATACAAAAGAAATTTATGGATTAACTAATGACTGTAAAGCAATTAATGTTTTTACTATTTGTAAAAGACAAATTTTGTAAATCTAACTAACTCTACTTGTAATCCAAACTTTTTTAAAAGTACAATAGCTAGATGTAATTTAATAAATACTCAGCACACTCCTTCAATAGATGAAATAGCACCTGGGTAGTTCTACTAAATGATTTTAATGGGACTCTTGAAGCTAACTCTATGCACCGAAATCTCAGTGGCACTTTCCTCTTTAAGTATGAAAAATGTCACCATTAACGACAGGACATTTCGGGCACAAGAAGCATCCCGACATACTATCCTCCCATCGGTCCTACAACCAATCCCCAAAAAGGACATATTCCAAACATCTTTGTACCTCGAGATGATGAGCGAACTACACCTTAACAATACCAAAAGGATCGAGTTAAAATCAAAAAGTGATTCGCCAACATTCATCAAGAGGCAAAAGAGGAAACACGAAGGTTATAGTTCAAAACCCAGAGATGAAGAACATCGAGATTCCACCGCACCTAGAAAACACACAAACAGTTGATGCTACCATTCCCCCAATGAAGTTCAAAGACATTCCGTACTTTTAAGCGATTGAGCACTATCGCACTTAAGAGGGGAAGAGTTATTTTCATACACGCTGTGAAACCATGCAGGTGCATGCAGGTGCAGCCCAATTGTCGCCGGATATGCTGAGCTAAATGTCTAGCGCATCGAACTGGCCGGATATGCTGGCGATCGCTGTCCCACAGTGTCAAGTGCTGACTTAACAATTAAGAGCAGCAAATAGGTATAAGAAACAATTGTTAGTTTAGTTCTTAAGCAACCGTAAAATGCGGGAATATATTTACAACTTCTTTTAGATACACAGATTCTTTATTTCGCATAATATTGAAGACATAGGTATTGTTACCGCACATCTTACAATTTAGAGATATGACATTATAACATCTTTCTTCTATAACATTTTATAAATAATTAAGCAAATTTCTGTTTGTTCACAATAATATGATTTTACTTTGGAGGAAAATACGAAGAAAAAACCTCCAATGTGAGAAAAAGAAAAAAAACAAATGTAAATAAATAAATAAACAATAAAATTATAGCAAACACACAAGTTTTAATAGGAAATAAATAAATGAATACATAAATAAATAAATATATGAATAAATGAATAAATAAACAAATAAATAAATAAATAAGTGAATAAGTAAATAAATAAATAATTAGATAAATAAATAAGGAAATGAATAAATAAATATAAGAATACATATAACACATTGTAATTGAATAAACAATAATGATACAGTATAACTTTCACTTTTTTGTGTACGTCTTTAGTTGAGTGATGCCAAGGTAAATGTACCATAATTTTAAGTAGTTTACCTTGAGATACTTGCAATCTCTTAATGTGACATTTCAGACAGTTACACCAGACTTGGCACCCATACAGCATGATGGCTTAAAAAATCACCTTATGAATGATAATTTTATTTTCAAGTGGAAGTAACAATTCCCCATTAATGAATGGGTATAATATTTTTGTTGCTTCCCCAACCTTTTTAACTGTCTTACTAATGTGATTATTAAAAGTAATTTTCGAATCTAGATTAATACCCAAGTAACGTACGGAGTTCTCCAAATTTATAGACAATCCATTCAAATGCAATGCCTTGATGGAACAAAGCAGGGCTTTCTTTTTCGTGTAAAAAGGGTAGCCTGCGTCTTGCCCTCATTCAATTTTATATTCCAAATGAACAATTTTGATCACATTTAAGAGATTGCTCTCAATATTGAGAGCTATTTCATGTGAAAAAATATGGCAGTATCATCTGCAAAAATTGCAGTGTGACAATTAGATAAATTTGGGAAGTCTGATACAGAAATATTATATAAGGCTGCAGCTAGAACTGAACCCTGTGGAACAACCAAATTGAAAAAAAATTAGGTCAGATTCACCACTATTCACTTTGACTGCGAAACGGTGACGAGTTAAGAAACTTTGGATAACTTTTAATATATAAGGGTGAAACCGCAAAGTATCAATTTATGCAAAAGTCCGTCGTTCCAGACAATATCAAATGCTTTCTCTATGTCAAGCAGAATCATTCCAGTTGATTTACTTATAGCACGGCTTGACTTAATGTGACTACATATTCTTAATACTTGATGTGTGGAGCTGTGGTGTTCTCTAAATCCAAATTGTTCATTGGGAATATATTATTTTCAGAAATATGTTTTAAGATCACTTCTTTAAGAACTTTCTCAAAAATTTTGCTAAGGTTACAAAGCAAATTTATTGACTGACAGATTTTGGTATAGGAATAACCTTGGCTAATTTCCAGGAGTCAGGAAATTATTCCATTTTGAGACATGCATTTATAAGAAATGTTAAACATTTGAATACACTTTTGGGCAGATATAGATGTTTCTAATCAAATCAATACCTCCTGTTTTGCGAACATTTAAGCTGTTGACAAAAAATGCAATATCGTCTTCTGTTACATAAATAGCTGAAGGGATTTGATTCGAGGTGTCCTCGAAATAGTTCTGAATGGTGCTCTGCACTGTGTCGCGTGTACCTTGGTCGAATGTTAGTGCAAGAGCATTTGATTTTCCAGAATCCGTAATGAACGTTTTAAAAGATTTTAGAACTGGCATAAAGAACATTGTTTCTGTCCGTAAAAACTTTGAAAACGTAGAATTTATTCCAAAACTTCTTGTCATGTTTTTGAGCATTTTAAGTTTGGAGTTTCAATGTTTGTTGCAAAATTCAGAAATTGCTTGCTAATTAAATTGTTGAGATTCCGTACTTGACATTTCAGAAATGGGTTGAGTAATAGAGGGATCATAGAGAACAGTCCCACACGCATTTGCTCTTTGACAACCAAACGCCCTATGCGTACAATTTAGGTCGCCACCAAGAAATAAGTTATTGCCTTGATTAAACAATTTAAGCAAGTCATTTTTAAGGGCAGTTTTTGCCTTGCAGCTGCTGCATTTCCTCCAAGAAAATGGACACAAACAATCCGAATGTTGAATTGATCTTTTTATAAGGATAACGACACCTCCACCTCCTCTTCCGATTCTGTCATTCCTATAACATTTATAATCAAAAGTAGGCAAATTTATATCATTTTTTCGTTTCGGTGACGCATCATGAATGTCGTTATTATTTAAGGAACTAAAAAACTTTGGGTTTTGTTACGAATAGCCTTCGCATTCCAATTTACAATGTTTATCTTTCTATCTATCATATTAATTGAGATGTGCGATAATATGGAATTGTTCAATCTTACTTTAACAAACAGAAAGTTTAGTTGTCATTTCCATAGCTCGAGAGTTGAAAACAATAAGTCGGTGTTGCAGCCAGTTGTGTTGCCGGGAGTAATGTCATCGATGTTGCTAGTGATGTTGCTAGCGATGTTGCTGGATTAACTGCTGAATTGCACAAGAGGATTATGTGGAGAGTTATTCATGGTGGTGTAGAATTGTAGCCCTCCCCTCATTATTGACGGTCTGCTGAAGTCGTTTATGTGGTTTTTGATGAGTGGGAAAATCGGACAGAGAAGCGATCGATATCGGTTGTTGGAGTTTCTAAACCAGAAACATGTGATGCTTGATGAACGGACGGTTTGCTCTTTACTGTCTTATTTCCCATCAACAGCATATATTCTGCTCTGCTCTCACATGTGGGATCGGTGGATTTGTGGGGTTTTCCACACATACACATTTGTGAGCAAGAGTATTTCCACATTCATCAGTCTTATGTGCGCCAGAACGGATAGAACAATATGTCTTTACGTGACAGTTTCTTTCTCCATGGCCAAGCATCTGGCAATTGTGGCATTGCGTGAGCTTACCTTTGAGCTTCCGTTGATAGTTCCATTTCGCTTGGGTATGGAAGATAAAGCATTTTTTTTGTTAAGATCGCTTAATTTAATAGGTCCATTTTCAAGCGAAATAATGTAAATTGTGTCACTATATTGTTCTAAATTAACAACTTTTTTTTACTTTAACACACCTTATTCCAAGTTTAATAAGTTCTGCTTTTAAATATTCTGTATTTATATCATCCATACCATGAAGAATAACCTTAAAAGCTTTAGCACTTTTTTAAATGTGCGAGAAAAACTGACAGTTTTGTGCTTTTAAACAGCTGATCACCAAATTGTATGCATCAAGAGACTCACAAATATAAAGAATAATCGCTAATTTTCAAAGAATTCATAAGTGAATGCACAAAATCACATGACTTTTGGAGCAATTTCATAGGTGGAACATGGAACTTTTGCCAAAGGTTCAGATACGATTTCATCTTCAATATTATCACTATCGCGTGTTTGAAGAGGGCCCCAGTAGTTTAATCGATTTGGACTAAAGTCATTTTTACGAGGACTGTCCCTCATGCCTCTAGCTTTTTTATTCAAGGACAAACAGTTGTCCTCGATTACCGGAGATCTTCCGCGTTTCGAAATTTTGATAAATTTCAGATTAACTAGAACGAAAGCAGACGTAGATGACATACACTGGCAAAAGCTCCGTGTCGACTGAACAACTTCTTTTTATTTAACTTATATGAAACTGATATGCAATACTATCACTTGAGGAAAATGTTAGTTACGGGGCACTACTACGTCAGTGAGTACCGGAAAATATTACGCTCTTTGTTCTCAGATGTATGCTTAAGCACTTAGAGTGATTATACATTTTTACTCTGTTTTAACCAATCTCATACCAATATCATACGTCTCCGTCTCATCCCCTTGCCTACATGTTTTTGAATACAAACACAAAGCGAGTTATTTACAAGGTGGTGTGCACATAATAATGAGAATTAAGAGGCATCGTGACCAAAGTGCTCTCAATGGTTTAGGTGGATGGACGTTTGTTGCGCGCTGTTGTTTTGCTCTATTGGCGTAGGCAAACTGATTTCACTTATATTCAAACGATTATATTATACTTTTTTCTGTCCCCGAAAACAAAACAAAATAAATACACTTTACTACTCACAATTCTTTACATATTATTGATGCAAAAGGAGTATATGAAAAATCATCGACCGACCTATGCACCTGATCTCTGTACATCGCACTAGCAGTAGAACATTTAATGTGTTTGTGTAGTGTGTGCTGCTATGTTGGGTGGTGTCATGTGTGCTGTGTTGAAAATTTGGACTTGAAATCGGATTACTTTTGTAATCAGATTATTAATATGATTGTGTCTGATAACTTTTCAGCATGATTACAAAATGTGATCTGTAATCTTCATGATGGACGTATACATAGGTGTGTGGCATGTATGCTGCTTTGGGTGGTGTGAGGAAGATATATTATGAGGCCAACAAAATCAAAAATTTTCGAATCTGAACCTGAAGTTATTGCTGTCTGTTGTGACGAAGGGAGTAATAACAGAAGGACTTAGAAATCACTGGGCTCAAACGAGAGCAAGCAGTATTTTGATATTGTCAGATAATGCGGTTTATGAAGATTCTGGCAGATAGTGATAATCTTATAACGAAGAAATCCGCATTGAAGCCCCCATAAAAAATCATCTTATGGGAATAGATATTTCGAACAGTATCGAATACCATCTCAATTGCGATGAAGATTTTGATGGTGAAGCCAATAGGTCAGAAATAATTTTATTCAAAGGATATTCAGAAAAGCTACAAGCAGCGGCACTTACATGTTATGCCGAGAAACTTAATTTTGAAAATTGCATTTTGTCTGTAATGGAGAAAACTGACAAATGACGAGGCTATGAAACCTGCAAGACAAATTTCACTTCCAATTTCCAGAAGTACGGTTGCGGATTTGCTTTTTGAAAATTAAATATGACACTTTTAAGGAAATTGAAATGTGGCGATGCAAATTTAATTAAATTGGTTTAATCAAATTTTCGATTAATAAAACAATAAAGTTTTCAGTGGAGTTCGAAATTGAATCAAATGAGACCTGCACTCACTTTATTCTATACAAGAATTCTTACATTTTTTCGTTAAGTTTTAACAATGAATACTATATGTATGTATTTACATTGGAATACGCCTACGGGGGATAGCTCACATGAAAAGCGACTTTTAAACCTACCTCTTTAGGTGAAGCGGAAAAGCAGCGGAAATGCAATCATTACTACCCAAGTCCCTGCTTATGATCTTATAATATGCGTTAGAAGCAGATGTTCAGTCATACTATTGAGAAAAACCTTTACATCACCCCAAACACACGTCAGCCACTTTCATTCATAGTTAGAGTATTCAAATTTTGTGCTCTGTGGTACAACACATTTAGAGAACGAAGAAAAAAAAATCAACGTAAACCTATCATACTTCGCCAACGGTTTATTGCTTTGTTTTCACTCATCACTCACACAATATTTCATTTTTAACCTCGTGCGAGAGAAAGTTTGGCCCTGCAAGCGACACGAGGAACTATTAAAATAATCATCTGATGAGAGTACTATAGGATTCATGTACCATGACTGAGTCCAGTTAAATTTATATGCAAATTATTTAAAGCCGTTCAATTTAAAATCCATCCTCCCAAAAGACGAACTGTCTTGTAGTACTGTATTGCTAATTTCATTAAATAAAATAAAAATGAAATAAATAAATATGTTATAAAAACGCAACCGTGTACCACTCTAACTGTTAATTATTGGCATTTCGAATATGTTGCCTAACATGTTGGGCTTACAGTAGAATCTCGTGGCTCATATGTCAATTGAAATTTTAAGCTCATTTACAGTTTAATTACTGGTTCGATAAATGAAAGGCAAATTTATCCTTTCTCTATAAAATGCATTATCGTATATATTATTGATTCGAAGATGTTTTCGTTGTGGTTGTCCACTATTATTATACGCAACTTCAAATGTTCGTTTCTCAAAGAGTCTAAGTAACTGTTTTTCACATTATAAGAGGTATGGAAACAGCTATACCACCGTGTGCGCGTAGCCGATCATCCACCGTGGGAAGGAATCGTGTGAAGGCTATTGCTAAAAGTAAGTTAGTTTTTTAGTCTTGCTATCGCGGCAAAATTTCTGTTGAAATAAAGTCCCTCCCTCTAGAGGGAAAATAAAATAAAAAGGGATTGACCTTAATTTCTATCAATATTATATTTGTTTGAGACATGCTGTCTGAAATTATGTTTTCGTGTATTACAAGATTGACTTTTCTGATTCCTATATGACAGATTCATATAGGTTTCAGTGTCTCTGGATTTTATTTAAGAAAAACTTAAATTAGAAATTAAACGTAAATTAAGAAACTTACTTAAATTTAAAATTAATTGTTCAGTGTGAAAAAATTGTTCCACCAAAATAAATTGTAATGATTGTAAGCATTTTTTGCACGTCGGTTTTGTAAATATTACCAAAGAAAACGTTGAATACTACAAATCAAGGTGGAATTCATTTCGGTTAATTAAGGTGTCGCACCTTACTCGAACCAATAGCAGTAACAACCAAGCATAGCAACAGCAATGCACTTACTACTCCTACCACCAACACACATCAAGCCTTAATGTCCAACGCCCGTCTATGTAGAGTATATCATTTGCACTCTGCAGAGGAGATATTCATGTCTTACGAAATTAGAGGAAACAAACCATCGTTTTCTCTAAGAATTGACGGAGTTGAGCAGAAAAAATTCAGATTACAAGTATATTATTTGGAGAGTAAGTTAAATTTGCAAAAGCAAAAACTTCTAAGCTTATTCATCGATGTTGTTTGTGTGCCGACGGTCAATGACGCCAACGCATGGTAAAGAAAATATTTAACTCAGCCCTATCAATCGATGTTCTTGATTCCAAAATTGAGAAATGCTTCGTAAGAAAATTACCCGCCAAATCCTCTCCTTCAAATTTGAAACTGAAAACAATCATCTGAACCTTTCAACAAAACAGCGAATTATATGCGCAAAGAGAACATGCAAAATCAAACTTAGCACCTACGTCACTGCCCTCTCTTGTGTTACTGACAGCAAAAGCAGTAACTCGAACAGCAACAGCAGAAATGGGAGTGTGCTACTCAACGATCCTCTCACGAACTATACTCAGGCACTTTTCATGAAGATGAAAGAGACAGCAAAGGAAAACAAAATAAAATATGTTTGGTACAAGGAAAATAAAATTTTATTGAGGAAATATGAGGGTGAACGAGTTTCTTCAATTAAATCGTTTAGTGATCTTACACTTATTTTGTTTTTTTCGTTTTTCTTTAATTTTTTAAATGCATTCTAAACGAGATTTAATTTATAACTCTTCTACCCTCATTCCTTGTACTTCAAACATTTGTTTTTATGAATAGGTCATTTTGTAACAACAAACTATTCATTGTTCACCAAAATATAAGAAGCTTGAGAGAAAACCTCTCAGCTCTTGACACACATTGAATCTTTTCCGTGTAATGAATCTTCCGAAGTGTTTGTATTTCTATTTGTCTATAGACTAGACGTATCTCTACGTTAGACGTTTTGTGCGAGATAGAGAGACATCAAACATTTTAATTATTGTAGGAGATTTTAATATTAACAATGTGGACGATAGTATAAGTGTCTCAAATTATTATGCTTTGCTGGCTTTAAATTCTTTAACATTCTCTGTAGAGGAGCCCACTAGAACCATATCGGGGAGTTGTCTAGTTGTCTGAATCATTCGATCATTCTACGACAGGCCTTTTATTTAATTTTGTAAGTTCCAAGGGTGCTACATTTTCTGAATCTACACAAAGAAAATAATCTACACAAATAAAAATA
Source organism: Eristalis intricaria (assembly GCA_964034865.1). Classification (NCBI taxonomy): domain Eukaryota; kingdom Metazoa; phylum Arthropoda; class Insecta; order Diptera; family Syrphidae; genus Eristalis; species Eristalis intricaria. The sequence continues at coordinate 10,558,929 of OZ035874.1, forward strand.
GACATTTTTTGCTAAAAAACAGGTTGCTTTATGAGTCTTGGGAAAGTGTTTACTCTTGTACCGACGTATCTGCTGCTTATAACACTTTCATAGTGTTATCAAATTGTTCTATCTCTCTGTTGCCAAAAAGATTGACAAAAAGACCAAACCATCTTACACCTTGTTGATTAAAGTTATGGCAACAAATAAGCTGAGAATAAAGTACTTTGTGTTCAGAATCAAGCAGAGAGATTCCGCTCTGCCGGGATTCTTTTTACAGTTCACAATTTAGCGCCGCAAAAGGAAATCCAATGAATGAATTGAAACTAATAAATTGTTTGCTAAATAAAAACACGCTCGTTAAAAAACCTGTTGTTTATGTGCCGATAACTAAGAAGTGACTGATAAATGCGAAATTGCTGATGCATTCAACAACTTTTTCGTTGATATAGGTTCCAGACTGCAACGTAATAAAATCTATCAATCTTGTTTCATCTGTCCATCTATTTGCAGTTCCACAAAATCATCTCAAAATTGATCTATTGTCCTTGAGTCAATAACCGCATTAGAAATTCTGAAAACTATTATTAGCTTAAAAAAACAAATTCATGTGAAGCTGATGGCTAACTATGTTCTTAATATTGCATGCTTCATCACATTTTTAATTGCAGTATTTAATGTTCTTAATATTGCATGCTTCATCACATTTTTAATTGCAGTATTTTTGAAGGAATTTTTTCCCGATGACCTCAAATGTGAAGATGTCATTCCTTTGCATAAAAAGGGTCTGTTACAGATATTGAAACCATAGACTTCTCTTCTTGCTTCCAGCAATTAGTTAGGTCTTCTTAAAGCTAATACAAAAATAGGTTAGTTAATTTCTTACTAAACTACTAAACTAAATTTTCTTAGTACTTTTAGGTTTGGCTTTTAACGTGAAAGTCGATGCTCTTTTACAGTTGTGCTCCCAAATAATGTCAAATCTCAAGGAGAAAAAATATACGGCTGGTTTGTTCATTGACGTCACCAAAGCATTTGATATGGTTGACCACAATATTTTATTGGCTAAAGTAGGTGTCCGTTTCTTTATGTTGAAATGTTTTAAGTCCTATGTTGAAAATAGATTACAGAGAGTTAGATTAGATGAGTCTAAGAGCGATTTAAAGTCCTTAATTTGGGGGTACCTCAAGGCTCAGTATTGGGGCCACCTCTATTTTCATTACATATGAACTCACTATTAAATCTAGATTTTAAAGGGTCACCTACTGCTTTTGCAGTTGACATAGGCTTATCTTATGGCTTAATTAGTCTATTGGATCTAGTTTTTGACAATAATCGGGATCTAAATCTATTAAGATATTGTTTTGCTGAACATAAGCTAGTGATAAGCCCCAAAACGAAACAAATGCATTTTAATTTGTCTTCTTTGCAGGCATCGGGAGCAAGTGTTCATACATTTCCATCCGACAGAGTGTCAACGATATACGTTGTCGATATGCAACTGCTTTTGTAATCATTTTCATCCCACCTTTTGTTGTAGACAAAACTGTGGTGAAAGTTGTTTTTTAATAGAAAATGTGAACGAGTTTAGATAATTATAGCTCAACTTAGTCATTTAGACACTTTGAGTAAATAGCGAACCTCCACACTTAGACATTTTTATTATTATCTTAGCTTGTGTTCGTCTAATCTTTTAACCATAATTTACTATGGTATGTTTCAGTCTGAGTTTAAATATGGTATTGTTGGTTATCAAAATAAAATAAAAATAGTATTAAGAATTATATATAAAAATACTATCAAAATTATAAGAAATATAAGTCGTAAGCCTTGTAGACCCCAGCTACCCTTTGTTCTATGATCTAAAAATTCTTCCAATTCTTCATTCAGACAATTTCAAATTATAGTCTTCGTGGACATAGTACTAGCTTATTACACATGCCAAATTTCCGTACCACTTCTTATCGTATTTTGTTTTCTGTAGTTTTTCCATGTATCTTGAATCTTATTCTTATATAATTGTTCTTATTGATATCTCATTGTTCTTCTATTGGTCTATTGTTTACTTTTTAAGGCTTACCGCACCTCAAATTTTAGTTTTTATATAATTATTCTATAATTATTCATTTAGCCCATTGAAGTGGTATTAAAATTTAATTTTTATTACAACAACTTACAACATCATGAATTGTGTACCTCTATTGTTCTTTTTCATCTTCTCCGTTCGGAGTCGGCATTAAACTGTAGGTCCCTGCCATTCGTGAACAAACAATAGCACGCACAACACGAGTGGTTGCTCAGAAGATAGGCCCTGGTCCGCCTTCGACTGTCGCACCACCCATATTAGTATACTATATTATTCTTTTTCTGTATTTGAATTTTGTACATGAAATCACGATAAATAAAAAAGTTTAAAGTGAAAAAAAAAGAATTTAAATTGAATTCCTTAAATTAATTTTCAGAAACTTTATTCTGACCCGCCGATTGTGTCGATATGTCTACATCCATAAATTGCTGCTTTGCTTCAAAGTGTGTATTAGCATTGATTTGAGAGAGACTATTTTGATTCGTAGCAAACTGAATAGCAAAATTTGCTCTAGGATCTTTCCCTCTACTTTCATTAATTTTTACTTTCATAAATTTTATATTTTCTCATATATTTCTATGTATGTTTTAATATGACTTGTAAAATTCGAATCAAAAAGCCTACCCCTACCTTTTCTTTTAAATATATACTTTGTATAAGCCTTAAAATTGTTTAAGTTTCCGAGTGTTGATGAACTTACATACTTTTAACAGCTGGATTTCTAGTCAATCCTGTTGTCCATAGGTGTTTATGTCTGCTGAGGACTTCAATTCGAATCAATTCGAATGTGTCCGGGGTGGACCTGAGACTCAAAAAGTAAGCCTCTCCAGCCGGCGTGATCTTTAGCCAGCTGTCTCCAACTACGCACACCAAATTGGTTGAGGTCCTTCCCCACATGGGTGCGCCATCGGTTCGGTGGGCGTCCTCTATTGCGTTGTCCGACTGGTTCGGAGTCGAAGATTCTTCGGGCTGGAGCAGTGTTGTCCATGCGCTCTACATGGCCCAGCCATCTTAGGCGTTGAATCCATGGACGCCTGACTAGGCTCATGCCGCTGTACAGCCCGTACGTTTCGTGGTTGAACCTTCTTCTCCAATAACCATCAACGCAAACAAGACCAAAGATTGAACGCAGAACTTTTCTCTCGAAAAGACCAAGTACTTATTCATCCGCTTTTGAGATTGTCCGTGCTTACGTACCATAGAGCAGGACAGGGATGATCAAGGTGTTATATAATGTTAGCTTGGTCCCTTGAGAGAGGACCCTACTACTCCATTGCCTCCCGAGCCCAAAGAAACAGCGATTGGCAAGAGTAATTCTGCCTTTAATCTCGGTACTGGTGTTGTTCGGGCTGTTCACTTGCGAGCCGAGGTAGACGAAGTCCTTCACTACCTCGAAGTTATAGCTGTCTATGGTAACGTTTTGGCCAAGTCGTCGATGTTGTGCGTCCTTTCTCGATGACAGCATATACTTCGTTTTGCCCTCATTCACCGCTAGACCCATTTTAGCCGCCTCCGCCTCAATGCCAGCAAACGCCTCATTGACGGCTCGCTGTGTTCTGCCAATCACGTCAATGTCATCCGCGTATGCTAGCAGTTGTACGGACTTCTGGCAGATCGTGCATCTAGTGTTGGCGTGTAAGTCTTGCACGATCTTTTCCAGGATGATGTTAAAGAAATCACATGACAGCGCGTCGCCTTGTCTAAAACCTTTTTTGACATTGAAGGTCTCGGTGAGTTCGTTACCGACCTTGATGGAGCAGCGAGAGTTCTCCATCGTCATCAGCTGCCTTAAACAGTTCCGCAGACAGTCCGTCTTCACCAGCAGCTTTATTCGACCTTTTTCTGGATATCGCTATCTTGACTTCGTTTAGGTCTTTTAATTAGACGACGCAATTATATAATTATATTATTCTTTTTACGATCCTGTATACTTGAGATGATGACATGAGCTCACCATGCATGGCTGACAGTAAATGTTCGAAAGGTTATCCAAGAGCATTGATCAGTTACTACAGGAAATTACAGATACCCGTTATAACGTCGTCGTCGGTTTTTTAATCATTTTTATTCTTCAATTCAAAACAACCATACATATTAGAAAAAAAAACTTAAAACTAGATGGACGAACTTTGTTATTATTTCCAACTTACTGGCCTTCGGCGGGCACTCTAAGCTAAACTTAATTCTATATGTATATATTTTTTTTATTAAGTTTTTATTTTTCTTTTCTAATATTATTATTTTTTTTTAATTACAACTAACTAACTAATAATCTTTTCAATAAGCTTGAACGGACGGGACAGCCATAAGTGACCATTGGTCGGATGAGGGCCATGTAGCAGATTCCCTTTACCGTCGTATCGAGTTGGTTGTCTCTTTGTATGGGCAAAAGCCTCTCGGGTCCAGGCCAGAGCAACATCTGCAGGTTTATTAAAATATAGATACTGTAAAGTATTGTCAGGAACTTCTTTCTTCTTTATTTAAAATATAAAAACACATTCTTGCACACGTCGCATGCAAGATATTTTTACAGACTGATTCTCTTTTTCTTACTCCACCGGCAGCCATGCACACTCTTTCGTTTGTCTGTCATTTTAAATTTTACAGCGTTGCCACAGTTCGGTCATCCTAACATTGTAATCGTCCCGATTACGTAATTTTTTAAACCTTTTCCACTCATCCATGCTCTCATATTAGCTGCTTCCCATATCCCTTCATATGGGACCTGCGTCAACTGAAAACCTTCGACATCCATTAATTAATATCTATTTTTCTAATTTTGTGGTACTCCGAAAAGCAGCTCACTTGGGGTCGTACCCGTACTTTTGCTAATCGTATATTCAATGAAAATGCGATTTTGGATGAAACTCCATATAGGGAGCAAATAGTTCCTGCACTTGTTAGCTTTGCTATCGTTTGTGCTAAGCTACTATTTACTCTCTCCACTTGTCATTTTCTTGCGGAGATCCAGTGGCGATCTTTATAAGCCTAATATTATTTTCTTGGAGAAAACTCTTAAAATCCTTTGACGTGAAAGCGCTTCCACGGTCAGACACCAAAGTCGTTGGGCGGCTATATGAACAGAAATAGTTTCTAAGCAACTCGTCACTTCATTTGTACCTGTTGTTCGCACGGCATACAGGCGGATACACTTGGTAAATGCATCTATTTTTTTTTCTTGAATTCCTTAATTTTACTGGTCGAAAGTGGTCAATATGTATTGTTTCGAACGGTACGTTACCTTTAGGTATACTATGAAGTAAACCTTCATGTTTACCAAACTTTGGTGAGAAAGTAATGCATTTAAGACAGTTTGTAATATGCTCTCTTATTTTCTGTCTAATTTTAGAAAACCAATACGTTTTAAGCACGCTATCCACAACTTTGTCACAACCCATGTGACCCATTTCGGCGTGATACATACGGATCACGTTTGTTTCCATTACTCTAGGCACATAAAATAAAATTTTCTGACCTGACTTCCTGTAAACCAATCCTTTTCATTTTATAAAGGCTGCTTTCCTTTTTCTCTAGATGTTCCCTAATCTCAGTAATCGCTTCATCCTTGTGCTGTTTAATTATACTTTTTTCTGTCCCCGAAAACAAAACAAAATAAATACACTTTACTACTCACAATTCTTTACATATTATTGATGCAAAAGGAGTATATGAAAAATCATCGACCGACCTATGCACCTGATCTCTGTACATCGCACTAGCAGTAGAACATTTAATGTGTTTGTGTAGTGTGTGCTGCTATGTTGGGTGGTGTCATGTGTGCTGTGTTGAAAATTTGGACTTGAAATCGGATTACTTTTGTAATCAGATTATTAATATGATTGTGTCTGATAACTTTTCAGCATGATTACAAAATGTGATCTGTAATCTTCATGATGGACGTATACATAGGTGTGTGGCATGTATGCTGCTTTGGGTGGTGTGAGGAAGATATATTATGAGGCCAACAAAATCAAAAATTTTCGAATCTGAACCTGAAGTTATTGCTGTCTGTTGTGACGAAGGGAGTAATAACAGAAGGACTTAGAAATCACTGGGCTCAAACGAGAGCAAGCAGTATTTTGATATTGTCAGATAATGCGGTTTATGAAGATTCTGGCAGATAGTGATAATCTTATAACGAAGAAATCCGCATTGAAGCCCCCATAAAAAATCATCTTATGGGAATAGATATTTCGAACAGTATCGAATACCATCTCAATTGCGATGAAGATTTTGATGGTGAAGCCAATAGGTCAGAAATAATTTTATTCAAAGGATATTCAGAAAAGCTACAAGCAGCGGCACTTACATGTTATGCCGAGAAACTTAATTTTGAAAATTGCATTTTGTCTGTAATGGAGAAAACTGACAAATGACGAGGCTATGAAACCTGCAAGACAAATTTCACTTCCAATTTCCAGAAGTACGGTTGCGGATTTGCTTTTTGAAAATTAAATATGACACTTTTAAGGAAATTGAAATGTGGCGATGCAAATTTAATTAAATTGGTTTAATCAAATTTTCGATTAATAAAACAATAAAGTTTTCAGTGGAGTTCGAAATTGAATCAAATGAGACCTGCACTCACTTTATTCTATACAAGAATTCTTACATTTTTTCGTTAAGTTTTAACAATGAATACTATATGTATGTATTTACATTGGAATACGCCTACGGGGGATAGCTCACATGAAAAGCGACTTTTAAACCTACCTCTTTAGGTGAAGCGGAAAAGCAGCGGAAATGCAATCATTACTACCCAAGTCCCTGCTTATGATCTTATAATATGCGTTAGAAGCAGATGTTCAGTCATACTATTGAGAAAAACCTTTACATCACCCCAAACACACGTCAGCCACTTTCATTCATAGTTAGAGTATTCAAATTTTGTGCTCTGTGGTACAACACATTTAGAGAACGAAGAAAAAAAAATCAACGTAAACCTATCATACTTCGCCAACGGTTTATTGCTTTGTTTTCACTCATCACTCACACAATATTTCATTTTTAACCTCGTGCGAGAGAAAGTTTGGCCCTGCAAGCGACACGAGGAACTATTAAAATAATCATCTGATGAGAGTACTATAGGATTCATGTACCATGACTGAGTCCAGTTAAATTTATATGCAAATTATTTAAAGCCGTTCAATTTAAAATCCATCCTCCCAAAAGACGAACTGTCTTGTAGTACTGTATTGCTAATTTCATTAAATAAAATAAAAATGAAATAAATAAATATGTTATAAAAACGCAACCGTGTACCACTCTAACTGTTAATTATTGGCATTTCGAATATGTTGCCTAACATGTTGGGCTTACAGTAGAATCTCGTGGCTCATATGTCAATTGAAATTTTAAGCTCATTTACAGTTTAATTACTGGTTCGATAAATGAAAGGCAAATTTATCCTTTCTCTATAAAATGCATTATCGTATATATTATTGATTCGAAGATGTTTTCGTTGTGGTTGTCCACTATTATTATACGCAACTTCAAATGTTCGTTTCTCAAAGAGTCTAAGTAACTGTTTTTCACATTATAAGAGGTATGGAAACAGCTATACCACCGTGTGCGCGTAGCCGATCATCCACCGTGGGAAGGAATCGTGTGAAGGCTATTGCTAAAAGTAAGTTAGTTTTTTAGTCTTGCTATCGCGGCAAAATTTCTGTTGAAATAAAGTCCCTCCCTCTAGAGGGAAAATAAAATAAAAAGGGATTGACCTTAATTTCTATCAATATTATATTTGTTTGAGACATGCTGTCTGAAATTATGTTTTCGTGTATTACAAGATTGACTTTTCTGATTCCTATATGACAGATTCATATAGGTTTCAGTGTCTCTGGATTTTATTTAAGAAAAACTTAAATTAGAAATTAAACGTAAATTAAGAAACTTACTTAAATTTAAAATTAATTGTTCAGTGTGAAAAAATTGTTCCACCAAAATAAATTGTAATGATTGTAAGCATTTTTTGCACGTCGGTTTTGTAAATATTACCAAAGAAAACGTTGAATACTACAAATCAAGGTGGAATTCATTTCGGTTAATTAAGGTGTCGCACCTTACTCGAACCAATAGCAGTAACAACCAAGCATAGCAACAGCAATGCACTTACTACTCCTACCACCAACACACATCAAGCCTTAATGTCCAACGCCCGTCTATGTAGAGTATATCATTTGCACTCTGCAGAAAAAATTCAGATTACAAGTATATTATTTGGAGAGTAAGTTAAATTTGCAAAAGCAAAAACTTCTAAGCTTATTCATCGATGTTGTTTGTGTGCCGACGGTCAATGACGCCAACGCATGGTAAAGAAAATATTTAACTCAGCCCTATCAATCGATGTTCTTGATTCCAAAATTGAGAAATGCTTCGTAAGAAAATTACCCGCCAAATCCTCTCCTTCAAATTTGAAACTGAAAACAATCATCTGAACCTTTCAACAAAACAGCGAATTATATGCGCAAAGAGAACATGCAAAATCAAACTTAGCACCTACGTCACTGCCCTCTCTTGTGTTACTGACAGCAAAAGCAGTAACTCGAACAGCAACAGCAGAAATGGGAGTGTGCTACTCAACGATCCTCTCACGAACTATACTCGGGCACTTTTCATGAAGATGAAAGAGACAGCAAAGGAAAACAAAATAAAATATGTTTGGTACAAGGAAAATAAAATTTTATTGAGGAAATATGAGGGTGAACGAGTTTCTTCAATTAAATCGTTTAGTGATCTTACACTTATTTTGTTTTTTTCGTTTTTCTTTAATTTTTTAAATGCATTCTAAACGAGATTTAATTTATAACTCTTCTACCCTCATTCCTTGTACTTCAAACATTTGTTTTTATGAATAGGTCATTTTGTAACAACAAACTATTCATTGTTCACCAAAATATAAGAAGCTTGAGAGAAAACCTCTCAGCTCTTGACACACATTGAATCTTTTCCGTGTAATGAATCTTCCGAAGTGTTTGTATTTCTATTTGTCTATAGACTAGACGTATCTCTACGTTAGACGTTTTGTGCGAGATAGAGAGACATCAAACATTTTAATTATTGTAGGAGATTTTAATATTAACAATGTGGACGATAGTATAAGTGTCTCAAATTATTATGCTTTGCTGGCTTTAAATTCTTTAACATTCTCTGTAGAGGAGCCCACTAGAACCATATCGGGGAGTTGTCTAGTTGTCTGAATCATTCGATCATTCTACGACAGGCCTTTTATTTAATTTTGTAAGTTCCAAGGGTGCTACATTTTCTGAATCTACACAAAGAAAATAATCTACACAAATAAAAATAGACATTTTTTGCTAAAAAACAGGTTGCTTTATGAGTCTTGGGAAAGTGTTTACTCTTGTACCGACGTATCTGCTGCTTATAACACTTTCATAGTGTTATCAAATTGTTCTATCTCTCTGTTGCCAAAAAGATTGACAAAAAGACCAAACCATCTTACACCTTGTTGATTAAAGTTATGGCAACAAATAAGCTGAGAATAAAGTACTTTGTGTTCAGAATCAAGCAGAGAGATTCCGCTCTGCCGGGATTCTTTTTACAGTTCACAATTTAGCGCCGCAAAAGGAAATCCAATGAATGAATTGAAACTAATAAATTGTTTGCTAAATAAAAACACGCTCGTTAAAAAACCTGTTGTTTATGTGCCGATAACTAAGAAGTGACTGATAAATGCGAAATTGCTGATGCATTCAACAACTTTTTCGTTGATATAGGTTCCAGACTGCAACGTAATAAAATCTATCAATCTTGTTTCATCTGTCCATCTATTTGCAGTTCCACAAAATCATCTCAAAATTGATCTATTGTCCTTGAGTCAATAACCGCATTAGAAATTCTGAAAACTATTATTAGCTTAAAAAAACAAATTCATGTGAAGCTGATGGCTAACTATGTTCTTAATAATATTGCATGCTTCATCACATTTTTAATTGCAGTATTTTTGAAGGAATTTTTTCCCGATGACCTCAAATGTGAAGATGTCATTCCTTTGCATAAAAAGGGTCTGTTACAGATATTGAAACCATAGACTTCTCTTCTTGCTTCCAGCAATTAGTTAGGTCTTCTTAAAGCTAATACAAAAATAGGTTAGTTAATTTCTTACTAAACTACTAAACTAAATTTTCTTAGTACTTTTAGGTTTGGCTTTTAACGTGAAAGTCGATGCTCTTTTACAGTTGTGCTCCCAAATAATGTCAAATCTCAAGGAGAAAAAATATACGGCTGGTTTGTTCATTGACGTCACCAAAGCATTTGATATGGTTGGCCACAATATTTTATTGGCTAAAGTAGGTGTCCGTTTCTTTATGTTGAAATGTTTTAAGTCCTATGTTGAAAATAGATTACAGAGAGTTAGATTAGATGAGTCTAAGAGCGATTTAAAGTCCTTAATTTGGGGGTACCTCAAGGCTCAGTATTGGGGCCACCTCTATTTTCATTACATATGAACTCACTATTAAATCTAGATTTTAAAGGGTCACCTACTGCTTTTGCAGTTGACATAGGCTTATCTTATGGCTTAATTAGTCTATTGGATCTAGTTTTTGACAATAATCGGGATCTAAATCTATTAAGATATTGTTTTGCTGAACATAAGCTAGTGATAAGCCCCAAAACGAAACAAATGCATTTTAATTTGTCTTCTTTGCAGGCATCGGGAGCAAGTGTTCATACATTTCCATCCGACAGAGTGTCAACGATATACGTTGTCGATATGCAACTGCTTTTGTAATCATTTTCATCCCACCTTTTGTTGTAGACAAAACTGTGGTGAAAGTTGTTTTTTAATAGAAAATGTGAACGAGTTTAGATAATTATAGCTCAACTTAGTCATTTAGACACTTTGAGTAAATAGCGAACCTCCACACTTAGACATTTTTATTATTATCTTAGCTTGTGTTCGTCTAATCTTTTAACCATAATTTACTATGGTATGTTTCAGTCTGAGTTTAAATATGGTATTGTTGGTTATCAAAATAAAATAAAAATAGTATTAAGAATTATATATAAAAATACTATCAAAATTATAAGAAATATAAGTCGTAAGCCTTGTAGACCCCAGCTACCCTTTGTTCTATGATCTAAAAATTCTTCCAATTCTTCATTCAGACAATTTCAAATTATAGTCTTCGTGGACATAGTACTAGCTTATTACACATGCCAAATTTCCGTACCACTTCTTATCGTATTTTGTTTTCTGTAGTTTTTCCATGTATCTTGAATCTTATTCTTATATAATTGTTCTTATTGATATCTCATTGTTCTTCTATTGGTCTATTGTTTACTTTTTAAGGCTTACCGCACCTCAAATTTTAGTTTTTATATAATTATTCTATAATTATTCATTTAGCCCATTGAAGTGGTATTAAAATTTAATTTTTATTACAACAACTTACAACATCATGAATTGTGTACCTCTATTGTTCTTTTTCATCTTCTCCGTTCGGAGTCGGCATTAAACTGTAGGTCCCTGCCATTCGTGAACAAACAATAGCACGCACAACACGAGTGGTTGCTCAGAAGATAGGCCCTGGTCCGCCTTCGACTGTCGCACCACCCATATTAGTATACTATATTATTCTTTTTCTGTATTTGAATTTTGTACATGAAATCACGATAAATAAAAAAGTTTAAAGTGAAAAAAAAAGAATTTAAATTGAATTCCTTAAATTAATTTTCAGAAACTTTATTCTGACCCGCCGATTGTGTCGATATGTCTACATCCATAAATTGCTGCTTTGCTTCAAAGTGTGTATTAGCATTGATTTGAGAGAGACTATTTTGATTCGTAGCAAACTGAATAGCAAAATTTGCTCTAGGATCTTTCCCTCTACTTTCATTAATTTTTACTTTAATAAATTTTATATTTTCTCATATATTTCTATGTATGTTTTAATATGACTTGTAAAATTCGAATCAAAAAGCCTACCCCTACCTTTTCTTTTAAATATATACTTTGTATAAGCCTTAAAATTGTTTAAGTTTCCGAGTGTTGATGAACTTACATACTTTTAACAGCTGGATTTCTAGTCAATCCTGTTGTCCATAGGTGTTTATGTCTGCTGAGGACTTCAAATCGAATCAATTCGAATGTGTCCGGGGTGGACCTGAGACTCAAAAAGTAAGCCTCTCCAGCCGGCGTGATCTTTAGCCAGCTGTCTCCAACTACGCACACCAAATTGGTTGAGGTCCTTCCCCACATGGGTGCGCCATCGGTTCGGTGGGCGTCCTCTATTGCGTTGTCCGACTGGTTCGGAGTCGAAGATTCTTCGGGCTGGAGCAGTGTTGTCCATGCGCTCTACATGGCCCAGCCATCTTAGGCGTTGAATCCATGGACGCCTGACTAGGCTCATGCCGCTGTACAGCCCGTACGTTTCGTGGTTGAACCTTCTTCTCCAATAACCATCAACGCAAACAAGACCAAAGATTGAACGCAGAACTTTTCTCTCGAAAAGACCAAGTACTTATTCATCCGCTTTTGAGATTGTCCGTGCTTACGTACCATAGAGCAGGACAGGGATGATCAAGGTGTTATATAATGTTAGCTTGGTCCCTTGAGAGAGGACCCTACTACTCCATTGCCTCCCGAGCCCAAAGAAACAGCGATTGGCAAGAGTAATTCTGCCTTTAATCTCGGTACTGGTGTTGTTCGGGCTGTTCACTTGCGAGCCGAGGTAGACGAAGTCCTTCACTACCTCGAAGTTATAGCTGTCTATGGTAACGTTTTGGCCAAGTCGTCGATGTTGTGCGTCCTTTCTCGATGACAGCATATACTTCGTTTTGCCCTCATTCACCGCTAGACCCATTTTAGCCGCCTCCGCCTCAATGCCAGCAAACGCCTCATTGACGGCTCGCTGTGTTCTGCCAATCACGTCAATGTCATCCGCGTATGCTAGCAGTTGTACGGACTTCTGGCAGATCGTGCATCTAGTGTTGGCGTGTAAGTCTTGCACGATCTTTTCCAGGATGATGTTAAAGAAATCACATGACAGCGCGTCGCCTTGTCTAAAACCTTTTTTGACATTGAAGGTCTCGGTGAGTTCGTTACCGACCTTGATGGAGCAGCGAGAGTTCTCCATCGTCATCAGCTGCCTTAAACAGTTCCGCAGACAGTCCGTCTTCACCAGCAGCTTTATTCGACCTTTTTCTGGATATCGCTATCTTGACTTCGTTTAGGTCTTTTAATTAGACGACGCAATTATATAATTATATTATTCTTTTTACGATCCTGTATACTTGAGATGATGACATGAGCTCACCATGCATGGCTGACAGTAAATGTTCGAAAGGTTATCCAAGAGCATTGATCAGTTACTACAGGAAATTACAGATACCCGTTATAACGTCGTCGTCGGTTTTTTAATCATTTTTATTCTTCAATTCAAAACAACCATACATATTAGAAAAAAAAACTTAAAACTAGATGGACGAACTTTGTTATTATTTCCAACTTACTGGCCTTCGGCGGGCACTCTAAGCTAAACTTAATTCTATATGTATATATTTTTTTTATTAAGTTTTTATTTTTCTTTTCTAATATTATTATTTTTTTTTAATTACAACTAACTAACTAATAATCTTTTCAATAAGCTTGAACGGACGGGACAGCCATAAGTGACCATTGGTCGGATGAGGGCCATGTAGCAGATTCCCTTTACCGTCGTATCGAGTTGGTTGTCTCTTTGTATGGGCAAAAGCCCCTCGGGTCCAGGCCAGAGCAACATCTGCAGGTTTATTAAAATATAGATACTGTAAAGTATTGTCAGGAACTTCTTTCTTCTTTATTTAAAATATAAAAACACATTCTTGCACACGTCGCATGCAAGATATTTTTACAGACTGATTCTCTTTTTCTTACTCCACCGGCAGCCATGCACACTCTTTCGTTTGTCTGTCATTTTAAATTTTACAGCGTTGCCACAGTTCGGTCATCCTAACATTGTAATCGTCCCGATTACGTAATTTTTTAAACCTTTTCCACTCATCCATGCTCTCATATTAGCTGCTTCCCATATCCCTTCATATGGGACCTGCGTCAACTGAAAACCTTCGACATCCATTAATTAATATCTATTTTTCTAATTTTGTGGTACTCCGAAAAGCAGCTCACTTGGGGTCGTACCCGTACTTTTGCTAATCGTATATTCAATGAAAATGCGATTTTGGATGAAACTCCATATAGGGAGCAAATAGTTCCTGCACTTGTTAGCTTTGCTATCGTTTGTGCTAAGCTACTATTTACTCTCTCCACTTGTCATTTTCTTGCGGAGATCCAGTGGCGATCTTTATAAGCCTAATATTATTTTCTTGGAGAAAACTCTTAAAATCCTTTGACGTGAAAGCGCTTCCACGGTCAGACACCAAAGTCGTTGGGCGGCTATATGAACAGAAATAGTTTCTAAGCAACTCGTCACTTCATTTGTACCTGTTGTTCGCACGGCATACAGGCGGATACACTTGGTAAATGCATCTATTTTTTTTTCTTGAATTCCTTAATTTTACTGGTCGAAAGTGGTCAATATGTATTGTTTCGAACGGTACGTTACCTTTAGGTATACTATGAAGTAAACCTTCATGTTTACCAAACTTTGGTGAGAAAGTAATGCATTTAAGACAGTTTGTAATATGCTCTCTTATTTTCTGTCTAATTTTAGAAAACCAATACGTTTTAAGCACGCTATCCACAACTTTGTCACAACCCATGTGACCCATTTCGGCGTGATACATACGGATCACGTTTGTTTCCATTACTCTAGGCACATAAAATAAAATTTTCTGACCTGACTTCCTGTAAACCAATCCTTTTCATTTTATAAAGGCTGCTTTCCTTTTTCTCTAGATGTTCCCTAATCTCAGTAATCGCTTCATCCTTGTGCTGTTTAATTGCTAATTTTTTTTCGAATGTATTTTCGTCGAGAACCAAAATGGTGGGAATACGACTCAAAGCGTCAACGTGCTGCACCTTAGCACCACTTCGATGTTCTATTATGTGGTCAAAATTTTGTAGCTCTAAAGCCCATCTGGCAATCCTTGGCTTAATCCCTTTTTTATTTAAAGTTAAAGTCAGGGAGTTACAATGGGTAATAATTTTAAATTTGAATCCATGTAAATAAGTCCTAAGTCTACGCAGCGAATAGATTATTGCTAATGTTTCGAGTTCGAAACTGTGATATTTGGATTCGTTGTCCGTCGTTCTTTCCGAAACGTAGAACACGGTGAAGTTTTCCATCCATCTTTTTCTGTAACAGTATGGCTCCATACCCCAATGAACTTGCGTCACAATGTAATTCTATTTCATATTTGGGATCATATATTGCCAGTACTGGGCACTCAACCAACTTCTCTTTCAATTTCTCAAAACAACGGAGCTCTTGCGCGCCAAATTTAAACGGGACATCTTTCCTAACTATATTATACATGGGTTGAGCGATAAGGAAAAACCCCTTAATGAACCTTTGCAAATAGGAACATAAACCCCGAAGGCTATGAACTGTTTTAACATTTTGAGGAACTGGGAAAGCACCAACTGCTTCAATTCCTTTCACATCTGGTTTAATACCTTCTCCAGAAGAGAATAACCTAAACCTAACGAAGACTCATCTGTACATGGTGGAATGCACTCTTCAAATCTAACAGTGCGAATATTTTTTTATTCACTAATCCATCCAAAAGATCGTCTATTAAAGAGATCGGGTAGTTATATTTTAATGTAACCTTATTCAGAACTCTATAGTCCACACATAACCTAATGTCCCCGTCTTCTTTGTCGCTAGTACTACTGGTGATGAATATTCCGATCTACTTGGTCGTATTACCCCTTTCTCTAGTAATTCATATATAATATATTGAACTTGTTCTTTTTCGTAGTGATATATTTTTATACAACCCTTATTCATGGTGGTCGGCTTACAACTAAATTAACTAAAAGCTTTAAGTGCTTGATACCATATACATTAGTATTTACATAAATGTTTCATAAATATTTTATTTGTATGTTCACATATATCACGTAGTAGGACATTTTCCGAGGAGGGCAGTGGAAAGGCTTAGGACCTGCCAAATGAAGTTGATTGTGAATAGTGACGATCAACTTCATTTGTAAATCCTTAACATTACCTTATCCAAATCCTTAAACATTTTTGTTAATACTTCTTTGGCAATTAAATCAATAGTATCATTATTAATCAAATCATTTTCGTTATAAACACCTTTCAAATTAATTCTCATGTAATCATTAGTTCCTATTTCATGTTTACAATCATTATCATTTACTTTTATTTTCATCAGACTTGAACACTCTTTATTAAAGTATTCCTCATTCTTTATTGCATTTGAAATACTTATAATATTAAAGTCGGCTTCGGACTACTAGAAACTCTATTGTAATTTCTCTTTTCTCAAATAAAACCGTACAACAGATAATTCCATGAACAAAAAGAATGTATTGATGTTAATGCCTCCGTGCTGGTTTTCTTCTTTGGGAGTTTGACATTTAAATGCCTGCAGCAAATAATGTACGTTGTCAAAACGTTGAATTATAAATGAGTTTATTATATTTACTTTCGCCCAATGAATGGCATTAACTACATTAACTATTTCTTCCTTAATTACATCTAATTTATATTTGATTTTCAGAATTAATTCGCTATTATTAAGTTCATTTTCTTTCAATATTTTAATAATCTTATTTGTAATGTTTGTTAGTTCATTGATCTTATCTAATGACATTTTATTGATTATTATTTGATTATTATTATTTTTTAAAACATTATTCATTTTATTAGTAATTATTTCATAGTCGTGGTGGTCCGGGTTACCCGCAATCCACTTCCACTCCGAGCCTATAAAATCTAATGATCTCTTACGTTTATTATTTATCTTAAGTCTATTTAAGTAAGTTCGTATACGGGATATTTCAAAGGAAAGGACAGGACTCAGGATATGGTTGCCAGTAATGGATGTCTTTAACGTAGCTTCCAAGTTGTTAAGTATTGTTTCGTAAGCCTCGATGTCGATCAAGTGTATAAGTCTTTGAATGGCTTGAATGATCCGTTCTGCAATTTTGCGCGGCCCGTATTGATCTTTATTAGCTGAGAATTCGAGTTATCCAGAATTTGTGCCTCGCCATTGCACAGTGGCAACAATGTTCTATTGAAAATGTTAATTTTTTATAAGATTTTTATGAATGATTCTTCCTGACTGGGTAATAACTGTTTTATTTTTATCCTGTGCTACTGTCTCCTTTTTATATCTGGGATCTAAGTTATTTCCTATTCTTTTGTTAGTTTTAACATAAATGATTTCGCCAATAGAATATATTTTAAGTGTACTCTTGCTTGCATTGTGATATTTTAAGTCTGCTTGTTGTTTATCGCGTAGTTTATTCATGTTTTCTTGCCTTTCTTGTATGAGTTGTTCTGGATTGGTTAGTAGCTGTCTACCAAAAAATTTGTCTATAGGTTTTTTGCCTGTAGTGGAGTGAATGGATCGGTTGTATTCATAGATTGATCGATCTAGTAATTCTTAAAAGGTGGCATGAACATTATCTGTCTTAAGGCAGCGGATTAGTTCTGAAAGTGTTGAGTGGAATCTCTCCACTTGACCGTTGACAGAACTTGTGTAGGGAGGTGCTTTGAAAACTTTAATGTTGGACATATTCTCTAACATGAATGTTATAGAAATAGAGGCTAGTGATTTTTCATTATCCATGACAAATGTTGTTTGGAGTACTCCAAAAGCCAGTATCAGTTCTCTAAGAGGTAGCTTAACATCCTCTGAAGCTCTTGATCTTAGGATTTTGGCTAGGGCGTATTTAGAGAATTTGTCAATTGCAGTAAGGATAATTTTTTTGTTAGTGAAGTAAATATCTATATGAATTATATGGCGGGGATATTCGGGGATAGGTGTAGGTTTTAGTTCGTGTTTGTTAGGATGCCTATCATATTTATGCTCTTTACAAATTTTATACTGTTTTGTGATTTTCTCTATTTTGGCTTTCAATTGTGGATAATAAAACTTTTACAATAATTCCATTTTATTTTCGCGGGAGTTGCGATGTGCACGATTATGTTTCTTAATAATTTCGGCTTCCTGCCGTGTTTCGTCGATTAAGTCTATGACTTGGTTCCTTGCGAAACGTAATCTGTATTGGATAAAATGTGTTGGGTAAATATCCTGGAGTTTGCCTAAAATTCTTTCATCAGTTTTGATACCATAAATAACGGATGGATTGAGGTATCGTTTAAGAATGTCAATTAAAATTTTATCTGTGAACTCAGTTTCAACTACTACATGACGGTGATAGGTGAGGAAAATAATTTTAAGTTCATAGGATGGCGTGGTTCCAAGGGAAAGAATAATCTGGTTTTTAAGTACGTTGATCGGCTCATTCGCTATAGGTATTGACCCGAACTTGGGTCAATGGGGGCTGTTAGACTATTTACTTCGCTGGTTCTGGGTGGCCTTGACAAAGCATCTGCAACAACATTGGATCTACCAGGCTTATATCTCAACCAATAATTATGTTCTTCGAGTATAGCCTTCCATCTTTTTAATTGTTGTTGGAATTTTTATTGCTTAATGCTTATGCCAGAGGTTGGTGATCGGTAAATATTTTCAGAACAGTAGTAGTAGAGCCCATACTATGGCCAACATTTCCTTTTCGTTGGTAGCATTGTGCTCTTCAGCTTTCGAGAGTGTTCGAGAGATGAAGGTTATCGGTTTATTTTCTTGAGCGAGTACCGCACCAATAGCATAGTCCGAAGCGTCTGTAGTCAAATGGAATTCTTTACTAAAATCGGAAGAACAACGTCTTCTGAAATGAGTGAATTTTTAATTTAGTCAAAAGTATCCATAGCCTCATTGTCCAAGTGTATGAATTTCTTGTTTGACATTTGTTTAGACGTACGCCCATCCTCCCCTCTTAAAAGGGCTGTAAGGGGTTTTGCCAGCATCGCATAAGCTTTAATAAATCTGCGGTAAAATCCCGACTGACCAAGAAATGATCGCAGATCTTTTAAAGTTCGTGGATATGGAAACTTGGTGATCGCTTCCACTTTGGCTGGGTTGGCTTTTTTACCATCCGAAGATAAAATGAACCCGAGGAACTCAACTTCCGGCCTCAGAAATTCGCATTTATCCAGTTGCACTCTAAGGTTGGCTTCCTTAAGAGTTTTATGTTAAGGATATCAAAGTATATTTGGAGTTCCTCTAAATTGATTATAGATGCTTAATACCCTTTCAACGCTTTTGCGGCAAGAACTAAATTCACCCGGAGTTCCCGAGAACTCTCTTAAACATCGCACGACGTCTGGTACTTTGTCCTGATCGCTTAGGTTCGTGCGCAGGTGTTCGTGAATGGTTTCATCAGTTCCTCTATGGAACTGACTATCGGGATTAACTATAGATTGAGCGAGGTTTCTGCACTCAGTCATACAGACCCGACTCACAATGCTTGCGATTAGCGATTCCAGTTCAGGCGTTGCAACTTTCAATTATTTCGTTTTTCGTAATGAACAGTAATTATATCTTAGAGCTATCACTTTACACTATTACACTATCTATCTCAATGTGAAGAAATATAAAATTATTATTCTAATTATTAAATCTAACTTACATTAAGATAAACCAACGCTGGTGAAGGGGCAGCATTCCTTTTTACTCGTAGTTACTTGGGGGCCTTTCTCCACACTCCCTCGTTGGCGGCAGAATCTACAGATGCTGCTTTGTCCGGAACCCAAGTTTTTCACCACACACACGAGCGAGCTTTAATAAAGGTCGTCTTACGGTAATGATGCTTAAAGTACGCGCACTGCACCCGCAGCGAGCTTTCTTGAGGTCGACTTATACACTTTATACCCTTTGATGCGGTGAATTTTCCTGGGCCCCACGTTGGGCGCCAATTAAACTATTTCACGTTAACTTTTCTTGAGAAAATAATTTTATTTTTCATCTGGTTGCCTTCGCGGCTGACTTACCGACAAAATATTTTATACCTTAAAACTAAGTGCATGTCCCATGCAGCCAGACGACAGGTCAGCATATCCGTTGGTGGCTCAGGTGTCCGTTCGTTGTCGATGCCTCGTGTGTCCGCTGGAAAGATGATTCGCTGCATTCCATCACGTACGGAGCTAATCCTGTTGCTCGTGGGAACTGTATCATGCATTGTTCGCATGATGAAATGTTTCTGGTGTTAACTTACACTGGTATTTTTGCCGAATCTGTGATAACAAGTCTTTCTTTATAATCAACCGTATTAAGCGTCCTAAGTATATTATTACCAATCAGACCATCAAAGTGTTCATGAAATTGGTATTCTATGAAATTCACAAAACAACCAGGCCTGTTTAATTCATTAAAAAGAGGTACGCAAAAATCGATATTCGTTTCCACAATTCGGACGAGTACTTTAAGTACATATTTTTAGATAGAATTTCCCCCTTTGGGTTGCATTTTTGCAACGTTGTTCGCGTTCATTTAAAGAAATGTCCATTGGTTCTTGGTTATTGGACTGCCTAAATCTATTCATCTGTAGCGATTGACCATTGTAAGATCTACTATTTGATTTGCGTGATGTTACGGGATTGAAAGCAGACTGACCTTGACCTCGTTGACCTACACTACTGCCTATTATTCTCATAATTTGAAAAATTGGTGTTACCGTTGTTTCTTTGAAAATAGCTACCTGTATGAGAATTACTACTGATATTATAGACAAAACGTATTTTTGGTCTGTTTCTTTGGTGGTTTATTTCTAGAATTATCTTGTAAGCCGCACAAAGTGAGTTCGGCTTTCGACTTAATATGATTGACTTAGTAGGTTCTGGTAAGTAATGCTTAAAATCTTCAAGGGCAATCCTATTGTTTGATTCAATCATTTTATCAATCCCAACTTGGTTATCGTCAAGTAAATTAACACTATTAAAACGACTAAGAAAACTCTTAATTTTATTATAATAATCTTCTCTTGTTGTTTGAACTCTTGTTGAAAGAATATTATCAATTAGTATATGAGAAGAAGATTTTTCTCCGAAATTAGTTTTTAAAATGGTCCTAATTTCCGACCACGTATTTATTCGACCTTTGCTTTACCTACAATTCTGTCTTTTATGTAGCCCGTTAAAATGAGATTTGCTGATTGCTCAAATGTATCAACGGTAGGCGCAATAGCACTGACTCTGTCTAGAAAATCAACAAGCTGGTTGCTACTTCCGTCAAACTCTGGAATTCTGGTTATTGGATCTAATTTTCGAAATCGTATTCGATATCTGTCTGCTGAATTAATTTCCCCACACTGGTAAATTCAATAATATGAATAAATATAAACTTTTAAAATATGAAAATTCTTTATTAATGCTTTGTTTTCTCTTTCTTTTCTAACACTTCTTCTACAGTTTGTCTAATTTTTTTTTTTTGATTTGATAAATTTTACAAAGATTTATATATTTAATTCTAGGTTTGTTTTTTTTTTGTTATTGTTTTGTACATGTAAATTTATGGAAATTCTCGGTTAAACTATGTTTACTGACAAATTACGGGAACAAATATTGTTGAAAGATGACTCGATCACATGGACATCATTGCTTCAAAATGGCGTCACTATAAGTTCTTCATTTTAATATTTTTAATTTGCTGTATTATTTTTGTCTTTTTCTGTATTTTTTCAGGCCAGGAAGCGTTTCTTGTTGGGTGGTGGAGTTTTTTTTTACATTTTGTAAGGAACACGTACCAAGAATAAAGAGAGTATTCATTATTCACTGTGGTCACTGATGTTTAGGGTGTTCGCTTTGATTATTTTCTTAATTATGATAGAAAATTACTCTTTCAATACATTTTTTATAATTTTTTTATGGTGTTTTTTTGTCACAATTTCGCTTGGTTTTTTTTTCTCAAATTTCTTTCTTTTCTATTTGAGGGCACTTAAAAACGTTAATCACGTATTTTATTTTAACACTTAGTAACGTTTTAAGATAGAATTTTGTCCACACACCCGCCATTTTCTTTTTACGATTGCGCGAATAACGGTAAGGTTTAGGCGAACCGTATAGGATAAATTAAAGCAATCTGTTCTTAAATATTGTTAAATTTTATTATTCTTTTTATTACCTTACAACTATTGCTGTTTTCACTTATTAATTGCTTATTATCCAAACACTTTATAATTTCTCACTTTAGCTGGGCGATACACGTCCTTACAAACTTCTCCTTACAAGAGAAAGAGATTGAGCGTCCTCAGAGCAACCAGCACCAAGCTCGAAACCAAGCTAGCTATCATACGGTACTTAAAGCTTAGTGTCCAAGAAAACGAGATTTTTCGAATACTAAGCCTGCCCAGTCGGCAAGTCTGATTTGGGGAACTGTGGAGGCACATATTATTATATAGCAATATATATATATATACTCTGGTGCACGTATCCGTACTGTTACGGACATAGTTAAGATAGGCTTAAGTTTTATGTTAGGTTAAGTTAACATAAGGTAGTTAAAGTAGTTAAGCCTAGCCAAGTTTTTGTACAAGTTTTCTTGGTTAATGAAACATTTAATAAAAGATTGTCATAAAAACTAATAAAAACGATGATTAAACCGAAAGGCACAGATATAATGTAGTTTAGATTAGCTTGGAGTCCCCGCATAGGGTCAGTAGGTCAGTATTAAGAACAAATTCTTAAGTCAGTTGAGCTAGTTTTAAGTACTTTTGTCTAGCAAGTAAGTAAAATATATTGAATTAAATAAAATTACATAGACAAAAAAAAAGTGTTCGCCGGTGACTTCGTGGTGCTGGCTTCGAATCCCGAAGTGAAATTAAAATCTCTTTTTTTATAATTAAAATAAATAAGACATGTAAGTGTGACAAAGTGAAATGGAGCCAGCTGAGCTCCGAAAATCGGGTGATGTTGTACCGGCGACTGGGACATCAGACCACCAGTCAACAAATGAAGAGGGGAGGAAGAAGCTCCAGCCACAGACGAATCTTTTTAAACGCCGTTCCTGGATCAGGCGATGCGAAAATTGTTGCAAAAGTCGCAAGCAGAATAATCGCAATAAATCGCAAGCCCTTCCATACTCTAACGTCCTCTATATCGGAGGATGAAGATGAGGAGAACCGTGAGCAGCTGGCGAAGAGCCAGAGAGAGAGGGAGGAGCTGGATGCCCACATCCATGCCCTCCAAATCAAACTAAGGGCCAGGCGAGCAGCCACAGAGGCTGCACAACAACAATAGCATCTACAAAAACAGCAGCAGTGAAGGAAGCAGCAGCAGCAAGAACAGAAGTAGCGAAAGCAGCAGCAGCAACAACAACAGCAGAGAATCATTAGAAGCAGCAACCAGCCAAAACGGAGAGATGCCCTCCGATCAACGTCTTCGGACTGGAGACGAAGGTCGTTGACATACTATGTAAGTTGGCCACAAAAGTGTTATATTTTATTAACTATAAGGGTCCACTACGCGCCTCTGTAGATTGCTTATTAATGGGAGACTATCACGTAGTCAAAGAAAGGCTAGCGGTGTCGGAGGCCGAGTTTTTCTCGTACACTCCAAAACGGGAAAAGGTACAGACCATGCTCCTAAAGAACGTGAATCCTGACACTGATCCCGATGAGATCCTCTCTATTCTGGGCCAAGCCCAGAGCCACGACGTTCAGGTCGTAGGGGTTAAGTCCTTCATCACTGCGGCATTGAGAAGGCAGAATAGGAAACTTCCGTTCTTCCTGGTTCAGGTCACCCCAGACATCAAAAGGAAAGTACCAAATTAGGCACTCTGTCTGTTAAATAGGCCACAGTAAAAAAGACAAAGAACACATTCCCAGTGTACTCGTTGTCAGAGATTTGGGCATGCCGATGCGAACTGCAACATGCAGTCTCGCTACGTAAAATGCGCAGGAACCCACAATCGTGGGGAATGTCCTTTTCGGACGGATAAAGTTGATGACAGGAGCAAGCTGACGTGTGTACTTCCTGACGTACCAAAAAATCAGCAAAATCATAGAGGCCATACGTAAAGAAAAAATGGTAGAAACGAGGCCAGTGCCCCGTGCTCCAGCTACCACTGTTACTCCGGCAGTCTCATATGCCCAAATGGCATCGGGTAGGCGACCGGTTCAACAGACAATGCCGAAAGTTACCCAAGTCCCTGTGGCCAACCTGAAGCAAATTTGGATGTGCAGACCATCCTGCTGTCTATTTAGAGGCAGATTGCTCAACTCCAAAACCAATTCCAAAACCAGATACAACAACAAGCAGAGCGAATAGGCTACATCTATTCGACGCTGTTCGAAGAGCCAAACGAAACATCGGTGCGCAGGCAGCCTGCAACCTTAAAATTGTAGCAGTGAATGTGAATTCACTGATCCGCCCTGAACGTCAATTCAATTTCGGTAACTGGTTGTAGACCCATAATCCTGATGTGTTGATGGTTTGCGAAACTAAGTTAAGCCAGACGCACCCACTCAGGTACAAAAATTACAATATCATTCGAAGAGATCGAGGTTACCTAGCTGGTGGAGTAGAAAAATAGGGGTTAAGCCAGAGACCTCAAAGACTCTGACGTATGCCCAAGCATTATCGGCAAACAAAAAACCTGCCGAGTCGTCAGACCCGGTTGCGGAAGTGTTCGCCACGATTCTTGCTAAACTTGACGAGCAGTCCGCGATAAATAAAATAATTTTTGACAAACTTAGCCAGCTTGACCCTAAACCTGGTAAACAACACAGATCTTCTCGCAATATATGAATATGGAAGGTACGATCAAAATATTGACATGGAATGCCAATGGAATACAAAATAAAAACTATGAAATGGAGATATTCTTGCGTAACACTAACGTTCAAGTGTGCTTGATATCTGAAACCCACCTGGCAAAGGAGTTTGAAATAAGAGGCTTTTGTTCGTACCACGCTTTTCATCCCTCCGGAACAGCCAGAGGGGGATCCTCCTTATTTATTAGAGACAATATAGACCACTTCATGAATACAATAGCAAAACTTGATGCAATACAATCAGTGTCAGTTAAACTAAAATGCAAGACATCGTATCTGACCATAGCATCTGTATATTTTCCCCCCCGATGTGTGCCCACAAGTAGGTCTTTTGTAGGTCTTTTCGATAAATTTGGAACGAGTTTCATCGTTGGTGGTGATTTTAATGCCAAACACACCTTTTGGGGCTCGCGTAAAAATTCAACGAAAGGAAGACTGTTGTAGAAAGTCGGTATGGAGCTCGGGGTCGACTTCCACTCATCAGGAAAACCGACACATTGGCCCGCCGATACGGCAAAAGTACCCGACTTAGTAGACTTTTTATTATTAAAGGACACCTACAAAATTCGTGAAAGTAGAACAAAGGTTTGACCTCTCTTCCGACCACACACCTGTAATCTTGACCATAAGCAATAAATTAAGGAAATTGGAAGGTGTGCCGAGATTGACAGATAGCAAAACTGACTGGGAAAGTTTTAGACATGACTGTGAGGAAAATATTGGTCTAAGTGGGTCCTTAAAATAAAACTTTGGAGCTAGAACTCGAACTTGAAAAGCTTATTAGTAACATCCAGCAGTTAAAAAATACCCAAATTTAATGAAACAAATCTTCCGCCAAAAATAAAAGAACTTACCTTCGAAAAAAGAAAAGCGCGCAAGAAATGGCAGCAGTCTCGCGCCCCTCAACATAAAACATACCTAAATCGCCTGTGCAAAAAACTACAAAAATGTTTGCAAGTTCTTAAAAACCATGAGATATCGACTTATCTTGAAGGCCTAACAAATGAAAAATGTACAAACTACTCACTTTGGAAAGAAGTAAAAAATATCAAGAAGCCCCAAATGCAAGCCGCGCCAATCAAGAAAAACAATGAAGTGTGGGCTAAGAGTGATAAAGAGATGGCGGATCTATTTGCCAAACACTTGGAGGAAACATTCCAGCCCTTTGATGGACAAATTTTGGAAGATGATCCAAGTGTAGCTACTATATCTGAAAGCTCTAGTATAGAAAGAGTATCGCTAAATGAACTCTAGTAGGCAATCAAAAATCTAAAAAACAACAAGGCTCCTGGCAGTGTTCTAATAACCGGACAAATCCTGAAGAAGTCGCCGAAAAAGGCGCTACTTAAACTCCTCTACTTAATTAACGCTTCCTTTAGGCTATTATATGTTCCAGACTCATGGAAGGTTGCAGAAGAGATAATGGTTCCAAGACCGGGCAATCCGTTGAACAACAAAAAATCGTACAGACACATATCGCTTTTACAAATAATATCCAATTTTTTTGAAAAACTCTTATTAAAACGCAGAAGCAAATAATACCTGACCATCCTTTCGGGTTTCGAGCGAAACACTCGACAATTGACCAGGCATACAGAATAACGAATGAAATTGAAGGAGCATTAGAGGAGAAAAAGATCTGCTCCACCGCCCTACTTGACGTTTCCCAGGCTTTCGACAAAGTCTGACATGAAGGCCTAAAAACAAACTAGCAGGCCGCTACCGACAAGCTTGTATAAGATAATAGAATCTTATCTGGATAACAGGATATTTAGAGTTAAACATAGAACTAAATACTCCGATTTTAAAGAGATCCGAGCAGGATTCCCTCAAGGGAGTGTCCTTGTCCTTACATTGTACCTGTTGTACAATAGAGACATACCTCAAACTGAGGAAACACTTGTGGCTACGTTTACGGATCCATCCTGGCAAAGGGATGTTCAGTTGAGAACTCAACTCAACAAAACTGCAACGAGCTCTGGACAAAATAAACGAATGGTCGAAACGCTGGCTTCAAACTTTGGAAATGAGACGTTTAGTACACCGACTCCAGCGTACGAGACCGCTCGATTTGGCAAAATAGTAATAAACCATCCTACCAATGGTCATGGCAGGTGAATTTACCGAATATCTACCTGCAACACGCGAAAATATCCTTAGAAGTAGGCTACTATATAAGGAAACCTCGTGGTACTACAGAAAAACCAAAAGTGAAGGGTGGTTTTGGTCAGTAAGAATCTGACACTACTATGTGGACTCGGGTTACATAGTATCTTGTTGAAGATTTTCACCAACCCAAGTAACAAAAAAAAATTTTAGAGCTCGATAAAGTTTTCACTTGCCTTCGACTCAGCTCGGAAGATAACTACTATATCGTAACCAGGGACTTGAACTCGAGGCATATGGAGTGGGGCAACGTGGCGCAAAACACCACGTGGACCTCTTTGTATAACTGGTTGGCAGAGCACAATGTTGAGTTTAAGCTAAATTTGCTTGCAACCAATAGTGTATACTGGAAGCGGGTTCTATATGGATCTGATGCTGATAGACAAACGACTGACCATACTAGACGCGGAAAGACGCACACGGAACTGTCTAACGGCTGTTGAGTACGAAAGTGACCATAGCGGGCTCTTCGCAGCTATTCAGCTCCCGAACGAGGTGGAAGGACTGGAGGAGTATGTCCAAAGGCACCCTTATAATTATAATAAGGTCCGCTGGCCACGCTTCTCCAGGACTTTATCCAAAGAACAATGTTCGAGTGGGATCAATCCGCCGACAAACAGAAAGCTGATGAACGAAGAGGTTGACAGATATATCATACAAATGGACGACGTAATTAAACGTACTATGGACAAAACAATTCCGGAGGAAGTTCAAGTCGATAACAGCGATGTTTATCCAAATGCAACCATCGATGCACTTCACGTGCACAAAAGTAGGCTACTATCAAGACTCAGACTCTTGCACAGGCGGTTTACAGATCCGCAAAACGCGGAAGTCAGACCAATGAAGTCGGAGAGCATGAACCTCCAACAATTAATGCACATTAACTATAGCTTGGTTATAAGCTTACACTGGGGCAACAAAATCCAGGCTGAACTATCCAACAACCCGGGTATGTAGTAGATAAAATATTTCGGAGGAAAGATCAAAACGACATTCAAATCGGTAACTTCTTTGCGGTCGAAAATCCCCAAGAAAAGGTTACAGCTATTGGTGCAGTGTTCATGACAGTGTTTACGATCAACAAGGTTAGTAGACCGAATCACGATCTGGATAACAGAGTCTTACCAAACCAACCTTCTACCTCCGCAATGAGATAAGTCAATGGCGATCAGAGAATCCAGGTTTTACCAGGTTCAACGACGAGAATATGGCACATAGTGCCGTTGCCAATGATGGGAATCACATCTTGATTTCTCAATAAGATCTCCTGGGTATTTTCCACTCGTTGAAGAAGAAAAAGTCAATGGGAAGCAAATGGAATACCGAACAATGTGTTCGCTATGTTCCCCCGAATTTACACAACTTTGTTCAACAATGCGCTGAGTAATGCACATTACCCGATGCACTGGAAAACAGCGGTTGTTCAACCGATTCCTTAACGGGACAAGGATAAGTCCATTCCGACAAATATTCGATCGATCAGTCTGCTTCCCAAAAGATAGTCATTCGAGTTCTGAAGCAATGGGTTGATGAAAAGAAATTCATACCGGACAACCAGTTCGGATTCCGAGTGGGGTATGACACCATTCATGCCGCGTCAAAACTGGTATCCGATATACAATGGAATATTTTAGAAGGCGTTCGAAACCGTTTGGTTGGATGGCCTCTTCCTAAAGCTTTACATGGTCTATGACATAAAATCAGGTAGAAAGTTCGTTGTGAAAAATGGTGACGTAACTTCCACTATGGTATTTAGCATTAAAAACGGTCTGCAACAGGCGGGCATCGGTTCCCCGATCTTGTTTTCTATATTCTTATAGATTCCATGCCGTATACATCTTTTTGCAGTGTGACTTCGAGAAAATTCAGCGATTTTGCGACGACTGGAAGCTTCTTACTAACTTCCAGAAGTGCGAAACTAGTCTTTTCCGGACCCCGTTGTACAGGGCATCGCGGAATACGCGCCAAAACTGGCGTAAGTTCGGCATAGTTGACCCGCATGGTCGGCCGTTAGCTGTAAAAAGTGTAGTTAGATAGTTCCAATACGAACCGGATGTCGTTCGCACCCATGAGGATCTCCTCCGGTTCAGTAGAGCGATCCCCGCTCGAGATAGGAAAGAGTCTGCCAAAGAACGGCAATTTTACGGGGTGTTACACCAAAACCAGCCTCCGCCACCGCTAGTTTTTCCACAGGATCAGATAGTTGACCATTGTGGCCAGCTTACATAGTTTTTAAGGTAGTTTTTAAGATAAAAAAATAAATTTAAAACAAAAAATCCAAAAAAAAATATAAAACAAAAAAATCAAAAAAAAAAATGATAAAACAAAAAATCAAAAAAAAAAAAACATATGAAACAAAAACAAAAAAAAAGGTGAACCACGGCGTATAAATTATATATGTTACGTACTGTTACGGACTTAGTTAAGATAGTCTTAAGTTTAATGTTAGGGTAAGTTAGTATAAGGTAGTATACGTAGTTAAGTTAAGCCAAGTTTTGTATAAGTTTTCTTGTCAAATGAATAAAGAAATAAAAGATTGTCTTAATGACTAAAAAAACGCATGTTAAGCCGAAAGGCACATTTATAAAGTAGATTAAATTAGCTTAGAGTACCCGCATAGGGCCAGTAGGTTAGTAATTAGAACATTTGTAATTCTTGAGTTAGTTAAGCTAGTTTTAAACAATTTAGTTTAGCAAGTAAGTAAATTAAATAAAATTACATGGAAAAAAAGATCTACAGCCGGGAGGCAAAGGGCTAGGTTCAAAACCGAGCGGGCATAATCTCTTTTTTTCATTTCTTTCTCCCACTGCACCGGATACGTGAGGGCAGTCTAGAAGCAGACGGCGGGAACCAGAAACCGGTGTCAGAAGAAGAAGTCACGCTACCAAGCAACGGTTCCTAACGATGGAACGACGAAGAGAAGGAGGAAAACGCATCTGCAAAAGCAACAACAACAGCAAGCAACAGCGAAAAACCAAAAGAAGCTGCTTCAACAGTCAGCTGCTCAGCAACAAGAGGAAAAGCAGCAGCAACAGAACAACAGCAACATGCAGTACACCAGTACCATACACTGAACAGGTATGTAGGACGACCGCAGGTAGTGGGAATTTCCTGATTAGAATAAAGGTTTTGGAAAATACTCAATCTGCTGCAAGACAGTAAAATTAAGAAGTCTCTAAAGCGTTCGACGATGGAATTCTTCTCCTTCACGCCAAAAGGAGAAAAACTACAGTCAAAACTGCTAAAGGTTTTCGCAACGCTTGAAGCGGAGGAAATTCGGAGTCAAGCCCTTCAGCACAGTTAAGGCAAATTAGCATGTTGCATTTTTCAGCTGTCACCCAACAGCATAATAGACAAGCTAAACGATATTATTCGATTAGCTGACTATCATTGCGCCTGGCAAAGCATTAGAAGGCGCAACGGCATTCTCCAATGCGCTCGCTGCCAAAGATTTTGGCACGCCGCGTCGAACTGCCAAATGCAGCCTCGATTCGATAAGTGCAGTCAAAACCACAAGGCGGAGAAATAACCGCTGGGATAAGACAAAAGTCAGCTCAAGTGCGCACCCTGTGGGAACGCTGGGAGCACCGCCAACTATCGGGATTGCCCTAAGTTCCATGAGCGGAAATCAAAAATGGTTCTGCAGAAGCAGTCTCCAGTGAAAAATCCACTTAGGGCAGCCATACCCGTCACTTTATAGCTGGTTTGCACATTGTCGAGTATAGACTCGATTTGAAAACAACAGGGTTCTCGTCGTTTCCCAGAACCTGGATCTCTGCTGTTAGACGCAAGACTGCAGCAGACAGACTAACGGTAAACTGTTTGAACATATTCGTGTATCTCAATGACCATTGCGGACTTTGTACCGAAATCAAGACCCCCAACGATATTGCGGAATTCGGAGAGTTTGTTCAAACGTACCCCTAATATTGCAATAGGGCTCTATGGGCACGCTTCTCCAAACAAATGACGTTGACAAATGACCCGCGTACATTCCCTCAGATAAATAAATTCTACAGAAGTAACAAGAAAAGCAATCTTCTGTGTCTTAAGCTCACCAGAACGAAATCCAGATAACTCCGTACTTGACGACAACTTCTTTGTGGTCGAAGATCCGGATTATAGATGCTTGGCGCGGTCTTTCAGGGAGTATATAAGGTGAACAAGAGTATAAAAACACGCTTCTTCGTGAAGATCAATGGCTATCTGACAACAACGGTTTTATCGTGTTCAACGGTGATGAAATGGCAGACAATGCCATCGCCGTCGAATGAGTTCATTCCCCGTTCATGTCGAAGACAGAGCTCCTAGCGGTATTGGAATCACTAAAGAAGAAGAAGCCAGTGGGAGTCGACGGGATCTCGAACATTGTGCTAAGACACCCCCCTGGAAGTGGTTAATAAGTACACGACCCTATTTAACAATGCTCTGTATAATGCACATTATAAGGGGTGTTGGAAAACTGCAATTGTATAATCCATATCCAAGAGAGGAAAAGATTCTTCGAATCCTTGCAACCTCCAGCAAGTTTTTCTCCTGGTGCCTGCTTGACAACGTGATCTCCACTGACATATTTGAGGTAAAAATGGTCTTCAACAGGATGCCGTTAATTCGCCGATCCTGTTCAACATTTACTTGAGTGATCTGATAAGTTATCTTCCTCATGTAACTGCGTATGCCGATGACTTGATCGTGCACAGATCAAGCAAAAAGATCACGGAAATCACCACTGTCAAGCAGAGTGACTCGAAGTCGGAAACTATTCTGTTGAGGACACCGTTGTATAAGGCCTCAGCGGACACAAAAAAGAATTGGCGAAAGATCTCAATCGTTGGAAGACACGAGCAACCACTAGCGCAAATGACTGTTCAGGACGCCTTTCTGTAAGGCCTCGGCGGATACGAAAAAGAACGGGAAAAAAGTTATCAACCCTTGTCTGTTCAGCCGGCCAATGCTCACCTACAGATGTCCCGTGTGGTTCAACGTGAGTGCAAACTTGATGGAAAGGATTCGGTTGTTTGAGAGGGCTTAGGGATTGCCTTCTTCTTTATCGGACTCCAGAGTCCCAGTACAGAAAAGTCTGTTCCAATGAGGTCTTATACAACAGGGCAAACCTGATAAGAGTGGAACATTTCCTGCTAAAGCTGATTCGAGGTCACACTGCCAGAGCGATGAACTTGATCAATAACCTGATGTCTGGGGCTTAGTACCCCAATCCTCAATGAAATGAAAGGGTACGTCACAACGCCTTCGTCCCCCCAGACTCCTTTCTCCATTTAGACAAAAAGGCAAAAAATTCTGGTGGCTGGGGAGAGAGGAAACTCCCTCGTCGAACCCTTTAGACCCGGGGTAGAAATGATAGCACGTATCCCCGAAGGGGGGAGCAGTCGGTCACTGTCCTGCAGCAAATTAGATGCAAATCTATGAGCGCCAACCTATGGGTGACCTACATAGCCTAGGGCAGTTTGTAAGGTAGTTGTAAGCTGTAAATAAAAAAAAAGATTAATGTACACCTCTGTGTACCTATGTGTATACACTAATATATACTCTGTATATATTAAGTAAATCTATATACATGTGTCTATATATTCATGCATGCATATGTATATGTATGTAGTTTAGCTTAAGTTACCTTCAGTTTTTCTTAATGTAGAGTCTAAGTTAGTATATAAGTTTTATGTAAATCCAGTTCAGTAATATTTTCTTTTTTATAAACTTTTCTTAAACTTAATTGTAATTATTCTATAAATGCATGCATTTTTAGTATAAGTCGAAAGATATAGGACAAGATTAAGTTAAGCTTAGAGTGCCCGCCGAGGGCCAGTAAGTTATATATATATATAGTAATACTGTTCGTCTAACTAGTTTTTAGCATATTTGCCCAGTACTTAAGTATGTCATGAATTTTGAAATAAAAATTAATTTAAAAAAAAAATAAGCGGAACCTGCCCAGCATTTGAAAACACCATCTAAATACGGCGACAACGAGAGCAATTGAGAAGTCTTAGGAACGCACTGATTAGCTTTCCACCTTTTCTTTGGACTTCAATCGAGAGAAAACCGAACAAAACGACGAACATACCCGATAATTCAGTCTCTCACGATCTACGGTAGCGATCGGTCAAGGTTTGGAAATATTTCAATACCAAGTGTCTCTCTTATTACCAAAATTCCAAAACGTCGCGCTATTTCCCTTGAGGATACTACATACATGTTTTTTCAACTGCACCCTAACATCGATCTTGGGGAGGATATGTGCACCAACGAAACTGATCAAATAGTACCGAAAAAAAACTTCAATTCCTCCAATTAAAATTCTACAATAAAGCTGTGACTTCGTGCATAATCCATTCAATGACCTAAAAATTAGTGACTACTGCACTAAAAATATATCGATAGGGTATAAAGTATTTTGCGAATCAATGGACTCATTCAAAACTGCTATTAATGCATTTTTGAAGATTCAAAAATGCAAATTTTTCTCGCATGATATAAAATGCGAAAGATCATTCAAAGTGGTCCTTTTCGGTATTGATGAACTCGCTACTGACTCTATAAAAAGTGAACCAATTGCACTCGGTGTAAAGCTAAGGTGTAAAGCAATAAAAATGGTCAAAAAACAATAACAACAATATGTCGAAGCTCTTTACATAGTTTACTTTGAGAACAGTTCCATACGTCTTGCGATCTGCGGAAAAACATAAAATCAATTTTCCGTATACAGGTAAGATGGTAATTCCAACGATGACTTAAGAAAAATATTACACAAGGCCATAGCTGCCAAATGTGGGGTCATTGTAAAACAAACTGTTATGTCAAAACGTCACAAAACCAATTCGTGCACATCCACCGGGATATCAAAATGTGGCAACTGTGGAGGTAATCACAAATCAACGGATGAAACTTGTAAGAGTCTCATGGACTATTTGGAAATTGTTGGGAGAAAATCCCAAAATCCTTCTCAAACGCGTGCCCCCATCCCGTTACCAACAAAATCAAACCCTGCGGCAGCAACGAAGAACTTTACTGTCAACAGTGTTGATGACTTCCCCTCTCTCAGGCGTTCTTCCGTCCGCAGCAACATAATCAGCATCAATGGACAAAACCAAATATGCAACTTCAACAGCGTGAACAAGTCCGCTCCACTTCATCAGAAAATCAAAATCTTTTTTCACTTGAAAAACTCACTTCTCTCATGTTTGATATGATTTCAGAACTCGAAAAATGTAAACGCAAGTAAATATCTGTATAATAATGTTAAGTAATAATCATTCCTATATTAAGCTTTTATGTTCGAATGCAAGAGGCATTCGCAACAAGAGCATAGAGTTTTTCAATTTACTCTCCAATCCGGACTTCGTAATAGTATTCGTTTCGAAGATAGTAATTATTCCTGCTATGGCTGTGATCGTGAAAGTAGAGAAGGCGGTGTTGCCATCCTCATCAAAAATAGTATTGCACATTCTGTGTTGGCATTGAAGCATACTTTAGTAATAGACAACATCAGAATCGAAATCAAACTACGCAATAATACTAACCAAAATATTTTGTCCGTTTATTTTCCTGGAGGTTCACGCAATACAAGTCGTGTACAATTATTGAAAACCAAATTTAGAAGGCTATTCAGTAGTAAGAATACTATTATAGGGGGTGATCTTATCTGCAGACATAGCAACTGGGGGTGTTTAAAGGCAAATGTGTGGGGATACGCACTATATAACTTGTGCTTAAGACATAACTTTACAGTAATGTACCCATCCAGTCCTACTTACATCCCCGCTTGCAGTAGGTACTCACCATCAACGTTGGATTTCTTTCTAGCTACATCACCTCATCTATTTTCAACTGTTCTCGCTCGTTCAATAAGTTTTCGAATATTAGAGTTCAGAAATTGTTCTTGGAACAATAAACTGAGTTCACTCGATTCGAACTCCAGTCCCTTTTGGAAAGTAACCAAAATACTAAGAAAAAAAATACCCTTTGTCCTAACTTAGAAAAAAATGGCTCTTTGGAATATCCGATGAAGGCAAAGCGGAACTTTAGTCAGCCAAGTTCCTTAAAAGTCGTACGATTACAAGTAGTGCATCATCTCCTATTGAATCCGATGTTAAAAGTGAGATATTCATTTTCAATAAGAAAAGTCTTCATAAAGCCAAT
Organism: Eristalis intricaria; assembly: GCA_964034865.1. Classification (NCBI taxonomy): domain Eukaryota; kingdom Metazoa; phylum Arthropoda; class Insecta; order Diptera; family Syrphidae; genus Eristalis; species Eristalis intricaria. The sequence goes on from OZ035874.1 coordinate 10,594,094, forward strand.
GATATGGTGTAAGCAAATTTCACATTTTCTTGACGAAACGGAAGTTCTACCATAGGGTTCGCTTAAGGGTTTTGGTAAGCTGGAGATCAATGTCATCCTCATACAATGCCAAAAACAATTTCCTCGGAATCTCCTCTATTTCCCAAAAGAACTTCAACAGAACATCCAGGTGAACCCCCGTATGCAAACAACGCGAAACCACCCATCCGAAAACTGTTTCATGAGCATCCACCTTCATCATCAGAAAGATGTTCACCTTGCAGAATACTTCACGCCTTATCAACTCCCAACAGGATATCGATGCACCCAGGACTTTGGAATCCTGCACCGCCTAATGTAAGATTTTCAAGGAACGGAAAGATGGCACATTTCAATGAGGACGAAGGAGTTTGAGAGGTAATTTTGTTCAATATGTATGCATTGATGTCTATCGAATGCAAGTTAATGCAAAACCGTAAGGATTAATTCGCCATACCTTGATCAATTGACGCAATCCCGGATATAGGTAGCCGAGCAGGTGTGCAACGAATACCAATTGTCTTTACAAAACTTTCAGGCACAAAGGACACTTGCCCACAAGTGTCTCGCAGAATGCGCGAGTTATGTATTTTGGTGTTTTTTAGGAACTAAACACAGAATGAATGAATAACACAATTACATACACACTTAAGAACCACTTCATTAATTGCTCTTAGGAGAATTCGGCTGTCTCGTCCTAAGCTTGATATTTACTTCATATTTATTACTTTTCATTCGGACGAACTGCAATTCGTGGAAATTGCTTACTCAAGTGTTTCACACACCAATTTCATTTCCACGACCATACTGAGTCGCGGTCGGTGTAGGTTTTCAACAAAATTAATGACAGGTATGGGACAGTTTGTCTGGATTATCGGATGAACATGGTCTTGAAACTTTCATACTTCGGTTTTGTGGAGTGTAATATACTCGGGATTCTCCTGAATTCTGTTAACAATTTTTAAATCGAATCTCTTTTGGTTACAGTATACTTGTGCTGCAATTAATATAATAATAACAATGCTTGAGCTACGGTAGTGTATTTCTTTTATATTATTGACTTGATGGAAGTTCAGTTCTTTGAATGTTAAAGAATCATTGCCATTTATTGTGTTTTTATGGATCGCAATATACAATTTTTTAACAGTAACTTTGTTCTTGAACTTCTCGCTACCGATTTCTAGTGAACAATTGAAAAAATTATCAAATAATTTCCATTTAAAATAAGTTTTCTTTCATCACAATCGCTTTGAAAAGTTTAATTTTTTATATTATTCAAAAGAAGATCATAATGAAGTGTTAATTTTTCTTTTTCAAAGCTATTGACAAATATACATATATCATCATACTTTTACAAATACAATTTTGCTTGGCTTTAATTCTTGGAGGCTTAAGTTATTTTGAAAATTGTACGCTTTATTATTAATTTTTACAACATATTCCAATTTTTCATTTATTTGCTTATTATGTGAATTAACCATTGTGCATCTGATTTTAATGTGGAAACAGGTATTTTTATGGCAAAAATTATAATATCACTCTAGATTTTCTCTATTCCTACTTTCATCTTAGTATGTTTCTTGAGGTCAATTCGGTATTCATTTATTTCATGAGTACTCAAAATACTTGGGTGTATCATTCCCAATCTTACCAAAAGTACATTGTCTTGAATTTGATCCACTTCTTCTCAAACTAAGTTTATTCGCATTTGTTGTTCAAGAAACACCTTTTGAGATATTATTTTCTTACTAAAACTTTCATTTTTATTCATTTTTTTAAAAATTTTGTTTCTATCTGATTTTCTTCTGATCTGAATTGCTAAAATGTTAATTTATTTTTACTTACTGGTTAAGCGAATTAGTAATTCTGTCATAGAGTACAGAAGATCCATTTCAGCCCTTTCCCAACAATGTTGTCCTCTCTTATTTCCATGGGGTACAAGAGTTTGTACCTTATTTCTAAGTGAAGTTAGTTCCTCCTTTAAATAATCTTTTCTTACTGCGTTTGAATTTTTCAATGCTAATTTCTAAACTATCTACAAACTATCTACAGTATGTATAATTTCTGTTGTGTTAACTATGTGTGATATTAAATCGAACCTATTTACTATCTGTACTTCATCCATTTAACTTTCTGCGTAGCCAACTTCCGCAGTAATTTTTTCAATTGTCCGAGCCGTTTGGGCTACTGAGGTTGTCAACACTCGTGAGATTGTATTTGCTAAATTTGGGTTATTGTTTGCAACGAAGAGATTTGTAGTTTTTAATATATCCTGAAGTTCTTCTTTCTTCATAATCTTCGGGCATTTGTTTCTTTTTCTATCGTATGTGCTTTCGTTTTGACTATTCTCTGTTTGATTAACATGGAATCAACTTTATTTTAATTTACTTCAGAAGGGGTGCATTTTACGCTGGAATGGTATGTATTATTGTATAGGATTACGGCGTTTAGCATCTGAGTTTTGATAGATTGTTTTTCTTCAACTTTATTTTAATTTACTTCAGAAGGGGTGCATTTTACGCTGGAATGGTATGTATTATTGTATAGGATTACAGCGCTTATCATCTGAGTTTTGATAGATTGCTTTTCTTCACGATTTAAAGCCTTAATTTTCTCGGTTAGTGTGTTGTTCAGCCTTTCTACATCGGAATTTCCGGTGTGATTATTTGGTTTTATAATATGGAATTCTATACTTTTCATTTTACAAAATGCTACTACGTTATTCGATTTAAGTTCGTTGTCAAAAATTAACTTTCCTGCTTTTCCCTTAATTGCAATATATTTCTTTAATTTATCCACTATTCTAAGACTATTTCTGTCTTCTAAGAGACATGTAATGCACATTTTTAAAACATATGTATAAAAACTATCAAATAAAAAATGTCGCGCTAAGGCGTCTTCTCGGAGTGATAAAGTTGAAGTAGTTAATCGGAAAAATTATTATGCTCAATTGCAATTTCATCCAACGAATGATATGGATGACAATGATAGTGGTGATGAAGTGATTGAGCCGAATTTCCCCATTAAAAAAGTGCATGTCCCCACCATAAAACTATTGCATAAAAATTCTGAATTTGTGCATAATTTGAAGCAATCCTTAAACATCACTAACTATTCAATCAAAAAATTATCAATTTGATTAAAAATTGCTTGTGAAATACTTGAATCATTCACCCAAGTGTTAAACTGTTTTAAACAAAGAAATTGCCAATAGTTTTCCCACGATCTAAAGAGTGTAAGATTATTTAAAGTTGCACTGTTTGGCTTTGAGAACATTGAAACTGATACACTCAAAGCTGAACTTTGTCCTTTCCTCCTCTACCTCGTCACAGCACACACAATGTAACTGATAACATGAATATTTTGACTGGACCGCTTCCTCAAAAAAAAAAAAACACAGTCGATTGACCGCAACAACTCCAACGGCAGCGGCAACAACAATAATAATCTTTTTTCTTTCGAGGAAATTAATGAATTAGTTATGGACTTAATTTCTGATTTATCTAAATGTACTTCTAAATTTGGTGGGTCGCCGTGGCGTAGTGGGTAAGTGCGTCGACTCCTACGCAAAGGGTGCCAGTTTCGATACCCGAATTTACCACCTATCATAATTCACGGCTCCACCTCTTTCGAGTCACTGACAATGCTCAAAGAGTACTCCTGTCTAGAAAAAGCTTCTCAAATTCGCCGTTCGGAGTCGGCATTAAACTGTAGGTATATTATATTATTATTATTATTATTACTTCTAAATTTGAACAATTTAAAGTTATTGCACATTGAGCTACTAAGTACCTGTACAATAATGTAATAATTGGATTGCTAGAAGTTTAAACAGCAAAAGAATTGAATTCCTAAATTTTCTTAATAATAATAACATTGATATCGGTCTAGTAACTGAAACTGCCCTTAATAGTAACAGGCCAAGCTTATCAAACGCGATCTACAAGAGCTATAGAGTTGACAGATACAATAGAAGAGGTGGAGGTGTAGCTATTCTTGTTTATAGATCAGTTCAACACTCGCCTTTACCTGTAATCCGCACACATTTTATGGAAAATGTTTGCATTGAAGTCAAACATGAAAACCGAAGTGTAAAAATATACTGTGTATATTTTCCTGGTGCAATTTCATCAGCGGAGAACAAACGACTTTTTATTATGGATTTGCGAAGCCTACTCATTACAGGAAGTGATGTCATTCTCGCTGGTGATTTTAACTGTCGTCATCGTGATTGGGGTTGTGTTCGGGCAAATACTTGGGGTAATATTCTTTTCAGAATATTATCCCCCCCCCCCCTCCCCCCCCCCCCCCCCCCCCCTCTGCCGACGTGAATAAAAGTCCTTCCATACTCGATATTTGTATCACAAATCGTCCTAGTTTACTGTCTCAACCTGTTACTGTGAATGATCTTTACTCTGACCACTATCCTGTTTTCTGTAAAGTTCGTTTCCTCAATAATGAACGCAAATCTGTTTTTATAAATTCAAGAAAACAAACTGGACTAAATATAATTCTAAAATAAATGTAGGACTTACTGGCCTTACCTTTGACTTAGATACAGTTTCCTGTAGTCGTAATGTTGATAATATTGTGAATAACTTTACCAATGTTGTAACCGAAGCAATTGTAAATAGTGTTCCAAGAATGATTAAGTCTATTTCTCCTCTAAATTTAGCAAATTACATTATCGAACACATCAAAATCCCAAATAGTATTAGAAGAAATTGGCAGAGATATCGGCAACCAAATCTTAAGCTACAGTTAGATTACCTAAATAAACTGATTCAGAATCTTATTTTGGATTTTCGAAACGGTAAATGGAACCAAAACTAAAATCTTTAGATAAGAATTGCAAACCATTTTTGGAACAATTTTTGGAAAAGTAAATGCCTGATTACTTTAGCGATGTTGCAAGAATGGTTTGCAATTCTAAAAAATAGACATATTCCTGCACTTATCTGTGATGATTACACCTTCTTCACGGACAAGAAGAAGGCTGATTTATTATCTAAGACCTTCTCAGCAGATCAGAAATTTAGGGGAAACGGAAACGGAGACTCCTGTCAATGAACAAACTAGAGTTTTTAACAACGATATCTTTATCACTCTAAACAATGTGCTTATTCGAGTGAATACCATAAAAAATATTCTGAAAACTCTGAAGTTAACAAAGCTGGTGGTTTAGACGGTTTTAGAAACATGTTTTTGAAACGTCTGCCTCAATTGGGCATTAAATATCTTACATTTCTAGTCAATGCGTGCCTTAAGACACAATATTTCCCTGACAAATGAAAAATGGCAAAAGTTATACCGAAATTAAAACCAGGAGAACCTGCGGAATGCCCCAGCAGTTATAGACCTATTAGTCTGCTTAGCAGTGTTAGTAAAATCTTAGAAAAAGTTCTTAAAGAACTAATTCTAGAATTTACAATTGAAAATGCAGTATTTCTTAATACTCATTTCGGTTTCAGGAAATCCCATAATACTTCCCATCAATGTCTTAGGATATGTAATCATATCAGATCTTACCGATCAGTAGGCAAATCTACTGGTATGATCCTACTTGATGTGGAGAAGGCCTTCGATACAGTCTGGCATAACGGTCTTATTTATAAAATGCTAAATCTTAACTATTCACCATACTTTGTCAAAATAGTACAAAGTTTTTTTGAATAGTCGTTGTTTTCGAGTCCACGTTAATACATTTTTGTCAAGCCCCAATAACGTTTCCATGGGTGTTCCTCAAGGTTCACTTATTAGTCCTATTCTATATAATATATACACATATGACTTTCCATATTTACCTAATTGCCAGGTGGCACTCATTGCTGACGATACTGTGATATACACCTCGCATGAGTATGCTCTCGTCGTTGAGAGGATACTTTTAATTGCAAGTGAGATAATACACAGTTATTTCAACAGGTGAAAAATAAGAATTAATTCTGAGAAAACTCAAGCTGTCTTTTTCACTAGAAAAAGAAAATCTTGTTTTCTTCCTCAGAATCCAATTCCCATCTTCGGTACCCAGATAAGTTGGAATTTGTCTGCAAAATATCTTGGAATATACTCGGATTCGAAACTAACCTTTAGTTTCCATGTCACACAGACTTTAAAATAAAAATTGCGACCACTTTATTATATCCATTAATAAACAGGAAGTCACAGTTATCCATTGAAAATAAAATTATTATAGTTGAAGTTATCTTCCAGCCAATATTAACTTACGGCTGCCCGATTTGGGGTGGAATGGCCAAATATCATTTAAGAAGGCTTCAAGTTGCTCAGAATAAAACTTTAAAAATGATCTTCAACTTACCATCTTATTTTTCTACGAACGAACTGCATACAAGGGCGGGTGTGGAACTGATGAACGAACGTATTTGGAAGATTAAAAACAAATTTAATATGCGTTGTGCTCTTGCAGATAATCCTCTCATAAGCAATCTAGCCGTATAAAATTCAATAATATAGTGAATTTTTTTTATTTATTCGTTTGTACATAATTTATAAGTTTTTGTTTTCTTGTTATTTCTTTATGTATTTTTTATCTATGCATATTTATTTACTCATTCATTTATTTATTATTTTGCTATTTATACATTATATTTATATATTTTTGTTTATATTTATTTACTTATTAACGTAGCTATTTATTTTTTTATTTATTTATTTATTTGTATATTTATACATTCATTAATTATAATGTTATCTATATATTGATCCTTTGTAAGTGTTCAAAGACACATTATTATCTTATCTGTTGATACAACATCTCTTTTTTTTTCTCTCTCTTGTTACGAGGTTTTTCTGTCGCACTTTTCCTCGATTTGTCCATTTGTCCTTAAGGTTTCATGAACCTGTTTTTCTAAAATTTAAAACTGTTTCTAAGTAGCAAGGTACTCACGTACCAAATCTCTATATGTAAAATGTGCAATACTAGGACTGTAATAATCAATTTTATGTGCGAAATAAAGATATCTATATATCTAGCTATCTAAATTCCATTCTTATAGGGTATCTGTCATACTTCGCAGGCGAACAAGTCTCGTAGTTATTAGTTAACTGATGTATTATTACTCTAAAATTGGTGTGGTATAGGTTAGGTACGTGGATTGACGCGATGGGGCCGCGCCCCACTAAGGTCCTTTTGGACCCATTGTGATGCCCATGGGGTGAAATCTGCCTGTTGTCCAATTCGTTAAGGTGTTGTTATGGTATCTCATGTGCAATGCATGAAATGCATCAGTGGTATTGTGACCGTCGCGGAATTAACACATGTACCCTTGAAGTATGATAGAATAAAGTGCACAAGAAGTAAACTGTTGTTTGTTTGATTACTGGGCATTATCTTCTATCTGAACTTCACACATGTCTCCAAGGTGTTAGTGGTTATTGTCCTTCTTCCAGCCAAACAGAGATCCTTATAAACCTGCAATGAGATTTTAGTGGGATGTATGATATATTAATGAAGAAAAGTTCTTCCAAGGTTCTTTGTGTCAATTTGCAGAGACTGGGGTATTGACAAAAGTGGTGGGATGTATTCTCAATCTCTTCTTCGTACCCACAGCCTCTGCGAATGGTGTTATAGGTAAGTCCATTTTATGTTCCTGGTATCTCAAATGGTTGTGGCCGGTTATTGCTCTGACCACCATCCTCACATGGTTCTTACTGCATTGGAGGAGAATATACGTTTTTGAGCTATTAAACCTGGGCCATAATGTACGAGAGGTCTCACATGTGGAAAAAAAAACTCCACCTTTCATTATCTTACTCCATGATTTTATTGTCCACCTTCTTCCACTTTATATCATATAGAAGGGGGGTTCGGCCATGTGATTGCCTGGGATGGGGTAGAGTTGGTCCTTTTCCTGGCAAGTTCATCTTCTACCTCGTTGCCGGTTATATCCCTATGACCTGGGACCCAGCACAGAGTGATCGAATGCTGTGTGCCAACCTTGAACCTTGAGCTCTTCGTGACAACATGCGACTAGTTTGGCCGCTTGACTGTCAATTAAGAAGGTAATATCAGCTGGAGGTATTTCCTACAATGATATCAATTTGGCCGCTTCTTCGACCGCAAGGACCTGCGCTTGAAAAACACGGCCGTAATCAGGTAGTCTGATTACGCATGTGCCTTTTTCCATCTATGACCCGTCCGTATAGACATGGATGGAAGACGAGTCATTGATACCTCCACTCCTCTTTTGAAGGGAAATGGTTATTGAATATAAATAAGAATAATACATATTTGTATTATTGGTCTGCGATCGGAATGACAATAATTAGTACAATATTTTTACTTTCCGCTTAACCTACGGTTTGCATAGGTGACTGCATGAACTTTTAGTGGGCCGAAAATGTACCAGACGCTGAATGTGCAATTTGACTTGAAAGCTTCCCAGACGCTGAATTTACAGTTCATGCGGTTACCTGTGCAATTACCTTCTTATGGGAAATATGATTGGGTATAGGTATGGTGATCGGCGTGTATTCTGCCTCTTGGTGGAGTGGTGAAGGGGTGATGGATGATGATGATGATTCGAGTGGGTTAGACGGTGACGGGGGGGGGGGGGGGGGGGGGGGGGGGCGATGAACACAATGAAGGAATTGGGGCAGGAGCGAAAGACTGCAGTATGGGGACGCTACTTTCCGACCTATGTTTCGATTTCATTCATATTATCCATGGGATGGCTGTGAATATAGCGAATAATGCAAGGTTTATTGAGGTACTAGTCATATAGTGTAAGGTTATCGTTCTGGATCTCAGCGAGTAGACTTCTGACTGTGTTTCGAAGTCAAAATCCTTAATTTTTTGCAGGTTGATGACGTCTTTGATAGACTCGGCGTGGATGTCGTTACTTGGTGGAAGGAGGAAATAGACTTCGTTCCAAAAGGTTCCCGCATTGTCATCGTATTACATGACACTTTTGGAGAAGCTGCAATCCTTAAAATGCAATAGAGCTGTGTCTTCTATTACCATTGACTGAGTATTGCGAGTAGAGTTAATACTAAGCTTTGGGACATTAATAAAAAGGATATAATTTGGTTCCGGTACCCATATGTCGTCGAATCGGCCAACGCCTTTGAAATCCACTTGGTTTCTTAACAGGTTACCAATACATCAGGAGGTTGCGAAATCTTCTTTTGTTGCGGGTTGTGTGCAGTAGTACGTGTTTCCGATCCTGGGGCAAGATGAGCTATAGCGTTGTATGCTTTTCTCGTTAAACATAATATAGGGATGTGTGATAATCAACTTTGTATTATTTATAGGGAGAGAAAGGATATGTTGTATATTGTAGTTTTCGAGAAAAAAGTTTGGGATTTGTATGTTTAATATGATTTTTGATCCATTGTAGTACGCTTGGAGTTTTAGTAACTCGTATGTTTGTTCTCTTGATCTCTTGAGATGGTTTTAATATTTTGTTTTAACAATTTTTCTTCTATTATATTGATTTCGTTTCGACTTAGTATGATCTTATAAATAAGGTTAAGGTTGCTTAGAATCAGTGCTTGGGAAAGATCTACGCATACGCATACGCTCTTCCGTGTTCAAGTGGTCGGTTCAAATCAAACTGTTTTGATTATTTTTTGTGACTCGTCATTTACTGTGGCATCAATGAAATTATTTATCTCTATGAACTTATTGGAGTTGTACGTTTCAACACTTAAGGGTTCTTCTATATTGATAATTCGGTCTTCCTCTGAGCAATTGACAAGTTCGATATAACTATACCATTGATCAACATTGTATATGCCTGGACTTATGTAAAGTTGGGGATTAAGTTCTGTTGCGTTGGCGAAAATGTTTGCCTCCTTTTTGTTTACTGGAAGTTTTACTAATGACTTTGTATTTCGAGGGTATTAGGTCCTGAAGAATAATTGGGTCTCAGTTGAATTCTCAACGTTACTTTGCTAGTACTCAAGATTTTATTCTATAGGTCCAGTTTTGCGTTTAACAGCATTTTTTTTGGTCTTGCAATTTGGTGGTAAAACTGTGTTCTTTTGTATGAGTGAGAAGGGTTGTTGGGTCCATATTGATTTTCGTGCTAGGTCTTATTCTTCTCCCTGGTATACTAACGAAATTCAACGTAAAATTACTGAGCGGTAAAGTATTTTTTACTTTTTTTACTTTAACCTAGATCTGTGTTCTCCTGTGTCTGCTGTTCTAAAAGTGACTCCTGATCTACTACTTTTTTTTAGATTGTAATGTAGATTTTTTAACAATTTTTCGCATTCTTCTGTCAAGCTACTAAACTGTTATCTGAGAGATACAGTCGGTTTCCTCAGAGCTTGGCTACTTAAGCCCTAAAGTAATTTTGAAAAGTGTTCAACAAAGCTCTGTCCTGGGCCCGCTCCTGTTGTCCCCCGTTAACAATGAAAACCCAGGTATTGTTGAGAATCGCAAAATTCACATTTGCGCTGATAATTTTCGTCCATATTGCCGTGTTTCCTTGTCTTGACTCTGAATGTAAGAAGAGGATTAATTTTGCGTTTAAAGACTGCGTCCGTCTTTTTATAATCTCCTAGGTCCAGTAGTGTGTATACATTTTGATCCTTAATTTATGGTCTGGATCTCAATCAGAATTTAAACTTCCGTAATATATTAAAACTATGTTAAATTAAGTCGCCTAACTATCTCTTTGAAATCTTAGTTTTTGCAGAATCTAATAGAGGAAGAAATCTAATTATACATGGCTCCAGTAAAAGAGGTAACATAGCAAACTCATCTGAAAAAAAACGTATGGAAAGAATTACCAAGAAGGCGACGCTTGATTTAATGATTTGTGGGCGAGCAAATACTGGGCTTGCAGTCCAAACATACCAAGGTGAATGTACATAGCTATCGTTAGACCAACAATCACATATGGTGCAATAGCATAGTATAAAAGAACCAACCAGCGCAAGAGAAACAACAATGGATATGCTGGATATGCCGCAATGGATATATGGATATGCTTTTGGACCTGACTCCATTGCATCTGGTGGTTGCTGAATGGCCAAATAAATATAATCATGAGAATGGCAAAAGAAGGGACCTGTAGTATTCAGGTTACTCACATCGAGACACTGCGATGCGCCAGTCAAAAATCTACGACTACTGGCCCTTCCGAAGGATGACGGGTTCAGGAAATTCAATTTGCAAAAGAAGAGAAGACTGGAGTAATGAATCGATAGTCCACAGACTGAGCAGCAATACGGTTAAATGGTATACAGATGAATCATAAAAAAACGATGGAACAGGGGCAGGAGTATTTGGACCCGGAATAAAATACTATGAACCCATGGGCAAACGCACCAGTATCTGTCAAGCAGAAGCAAATCAATGTTGACAGGAACTTTACCAACTGAAACATAGCAATAATGTCCGACAGTTGTGCCGCTATTCTGGCAATAGACTCCTATATCATCTAATTTAAGCTCCTGTGATAATGTCTACAGAAGCTTAAGAAGTTGAGCACGAGTAACAGAGTAAAAATTTGTGGGATACCTGGCCATACAGACATAAAACGCAACGAAATGGCCGACTCCCTCGCTAGGAAATAAGCATCGGAAACTTGTATATGCCACGAACCGTTCCGCGCTGCAGCAGATAATGTCCTCGGGAAAGACTTCATGGAACTAGAAACAAAGAACCGGGCAGATACCTTGAACAACGCTCATGACATGAAATAGGCCAAAAAACTCTTGGGTCAACATAACTGAAAGAGGTTTGAGTCATGAATCAAGAGCAAGAAAAACCACCGTATTCTAACAGGCTACCTAACAGTACCTAACAGTTATGCACTCAGAAGTAAGAAAAATCAGATGAAGTTCTCTTCAGATTTTGATGCGAAGCCAATGTAATTCCAGAACGTGTACTTGAATTTTGTGAGGCACTAGCTCAGAGAGAAGACTCTAGTTTAAATCTCTTCCACTTTCGCGCAACAGGAGCCTATAAACATCAATACAACTCTGAATAGAACTGTGTGTGAGGGGAACTCTTAAGAAACCATAGGTATGAAAAGGGGGCAGAACAGATCTGAAGGTTTTGGTGCAATATATCCTCTACAATAATAAATAATAGACTCCATTGCTTCCTTCTTATTGACAACAATATAGAGCAGTATATTCTTTCTTGACGGATTCCTGGATGTTGGTTAGCTTAGCTTCGCATTTAGAATGAGGACAAGTCATTTGACTCTGTTGCTTGGTTTTAGAGGGTCACTGCTCATATTAATGGGATGAAGCATAGGAATTTTGTATCTCCTAGTAAAGTGGACTAGATTTGTCTTCTGCAGATTAACACACAGACGGAAAACATAAGTACATGTTTTCAGTTTGACAATTGCTGACTGGATGCTATCCCTAGTCTTTGATATGAATTTCCCGGACTCCGTAATGGCTATATAGACTATGAGCCTGCGCCATGTTTTTTCCAATGCTCGTAGAAGTTCAAGTTCGTAAAGAGGAGAGCACTTCACCTTGTGTAGTTCCTCTATTAAGCGCTTTGCAGATCGTGGAATCACCAAGCTTGGAGCGCATACATCTATTGCTGAGTAGTTGGGGAATAAAAGCCACTATGGAATTTTGGTTGCCGAGCCGGTTGAGTGCTGAGGTAATTGTATGGGGTTCGACGTTGTTGAAAGCTCTCTCAATGGCAACAAAAGCAATAAGAGTGAATTCTTTATATTCGAGGTATTTATATGTAATGCCCATAAGGGAGTGAACGGCAGTTTCTGCGGAATTTTGGTTGCCGAGCCGGTTGAGTGCTGAGGTAATTGTATGGGGTTCGACGTTGTTGAAAGCTCTCTCAATGGCAACAAAAGCAATAAGAGTGAATTCTTTATATTCGAGGTATTTATATGTAATGCCCATAAGGGAGTGAACGGCAGTTTCTGCAGATTTGGAATTGTAGACAACTTTCGAAATCGATGTGCTCCTGATGTGTAAATCGAAAAAGATCTGAGGTTTAACCTGCTTAATTTGATTAAGCTTAGCGATCGCTTGGGATCAATCATAGGCCATAGTTCTTTGGCAGATGTTTTATAGTAGCGGCAGGCATGGAGGGTGGGTCTTCACCCGGAAAGAGCACGGAGTTTGTGCCCTTTCTAGCGAGTTCATCCGCTTCGCAATTCTCTGAAATGTCACAGTGTCCCGGCACACACATAAGTTCGATGTTGAAATACCTGGCCATCTCGTCAAGAGATAGGCGGCAATTAAGGGAAGTCTTGGAATTAAAAGTGACTGAATCCAGAGATTTCATCGCTGCCTGGCTATCGGAACAGATGACGATATCTGTGCGCGATATTACATTGTTTTCTTAGCTAAGACAGGGCGTTCTTTATCGCTATAGTTTCAGCCTGAAAGACGCTACAGTGATTAGGTATTCGAAAACATAGCTTGATGTTTAGATCCTAAGAGCAGACACCAGCACCCAAACCTGCATCCGTCTTCTATCCATCTGTGAATATTCGCAGTGGACCTTCCAGTGTCTGGTGTTTAGACTCCCAATAAGATCATGGCGGTATGCTGGTTAAGAAATTCTTCTCCAAGGGAAGTTTAGGTAAAGTGAGGTCTGTTTCTATGGGTATAGAGACATACCGTAGTAGCCGTACTAGCTGCTGTCTGTCTGCAAAATTTGTTCTATCGGTGGCAGGTTGAGGAGTTTATTTAGTGCTTCGGAGCCGTAGAGGCCTTCTTGAGACGTTCTCGGATATTCAGCTTAACTTCGTATCTAGTATAAGGCCTAAGAATTTAGCCCTGTCGCTTAGCACTAAGGGGGTCCCGCATAGTGTATGAGGGTCAAAGTTAGGGATTTTATCCCCGCATTGGATTGAGATTTGGTGTTATTTTTATACAGCGCTCCATGCGGCTTGACCACGGCACTTCTGAAGCTTTATTAAGACCCATACGGGCACAGGGGTTTTGGATTCCAGTCGGTGAGGAAGCACCGGTCTCTTTTGTTTTTTTTTTTTTGTTTTTTTTGGGGGGGGACTTAGGTTGTAGGCAAAATTTAATAGTAAGTCCACGGGTAGTGGTGAAATTAGGGGTCCGGCTAAGCAGAGATCCGCAATACGCAGCTAAGGCTGATTAGCCCGGAAGGTCACCAGGTGACTCCGGCACAATACACATAGGCAATAACCGACTGACCTAGTGTTAAGAGTGGGCCCCCAGCCAAGCTGATCATCGGCACGGTACATATGACACCTTGATCCAGCCTACCGGAAGAGTAATTAAGAGGAGAAAGAGAGGATAGGGTAGAAGGGAAGGAAGGGGGTGGCCGCAACTTAGCTTTCTGTCTCCTCATAGGGAATAGTCCCAAGAGTCATTGCTCTGTACTAGGCCTTCGAACGACAAGGTGTACAGCCACGTTTAGGAATTATAACTTGTGTAAGTGGGATCCATCTCACCGCAGCTGCCTAAAAAGTGAGCGTCGATGAGAAGAAGTAGTCCAGGTTCCATTTGCTCCTGAGTCTAAATCTCTAGGAGACTTCTTCGATATTTTTACACAGATGAGTCTCTAGAATGATCTCTACTTTCCTCAGCTAAATTTCAGTATGACTGCGGTGCTTTTGGCTTTATTAAAGAGCTTTCTGCAACACTTACGGAGTTGGTCTAAGTCAAATCGCTGCCAGGGGGGTTGGATCTCCCTCTTACTTTACTGATGGAAGAGGATTTAATCAAAGTTTGATTAATGGCCTCGGTGATTTTATTTACTGAGAAATCAAGTTCTTAAGAGGTCCGTGGATTTAGAAATTTGAGTGGCAGATTATTTACCACCTCTCTATATTTAACCCAGTTAGTTTCCCTTATACATCGAAAATAAGTTACTGTACTGTACAGTGCTTGGTACATTGAATGTAATATATCGGCGATCCGAGAAGGAGTGCAATTTTTAAGCTCTCTACTCTTTAATATGATGAGATTGAGTTAGGTCTAGGACCTCTCGTCTATTGCTAACATCAAAAGTGGGGTCATTACCTGCAATGCAAATTGCAAACTTACTATCTTACCTCTTTTACTTACATATGTCCGAAATCCCCCCGAAGGAATGGTGTTCGTTGGCAATAACACTGGATAAGTTCGGTCTTGACTTTCTCCAACTCGGTAGTCGTGCTTCTCAGTAGTTCTGACGGCAGTTATCCTACATGGTCACATGCCATGTATGCCGAGTTCATCCAAAGACATTTTACACCTGCCTCTAAGCAGACTGTCACTGAATCCTGATCACTGTAATTAGAGAGAAGATATTTTAATATATAGAGAACTGTTCGCAAGTATGCTCTAAGCTTACTTGTATTTCTTGAGAAAAAATAATATAATTCAGCGCCCAGAGTTCAGGGATGTGATCCTTGTCGTTCCAGGGTTCTTGGACTTGGACACATATCGGCACACACAAATTGCTCCATAAAACAAAACATGTTTATCTTCATTTGAAAGAAACACAATTCATTATTTATTGAACAAAAAAAAACTTAATTTAACTCAGTTTATTAAAAAAAAATAAACTTAAAGCTACCTTAAATGACTACTAATAAAAAAAAATTAAAATGCATAAGAAAATTAAACCTATGAGGGTTCCACCCTGGCCAAAGCTACGGACGTCACACTACATACAGAGACACCCAATAACCACGGAGTCTGTATAGTATTTATGGTCCCCCGACGTTCTGCGCGCAGCACGGTGTTAATTTATGTTCTTTTACTATTTTTTTTCGAAATTCGTCTTTCTTTTTCTTTTGGCTTGTTAGACATCGGTAACATCGTTCCTTTTGTAATTCATATAAAACACAAGACCAGCAAATACAATTTGCAATTTTCATTTTATTTACATTTATGGTCCTTCGAGAGCTGGATTTTAGTGTTGGTTTGAGTATTCATCATTTTATCGGATGATTTTTCATTAATTCATCGATTCACATCAGACTAAACAAAATGGCGAAAGCGATGCAAATATAACATTTGTTGGAACAACAAGGTGAACTTTTTGAGGTTATCTCAAATTCCCTTTCAAATCCGAAAAGCAGTACGGTTATAAAACCACAACGTGTGCAATCTCGCATATCTGCATTAACATTAAATTGGAGTGCCTTTAAACAAAGCCACCAAAATGGAATTCGAAGAAATATAACTACAGCAAGTGGTTCATCTCTAGCCGATACTTCTTTAACAAAACAAACTGCTTCATTCGCAACTAACATTCGCCTACCACAACTCGATCTTTTATCATTTAGTGCAGACTACGCAGAGTGTGTACCTTTCAAGGACACGTTCACATCTGTTATAGGATTTCATACTTCGCTAACATGCGTAGAATAGCTACATATCACGTAAACTGGATGCCTCTTCCATAAAAGAGTGGGAAAAATACTCGGATCACCGAAAGAGACTACTAAATGGAAAGAGCTTAAAGATTTTATACAAACACGCATTCACTCCCTTCAAGCATTTGAGAGAAGCATGCCAATACCGCAAGAATACAAAAAGTCATCATCTTCATCTTCAAAATTTTCATCAAACAAAGTGAAATCAAATCATGCTGCAATAAAGAAAATTTCCTATGCATGCTCCAATTGTAAAGAAGAACATTATATATCAGCTTGCCCAAAATATCAGCACAAAAAGTCCAGAACAACGTTATAAGTTAATAAAGCAGTTGAAATTATGCTTCAATTGCCTCGGAAATCATCAAATTAATTCGTGCTTTTCAAGAAAAAGATGCAACATCTGCGGTGGACACCATCATACATCAATTCATCAATCCACTGAAAATAGTTCTCAATATTCTATTCAACAAGCCATTAACCCCAAACTACACAGCTTCAACAAACGTAACCAATGTTTACCCATCCAATATCGGAATAATACTTCCAACAGCTCTAGTGAAAATCTCATCCATAACAGGAGATCTGCATTCAGTTTGAGCTTTCATCGATCAGGGATCGGAAGTTAATTTAATTTCGGAGCATCTTATTCAACTTCTTCGTGTTAAACGGTGTCACTCTGCTCATCAGACAAAAGGAAGGGTAACTTTGCAAATGTTTTCTTGCATAAATAACACTAATTACATTTTCGATGCATATGTAATGAAGAAACTTACAAATTACCTTCCATCAACAAAAATCGGAGTTGCAGATTGGTCCCATTTAAGAGATCTCGATCTGGCAGATCGCGAGTTTTGTCAACCAGGCAGTATCGATCTTATCTTGGAGTAGAAATGTACAGTCGTATAATCCAGAGCGGTGTTCGGTGTGTTGAAAGGGATCTATCGGATCGCACAACAAGCGAGTCTGGGATGGATTACTTCTGGTACCAATTTATCAATATGTTCTTCATGTGCCTTATGAAACAGTCATTTCATTGCCACATCTAACATGATTTAAATGACTTGGTTAAACAATTTTGGTTACAAAAGGAAGTTTTTCAGGTTTCTGCAAATACTTTATCTCCATTCGCGAAACTCTGACGGAAGATACGTCATCAGACTTCCTTTTAAGTCATGTCCAACAAATTTTGGGGAATCCAGATCTTAAGCATTGAAACTTCTTTATCGACTAGAAAACCGATTCAAGCTAAATCCGTCATTTCACGCTGACTATTCAAAATTCATCAAAGAATATGAGGACATGGGACGTATGTGTCGAACAAATTCATCACTGCAGTACAACGATCCGCATTATTACTTACCACATCATGGAGTTATACGTGATTCAAGTTCAACGACAAAACTGCGTGTTGTCTTCAATGGTTCACATAAAACGCAAAATGGTCATTCACTAAATGACTTCTTGCATGAAGGCCCTAAACTGCAGGTGGATCTTCCAGATGTTCTTACAAGATGGCGTAAAAATCAATATGCATTCTCTTCTGATGTTGTAAAAATGTTCAGGCGGATTCTCATCCACCCTGATGACTGGGACTACCAACGTATTTAGTGGTTTTAAAAATCTCGTCTTGTTGAATTTTGCCTTACTACTGTAACGTATGGAACCAGCCCAGCTTCTTATCTCGCTAATAAAGTTCTACGTCAGCTTGCAGAGGATGAAGGTCATTTATATATCCCTATGCAAGAGAAGTTATTCAACAGAGTACTTACGTTGATGTTATATACGGTGGCGCGGCAACTATAATGACTGGTAAGAAAAACGTTGATGAAATATTACATCTTTTCAAATCAGGTGGTTTTCCTCTTCAAAAATGGGCTTCCAACGACGAACGAATTCTGGAACACATACAACTCAAAAACCGAGCTACATGCACTTCATCGCTATCTATTACAGATGGTCCCATTCATCGGACGTTAGGTCTTAATTGGCAGCCTAAACAAGATCGATTCATCTTCATTGCTGCTAATATTACTGAACCAGTCATATATACCAAGAGAGAAGTGCTTTCCTGCATCGCAAAACTCTATGACCCACTGGGTTGGTTGTTACCAGTAATAGTTCGAGGAAAAATGTTCATGCAAGAACTCTGGCACCAAAAAATCGACTGGGATGACTCTATGCCAACAACGCTGGAGTCAAGATTCAAAACGTACGTACATCAACTTCAAGATCTATCACTTGTAACTGTTCCAAGATGGCTCGGATTAGCTCCATCAACCCTGCTTGTTGAAATCAGGCTGCCCTGGGAGTTTACCTCAGAGTGATCACAGAAAATAAAAACGTACAGGTGACAATTATTTCCGCCAAGTATAAGGTCGCTCCAATCCCAGGAACAAGCAAATCAACAAAGAGACCAAGATCCATCAAAGTTACAATCCCCAGACATGAATTATCCGCCGCATTGCTCTTAACACGACTTGTTGCACATGTTCAGCAAACACTATCCATCAATTCGATAACTATTCACCTCTGGACGGATTCAAGTACTACTCTTTATTGGATCCAAGGGCTACCTAATAGATGGAAAGATTTTAGTAACCCTTAAAACTCCTATTCATGAATGGAATCTTCTTCAAAGGTATTCATCACTCACTAAACTTTTAAGTATAACAGCATGGTGCAGACGTATTATCCAATATCGTGACCATATTAAATCAAATACTACTCCTAACTACAAACCGTCACTTGAACCTGCAGAAATAGAAAAAGCTAAATTTTACTGGATCAAACGGGTACAACTTCAAAGTTTTTCTTCTGAAATTAACCAGCTGTCTCATATAAAACCGACTTGTCGTAGCAGCCCTCTATTTCGTTTGACACCATTCTTGGATTCTGAAGGAATTCTCCGACTTAGCGGGCGGCTCCGGAACGCACAAATTGACCCTTACATGAAGCACCCAATCATATTGCCACGTGAATCTTACCTCACTTATTTAATTCTTCATCATATATGTACATATAAACACATTCCACGGAGGAGCCCAATTGATGTTAGCAACAATCCGAAGAAGTTATTGGATAATAGGAGGACGTAATTCAGTGCTTGCTTTTATTCATCGCTGTGTTATATGTACACGCCGTCGAGGATCAACAGCTACCTACTAGCCGAACATTACCATCAAGACCATTTCTACATACTGTAGTAGATTACGCAGGTCCCTTTTCACTTACAACCTGGCGAGGAAAAGGAGCTAAAATCTACAAAGGCTATTTGATGTGTATTTAATGTGTGTTTGTTTGTTTCGTCTCATCAGCAGTCCACCTTGAACTTTCTTCAGACTACACAACAGAGGGGTTTCTAGCTGCATATAAACGATTGACTGGTCGGCGAGGAATATGTTCCACATTAACAACTGATTGTGGTACGAATTATGTTGGTGCTGACACTAAACTACGTAAGCTGTTTAATTCCGCCTCTAATAATATAAGACAGTTAGTAGATTTGCTAACTAATGATGGTACGAAGTGGTGTTTTAACCCACCCTGTGCGCCCCACTTCGGCGGAAAATGGGAAGCTGCCGCAAAATCTACAAAATTCCATATCAAGCGTGTTATTGGAGATGCTTTTCTCACATACGAAGACTTTTCTACTTTTCTAATACAAGTAGAAGCAGTTCTAAACTCACGACCAATTTGTCCAGTGATTTAGAAGCACTCACACCCGGATATTTTATTACTGGTGAAGCAATAAAAACTGTTCCAGAACCAAATACAACACATCTGCCGAAATCAAGACTTTCGCGTTACAAGCTTTTAAGGCAAATGCTTGAGAAGTTTTGGGAAAGATGGGCAACTGAATATCTGCAACGACTACAAGAAATTGTGAAGTGGCATCATCCATCGCAGAACATCAAAGAAGGGGCTCCTGTTCTTGTGGTTGACGAACGATATCCTCCAAGCAAATGGCCATTAGCAAGAGTAATTGCTACTCATCCTGGTACAGATGGTTTAGTAAGAGTAGTTACTGTAAGGACATAAACACCAACATTTAAACGCCCTATCGTTAAGATCTGCTTATTGCCAGTTGATATTATTGATTAATTTTTTATTTCAACAATTGTAAACAATCGTCGAGGCGGGCGGAATGTCCGAAATAATTATATGTGCTTAAGAAACTGTCAAATCAAACAGTTTTATGTCATTATATTTATGTACTATCAATGTACTAGATCAAAAAGAAGTAATAGTTACGTAATAGATGTTAATTTATGTTATTTTACTATTTTTTTTTCTAAATTCATCTTTCTTTTTCTTTTTGGTTTGTTAGACATCGGTAACATCGTTCATTTTGTAATTCAAATAAAACACAAAAACAGTAAATAAAATTTACAATTTTCATTTTATCTATACAATCCCTCTTTTCCGCGGGTAACACTCGCACACAAACACTTAAGCCAGACTTAATTATACTAATAATTGACAAAAAAAATCAATAAACTCCTGAAACTATGCAATTTACTTTACTACTATTTAAGAATAATAATTAAAGAATAATATTTAATATTTCAGTTTAAATTTAAATTCCAATACAAAGAAAAAAATAAAATAAAAGAATTTGGCTGTCGACACTTTCTCGTTGGCTTCCTTGACAGTTTGGCACTTGTTCGCTTTCTTTGTAGATACTTCCAGGCTTCTTCGGCCGGTCACTTGTCACTCCTGTTAGTGCACGTACGTTGTTGTTGTTATGTTGGATAGTTTTCGTGTAGTGGATTTTTACCGGAACGGCGGACTTGTATTTAAATAATTTCTGGATTTTATTAAATGTTGCTTATTGTAGGTTTGACTGAAGATCTTTATTTGTTTGAACTGTTCACATTCAATTATAAATGAGTACTTGTACTCCACTTCACAAGTGTATATATATAAATGTATACATATGGATGTATATGCATGCACCCACTTTTCTTTTATCGTGCTCTACTTTTAATGGAGCCTTATTTAAATCAAATTAACCACAGCTCGCTAGGATTCACGCCCGTTGATTATCGGCCGGATATAACCTTTTTTTTTTCTTTTTTGGAAGAAATCCACGCACTCGATTTTCAATCTTCCGTCTTTCGCACTCCAACTTTTAATGTCAGTTAAGGGGGCTAAGGACTCCTTGCTTATAATGACGACAGCTGCTCTTATGGCCGCTCTTATGGTCGCTCTATTGGAAGATCAGATTTCCAAGCTGTTGCCGGTATTCAGGCACGAGTCCTGGGCCTGTTTAAGATCCCGTCCCTACGATCAACTTCTAGTTGCCCGCCACTCACAGCTCCTCGAGATTACCAATGACTTTTATGTAGAGTTCAGCTGACCTCTGGTACTCAAGGGGCAAAATCATTTTGCATCCTTGAAGCCAGCCACCATTGCAGGCGACAGAGGCCCGACCACAATATTCCCTCATAATCTTGAGGTAGATGCGATTGCCCCCAATGTCAATTTATTTGGCTTGGGTTATTTTAGCTCATAGGATCCCACGATTTGCGGAGAAACGTACCTCAGGCTGAGCAGCGATCCGCGATGCGCAGCTTAGGCTGAATAGCCCGGAAGGCCCCCAGGTGACTCCGGCACATTAGCTATGACATTATGAACCACGCGGGAGTTACATATGTAACACAACAACTCGCATCATACACTGTTATTCATATTCTACATTTCTCTACAATTCTACTTCTCTACATTTATGTAATATCTTGCACACATTTATGCAGCTCAACATTTCACACCATACATTGTCATTCATATTTTCTGTACTCTAAATATATGTAATGTAATATCTTGCACACATACCTAAATTTTGTTAACATATGTTTTTATATGTGGTCGCCGTGGCGTAGTGGGTAAGTGCGTCGACTTGGTCGTTCACAGACCTTCACCAAGTGCAGACGTGTCGACTTAGTGCGAAAGGAGTAAAACGTTAAGTGCGGAAATTATCACCGAAAGATCGTAACAATCGGTAGCTCCGCGGTAGAGTGAACACCAGTGACTTCGCGGTGCCGGGTTCAAATCCCGCAGAAACAGTGCGATCTTTTTTTTTAATTAAAATCAAATAGAGACACTAAGTGTGAGTAAGAAGTGTGATGGAGCCAGTAGAGCGACCCGAGCTCATGAAATCGGGTGATATTGTACCGGTGGCTTCGACATCGGACCACCAGTCAACAAAGGAAGAGGGGAGGAAGAAGAGGAGGAAGAAGCTCCAGCCTCAGCCCAACCTCGTCAAGCGCCGGTCCAGCCTTGGATCAGGTGACGTAAGAATTGCGGCTAAAGCCGCAAACACAACAGCAGCAGTAATGACAACAACAACAACTGCACAGACAACAGCAGCAGCAACATCAAGAATGGTCGACGACGTTGAGTACGAGTCGACAGAGGGGGAGGGGAGATTCTCCTACAGCGGGAGAGAGAACCCCTTCCACACTCTGACGTCCTCTGAATCGGAGGATGAAGATGAAGAGGACAGGGAGCAGCTGGAGAAGAGCCAGCGAGAGAGGGAGGAGCTTGACGCCCACATCCAAGCCCTCCAAACCAAACTAAGGGCCAGGAGAGCAGCTAAAGAGGCTGCCCAACAACAGCAGCAGCTACAAAAACAGCAGCAGCAACAACAACAGCAGCAGACAAAGCAGCAGCAGCAACAAAAACAGCAGCAGCCAATACAGCTGCAGCAACAACAACAGCAGCCGCCAAAGCAGCAGAAACAACAACAGCAACAGCCAAAGAAGCAGCAGCAACAACAACAGCAGCAGCCAAAGAAGCAGCAGCAGCAACAACGACAATATCAGCAGAAGAAGGAGCAGCAGAAGCAACCGCAGCAGCAGCAGCCAGCCAAAACGGAGAGATGCCCGCCAATCAACGTCTTCGGACTGGAGACGAAGGACGTTGATATATTATGTAAGTTGGTCACTAAGCAGTCCTACTTTATTAAATATAAGGGTCCGTTGAGAGTTTCTGTCCATTGCTTATCAATGGCAGACTATTACGTAGTGAAAGAAAGGCCAGCGGTGTCGGAGGCCGAGTTTTTCTCCTACACCCCAAAAAGGGAAAAGGTGCAGACCATGCTCCTTAAGGACGTGGATCCCGACACTGATCCCGATGAGATCCTCGCTATTCTGCGCCAAGCGCAGAGCGACGATGTCCAGGTCGTAGGGGTTAAGCCCTTCATCACTGCGGCATCGAGAAGGGAGAATAGGAAACTTCCTTTCTTCCTGGTTCAGGTCACCCCAGACAGCAAACTAGAGAGCCTAAAAAAAATTACCCATTTAGGCACTCTGTCTGTTACATGGGAAACAATAAAAAAGACAAAGAACACACTCCAGTGTGTTCGTTGTCAGAGGTTTGGGCATGCCGCGGCGAACTGCAATATGCAGTCTCGCTGTGTCAAATGCGCAGGAAACCACAATCGCGGGGAATGTCCTTTAGGGACCGATAAAGTCGAGGACAGGAGCAAACTGACGTGCGTGCTCTGTAAGACCAGCGGACACCCTGCAAACTATCGGGGATGTCCTAAGGTCCAAGAAATGAGAAAAATTATACAGGCCAAACGTAATGGAAAAATGGTAGAAGCGAGGCCAGTGCCCCGTGCTCCAGCTACCACTGTTACACCGGCAGTCTCCTATGCCCAAGTGGCATCGGCTGGGCGACCGGTTCAACAGACAGTGCCGAAAGTTACCCAGGTCCCTGTGGCCAGGCAACCAGAAGCTAATTTGGATGTGCAAACGATCCTGCTCTCTATCCAGAGGCAGATCGCTCAACTGCAAACTCAATTCCAAAACCAGTTACAAGAACAAGCAGCGCGAATAGACCTCATCTATTCGACGCTGTTTGGAGAGCCAAACGCAACGTCGGTATAATGGCTGCGCAGGCAGCCTGCAACCTTAAAATTCTAGCAGTGAATGTGAATTCACTGATCCGCCCTGAACGTAAATTAAATTTCGGTAACTTGTTGCAGACCCATAATCCTGATGTGTTGATGGTTTGCGAAACTAAGCTAAGCCAGACGCACCCACTCAGGTACAAAAATTACAATATCATTAGAAGAGATCGAAACTACCTAGCTGGTGGAGTCGCACTCTTAATCAAAAAAGGCCTTTGTCATAAGGTCGTGTATAACGGTGAAGTGCGGAGATTCCAGGCCATAGAAACGTGTATCGCACGCATCCCCCTTCGGGGTGGTAAGCGGCTATATGTGATCGCTATCTATGCGACTGACAAGTCACGCATCAACCAATTTTTCATTTCAGAGCTCGATACTCTTTTCACTAGCCTTCGACTGAGCTCGGAGGAGAACTACTATATCGTAGCCGGGGACTTGAACTCGAGGCATATAGAGTGGGGCAACGTGGTGCATAACACCAGGGGGACCTCATTGTATAACTGGTTGGTAGAACACTATGTTGAGTTCAAGCTAGATTTGCTAGCAACCGATAGGCCATCGTATCCTAGAAGCGGGTCCTATCTGGATCTGATGCTGATAGACAAACGACTGACTATACTAGACGTGGAAAGACGCACACGGAACTGTCTAACTGCTGTTGAGTACGAGAGTGATCACTGCGGGCTCTTCGCAGTTATTCAGCTCCCGAACGAGGTGGAAGGACTGGAGGAGTATGTCCAGAGGCACCCTTATAACTATAATAAGGCCCGCTGGCCACGCTTCTCCAGGACTTTATCCACAGAACTACGTTCGAGTGGGATCAATCCGCCGACAAACAGAAACCTGACGAACGAAGAGGTTGACAGGTACCTCATACAAATGGACGACGTAGTCAAACGTACGATGGACAAAACAATTCCGAAGGTAGTTCAAATCGACAACAGCGATGTTTATCGAAATGCTACCATCGACGCACTTCACGTGCACAAAAGTAGGCTGCTGTCAAGACTCAAACTCTTGCACAGGCGTTTTACAGATCCGCAAAACGCGGAAGTCAGAGCATTGAAGTCGGAGATCAAGAACCTCCAACAGTTAATACGCATAAACTATAGCTTGGCTATAAGCTTGTACTGGGGCAACAAAATCCGGGCTGTACGATCCAACAACCCGGGTATGTTCCCGCAAGTAAATAAAATATTTCGGAGGAAAGATCAAAACGACATTCAAATCGTAAGGCTTCCCAGGACGACAGACAACGAACACTTACTGACTTCAGTTGGCATCGATCCAGATGAGGCAGTGCTAGACAATGACTTCTTTGCGGTGGAAGATCCTCAGGAGAAGGTTACAGCTATTGGTGCAGTGTTCCAGAGAGTGTATACGGTCAACGAGGTTAGTAGGCCGAATCACGATCTGGAGAACAGAGCCCTGCTAAACCATTTCTATCTCCGCAATGAGATAAGTCAATGGCGATCAGAGAATCCAGGTTTCACCAGGTTCAATGACGAAAACATGGCACATAGTGCCGTCGCCAATGATAGGAATCACATCTTGATTTCTCAAGAAGATCTCCAGGGTATTTTCCACTCGCTGAAGAAGAAAAAGTCAGTGGGAATCGATGGAATACCGAACATTGTGCTTCGCCATCTTCCCCCCGAAGCGGTCCAAATTTACACAACCTTGTGCACCAATGCGCTGAGTAATGCACATTATCCCACGCACTGGAAAACAGCTGTTGTTCAACCGATCCCTAAACGGGACAAAGATAAGTCCATTCCGACAAATCTTCGGTCGATCAGTCTTCTTCCCTGCATAAGCAAGGTTTTTGAAAAGATAGTCATTCAAGTCCTGAAGCAATGGGCTGATGAAAAGAAAATCATACCGGACAACCAGTTCGGATTCCGAGCGGGGCATGATACCATTAATGCCGCGTCAAAACTGGTGTCCGACATACAATGGAATAAAAACAAAAATCAGTGCACGGGTGCCTGCCTGACTGACTTGGAGAAGGCGTTCGACACCGTTTGGTTGGAGGGCCTCTTCTTCAAGCTGGTCAGGCTTGGCATAAGTAAACCATTGCTATACATGGTTTATGACATGATAACAGGTAGAAAGATCGTTGGGAAAAATGGTGACGTAACTTCCACTACGGTCTTTAACATTAAAAACGGTCTGCAACAGGGGGCCATCGGTTCCCCGATTTTTTTTTCTATATTCACTGCAGATCTTATAGGTTCCATGCCGCACTTAATTGCGTATGCCGACGACCTAGTTGCGTACAGATCAGGCCCGAAGGTCGAGGTAATAAACATCTTGTTGCAGCGTGACTTCGAGAAAATCCAGAGATTTTGCGATACTAGTCTTTTCCGGACCCCGTTGGACAGGGCAACGCGGGATACGCGCCAAAACTGGCGTAAGTTCGGCATAGTTGACCCGCATGGTCGGCCGTTAGCTCTAAAAAGTGTAGATAGATATCTAAGCATTTGGCTGGATCAATATCTGTATTTTGACAAACATATAGATATTGCTCTGACGAAAGCCAGAAAAGCCTTTGCTGCGGCAAGAAGGTTGTTTTTCAGCAGCCAACTTGATACCAGAGTGAAGGTAATCTGCTACATGGCCCTAGTACGGCCCATTATGGTGTACGGTTGTCCATTGTGGTTCAACGTGAGTCCTTCCCAGATGGAAAAGATGAGGGTGTTCGAGAGGCAGTGTCTTAGGAGCTGCCTCCGTCTGTATCGCACACCTGAGTCTGAGTACAAGAAGTACTTACGAGGTCTTGTTCAACGAGGCAAACGTGAATAGGGTAGATAATTTTATTATTAAACTAATCAGAAGGCACACTGCACGAGCTATGACCTCGTCCAACAGTCTGATCTTTGGGGCTTACTACCCCAATAGTATGTACCATGAAAGGGTGCGCCTTAACGGCTTTATTCCTCCCGAAGCATTCCTCTATCTAGACACAATTGGCCTTATACAGGATCCACAAGGATGTCCTATCATCTTCCATGTCGTACGCCGAACAGTGGATAGGCGACTTCAATACGAACCGGATGTCGTTCGCACCCACGAGGATCTCCTCCGGTTCAGTAGAGCGATCCCCGCTCGAGATAGGAAAGAGTCTGCCAAAGAACGGAAATTTTACTGGTGGTTACACCAAAACCAGCCTCCGTCACCGCTAGCTTTTCAAGAGGATCAGATAGCTGACCATAGTGGCCAGATTTCATAGTTTCTAAGGTAGATATTAAGAGAAAAAGAAGTCCGAAGAAAAGTAAAAAAACAAAAAATCCAAAAAAATTAATAAAACAACAAAACCAAACAAAAAAAAATACAATATATGAATCAAAAACAAAAAAAAAGGTGCATCACGGCGTATAAATTATATATGTTATGCATATATACAACATATACGCCCTGGTGCACGTGTCCGTACTGTTACGGACATAGTTAATATAGTATTAAGTTTTATCTTAGGGTAAGGTAGTATTAGGTAGTGTAAGTAGTTTAGTTTAGCCAAGTTTTTTACAAGTTTTCTTGGCAAATTAATAAAGAAATAAAAGATTGTCTTAATGACTAAAAAAACTTAGATTAAGCCGAAAGGCACATTTATAACATAGATCAGATTAGCTTAGAGTACCCGCATAGGGTCAGTAGGTTAGTATTAAGAACATTTGTAATTCTTAAGATAGTTAAGCTAGTTTTGAGTAATTTTGTCTAGCAAGTAAGGAAACAGAATAAATTGAATAAAATTATTAAAAAATTAGTGCGTTGACTCCTGCGCAGAGGATGCCAGGTTCGATGCCCGAATTTTACCACCTGATGATTATTCACGGCTTCACCTCTTTCGAGTCACTGACAATTCCTGTTGAGGAATTCACTTGAAATTGGACTCGTGTTCTTTCATCAAATGGTATTTTAAGCCGGTATTTTCTTGGCTTGGGTTCTCCTTCTTTTACTAAAATGTTGCTCTATTATTTTCGTATGAACATTTTTGGAGCTATTAAAATACTTGAACTAGTTGGGCCCCAGTTAAAACTCTTAGTTATGTGCTACAGTCAAATCAAGACTGACTAATTTTTATTTTTATTCTTTTTTTAACATATCTAAACAATGTACTGGTCCTAGGACTTGGGGTGAATCGGGTATATGCATTTTGGGGTGATTGCGCTAATGTTGGGATATGTTGATAAAAAAGTGTAGCGCGGAAGGGAACTGCAAAGTGAATAGAGGTGAATGTGCAGGGAACGTGTGACGGAAATTCAGGGTGAGGGGATATGTTGATTTTTTTTAAGAGAGTTCGTTCTTTACTGTACTGCATCTTGAAAGAGTCGTTGATCGTCTGGGTTTTCTTACACGATTAAGTAGACGTTTAGTGAAACAAATTACATAGCTCATGACTTGAAGCAATTTTTTCCATGTTGATATTCTCTCAAAAAGCCTTTTGATGGGTTGTCTCCTTGATCCAAAGTGGATACACAGCTTGTGACCTGAGGCTTAAACTCGACAATTGCACTGGGATCTACAGCTGAATCGATAACATCATTAACAGAATCGCTCTTCAAGTACTCCCACTGAAGCCAATTGTGACCATTACACCATAACGCGCAGTGAACTAAGCTCCTTGCCAACATCCTACGTGAAGCACAGTCGGCAGGATTTTTCTTTGATGATACATGATTCCACACACTTCGGGGAAGGGTATCTAAAATCAGGCAGGTCGGTTGGCAACAAATGCTCTTAAGTTTGAATGGGGGTTGTGACAGCCACGACAGGACTGCTGTAGAATCTTCATTAATCTTCATTAATCGAGTCAACAACAAAGCTCTGCATAGCTCTAGACGCGGTAATGATATTTGCTTTAGAGGGGATACCCGTGTTTTTGAAGCAATTAAGGAAACAAATAACCTTCCGTTCCTGGTCAGCTTGCTATATATTACGGCGCCATAAGCTTTCGTTGATTCGTCCGAGAGACCATGAAGCTCCATAGTATCAGTATCGTTCTCTATATACCGAGGAAACTTCAAATTGTTCTAGCTGTCTTCGCGGCACTCCAACCATCTACTGGCGAGTTCAGAAGGAAGAGGATCATTCCAATGCAAGTTGTGTACCCACAGTTCTTGGAACAACAGCTTCAAGTTGAGTACAACCAGTACACAAATTCCAAAGGGTCAAAAATTCGTGACGCGTCTGAAAAAAGGACTAGAATATCTTCGTTAGGTATCCTGTAAACACCCAACACCTCTGCGCAGTCGTTGTCCTCCGCCATGAAAAATTCTCTATCAGCTACATTAGATGTCTCTGGGATAACATTATGACAATTGGATATCAGTTTTCTAAGTTCTAGGCCAGCATAGGCTAGCAACTTCACTAGATCATCTCGCTTTTCTTCAGGTATTATTCTGACGGCACTCCGGTGAGGACATTATCAACGTAGAAATCCTCTTCAAGGATCTGAGAAGCCACAGGATGTTCTACTGCTCTAAAAATATCACTGCACAACTTTGTAGGTAATCTAGTTCGAGACTGAAGGAGTTTTTCTCCATTTACTATATAGTCTATTACGCATTTTAATTATATTAGTAACTTCAGTAGTAAGGAAGGGCAACAGTTATTACATATGTTAATAGTTTTATAAGGGACGCAGTTATTAAATAGTTGAAGAATTAAGTTTTCAAGAATTTTAAGCTTGGCATCAGGAAGACGACAATAATTCCATGGAACAGAAGAGAGAGACTGGTGACCTCTATGAGAAAACGTGGACGGGATAGGTGAGTGGTCGATGTTTATATTTTAAGTACAAAAAAGAAGATCGTGATTGGATATATATTCAAACGGAAGCTGGTCAAACAGAAGACCAGACGATGAATAAGATACAAGCATCAGACATTCAATTCAATTAATTTTTATTTTCAGATAATATATTACAATGTTTATTTGCTTCCGCGAATCCTTATAAAGGCTTTTCTGCAGAAGATCGATTCTCAAAATTTTATAATTAACTTTATGTAGCAAGCTTAGTTTAAATGAATGTCTACATTTCATTATTTGAAAACAATTTGAACAAAAACTAATTAATATTAACGAAAATAAAGTAAAATATAGAATTCGATTTAGTTTTATTTTATATATTAAAATTAGGTACGTATTTGAATTCTTGTTTAGAAAAATGTTTTTTATATTTTTTTTTCCTAGTTTTTAAATTTGTGATGTTTTTTAGCTCTTGTGGAACTGTATCGAGAACTTCTGGTACACTACATTTCAGCTGTCTTTTCCCGTAGTTATTGCAGAATCGAGGTTCTTGAAGCAAACCTTGTGCCCGTCTTCTTGTGTTGATTTCATGTTGAATTGGTGTGATGAATCTAGTGTCGTCATAGTACTCCAGTATGAGGGTCATCTTAAAGATGTTATCTACTGGAAGGACTTTTACCTTTTCTTGTTGAACTACATTTCGCCGATTATATACACTTACCTTTTTTAATGTTATGTTTTGCTGTTTCTTGCGCTTGTTTATGTATGTTGCAGATGCGTTACCCTATGCAAGTACTCTATACCTTAATTTCGATTCCACTAGGGCATAGAAAACTTGTCTCAACACAGACGTTGTGGCATGGAACTTTAGATGGGTTCGTGCATATTAAGGCTCACGCATAACTCATCGATATGCAAGTCCCACAGAAATTTGCTGTCGATGGTGACTCCAAAATATTTGTCTGTCTCCACTATATTAATCGGGCAGCTGCAGGAATCATTTCTAAAATGAATTTGTTGATGAGTAGTTTTGAACTGCGGATTTCGTATGTACATGATTTTTGCTTTTAGTGTGTTGATCGCTAGACCGGGATCATGAAACCATTTCACCAGATTATTAAACTCCCCCTGCATAATTGTTGTTTCTGTGTTCAAAGATCTATGACGCACCACTATCGCCGTATCGTCTGCATACGCGAATGGTATGACCTATTTGAAAATCCTTAGAAGCTCGTTGGTATATAAAATAATGAGGATCGGGTCCAATTTTGATCCTTGAGGGACTCCATATTGCACACTTTCCTTTGGCTATACATATGGTTGGTATTCTTATAGCCAATCTGCCATCAGACCTCTTTCGCCAATTATTTCCCAGGCTTCTATTAGCTTATCATGGTTCAGTGTTGCAAAAGCCTTTGAAATTCACGAGCAGCACTACTACATGGTAGCTTTTGCTTAGGCCTTTGTTGATACTATTGGCAAATTCCCTTAAGAGTTTACACGTACTTTTATTTTTCTGAAAGCCGTACTGGCTTTTGCGTATGATCGAATTCTTAGGTATGAAATTTTGAAGCCTATTTGTTAAGACCTCTTAAAGGCACTTTTCAACTATCGGCAATATTGATATCGATCTGTAATTGTTGAGCTCACTTCTTGTACCTCCTTTATATATTTCATTTTTGCTTGATTTATCAAATTTGCAAAATATTGGGGTGAATATGTCCGAGTGTCTTTTTATATACCCGGCCATTATTCCGTCAAAACCTGGAGATTGGCTATCGCTGAGTGCAGGACTTATATTTCGAGCTTCCGAGAAGCTTGTTTCTTGTACGAATACTGATCTGGCTTCTGTTGAACTAGTATGTGTAGATGTAACAGTGTCGCATTGATGAATAATGTTTTTTATCTGTGTGCCAAAAATTTTTGCAAATCCATTAGCGAGATTATTTAGACACATTTTGCCAGAGAAGTTCTTTTTATAGTTTCGTCAACTCCAGGCTTTTTCCTTCCCAGTATTTCGTTAATAAGACTCCATGTTTTACGGGGATCAGATCTGATTTGGATTAACTTGGTTTTATAAAAACAGGATTTTTGAGCTATTATTTCCGTGTTCAGTTTGTTTTTGAAAGTCTTATACTCTAGTTCACATGATTTGTCGATTGTTTTCCCACATTCTATACAGTTCGTCCCTTTATATTTATTTGTCGATTATATCAGTAGGCAACCATGGGTTAAACTTTCTTCTGTTATTTTTTGTTTGGTAGATGTCGCTCCACCGTAAGCATATGTCACTTTATCGTAAAATGTCTGATAAAGTGAGACAGCGTCACTTGCATTAATGACCTCATCCCAATTTGTTTCTGTAATTAATTCGTTAACCTTTGCGTTAGATATACAGGACACTTACAGCTGAATTGATTTGGCTTTTCATAGCGTTCGTTAATATGTGGTCAATCCTTGTTCTTGATCCTGTGTTTGGGTCTACTCTGGTATACTCCGTTATCACATTAGTCAACCCCAGTGACACCTGCATCTCAAGATATTCTTTTACGCCAAATAATTCCAAATCATTCACATTGATATTTATATCACCCATTACCATAATGTCGTACTTTTTTCCCAGTTGTCCAACGTTGTTTCCGGATTCTTCAATAAACCCTTTTTGGTTTTTCCCTGGTGGTCTATATATCCCTATTACATACTTGTGCTTGTTGTCTTCTTCGATCTGGATTTGGATATTAACATTAGAATTCCAACTCCTCCACGTTTATCTCATTTCAGAAACTCCGCTTGGAAGCCATATATACCGTATAGTCTTTTTATCTTCATCTATATTAGTCTAAACTAGAGTTATTATTTTTAACATATTGATGCAATGGCTAACGTTAATGCAGAAATCATTCCAATTCTTTCGTAATGATCTTATATTAAAACTAAGACAGCAACAATTATTTTCATTTAATTCGGTTGTTTTGATGCCGCTTGAACTACTAATTACCCTTCAATATATTTCAACTAGTACTTCATTTAAATCCATTTTGGTATAAAGAGTTTTGTGTTTCATTTTGCTTACGCACAATGCAGTTATTGAGCGATATTGAAATTTTGCTTACATCGGCTACCGTACTTATCAGAATCGGCTGCGTACTCTCATTCTGTCTAGCAAGTATTCTTCCCGCACTCTTCCACACAAATCTCCAGTTTTCTGTTCTTGCTCTCTCCTTTGCCATCCACATTAAGTGTTCATGCAACAAGCAATTAGATAAGCCATCACAAATTTCACAAATTAAGAACTCCGAATCTAATACACCTGTACACAATTTTGCATTTTAGTGAGGATTTGCAATAAATAGCAATTCCACCTCCTGTAGTCAGAGTTATCTAATATATATCAATCGTTCCTATTTACTTTATAGTTAAGTAAGTCAGTACCGTTGATGTCTCTGTTGAACTAAGTTTCACAAACAGACTACGTCAATGCGAGAATTTGAGAATATATCTTTTAAATAATTTAATTAATTTTGATTAAGGCTACATGCATTCAAACACAAAGTCTGAGACCATCACGACAATTAGAAAGTACATTAATCATTGTGTGAAAATTTTTTTGTTCTACACTGTATTTATCAGCAATTAGATTCTTCATGCTACAACAATGGAAATACAGAAGGAAATTTTAAATACAACAGAAAGAGAGAGGGTGGGAGAGAGAAGATGAGACATTAGTATGTTAACAAATTTTATAAAAATAAACGTGAGAAAGAGAATGTGTTCAGAATTTGTAGGAGCAGCAGCAGCAGCACCTGCCCAGCATCAGCAGTTCCATCATCAGCAGCAAACGTGTAGATCACCATGGTTCTTAATAAAAATACTTTCCATGTACACTCTCCTTAGCATAAATGATCCCAGATTTGGTGTAGACTGAGAAAAGTTTTCTTTTCTTCTTTAAGAGAAGAGCGGATTTCAGTAGAGAACGAGAGAGTTACGTGAGACTTTCGTTTAGGTAGCCGCTTGCAGATATACCAACATCATTCAGCATTTTCTTGTTTTCCTTTCGGTACTTAAAGGCTGCTATGAGTAGGGAATTTCTCTCATAACTCGAGCTGGATTTCAAAGTTATTGCAGATGGTACAGCGATAACGGAATTGTTGTTGTTATTGCTTATATTTCTTCTTTTTGCTCGAAAGGCGTGAAATAATGATGGGTTGCATTTTATGGAGTCACAGAGTTTAATGTAGAGTTGTTGCATCGGTTGCAATTTCTCTTTCTTGGAAGCTTTCAACTTGCTGCCTGAGAGCGTTGATTTCTCCATGAAGCATTTGAGAGGCAAGAGAGGTGTTGTCTTCAATTTTGTTTAACAATAGCAACTATATTTAAAATCTTATACATAACTGACGGCAGATGACCAACATATCTTCCATTGCAGTCCCGTGAATGTGTGGTCACAAAGTGTTGTTTAGCAAATTCATGATCGGGATCAGTCTTTGATATTTGATTGGGCTCTTCGATCTCCCAGAATCGACTTAGAGAATGATTTTCATCTGTCACTGCTACTAGCCATATAGCATTTTCTCCTTCCAGTGAGAGCGCGCTTGTTACAAACCACCCAAAACCAGATTAAACAGCAATAGTATTTCCCCTGACATCATAAGCCCTTTCCATCGTAAGAATAATCCAAACGTATTGGTTGCTAGAACGTATAAGCTAGGATCCGCTAAGGTTATATTCTTGAAGTTCTGTAAGTTAGACTCATCAATGGGGAAACCAGAAAGTGTCGATGTAATTCTCGACAAAATAAAAACACTTACTGTGAATGAATGTGAGCTGATTCTAGATTGTATTTGAAGAGAACAACAGCCTCTTGTTCCTTCGGCCTTATTAGACAAAATTCCTGACACAGCAATTCGAGAATGAGAACGTTGGACGCCGAGGCGCTTTACGCAAGATTCGGAGATATATGACAATTCCGAAGCGGTATCAATTTAAACACGGCACTCTTGTTGTTGACCCTGAATACATTTCACATACACCACAGCTGTTGGGAGCAACGACTGCTTATCAATAGGAACAACTGATTTTGGCCTTGTAGTTGTTGTTGATTCCAGTTGAGAGGAAGTGAGCGGCGGATCTGGACGTGTGACTTGCTAGCCGTGGACCTTGGTACATTATACGGCGCAGTGGATAGTGTACGTAACGGCATTGTTTGTGTTTCTGTCAATGCTGTGTGGACAAGTGTCTGGTGTCGTCGGTTGCATTCTCTGCATCGAAAATGAGAGTTGCGGTTATATGATGATGATGAGTTGAAACAGAGGGACTTTGTTTTTAGCATTGAACGACGATGTTCTAATGCAAGAGCGAGAAATTTCGGACATTTAGAAATTATGTGATCAGGTCCAGAGCAGCATAGACATTTCTGAGATCTATCTTCTATGGCAACGTATGTGCGACCCGACGAGGAATTTGCTCTCCCCGGTAACTTTCCGTTGATGCATTTGCGTTGATTTAGTTCTAGTTCCTCGCAATGAAAATCTAAGATCTCAAAAAAGTGTGATGTTATAGGCGATGATTCATTTCGGCTCTCTTGAATCCAGACCTTTCTCAGAGTAAGAGGATCTTCACTTGAGGCAGAAGGTAACGCCATAAATGTATCAAAAAATGAGTGAATAATCTGTCGCGGATTTTCAAAACGCTCTTCGAGTCTGTTCCAGACTGTGCATAAGCAGATTCAGTGACATGTAATTGTTTGAACAGATTCGCAGCCTCATCCCTGAGCCCGCCCTTCAGATAATGGAATATCAGAGAAATTTTCACTTGTATCAACATACTCAGGCAATTGGTGGAATTCGTCTATTTTGTTCGTAGGTTGTATGAACTCCTGCGACGCTTCCTCTAGTCTACATAACCTCGTAACCACTTGTTCAAGAGTATAATTTTCCTCAACCTTTTCTGTGAACGACAGGGCTCGAGTGATCGATCCCTTGTGCCGTTGGAGTTGCACTAGAGTGCTTAGTTTTTCTGCCATAATACCAATTTTATGAAATAAGATATTAGACAATATCACCTTAGTTTATCAGATGGCAATCAGAGAAAAATACATCCACGGCAAGCGGTTGATCGAATTTGGATCCGGATCGAAGGACCAATAATGATGAATGAAAATGATGAGTTTTATTTCTTGGTTTTAATGACTGAATGTACACGCCATTGTATTAATGCATTATTTTTAATATGGAGTAGAAAATATATTGTTACGGATTTCTACGGATTCTAGCCATAACTCACACTAACAAGTGTCCAACAAAAACCATCCGTTTTTATACGATGAATTGAGTTGAAGAGAAAAATATATACAAATGCACAGTACAAAGCAAAATCATAGTTCAAAAAAATTAGGTGCTAGGATGACTTTACATTTCCCAACAGTCACAAGTAGAAATATATTGCTTAACCAAAATTTTACTAATGGACAAACACAAAAATAATTCACATGACGTTATTATAGGCGAAGATTTTTTCCGAAAATCTTACGCTATAATACAATATAAAGACAACACTTTCACATACCATTACCAAAATAAGAAACAAGTGATAGATTTTTGGTATGAGAGCAGGATTCTCACGATCCCTGCAAGGTCTGACAAGGTATGGACCAATAAAAGAAAAAACGGACCAAATATACTTTTCTCAGGAAATAGCCCCACAAGTTTATTCGGCATCAATGATAACGACACCTAAAGATGGTTATGCAATTATGTCAGTGTTGAATGTCAACAAAGAAGAAATTAAAATAGAAAACTTAAACATTAAGGCTGAAAACACGGATCATTGCGCAGTATATAACCTAAACTCTTGAAGAGAGATTAGAAAAACTCGATGCACAATGAACACTACACTATCTCAATCCAGAAAAAAACGCTGTCAATAAACGAAATTTGCAGAAATTTTAACTACTTGTTCATTATTGAACGCGACAAGTTATCTTCTACACCTCGGATAACACATTCAATTAAAACGATTGAAAGCACAGTCCCTGCAAATATACGCCCATACCGCCATACAGAAATTCACAAGCAGTAAATAGAAACCCAGGTTGACCAAATGCAGCAGGGCGATAATATTTTACCACTTTAGATTTGGCAAATGGATTCCACCAAATCGAGATTACCGAAGAGGACAAAGAAAAAACAGCGTCTAGTACTACCTACGGCCATTTTGAATTCATCAGAGTGCCGTTCGTGTTACGAAATGCTCCACCTACTTTCCAGAGACTTATGAACGTTGTTCTGTCTGGATGTGTTTAGTTTACCTCGACGACATAGTGATCTACGGGCAAAAAATTGCAAGATCGTAACTACAAGACTCGCGACAGGGCAAACTTAGCAAAAAAAACGGGAGCTATTTCTAAATAGCGTTATAAACGCTCTCCGTAAACATGTTCCACGTCACCAAACGATGATTTCAAATGCACTTATTACTTATCATTTTACTGCACTTGGCACAGCACACATGGCGAGTTCAATAACCCTGCAATTGCTCTATGATGGGATTTTGTCGCTAAAGAAAATCAACATTGACTTTTTCGTACTCGACGAGCTAAGAGACGAAAGTACCAAGCTTAGAAAAAGGGTGATGTCATTGGAGAGCAAACTGGAAAGGACAAAAGCAAGTAGAGAATGTCATTGAGATCGTTGGCATACCCAGCATCAACAACGTTCCTGAAGCTAATATCCAACGCTGCTAAGTGAAAAGTGTGGGAAATCGTACTCGACGAGCTAAGAGACGAAAGTACCAAGCTTAGAAAAAGGGTGATGTCATTGGAGAGCAAACTGGAAAGGACAAAAGCAAGTAGAGAATGTCATTGAGATCGTTGGCATACCCAGCATCAACAACGTTCCTGAAGCTAATATCCAACGCTGCTAAGTGAAAAGTGTGGGAAATAAGTCTTCAAATAACTCAATTGGCAACGTTTTGAGTAACACCAATAAATGCATTGATCTCTGTCTACACATACACATCTCTGTGTACATTTGTCTTCTCATTAAAACTAAGAGTAAAATAATGAAAGGTAAAATGATTATGGCAAAGAAATTAAAATCGTCGTTATTTGTTCACAATTCATGCAACAGAATAGATATTAATCACTGTTTTACTGCCTACACTAGAGCATTATTTATGGAAGATAAACAATTAAAAATAATTTCAAATATTTGTGGTTTTAAAACTCTCAAATAATGTTTTAAAAAGAAGATAAAGGTAGGGTTGTTACTATAAGATCGCTTGATGACTTGTTAACTCTGCAGAATCTGGTGTCGTAATCTTATTATGTTCGATCTTACAAGTAACAATTCGATCACTATTCGTAGCTTAAGTGAACGATTGTTGTATGTTAATTTTGATGAGGGCAATTCTTTTCTTGTGGTACATCAAAATATACGCAGCTTAAGGCAAAACTTCGATTTATTGATATGCAATTTTGAAGCGCTTGCATACCTACCTGATCAAATTTTTGCATCCTATATATGGATTTTTGCTTGTGAAAGTAACGACTAGGCAATTCTTGGGTATACATTTTGCTCTAGTACTAACGAATCGTGTTCTGCAGGCGGAGTAGGTGTTTTTGTGCGTGATTCCTTCGATTTTCATGTTTACCATCACAGTTTGGTGACCGCGGACAGAATTCAAATAAGTTGTAAAATGACCTTTTCAATTTGTGTATATATACAGGCTGCAATTCCGCGATACTCATTCATTTCTAATTGAACTTAAGCTTTCACTTTCTGAGATCAATGTTGTTAGTCTCATAATTCTGGGTGATCTGAATATTGACATCCTGGCATCAAATACAGTGTCAGATTCCCTCTTGAGTTTAATAGCTGATCATGGTATGACTTCTTTTATAAATGAAGACACGCGACCTACTTCAAATACCTGCCTGGGCCATGTTTTCAAAAAATTAAACCCAATGGTTGCGCCGGTGTTAATCTTGACCTCTTCAGCCACAGACCCACAGATGGCCTCACTTCAGACGTTTATCTTTTAAAATTAATTAGGAAATTCGACGCTTAATCAATCGCATTCCTGTGGTGATGATAGTTTATCAAATTGCTTATTGAAGCACATCGCTTTAAATATAGTCGACATACTGGCTTTACTCTTCAGTATATCCAGTGGTACATTTCCCGATAAGTTAAAATGTGCTGACGTTCTACCGGTTTTTAAAAAGGGAAATAAAAGAGAAAAAACAATTACAGACCATCATAAATTTTTGTAGTCCATTTCAATTTGACTTCAGGGGAGCACTCTCTACTGAAGATGCGCTTATGGCTTTATGTTTTTTAATTAATATACGCCTGGATTCGAAATAAGTTGTGCCGGCCTGTTTGAAGACATAACCAAGGCTTTTTCACCATGTCGAACCATAATATTCTGTTGAGCAAACTGTATCGGGCAGGTTTTCGAGGACTTATTCACAGATGGCTAGCTTCCTATCTGAAGAATAGAAGGCAAAAGGTAAAGGTTGGGTATTGTTTCTTCATCAATTCCTTGTTTCTTCAGCCTATTTTCATGTAAAGTTATGGCATTTGTTGACGATTTTGGTATTGCGTACGATTCTCCTAGCCGTTTGAACCTTGTGCTTGATATTAACTTTGATGTGCATCTACTGAGATTGTGGTTTGTTATGCATGATCTTATACTTAGCATTAAAACAAAACTTATGTTTTTTAGCCTTAGATATCCGGTTTCACCTGACTTTGATTTCATCTTCTCCGCCGCTAATTGTGTTCGATACAAAATGTCAAACTGCACTTGTTTCCACTGAGTCAGTCCTTGATGAAGGTGCTGCATGTGATCCTAGATATTTAAAAATTGATATTGTAACAAGGTACAAGTATCTAGGCATTTTTATTGATTAAAATATGACTTGGTCTAACCGCATTGCGAACTTGAAGCAGTATCTCGGTTCCTCTATCCGTG
This sequence comes from Eristalis intricaria, assembly GCA_964034865.1. Taxonomy (NCBI): domain Eukaryota; kingdom Metazoa; phylum Arthropoda; class Insecta; order Diptera; family Syrphidae; genus Eristalis; species Eristalis intricaria. The sequence goes on from OZ035874.1 coordinate 10,634,063, forward strand.
GCTTGTATCAACTCCACAGATTCTGCACAAATAACACTCTGCGAGCTGTATACTTCGGCATATTCTACTCTAGACCTCAATATGGCTGAGGGTGCTGGGGAGGAGCTCACCGCTCAAAAGTCCATCATCTACTTATACTGCAGGAATGCGTTATTAGAAAGATTTGTGGTGTTTCTCGTCTTACTCATTCCATGGTACTTTTTATGAATGTAAACATTTTACTCGTGAGACTCCTGTATTACTACAAGGTATTAAAATTTTTTTAATGAGAAATGGGAATCTGTGTGGGGGTATCTCAGAGCCCGATCTCTGACAGCCGAAGTCTACGTAGTAACTCTGGATTCTTCGTAATTATACCCTCCTTTCGTACAACGCACTTTAGAGACTTCTGCTCCGTCGTCTGCTTTAAATTACTTAATTGCCTTCCTGCTACTGTTCGCGTCATCAGCTCAATGCATTCTTAAGCAAAGTCAAAGCTTGGCTTCTAGATTTCGACATCAATGAAATTGAAGTTTTGCTGTCATATATTGCATGAGTCTAAATTAATGTTTAACTCTGTAACTTTTTTTACATTTTATCTCCGTTACTCTTTCGTTCTGTTACTTATTTCTTGTTTGATTTCTTCCAAATGTAATATCTGTTAAATTTCTTTCTGATGTGGCATTCAACTCTATTTTGAATTATTAAATACGAATGTCACTAGCTATTCCTATTAATAATAGTACACTTCTTGAATTTGCATATATTAGTTCTATTCATCCTTGTATTATCCTAAGCAACCCCGAAAACGCAAGAGCAAATAAAATCATTCTTAGGTTTATCTGGTTATTACCGAAAGTTTATAAAAAATTACTCCCTAGCTAACCCTCTTAATAATCGATTGCACAAAGACGTCCCCTTTAAATGGGATGTTTTTGTGACGAATCACTTAGGAAAAGATGCATTGTCACGGTTAAAAATGGCTGAAATATATGTGGTAGATCCTAGTTGTAGGAAAACTATGTCAGGCGATCAACAGCAAGACAACCAAGTCATGGAAATCGCAGAACCAGGAAAAATAAAGCAAATACTGTACGAATTTCATGGCACACCCTTGGGAGGTCACCAAGGTATCAAACGCACACTAAACCGTATTCGGAAGGCATACAAATGGTAGAATTTGTATTTGGACGTAAAGAAATACATTACGCCTTGTGAGGCATATCAAAAGAACAAAAAGTATGCAAGTAACAAAATCCCTATGGTCGTAACCACAACGGCAAAAATCCCCTTCGAAAGGATAGCACTCGAGTGGAACCACAGTCGATCACTGAAAGTAATAATAAATATATACTTACTTTCCAGAATGAATTAACAAAATTTGTAAAAGAAATAGCAATACTCAACTAAGAAGCCAAAACGGTTGATGAAATAATACGAACCATAGTACCACGAGCAATACTCATCGATCAAGGAACAAATTTCATGTGAACTCTTCAGAAGTTTTTGTAAAACGCTAAAAATTAATAGGATACGAAGTAGTCCATACCACCCTCAGTCTAATGGCGCTCTTGAAAGATCACACAGAACACTCCGCGAATACCTCAGGAAATATGCAAGCAAAGACCAAACAAATTCGTATAATTACATTGATTATGCGATATTCTGCTCCAGCACTCCACATTCCAGCACAAATTACAGTCCATATGAGTCCATATGAAGCTCTTTTCGGTTTTTAACCACCAAATCCCTCGACACTGAACTGATAAAGAAAAAACTGCAAACTGTAAGCAAACTAGCTACAACATAGGAGACAAGTTCTTATTAGAAATAAAAAAGGAGTCAACAAAAAAACTCACACCGGTATTCGAAGGACTCTACGAAATCACAGAAAACTTTTCTCCGAAAAACTCCGGAATAAAGATTGGATGGAAGGAAAAGGTCATACGCAATAACTTAATAAACCCTTAAACACAGTCATATAAAAATACATAACATTAAACACGATACCTGCGGAAGCACTAAGGAACATCAAGCTATTAAAGGCAAACTGTTTTACATTTTCATTTTCAGCTATAATATTTTTACATGCATGTTTGGTACTTCAATAGCGCAGTTAAAGCAAGAACTACCACTAAATACTACAGGTTTCTACTTGGAACCCATGTGAGTACTCGATAAGTCATTTAGAAAATGGACATTCCTTTTTTATTTCAATAATTCTCTAAACAACACCAATACCAAAACCTTAGAAAACAATATTAACACTCTGTCGAACCTCTGCGAAACCACATTAAAAAATATCCCTTAGATTACTATGGAATCATACTTCAGATGTTAAGATGCTCTCTTATTAAAATGCAGCAGAGCAATAGGATACTGGATAGCTTATTACTGAAGACAAGACTGACTAAACGAAAGTCTGTTTAAAGGCTATATCCAAAAATTCTTGTTTGGGACGATGGATTCCAAAGACGCCGCGAAGATAGAAAACGCGTTACAATCTATCAAGAAAAACTAAAATAGCTTTCACATGATCGAAGATCAACGGACTAAAATGTCGAACGTTTTCGAAGCTCTGAACGATACGACACGTAAAATAAACAACATCTTTAATAAAAGAAAAAATACAACAATAACCGAAGAGATGACCAAAAATTCAGCTAAACTAGTAGACCTCACAATAACAAAAATACTTATCAGCACTTTTCGCCTTCAGCGACTCTCACACACACATATTGTATTTCATCACTAAAGTTGAATGATAATTGTATGATCCGCAGCCAAACAGAGATTTGCTGCGTTAGCATTAATTAGATATATAAAGGATCCGCTTGACAATTATGTGTGTTCAGTTCTACTTCAACTACCGATTACAGCAGAAGATTTCCCCCCACCAGTGGTAAGGGATCCGATGCTCAGTTGAATAAAAATCTTTTAAATATTAAAAGAAAGGGTCTTTTCTTTTTTTTCGGTGATGTTTTCATTGGGAGAACATCAAATCGTATTTTCTTATTGACAAAAGTATCAAAAAAAATGGCGCAGTCGGTAGGATCTTTCTAAGAAGTTAAATGTGAATTAATGAAGAGATGAGATTCTGTGTACGAACCGTAAACGATTCTTATAAGCTGTGATCGTGAACATCAAACAACATTGAAAAGTGAAAGGTGAAAAAGAATCAAACGAATATCGATATCTTTAGTTACTATAACTATATTCAGTGAAAAAATTATTTAGTACCCAATTACCAACGCATATGGTTAATGATACAAGCCTCCTATAGAAAGGAAATAATTTAAAATAATAAAGTGACTGAAATAGTACAAGCAATTTAAAAAAAACTGTAGTAATAATAATAATAATAAACGGCAAGAGATAAGCCGCAACGTGATCGAAAATAAAAGAAGGAAGAAAACTGGCTTAAAATCTTTGTAGCCCCAACGAGATCAAGAATTACTGAAGAAAATCATTAATCGAATCAGACGAGATTTGCAGCGTGAACAAAGGATCAATTTATTCAACAATCAACGAAACATTGAAATCAACATGGAAGCAGCAGCAGCCGCCAGCAATAGGTAACAACATTGAAATACATTGACGTCAACGAATTCTATAATTACATTCAAAAACTCTTTCATTATTAAATCAAGAATGTTTCCAAGAAAATAATATCTCTGACATTAGAAAAAACAAAGAAACAGCCTTGAATATTTCTAAGGAACGCTTACCGATACATATGAGAACAATCCTCTATGCTCTAAAAGCAAATACAACGGAATTAGCATTTCATGAACTTAACCAAGCAGGTTTTTTACTCGTCCTCAGGACAAAGATAGGCAAAATAAATTCGAAACAAAAACTCGAGACAAAAATACATTTAAAAAGAATAAAAACCAGGACCATTGTTTAAGAATATCATGTTCATACATTTGTAAAGTCTGTACTATGTTGTATTTGTATTATATTGTATATTTACTCAGTTCGATTTTTCTAATTAAATCTAATAATCGTTCATGATATAATTTGTTCAACGTTGCCTAACATTGTACATGTACCCTATTTTTTCTTCGCTCAAAGAATAATGTACCTTCATATTGTAACTTAATAAGCGCTCTGCAATTTCAAGGTCGATCTTATCTCCAATTGTATTCCATCTCTATTACTCTTATGTAAGTTTAATTAACATTGTAATCGCATATCGCGACAAGTGGAAGCGGTTCCTTTTGGTAGAGTCCTCGATCGACTGATTTCTCTGCCATTTGGATCGTGACCACAGCGGAGCAAACATCAAAATTGGTAACCAAATAAATTTATTATTTTTCTGGAGCAGGTTTTTTCATCGTTGGAGGAATTTTCTATGGGCATCATCGTTCTCATCTTCGCCTCTTAACTACAATCAATCTTCCCTCGTTTCGAAAATTAATTATTACAGTCCTATACAACCATAATAACTGGCCACTATATTGTTTAATACACCCAAAAACAGTTATTATAAAAATTACAACAACAAAAATAATAATTATAATCATAACAAAAATAATAATTACAATCATAACAGAAATAATTATAGACAATTTCCTCAAAAACCTGAACCGATGGATGTTGATCGAGCGTTTAGACGAGCACCTATAACTAGTTATGTAGGAAAAACGCAAACGGAAGCAAATTTTCGGCATTCAGCCTCGGAACCTCACTTCCCTATATTAAATTAGAAAAAGGGAACGTAATTATAAGACTCCGAATTGACACTGGAGCAACTAATAGTCTTTTGCATGAACAAGATTCACCAAGGGTATATACAAAATAGCGTATTAGGCCAATGACAATAAAAACAGCAGGAAATCCAATAGTCGTCAGAAAAGCCGTAGTTATATCAAAAAATAAATTTGCACCATCAGTCAAAAATGACTGTGAATTCCAAGTACATAACTTCAATGAAGAGTATAATGCACTAATCGGAAACAATATTTTGGTTAAAAATAATGGAGGAATAAATTATAAAAATAAATCATTAAAGTTGAATGATAAAATCATACCTATTTTCCTCATAATAAATAATGAAATCAATAAGGATCTTCGAACAGATCACTTAAATAAAGACGAAAGGAAAATACTACTTAAAGTAATAAAAGAATGCAATGAAGCATTTTATAAAAAAGGTGATGATTTGTCTTTTACGAAGCATGTAAAATACAACATCCCTACGGAAGATAATTCTTCTATTTTCACGAGGATTTATAGATATCCTGAGATTCACAAAAAGGAGGTGGATAGGCAAATAAATGAAATGCTCGAATCAAAAATAATTCGGCATTTTACTTCGCTTTATCAACCCAATCTGGGTCATACCTAAAAAAGAAAAACACGCTGGTAATAAAGAGTGGCGCAACTAAGGAAGATAAATATCTTATACCAAACATGGACTCAATATTAGACAAATTGGGACATGCAGTGTATTTCAAATAGAAGTGGAACCTAAGGACAGAGAAAAAACAGCATTTAGTACTTTATCTGGACACTATGCATTTTTACGGATGTCATTCGGGCTAAAGAATGCACCCGCCTTTCAACTTTGCAACGTTTCAACTTATGAATGAAGTCGTAAAAGACTACATAGGAAGAATATGTTATGTCTATATAGATGATATCATTATATTCTCCTCGAGCCTACAGGAATATATGGATTCACTGCATAAAATTCTAGATACACTTAAGAGCGCAAATCTTAAGGTATCATTGAATAAGTTGGGAGAGGATGATCTAATTACACAACATAGTGCCTAATCAGATAATTCATATTTAATTCCTATAAGTAGAAAATCAATTAATATTTTTAATCGACAAATAATTCTTAAAGTCAGCGAAAATGATGAAGAACCGAATATTATTCATCCACATGTTGGGAAGAGAAGAATTGTATTCATACGCAGAGTATTCCAAGAAAAAGACTTTAATGACGTAATTAAAGAAGTAGACATATGTTAAATGGCATTTATATAGAAGATGAAAACATCTTTAAGAAATTTCAAGATAAATGGCAGTTAGAGAATAGGAAGTCTATTATGGGTTCCGACAGTTGAAAGGTTTTCACCTAGAAATATGCTACAGATTCGTTATGGTAGGTGGGTGAGTGGGGCATTGATGCTGACGGTGTCACATTCCAGGACACTTGTGTGATCGTGTTAGCGCCAGGTGTGGGTGGTCGTTTCCAGTATGAGGGGTGTCCGGTTCGATACCGCCGCAGGGCTTCTGTGTTTTTTTTTTTGTCTTCCCTTTTCTGATGCGAACCTGTTGGTGCTCCCTCGGCTTCCCCCTTTCCAGGAACACACTAGCCGTTCTTAGGGTGGCGTGATTGGTACTTAGCGGACTCCTTGATCGGGTGATGGCTCGAATAGGCGTACGTCCCGCAAGTGGAACTGATAGCCAACATCTGATCGGGTTGGCGTTAGGGACATTGGGCGGGTTGGAGCGTGGTTTTGGGTAGTTGGTGAGAAGCGACGGTTGAGTTCAGACGCGTGAGTTCTCGGTAGGTTGGCCGCGGAATTATTACAAAATAAATAAAAAAAAAAAAAATAATAATAAAAGGAGCAAAATATAGATAGAATAAGAGATATAGTGGGAGGACGGGATCTCGCGCAGGAAAAGACGTTTTTGTGCTTCCCTCGTTTTTTTTTCTTGTGTTATTGGTGACTACCTTCCGAGCGTTTTCTGGGTTTCGGTGGATCGTTGTCGACCGTGCAGCGCCGGAAAAGTGACCCGAGTTCGGACCGTGAGTGGAAGCCTAAAGAGGAAAACTGCAAGCCGAGTGTAAAAGTGATTCGGGAACAAGAAAAGGGAAAAGTGAGGCCCTCAAAGGTGATAGAGTGAGGTGAAAAGGAAAGAAGAGTACATACTAAATTTACCCGTCAAAAGCAAAAAAAAAAAAGAAAAAAAAAGTGAAAGCTTGAGATTGGGAAACGCGGCCAGATCCGACTGTAGAAGAGGAGGGAAAATTGAAGCCCTGAAAGGTGATACCGTGAGGTGTAAGATAATAAAACTACACACCAAATCACAAGTGAAAAACCAAAACAAAAAAAAAGTGGTGAAAAATTAAGAGTGAGAAACTTAGAAGAAGTTGAGTTAGAAAGGATCCAATCAAATAGAAAAGTGAACGCAGGTTGAAGAAGAAGCGGAGCTGAGCGACGAGGCCAGGAAGAGGACAGGTGACTTCTCCCACACGGGGAAGGAGACTCATTACTATTTCTTTTTTTTTTTTCTTTCTTGTTTTTTTTTATTCTTATTATTAATTCAGTTCATTACTATTGTTTGCTTTAGCCTGTTTATACTTCTTTTTCATTCCTTTTTTTTTAATTTGAATTATATACCTATTTTGGGGATAAGAGTACACCCTGTTTTACTTTTTTATATAATTACAATTACATAGTTAATTACGAATTGTGAAGCTCGTTTATTGTCTCTTTTGTGACGCCGGTTTTCGCAATAAGTTCGTTGGCCGAATTGTCTAGGGCGGGGCGCGAGGTTTCTTTCGGGTAGCGATCACGTAGGTTCGAAACCCGGCGGTGGCGCGTTGAATTTCGGGTATTATATATTTTTTTTTTTTTTTTCTGTGTAGTGTCCTGTTTATGTGCTTGCTCGTTAGGTTAATTAGTATTAATTAGTTAAGCCAGTTAATAAGTTTCTGAATTTATTTTTTTTTCTTTTTTTTTCAATCAATCGATTAAAGCATTGTTAGTAATTAAGATATGATTAAGTTATTTGAATAAATTGTAATTGGTGAAGTCAAGTGTCTGTGGTCCTCCTTTTTTTTTTTTTTTTTTGCTTTCGGTGTTTTGTTTTGGAACCGGGTGTTGTTTTTGTGGAGATTGGATTCCTCCCCCTAGTCGCAGTTCTAGAGGTAAGAAACGTGTTGAGCGGAAGGGCAACTGCGTGGCGCCCAAACTTAACATCTTTAGCTCACGGCCATTCTCCATTGAGCGGCTGGCGTCCTTCCGCCCGACCCCAATCGGTTTCGGGGATTTCGACGGTAACATTTTGGCGCCAAACGTGGGGCCAGAAAGGCTTCGGCAAAGTTTCGAAAAAAAAAAAAAAATACGTGCCAGGATCGTTATCGCGAATATCATCTTAACAGTCTTTTTTTATATACATTTTTTTTTGTTGGGTGCCTTATCCCCTGAGAGGATAACTCTGTAGTCTTCCTTGCCTCGTCTTCGAGAATAGAAAAAAAAAAAACAAAAAAAAAAAAGAAAACATGAATATGGACATAAATAGGTTGAGTGCAGAGGAGTTAACCTACGAGTTAGTTGTGAGGGGTCTAAAGGGTGCCACGGTAGATGAGATGAGGAAGATGCTGCGTACAGCCATCAGAAGGGACGCTAGTTTTATTCTACCGGAGTATCCTTTCAGCTTCGAAGAGGATAAGACGGCAGTTACTGCGAAGCTAGACGAGCTGTTCAAACTGACAGGAGATTTCGTAGGCAATGAGCACTCAGGCGAATTTAAAAAAATAGTAGCGAAAGCAGAATGGGTGTTACGGCGTCTAGGTAGGTCGATCGGTGATACGGCCGAAGACAAGGCTTTTGTGGCAGATGCTAGGCAGCAGGTGGTAGGCATTCTATCCAATTTGGATGTCAAGGCAGCGGTAGATGTAGGAGGTGCGGCTGCACCTGTACAGGGAGCGCAGGGACTCAACCTACACGTAGACGAAAGGTTTGACGCTCCAGTAAGCCCAGTTACCTATTCCCATCCAAGACCCACGTCATCACCGCTCTTGCCACCGACGAAAAAGGTCCCGGTGATGAAATGGGGCCTTAAATTTAGCGGGGACTCGGGTCAGTCGGTCACCTGTTTCCTTGAGAAAGTGGAGGAGTTGAGGGAAGCCAGGGGCTTCACAGCGGACGAGGTGTATTTGTCCGCTTACGATTTGTTCGAGGGGAAGGCTGCCATATGGTACAGGGCGAATAAACTCCGTTTTCGAAATTGGCAGGGTCTGTTGGATAGTTTGAGGGCTGAGTTTCTACCGCCGGGGTACGAGGAGCGGCTGTGGGCGGAGATCAGAGGTAGAACCCAGGGACAGTCGGAGACAATCGGGATCTACGTTAGTGTAATGCAGTGCCTTTTCGACCGACTAAGTGAGCAGTGTAGTGAAGATACGAAGCTGAAACAGATTCGTCGGAACCTTTCACCATTTTACCAATCGCAAATGGCCTTGGTAGAGATAAAATCTCTGGACCATCTTGTGGAGGTTGGGCATCGTCTCGAAGCTACACGCTTCTTAGTGGAGAGTTTCGCTCCTCCCCCGACCCGGAAAACGACACTGCTTGAGCCGGATCTGGCCTACGTTGGGGTTCCAACTCGAGAGGTAGCACCAGCTGTTGCCGCAACATCGCTCAGGGCTTCGACACCTTTATTTTGCTTCAGGTGCAAGGAGCTGGGTCATATCGCGGCCAGGTGCCCCCAACCGGTTCGGTGCTATGGGTGCAACACTGCTGGTGTTATTCGCAGTCGTTGTCCACGTTGCTCTCCTCAGACGTCCGCCGCGGGAAACGGGGTAGGGACTCAAGGACAGGCGGGTCGTTGAGTCAGGTGTCCGAATCCGCGTGTCAAGCGCTATTTCCTTCTGCGGCGCTTGACTTTATGTTACAAAGCAGGGGAGGGGATCGTCGTCCATATCTTCATGTGGATATTTATGGGGTGCAGTTGTTAGGGTTGCTGGATTCTGGAGCTTCTCGCACGATTCTTGGTGGGCCAGGGTGGGCATCGGTAAGGTCGTTAGGCTGTTCTTTAGTAAAGGTCTATATAGAATCCGTAACCGTAGCAAATGGGGAAGGGGTTGAAGTCTTAGGGGCAGTTAGCGTTCCTCTCAGGTTGGAGGGAAACGTGAAGGTAATGGAGGTGCTCGTCATTCCGAAGCTAGCACACAGCCTTATCCTGGGGGCCGATTTTTGGGAGCAGTTCGGTATTGTGCCAGACTTAGCCAAGCGAGTGTGGAACTTCGCCGACGAGGTGTGCGTCAGTGAAGGGAAGGGGAGGCTTACTTCAGCGCAACGGGAGGAGCTAGAGGTCTTGGTGGACAACATTTTCAGCACCATGGGTGAAGACCTGGGTTGTACCAACAGGGTGGAGCACGTTATCAGAACCCGCGCCGAACCCATCAAACAACGGTATTATCCAGTTTCTCCGATTGTACAGGAACAAATCAACAAGGAGGTGGATGAGATGCTCCAAGCTGGAGTGATTGAGCCTTCGTCCAGTCCTTGGTCTTCACCTATACTGCTGATTAAGAAAAAGGATGGGAAGTACCGCTTCTGCGTAGACTTTCGCAAGCTCAACCAAGTCACCGAGCGCGATGCGTATCCCATTCCTTATGTGTCCGCAACTCTCGACAAGCTGAGAAACGCAAAATTTCTCTCCTCCTTGGATATCAAGTCTGCTTACTGGCAGATACCCATGGCCGAGTCTTCGAAGAGGTACACCGCGTTCACTATTCCCGGGAAGGGGTTGTATCAGTTCCGCCGCATGCCATTTGGCCTTCATAACGCTCCAGCGACGTGGCAGCGTTTTATTGACACAATCATCGGAGCTGACCTTGAACCCAACGTGTTTGTGTATCTCGACGATGTCATTATTGTCACGGAGACTTTTGAGCGGCATCTGGAAGTCCTGAAGGAAGTGTTGGCGCGTATCCAGGAGGCGGGGCTAGTGTTAAGTCGGGATAAATGCGAATTCTGCAAGTCGGAGTTGAGGTATTTGGGCTATCTGGTGAACGAGAAAGGTCTTCTGGTCGATCCGGAGAAAGTACGGTGTATGGTCGAGTATCCGAGGCCCACCACGGTATCAGGGGTGCGGAGGTTCATCGGTATGGTCTCCTGGTATCGTCGTTTCGTCAACAACTTCTCCGATCTCATTGCTCCGATCACCGAGCTGTTGAAAAGGAAAAGGAAGTTCGAGTGGACAGACAAGTGTGAGGTGGCTTTCCGGACACTGAAGGACAGATTGGTACGGGCACCGATTCTTACTTGTCCGAACTTTGACCTGCCCTTCACTGTGCACACTGATGCATCTGGCGTAGGTATAGGGGCTGTTCTTACTCAGGAGATACCTGGCGAGGGAGAGAAAGTCGTGAGCTATCTTAGCCGTTCGCTTACCAGAACTGAGCGAAACTTCTCTACGACCGAGCGAGAGTGTCTTGCGGTGATTTGGGCAATAGAGAAGCTTCGCCCATATCTGGAAGGCAGTAAGTTCACGGTAGTGACCGATCATCACTCTTTAGTCTGGCTGAACAATTTGAAGGACCCACAGGGTAGGTTGGCTCGGTGGGCCGTCAGATTGCAGCAGTTCGACTTCACCATCGTACATCGGAAAGGGAAGGAACATCTGGTACCCGATGCTTTATCTAGGGCAAATGAGGAAGTAGCAACGCTCACCGTCGCTACCCAGGATCCCTGGTACCTCAAGATGCTTCAGATGGTGAATAAGAGTGGTGAGAGGTACCCGGATTGGCGCGTCGATAGCGGAGCCCTTTTCAAACATGTGCCGGCGAAATTTCCGAGATTAGTGTCAGAGGAGGAACAGTGGAAACGGGTCATTCCAAAAGAAGGAAGAGCTGAGATCCTCCAGAAGTGCCACGACGACGTCCTAAGCGGGCATGGCGGCGTCCAAAAGACCATGGACAAGGTGTCCCGGCGATACTTTTGGCCCCGGATGAGGCAGAGTATTGCGCGTTATGTGCGGGGGTGTCCGGTTTGCCAAGCAGTTAAGCCTGAACTGCAGAAGCCCGCAGGACTTTTAGCGTCCCGGTGCAACGTTTCCAAGCCGTGGGAGATGTTATGCGTGGACTTTGTGGGACCGCTGCCGAGATCTACGAGGGGATTCCAGTATATCCTTACAGTAGTTGACCATTTCTCTAAGTTCCCGCTGTTCTTCCCGGTCAGGTCTGCTACTGCAAAATCGGTCAGGATGATTCTCGAGGAGCAAGTGTTTCTGGTGTTCGGTGTGCCTAGGTGGATAGTTTGTGACAACGGCGTGCAATTTAGGAGCAGGGAAATTTCGGAGATGGCAGCTACGTACGGCGTGACGTTGGACTTTACGGCCTTTTATCACCCACAGGCCAACCCCGCTGAGCGGTACAACCAGACCGTTAAAACCATGCTCCGAGCATACGTGTCTGATAACCACCGCACTGGGGACGTACTTCTTCCGAAGGTAGCGTGTGCGATCCGGAACTCAACGCACGAGGTTCTGAAGACTACTCCGTTATTCGTCTTGTTCGGTAGGGATATGTCGGTTAGTGGGGAAAATCGAACTATTCCCGCAGAAGGTTATAGGGCGGATAGGTCCGAGGGCATGGAAGCGCGAACAGCAGCTCTAAGGGAACTTTTCGCTGATGTACGTTGCCGTTTGCAGGTCGCAGCTCAAAAGTCTAAGACGTTCTATAACTTGAGGCGGAGGGACGTCACATACTATCCGAAGGATATGGTGCTACGGAGGAACTTCGTGTTGTCTGATGCGGCGAAGTTTTTCACTGCCAAACTAGCGCCAAAGTATGTAGGACCGTTTGAGGTGACGCGGAGAGTGTCCCCCTGGACATACGAATTGGCGGATAGGGACGGGAAATTAGCGGGGGTATGGCACGTCAAGGATCTGAAACCATATCACCGCCAGACCGATGCTCTCTAGGATGTTTCTTCGGTGAAAACCTTTCGAAAGGAAGGGAGGAGTATTATGGGTTCCGACAGTTGAAAGGTTTTCACCTAGAAATATGCTACAGATTCGTTATGGTAGGTGGGTGAGTGGGGCATTGATGCTGACGGTGTCACATTCCAGGACACTTGTGTGATCGTGTTAGCGCCAGGTGTGGGTGGTCGTTTCCAGTATGAGGGGTGTCCGGTTCGATACCGCCGCAGGGCTTCTGTGTTTTTTTTTTGTCTTCCCTTGGCTTGAGATTGGGAAACGCGGCCAGATCCGACTGTAGAAGAGGAGGGAAAATTGAAGCCCTGAAAGGTGATACCGTGAGGTGTAAGATAATAAAATTACACACCAAATCACAAGTGAAAAACCAAAACAAAAAAAAAGTGGTGAAAAATTAAGAGTGAGAAACTTAGAAGAAGTTGAGTTAGAAAGGATCCAATCAAATAGAAAAGTGAACGCAGGTTGAAGAAGAAGCGGAGCTGAGCGACGAGGCCAGGAAGAGGACAGGTGACTTCTCCCACACGGGGAAGGAGACTCATTACTATTTCTTTTTTTTTTTTTCTTTCTTGTTTTTTTTTATTCTTATTATTAATTCAGTTCATTACTATTGTTTGCTTTAGCCTGTTTATACTTCTTTTTCATTCCTTTTTTTTTAATTTGTATTATATACCTATTTTGGGGATAAGAGTACACCCTGTTTTACTTTTTTATATAATTACAATTACATAGTTAATTACGAATTGTGAAGCTCGTTTATTGTCTCTTTTGTGACGCCGGTTTTCGCAATAAGTTCGTTGGCCGAATTGTCTAGGGCGGGGCGCGAGGTTTCTTTCGGGTAGCGATCACGTAGGTTCGAAACCCGGCGGTGGCGCGTTGAATTTCGGGTATTATATATTTTTTTTTTTTTTTCTGTGTAGTGTCCTGTTTATGTGCTTGCTCGTTAGGTTAATTAGTATTAATTAGTTAAGCCAGTTAATAAGTTTCTGAATTTATTTTTTTTTCTTTTTTTTTCAATCAATCGATTAAAGCATTGTTAGTAATTAAGATATGATTAAGTTATTTGAATAAATTGTAATTGGTGAAGTCAAGTGTCTGTGGTCCTCCTTTTTTTTTTTTTTTTTTTTTGCTTTCGGTGTTTTGTTTTGGAACCGGGTGTTGTTTTTGTGGAGATTGGATTCCTCCCCCTAGTCGCAGTTCTAGAGGTAAGAAACGTGTTGAGCGGAAGGGCAACTGCGTGGCGCCCAAACTTAACATCTTTAGCTCACGGCCATTCTCCATTGAGCGGCTGGCGTCCTTCCGCCCGACCCCAATCGGTTTCGGGGATTTCGACGGTAACAAGTCTATTCAGATATTGCAAAGAAGCATAAAGCTCTTAAAAGATCTTAAATTTGAGGAAGTAAATGAAATAAAACTTAAGACTGATAAAAACAACAATCATGTTGGTATAGAAAAAGTTTATTTAGAATTAATTCGAAGATATTATATACCTAATTTAAAAACACTCATAAATAAACAAATAAGTTACTGTCATCTATGTATGACCAAAATTTGAAAGAAATCCAATTAAGTTATCTTATGAAAAAACGAAAACCCCAAAAGGACCCAATAAACATTATCACAGATATGTTTATGGTTATATGGTTTTTTAACAACAACGAAAAATATCTTTGATGTATAGATAAATTTAGTAAAAACGCTGCTATTGACTTAACACATTTCAATAAAATAAACAATGAATTAATCTAGAAATAAAATAACAAGTATATATAAAATAAATACAAATATATTAAAAATAAAACAAAAATATTAAATAAATTAAACATTAAAAGAAAGGATATTGAAATAGATTAACGTTATGCAAAAATAACAGAACCCGAAAAAATTAAAAACAAATTAGCCCCGAAACATAAAAAAGTAAAAGTACAAATCTAATAAAAAATGTACGCTAGAAGAAGGGAACAGACTTAAGAAAAATCCCAATCGTATTCTTCACAAAGATCAATTTAGGAAAAAGAAAAAGTACCAGCAAATAAAATTATCATATTTCAGGCCTCCTGAAGATACGCCCTCAAATATAGCAACATATGGTGAGAATGCGGAAAATGATCCTTACTTTGATAACAATCATGACTCTGAACCAAGTACAAGCGGAGTTAGAAATAATAGACCTTAATAGAGGAAATGGTTTTGCCTTAATACAGTTTAACGAGTACCAATTAATAAAGCACTACGACAAAATACTTCATATAATTAATTTAACAGAATATGAAAAAAAAAATAAATAATGGAATGTAATGTAAAAAGAATACCTGAAGAAAACAGTAGGAAAATGTTAGAATTACTAAAGAATTTGAAACCCTTTTACCCCATCCTAAGCAAAATAGATAAAGAAGAAGTATATTAGATATAGTTGGAACAGGTTTAAAATTTTTATTTGGAACCATGGACAATAATGCCAAGACAGAAATCGAAGAACGTTTAAAAATAATTGAAATAAACAGTCATAATGAAATTAAATATTTAAACAACCAGATAATAATTAATGACAAATTTAATAAACAGATACAAATATTGACTGAAACCTTGGACAATGAGATTCAAGACATTATGCATAAGCTGGACGAGTTTATAGGTAGTTACAACTACAAAAAGGATACAAAAAATATACAGTATGAAATCAAATTAAGAGAAAATGTTGATTATTTGCATAAAGACATAAAAAAAAATTAAGGAAATAATTATGATTTCAAGACTAGGAGTACTAAACATAGAAGAAATGAACACTTACGACATTAATATCAACAATTTAGAAAAACTAAATCTGAGTTAAGCTTTATATAAAATGAACATTATATTTATCATTAAGGTACCAATGCTAACAGAAGAAATACAAATAATCCCTATTCCAAATAAAAACTATTATTTAGAAATACAAATTAATAATAATTTTATATTAAAAAAGATGAAAAAATATATTTTCCAACAAAAACAATAAAAGATTTAATAGAAATTAATAATGAATGCATGATTGTGTATATTAATAATAATTGTGTATATGTAAAAAAAAGAATCTGTAAAAACAGTAGGAATGAATCACATCATTGCTATTAACCTAAGAAAACAAAATTTGAAACAAAATTGAAATAAAAAAACATTGTATTAGAAAAAACATACATGTTAAAATTAAATGTAAAAATTGTCAAATCACAAAAAATAATATAACATATCAAAATACAGAATTTAGACATGAAGTAATTATACCCAATACAATCAAAACAATTAAATATACTAAAGTACCTAAATCAACTTTTGAAAAATTGCGTTATAATAATATTAAAAACAATGAACTAATAAATGAACAAATAAAACAAAAACATATGTTTATTCCACTTCAATAATAATAATCATTATAATTATACCTATAGCTTTTATCCTATATAAAATGTTTCCAAAGAATGATGAAGAAATTGTAAATAATATCAGTCTCCCACGAGTCATTTCCGACCCGTAGCAAACTCTTAAGGGGGAGGTGTTATATAAGCGTCAACTTGTGTACCCACACAAGAACTCGGCTTCAAATTCAATCGAAATTAAAATGTAAGCAAAGTGATGAAATAAACGCTGAGCTTCTTTTTCATCCATTTGTAACAAAAATACTTATCAGCACTTTTTGCCTTCAGCGACTCTCACACACACATATTATATTTCATCACTAAAGAGATAATTGTATGATCCAAACATAGATTAGCTGCATTAGCATTAATTAGATATATAAAGGATCCGCTTGACCAATATGTATGTTCATTCATCAACCGTTGCTCGGTTGACTAAAAATCTTTTAAATATTAAAAGAAAGGGTCTTTTGTTTTTGTTCGGTGATGTTCTCATTGGGAGAATATAAAATCGTATTTTTTTTTGATAAAAGTATCAAACAAATATTATATATATATGGTTCGCTTTAATGAACAAATACTCATGGCTATATATTATGCCAGAACCAAAAAATGTGCGAATCCTATGTAGTAAAACACTGCGGACGATTACACTATCAGTCAGTGGAAAGGCAATAACGGACGAAGTTTACTTGCATTACCTGCAGGAATCTATCGACATCTACAACAAGGCCCCCATCCTTTACTATTTAAAAGATATGCCGGTGAATGAAGTAGACGATAATCCTACTAACCTATTGCGAATATATGCCAATGTGATGCGCGTTGAAAAATTATTTAACAATTTAACAAATGAAAATAAAACATTATAATATTTAAGACACGTACACGTATGTACACTTCCCTCTCTGTTTTCTCTATTTTTTATTTGTATAATTAACTTGGCATTGTAAGACAGCTCTTATGACAATTCTATGATCGTCTGACGGCATTCTGTCCAAACAGTCAGCAACCCGTTGTGCTGATGAAAATAAACTTGCAAGTCAGTAATTATTTCTCGAGGATGGTGCGCGTTTGATCAATTTCGTCATTCCAATCCCCACGAAAATATATTTAAAAACGGGTGGA
The DNA here is from genome assembly GCA_964034865.1 of Eristalis intricaria. Lineage (NCBI taxonomy): Eukaryota > Metazoa > Arthropoda > Insecta > Diptera > Syrphidae > Eristalis > Eristalis intricaria. The sequence continues at coordinate 10,651,249 of OZ035874.1, forward strand.
CAATTCAATACCGACAATGTGACTTGATGAAGTGATGATCCATTTGGCTTTTTCTTATTTTGTGCGAGGGTAGGTGAAAATCTTCAAGAGATACTATTTAGACAGTTCCCACATAACGAAAGGAATTTTTACACAGTAAAAACACCCCCTTCAAATAAAGTATTGACATTGAGAACATTTTTATGAAGTACAAACATAAACAGTTAGTTTGGAAATTTTCATTAGAATTAGCCTTAAACGGATTTAAATAAAAGGCAAACATATGTACATGTGCGTACAACCATTCTTTTTTAAATAAATAAATTATTATTAGTTCATATTAAATATACACATATGTATTAACATACTTCAAATGTAATTGAAAATCCTTTACCATTGGTTTGTTATATCTACACTTTTACAAATAATCTTACCTGTTAGTAAAAATTAGTAAGATATATATGCATTTGTGTACTTAAATAATACGTACCTACATAGATGGTATTTTTGCAGCTAGAGCACTTCTTTGTATACAACATTTGCGATTTTACAATTTGGCGTTAATAGATAGATAGATAGATCTTTTACACACACATTTTACAGATTAGAGATATGATATTATAATATCTTTCTTCTATAATATTTTACATGTAATTATGCAAAATTATGTTTTCAAAACAATATGATTATACTTTGGAGGAAAATACGAAAAAAAACCTCCAATGTGAAGAAGAAAAAAAAAACAAAAAACAAAAAACAAAAACAAAAGTATATAAATAAGTGAACAATACAATTTAAGTAAAGAAACATGTTTTGTAATTAGTAAAATAAATAATAAATAAATAAATAAGTAAATAAGTAAATAAATAAATAAATAAATAAATAAAGAAAGAAAATAAATAAATAAATAAATAAATAAGCAAATAAATAAATATAACACAGTAACATTGAATAAACAATAGAGATTAAGTATCACTTAGAATATTAATAAGTGGGTTTTCAACAAAACTATAGCGTTCTTGGAATTTTAATTTCAGTTTCTGTATCCTATCAGAAATCAATTCAACATTCGCTTTTTTGTGTATGGCTTTAGTTGAGTGATGCCAAGGCAAGTTTACCATCATTTTAAGAAGTTTTGAGATACTTGCAATCTTTTTATGTGACATTTCGCACTGTTACCCCATACTTGACATCCATATAGCATAATGACTTGAAAAATCACCTTATAAATAATCATTTTATTTTCAAGTGAAAGTAACGATTTCCTATTAATAAATGGGTATAACATTTTTGTTGCTACCCCTACCTTTTTAATTGTTTTACTAATGTGATCATTAAAAGTTAGTTTCGTATCTAGATTAATACCCAAGTAACGTACGGAGTTTTCCCAATTTATAGACAATCCATTTAACTGCAATTGCCTTGTAGGAACAAAGCAGGGCTTTCTTTTTCGTGTAAAAAAGATAGCCTGCGTCTTTTCCTCATTCAACTTGATATTCCATTTGCTGAAATATTTTTCCACAATTTTGATCACATTTGAGAGATTGCTCTCAATATTGAGAGCTAATTCGTGTGAAGAAAATATGTCGGTATCATTTGCAAAAATCGCAGTGGTTCAACTTGTCAATTTTGGGGAGTCTGATACATAAATATTATATAAAATTGGAGCTCGAACTGACCCTGTGGAACACCAGAATTGAAAAAAATTAGGTCAGAAACACCACTGTTCACGTGGACTACGAAACGACGACGAGATAAGAAACTTTGGACAATTTTACATATATAAGAAGGAAACCGGAGGTGTATCAATTTATACAAAAGTCCGTCGTGCCAGACAGTATCAAATGCTTTCTCTATGTCAAGTAGAACCATCCCAGTTGATTTGCCTATAGCACGGTTTGACTTTATGTGATTGCAGATTCTTAATACTTGATGGGTGGAGCTGTGGTGTACCCTAAATCCAAATTGTATCATTGGGGTTTTCAGAAATATGTTTTAAAATCACTTCCTTAAGAACTTTCTCAAAAAGTTTGCTAAGGTTACTAAGCAAACTTATTGGTTTGGCGTTAATATATTCAAATTTTCCTGCTTATTTACTCGTGATCAGACTACGTATAGTTGTCAATGGGAAAAGCATTCATTGCTCAAATCAATACCGGTATATTTAACTGTTTGACCTTGAGCCTTATTGATAGTCATAGCAAAACATAACTTAATTTGCTTTTAAAAAGAAATGGGTAGTCCGAAGTTATCATCGGTATTCGTGGAATAAACACATTCTCATCTGTGCCTGGTCCTGTTATAATAATCGCTGCAATTACCTTCGGTCTTAAAGCTGTTACCAGTAACCTTGTTCCTTTGCACAGCTTTGGAGGACACAAATTTCTAAGCAAAATTATTGGCACTGGATTCGTAGAATTTAAAAATTCTGTTGGAAAATGTACCGAATCATCCCTATTTACAACGGTGTCAATGGATCGATAAATTTGTACGTCACCGTTGATCTTGCTTAAAATGAATTCATTGATTCTGGACGCTGAATCATTTCTTGGAGCCAATATTGAACAGAGGGATATATCGAATCCACCAATTCATTAATATCTCTTACTTGCTTCCCAACGGAAAGAGTAACTTTACCATTTTCTTCTTGTACCGTACCATTTCCAATTTGCAAAAGCATATTCGCAAATGTTTCAGCATTGATATCGTTATGCAAATGAACATTTTTCAACAGTGGGGACAAACAAATTTAGTCTGTAGTGTCCCGATTAAGCGGATTGTCCCAATTAGGCGGAGTTTCCTGTATATTTGGAGTCATACCACTCACTATGCCACTGGCAATAAAAATGATAATGTTGACAGCTTTCTTCATCATTGAAACCATTACTTTACGTTACTGCTAATGCATTCTTCCCATCTCTGGTTGTACGTATGTGGAGCAAAATAAAACCATGAAACCCAAATCCAAACGGCATTTACCGTTATGAATTTCTCGCAAATGTATATGTATGCATAATTACGCATATCGGTTCACGGTTGCAAGTAGGTATCGGAACAGTTTAATTTTTATTGTATCTGTACGAATTTCTCGTATTTTACGCACATACACACATACACTTGTAAGATAAACATAAATTGGATCAGTTTCTTGAAAAAGTTAAGCACCCCAAAAACAAACTGAGTCTCTGCTGTATACACCCGCCGATAATATACATACCTCTAACACCCACATTCAGATTTTGATTTATGTACGTACCTTGTGTCAAATACCACTTTTTTACGCCACTTGGGCACCGATACTGGCAATGGCCCGTAGTATGAATAGACTCGTGTATAGATATACATATACATACATACATCCCTATAAATGAACACGCATAAACACGAACGCCGCTTGTGCACTGATATTGGCAATGGTCTCCACTCATCTTATTCGCAAAGCAATGCAAATAATACATGTTTTCTGTTGTAACTTTTCTCTTCGACAACGTAAAGAGATAAAATATAATGGATTCGTTAATGAAAGTTCTACACAGATATGTAAATTAAGTTAAGTTCTGCTCGGTGAAAGTCAAGAGAAATTGAGATGAACCACCGAAAAATGGGAAAAAATCAAATTTATTACTTAACATGTTTATTTAAAGGGTTGTTGTTGAAAAAAAACTTAATATGTGGTATAGAAAAAACTCCGCAGAAGAGTTATGAAGCTATAGGAAAAAACTGCGATTGAAGCCGTTGGGTAGATTCGGAGATTTTGTGTCAGATACATATACTGTCTGTCTTTCACGTCTAAAGCAATGAACCGATTTTGATGAAATTTTTTAGAGAGATAGATTTGATATTGGACATATACTTAGTCTACTTATTCCGGGTCTAAAGGGGAAATGGGGCAAGAACCGCATTTTTTCATCTCCACACAGTCCTGGCTCATTAATGGCTTATGGATTGAAAAACTTACAAAATGCATCCCTTATTCATTTGAGCTATCAACCATCCTTTTACATTGTCCTGAAGCTGAGCAATGCTCAAAATAATGCAAAAAATTATCGTTTAAAAATTTGCATCATTAGAGACCATCGGCAATAATCAACCAGCAGTGGCGCATGTAGTAGCATATATATGAAATATTCAATATCGAAATTCCCAGTTCTGTTCGGAGCTTTGACCGAGAAAGTCTTCTCTTCTTACGCGCTCGTTCACAACAAACCAAAATTCCCAAACGCGATCGTTCACCTACTATTGAAGACCACGGGTCTTCAAAGACTAAAGTGCACAAAATGGGTTCTAGAGAACAATACTCTAATAGTAATTTCTGGGCCCCTTTACAGACGCTAAACGACACCAACAACAACGACGTTGACTGCGATGAAATTATAACTCCATCCACATCAAAAAACAGCAAACCCAAAATACCATCAGGTCTTAAGGGGGAGGTGTTATATAAGCGTCAACTTGTGTACCCACACAAGAACTCGGCTTCAAATTCAATCGAAATTAAAATGTAAGCAAAGTGATGAAATAAACGCTGAGCTTCTTTTTCATCCATTTGTAACAAAAATACTTATCAGCACTTTTTGCCTTCAGCGACTCTCACACACACATATTATATTTCATCACTAAAGAGATAATTGTATGATCCAAACATAGATTAGCTGCATTAGCATTAATTAGATATATAAAGGATCCGCTTGACCAATATGTATGTTCATTCATCAACCGTTGCTCGGTTGACTAAAAATCTTTTAAATATTAAAAGAAAGGGTCTTTTGTTTTTGTTCGGTGATGTTCTCATTGGGAGAATATAAAATCGTATTTTTTTTTTGATAAAAGTATCAAACAAATATTATATATATATATGGTTCGCTTTAATGAACAAATACTCATGGCTATATATTATGCCAGAACCAAAAAATGTGCGAATCCTATGTAGTAAAACACTGCGGACGATTACACTATCAGTCAGTGGAAAGGCAATAACGGACGAAGTTTACTTGCATTACCTGCAGGAATCTATCGACATCTACAACAAGGCCCCCATCCTTTACTATTTAAAAGATATGCCGGTGAATGAAATAGACGATAATCCTACTAACCTATTGCGAATATATGCCAATGTGATGCGCGTTGAAAAATTATTTAACAATTTAACAAATGAAAATAAAACATTATAATATTTAAGACACGTACACGTATGTACACTTCCCTCTCTGTTTTCTCTATTTTTTATTTGTATAATTAACTTGGCATTGTAAGACAGCTCTTATGACAATTCTATGATCGTCCGACGGCATTCTGTCCAAACAGTCAGCAACCCGTTGTGCTGATGAAAATAAACTTGCAAGTCAGTAATTATTTCTCGAGGATGGTGCGCGTTTGATCAATTTCGTCATTCCAATCCCCACGAAAATATATTTAAAAACGGGTGGACAATTCAATACCGACAATGTGACTTGATGAAGTGATGATCCATTTGGCTTTTTCTTATTTTGTGCGAGGGTAGGTGAAAATCTTCAAGAGATACTATTTAGACAGTTCCCACATAACGAAAGGAATTTTTACACAGTAAAAACACCCCCTTCAAATAAAGTATTGACATTGAGAACATTTTTATGAAGTACAAACATAAACAGTTAGTTTGGAAATTTTCATTAGAATTAGCCTTAAACGGATTTAAATAAAAGGCAAACATATGTACATGTGCGTACAACCATTCTTTTTTAAATAAATAAATTATTATTAGTTCATATTAAATATACACATATGTATTAACATACTTCAAATGTAATTGAAAATCCTTTACTATTGGTATGTTATATCTACACTTTTACAAATAATCTTACCTGTTAGTAAAAATTAGTAAGATATATATGCATTTGTGTACTTAAATAATACGTACCTACATAGATGGTATTTTTGCAGCTAGAGCACTTCTTTGTATACAACATTTGCGATTTTACAATTTGGCGTTAATAGATAGATAGATAGATCTTTTACACACACATTTTACAGATTAGAGATATGATATTATAATATCTTTCTTCTATAATATTTTACATGTAATTATGCAAAATTATGTTTTCAAAACAATATGATTATACTTTGGAGGAAAATACGAAAAAAAACCTCCAATGTGAAGAAGAAAAAAAAAACAAAAAACAAAAAACAAAAACAAAAGTATATAAATAAGTGAACAATACAATTTAAGTAAAGAAACATGTTTTGTAATTAGTAAAATAAATAATAAATAAATAAATAAGTAAATAAGTAAATAAATAAATAAATAAATAAATAAAGAAAGAAAATAAATAAATAAATAAGCAAATAAATAAATATAACACAGTAACATTGAATAAACAATAGAGATTAAGTATCACTTAGAATATTAATAAGTGGGTTTTCAACAAAACTACAGCGTTCTTGGAATTTTAATTTCAGTTTCTGTATCCTATCAGAAATCAATTCAACATTCGCTTTTTTGTGTATGGCTTTAGTTGAGTGATGCCAAGGCAAGTTTACCATCATTTTAAGAAGTTTATTTTGAGATACTTGCAATCTTTTTATGTGACATTTCGCACTGTTACCCCATACTTGACATCCATATAGCATAATGACTTGAAAAATCACCTTATAAATAATCATTTTATTTTCAAGTGAAAGTAACGATTTCCTATTAATAAATGGGTATAACATTTTTGTTGCTACCCCTACCTTTTTAATTGTTTTACTAATGTGATCATTAAAAGTTAGTTTCGTATCTAGATTAATACCCAAGTAACGTACGGAGTTTTCCCAATTTATAGACAATCCATTTAACTGCAATTGCCTTGTAGGAACAAAGCAGGGCTTTCTTTTTCGTGTAAAAAAGATAGCCTGCGTCTTTTCCTCATTCAACTTGATATTCCATTTGCTGAAATATTTTTCCACAATTTTGATCACATTTGAGAGATTGCTCTCAATATTGAGAGCTTATTCGTGTGAAGAAAATATGTCGGTATCATTTGCAAAAATCGCAGTGGTTCAACTTGTCAATTTTGGGGAGTCTGATACATAAATATTATATAAAATTGGAGCTCGAACTGACCCTGTGGAACACCAGAATTGAAAAAAATTAGGTCAGAAACACCACTGTTCACGTGGACTACGAAACGACGACGAGATAAGAAACTTTGGACAATTTTACATATATAAGAAGGAAACCGGAGGTGTATCAATTTATACAAAAGTCCGTCGTGCCAGACAGTATCAAATGCTTTCTCTATGTCAAGTAGAACCATCCCAGTTGATTTGCCTATAGCACGGTTTGACTTTATGTGATTGCAGATTCTTAATACTTGATGGGTGGAGCTGTGGTGTACCCTAAATCCAAATTGTATCATTGGGGTTTTCAGAAATATGTTTTAAAATCACTTCCTTAAGAACTTTCTCAAAAAGTTTGCTAAGGTTACTAAGCAAACTTATTGGTTTGGCGTTAATATATTCAAATTTTCCTGCTTATTTACTCGTGATCAGACTACGTATAGTTGTCAATGGGAAAAGCATTCATTGCTCAAATCAATACCGGTATATTTAACTGTTTGACCTTGAGCCTTATTGATAGTCATAGCAAAACATAACTTAATTTGTTTTTAAAAAGAAATGGGTAGTCCGAAGTTATCATCGGTATTCGTGGAATAAACACATTCTCATCTGTGCCTGGTCCTGTTATAATAATCGCTGCAATTACCTTCGGTCTTAAAGCTGTTACCAGTAACCTTGTTCCTTTGCACAGCTTTGGAGGACACAAATTTCTAAGCAAAATTATTGGCACTGGATTCGTAGAATTTAAAAATTCTGTTGGAAAATGTACCGAATCATCCCTATTTACAACGGTGTCAATGGATCGATAAATTTGTACGTCACCGTTGATCTTGCTTAAAATGAATTCATTGATTCTGGACGCTGAATCATTTCTTGGAGCCAATATTGAACAGAGGGATATATCGAATCCACCAATTCATTAATATCTCTTACTTGCTTCCCAACGGAAAGAGTAACTTTACCATTTTCTTCTTGTACCGTACCATTTCCAATTTGCAAAAGCATATTCGCAAATGTTTCAGCATTGATATCGTTATGCAAATGAACATTTTTCAACAGTGGGGACAAACAAATTTAGTCTGTAGTGTCCCGATTAAGCGGATTGTCCCAATTAGGCGGAGTTTCCTGTATATTTGGAGTCATACCACTCACTATGCCACTGGCAATAAAAATGATAATGTTGACAGCTTTCTTCATCATTGAAACCATTACTTTACGTTACTGCTAATGCATTCTTCCCATCTCTGGTTGTACGTATGTGGAGCAAAATAAAACCATGAAACCCAAATCCAAACGGCATTTACCGTTATGAATTTCTCGCAAATGTATATGTATGCATAATTACGCATATCGGTTCACGGTTGCAAGTAGGTATCGGAACAGTTTAATTTTTATTGTATCTGTACGAATTTCTCGTATTTTACGCACATACACACATACACTTGTAAGATAAACATAAATTGGATCAGTTTCTTGAAAAAGTTAAGCACCCCAAAAACAAACTGAGTCTCTGCTGTATACACCCGCCGATAATATACATACCTCTAACACCCACATTCAGATTTTGATTTATGTACGTACCTTGTGTCAAATACCACTTTTTTACGCCACTTGGGCACCGATACTGGCAATGGCCCGTAGTATGAATAGACTCGTGTATATATATACATATACATACATACATCCCTATAAATGAACACGCATAAACACGAACGCCGCTTGTGCACTGATATTGGCAATGGTCTCCACTCATCTTATTCGCAAAGCAATGCAAATAATACATGTTTTCTGTTGTAACTTTTCTCTTCGACAACGTAAAGAGATAAAATATAATGGATTCGTTAATGAAAGTTCTACACAGATATGTAAATTAAGTTAAGTTCTGCTCGGTGAAAGTCAAGAGAAATTGAGATGAACCACCGAAAAATGGGAAAAAATCAAATTTATTACTTAACATGTTTATTTAAAGGGTTGTTGTTGAAAAAAAACTTAATATGTGGTATAGAAAAAACTCCGCAGAAGAGTTATGAAGCTATAGGAAAAAACTGCGATTGAAGCCGTTGGGTAGATTCGGAGATTTTGTGTCAGATACATATACTGTCTGTCTTTCACGTCTAAAGCAATGAACCGATTTTGATGAAATTTTTTAGAGAGATAGATTTGATATTGGACATATACTTAGTCTACTTATTCCGGGTCTAAAGGGGAAATGGGGCAAGAACCGCATTTTTTCATCTCCACACAGTCCTGGCTCATTAATGGCTTATGGATTGAAAAACTTACAAAATGCATCCCTTATTCATTTGAGCTATCAACCATCCTTTTACATTGTCCTGAAGCTGAGCAATGCTCAAAATAATGCAAAAAATTATCGTTTAAAAATTTGCATCATTAGAGACCATCGGCAATAATCAACCAGCAGTGGCGCATGTAGTAGCATATATATGAAATATTCAATATCGAAATTCCCAGTTCTGTTCGGAGCTTTGACCGAGAAAGTCTTCTCTTCTTACGCGCTCGTTCACAACAAACCAAAATTCCCAAACGCGATCGTTCACCTACTATTGAAGACCACGGGTCTTCAAAGACTAAAGTGCACAAAATGGGTTCTAGAGAACAATACTCTAATAGTAATTTCTGGGCCCCTTTACAGACGCTAAACGACACCAACAACAACGACGTTGACTGCGATGAAATTATAACTCCATCCACATCAAAAAACAGCAAACCCAAAATACCATCAGTGTGTGTTTTGCATAAAACTCTGAATGAAGTTCATGCTTTAGTTCGAGAAATCCAAATTGACAATTACTCTGTTAAGAAAATGAGCATCGGCATAAAAATCAATTGCGAAAGTGTTGAATCACACCAAAAGTTGTGTAACATGCTAAGTGCTAAAAACACCCAGTTCTTCACTCATGACCTTCCAACATCAAGGTCATTTAAAGTAATTCTATACGGACTAGAAGAATTGTCTACAGAAGTGCTGAAAAATGAACTGACATCACTTGGCTTAAAATGCCAAAATATTAAAGTAATTAAAAAACACTATGATCGATTTGTTGACACATTTGATTTAATTTTTCTTGAAATTGGCTCCATTCGCCTTGCAGACCTAAAAAAAAACTAAACAAATCAATCTTTAAAACTCAAGTGAAATGGGATTTCGCACGTAAACAACACAAGCGAGTTACGCAGTGTTTCAACTGCCAAATGTATGGCCACGGCGAGAAAAACTGTCGCATTAAAACTCATTGTGCTATCTGTTCAGACTCTCATAAAACGAGTGAATGTACATCAAAAAATATCAAATGCGCCAACTGCAATGGAACACACAAATCCACTGATTTGACATGCATCAGTCGTCAAAGCTTTTTGGAAATGAGGGAAAAGCTCTCAGCCAAAAACAAACCTCAACGAGTTAGAAGAGCACAAACTCACTTTGTACCCAATGCAAGTGATTTTCCCTCACTCCCAACTAGACGTAGTGGACCATCTGGAGTGCAGCCCGAAGTTCAAAACAACTACAACTCAACGAACGCGTGGACAAAAACATCGATCAACAATGGTGTGAAGAACTCCGAAGAGCTTTTTTCTCTTGAAGAAATCAATGCACTCACCGCGGAGATGATCGTATTGCTCGGTAAATGTGTCACTAAAGCAGAACAATTCAATACCATTACTCAATCAGCTATTAAGTACTTATATAAATCCAAATAAATTCTTGTAGCCTAAGCATAATATGTTGGAATGCTAGAAGCATTCGAGGAAAACAAATTGAGTTCTTTACTTTCCTTAATAATTACAACATAGACTTAGCATTAATATCAGAAACATGGTTAAACGTAACTGATCGACTGTCCAACTCTGTGTATAAATGTTACCGTCTGGATAGGGAAGAGAGAAGTGGTGGTGGTGTTGACGTTGTAATAAAGCGTTCAATAAAGCACAATTTGCTTCCAATACTAAATACGAAATTTATAGAAGCCATTGGCACAGATATTCCTTTTGTAAATGGACTTTCATTAAAAGTTTTTAGTGAGTATTTTCCAGGTGGTGGGATTTCTCGTCATGATCAAACCGAACTACTAAACGATTTCATTAAGCTAGTTAACACTAATGACTTATTTCTTATAGGTGGTGATTTTAACGCCAGACATAGAAATTGGGGTTGTCTGAGAGCAAATCGTTGTGGCAACATTCTTGCTGACCTTCATTCAAGGTACCCATTCGAAATTCTCTTCCCACCTAATCATACTCACTTTCCATGCGCCAAAAACAAAAATCCATCAACATTAGACATATTCCTCACCAATATTCCGGAGTTTGTAATATTGTCTCCCGCTAAATGTTCTAATCAGGTGTATAATTTCAAGAATGCCAACTGGAATCTATTCCAAAGCCTTTCTAATACAAAATTAGGAAATGGCATCGTTCCTATTACAAACCCATCTCACATCGATGAGAACATTCACTCCTTTACAAACGCTATTCTAGAAAGTGTTGAACAGTCAGTTCCAAAGAAAACTGTAGTCAGACATTCATGCAAGATACTCCCACCTTTTCAGATCTGTTCGGAGCTTTGACCGAGGAAGACTTTCTCCCTTAAGCGATCGTTCATAACGCCCAAATCAAAATTCCCAAACGCGACCAGTCACCTAATAATGAAGACTATATGTCTTCCAACAATAAAGTTCGTAAAATGGGCTCTAGAGATAAAAATCCTAGAGGCAATTTTTTCCTCCCTTTACAAACCCACCCGGACACGGATATCTCAGACATCGAATGCGATGAAGTGCTAAGTCGAGCCACAGACAAAAAAAAGATAAAATTCCATCGGTGTGTGTTTTACAGAAAAGTGCTGGTGAAATTCATGCTCTACTTCGTGAAATTAAAATCGAGAACTATTGTCTGAAGAAAATGAGTATCGGAATAAAAATTAACTGTGAAAGTGTAGATTCGCATCAGAAATTATGCGCGATTTTAAAATCGAAGAAGTTGCAGTTCCTCACTCATGACTTTTCTACGGCAAGGTCATTTAAGGTTGTGTTGTATGGACTGGAGGAAATGTCAACAGATGAACTTAAAAATGAACTGATATCACTTGGATTGAAATGTCAAAATGTAAAGCTCATCAAAAAACAATATGAACATTTCACTGATGTGTTTTACTTGGTGTTCCTTGAAGTCGGATCCGTACGTCTAGCTGAACTCAAAAAAAAACTTAAGATCTGTTTTTAAAACCCAAGTCAAATGGGACTTTTCAAGAAGAAAACAAAACAGAATTACGCAGTGCTATAATTGCCAGATGTACGGGCACGGGGAAACAAATCGCAACATCAAGACTCATTGCGCTGTCTGCTCCGAGTGTCACAAAACTAATGAGTGTAACTCCAAAAACAATGTGCCAACTGCAGTGGAACACATAAATCTACTGATCGTAATTGTGTTAGTCGTCAAAGCTTTCTAGAAATGAGGGAAAAGCTTGCGGCCAAAAACAAAATCCATCGTGTTAAAAACGTACAACCAACATTCGTACCAAACGTCATGGATTTCCCCTCTGTTCCATCACATCACAAATCAACAGCTGGCGTTGCACCCGCACCTACTAACACACGCACGACATCGAACGCATGGTCAACAACTACCAACAACAATAATGCAAAGACCGGCGAAGAGCTTTTTTCATTAGAAGAGATCAACAGGCTTACAGCAGAGATGATCACCTTGCTCAGGAATTGCACTACAAAGGCGGAACAATTTAACACAATCACTCAATTGGCAATTAAGTATTTGTATAGTTCTAAGAAATGAATATAAGTAATATGAACATAATTTGTTGGAATGCTAGAAGCATTCGAGGTAAACAAGTAGAATCTACTGCTTTCCTTAATGCATGTAATATAGATTTAGCACTTCTATCAGAAACATGGCTGAATTCAGCCGATCGTCTCTCAATCTCCGAATATAAAGCTTATCGTCTGGATAGGGAAGAGAGAGGTGTTGCCATCGTAGTAAAAAACTCAAACACAAAGTACTCCCATTAGAATGTATGAATTTAATCGAAAGTATTGGAATTGAAGTACCTCTTGACAATGGTATGTCACTGAAAATATATAGTTGTTATTTCCCAGGCGGAAGACCCACAGCATAAAAGCGCATTGATCTACATAATGATCTGATAAGACTCGTTAATACTAACGATTTGTATCTAATAGGCGGTGACTTTAACTGCAGGCATAGGCATTGGGGCTGTCTGAGGGCTAACACTTGGGGTAACATTCTTGCTGACTTAAACTCAAGGCATTCATTTGATATTCTTTATGCACCTAGTCCTTCGTATGTTCCATCAAACAGTAATTGGAACCCGTCGACATTAGATATATTTCTAACAAACATTCCTGACCTTTTCAGTTCACCTATAACCCTTAACGAACTAGGTGAACCCTTAACGAACCTTAACGCTAAACGACACCAACAACAACGACGTTGACTGCGATGAAATTATAACTCCATCCACATCAAAAAACAGCAAACCCAAAATACCATCAGGTCTTAAGGGGGAGGTGTTATATAAGCGTCAACTTGTGTACCCACACAAGAACTCGGCTTCAAATTCAATCGAAATTAAAATGTAAGCAAAGTGATGAAATAAACGCTGAGCTTCTTTTTCATCCATTTGTAACAAAAATACTTATCAGCACTTTTTGCCTTCAGCGACTCTCACACACACATATTATATTTCATCACTAAAGAGATAATTGTATGATCCAAACATAGATTAGCTGCATTAGCATTAATTAGATATATAAAGGATCCGCTTGACCAATATGTATGTTCATTCATCAACCGTTGCTCGGTTGACTAAAAATCTTTTAAATATTAAAAGAAAGGGTCTTTTGTTTTTGTTCGGTGATGTTCTCATTGGGAGAATATAAAATCGTATTTTTTTTTTGATAAAAGTATCAAACAAATATTATATATATATATGGTTCGCTTTAATGAACAAATACTCATGGCTATATATTATGCCAGAACCAAAAAATGTGCGAATCCTATGTAGTAAAACACTGCGGACGATTACACTATCAGTCAGTGGAAAGGCAATAACGGACGAAGTTTACTTGCATTACCTGCAGGAATCTATCGACATCTACAACAAGGCCCCCATCCTTTACTATTTAAAAGATATGCCGGTGAATGAAATAGACGATAATCCTACTAACCTATTGCGAATATATGCCAATGTGATGCGCGTTGAAAAATTATTTAACAATTTAACAAATGAAAATAAAACATTATAATATTTAAGACACGTACACGTATGTACACTTCCCTCTCTGTTTTCTCTATTTTTTATTTGTATAATTAACTTGGCATTGTAAGACAGCTCTTATGACAATTCTATGATCGTCCGACGGCATTCTGTCCAAACAGTCAGCAACCCGTTGTGCTGATGAAAATAAACTTGCAAGTCAGTAATTATTTCTCGAGGATGGTGCGCGTTTGATCAATTTCGTCATTCCAATCCCCACGAAAATATATTTAAAAACGGGTGGACAATTCAATACCGACAATGTGACTTGATGAAGTGATGATCCATTTGGCTTTTTCTTATTTTGTGCGAGGGTAGGTGAAAATCTTCAAGAGATACTATTTAGACAGTTCCCACATAACGAAAGGAATTTTTACACAGTAAAAACACCCCCTTCAAATAAAGTATTGACATTGAGAACATTTTTATGAAGTACAAACATAAACAGTTAGTTTGGAAATTTTCATTAGAATTAGCCTTAAACGGATTTAAATAAAAGGCAAACATATGTACATGTGCGTACAACCATTCTTTTTTAAATAAATAAATTATTATTAGTTCATATTAAATATACACATATGTATTAACATACTTCAAATGTAATTGAAAATCCTTTACTATTGGTATGTTATATCTACACTTTTACAAATAATCTTACCTGTTAGTAAAAATTAGTAAGATATATATGCATTTGTGTACTTAAATAATACGTACCTACATAGATGGTATTTTTGCAGCTAGAGCACTTCTTTGTATACAACATTTGCGATTTTACAATTTGGCGTTAATAGATAGATAGATAGATCTTTTACACACACATTTTACAGATTAGAGATATGATATTATAATATCTTTCTTCTATAATATTTTACATGTAATTATGCAAAATTATGTTTTCAAAACAATATGATTATACTTTGGAGGAAAATACGAAAAAAAACCTCCAATGTGAAGAAGAAAAAAAAAACAAAAAACAAAAAACAAAAACAAAAGTATATAAATAAGTGAACAATACAATTTAAGTAAAGAAACATGTTTTGTAATTAGTAAAATAAATAATAAATAAATAAATAAGTAAATAAGTAAATAAATAAATAAATAAATAAATAAAGAAAGAAAATAAATAAATAAATAAGCAAATAAATAAATATAACACAGTAACATTGAATAAACAATAGAGATTAAGTATCACTTAGAATATTAATAAGTGGGTTTTCAACAAAACTACAGCGTTCTTGGAATTTTAATTTCAGTTTCTGTATCCTATCAGAAATCAATTCAACATTCGCTTTTTTGTGTATGGCTTTAGTTGAGTGATGCCAAGGCAAGTTTACCATCATTTTAAGAAGTTTATTTTGAGATACTTGCAATCTTTTTATGTGACATTTCGCACTGTTACCCCATACTTGACATCCATATAGCATAATGACTTGAAAAATCACCTTATAAATAATCATTTTATTTTCAAGTGAAAGTAACGATTTCCTATTAATAAATGGGTATAACATTTCTGTTGCTACCCCTACCTTTTTAATTGTTTTACTAATGTGATCATTAAAAGTTAGTTTCGTATCTAGATTAATACCCAAGTAACGTACGGAGTTTTCCCAATTTATAGACAATCCATTTAACTGCAATTGCCTTGTAGGAACAAAGCAGGGCTTTCTTTTTCGTGTAAAAAAGATAGCCTGCGTCTTTTCCTCATTCAACTTGATATTCCATTTGCTGAAATATTTTTCCACAATTTTGATCACATTTGAGAGATTGCTCTCAATATTGAGAGCTTATTCGTGTGAAGAAAATATGTCGGTATCATTTGCAAAAATCGCAGTGGTTCAACTTGTCAATTTTGGGGAGTCTGATACATAAATATTATATAAAATTGGAGCTCGAACTGACCCTGTGGAACACCAGAATTGAAAAAAATTAGGTCAGAAACACCACTGTTCACGTGGACTACGAAACGACGACGAGATAAGAAACTTTGGACAATTTTACATATATAAGAAGGAAACCGGAGGTGTATCAATTTATACAAAAGTCCGTCGTGCCAGACAGTATCAAATGCTTTCTCTATGTCAAGTAGAACCATCCCAGTTGATTTGCCTATAGCACGGTTTGACTTTATGTGATTGCAGATTCTTAATACTTGATGGGTGGAGCTGTGGTGTACCCTAAATCCAAATTGTATCATTGGGGTTTTCAGAAATATGTTTTAAAATCACTTCCTTAAGAACTTTCTCAAAAAGTTTGCTAAGGTTACTAAGCAAACTTATTGGTTTGGCGTTAATATATTCAAATTTTCCTGCTTATTTACTCGTGATCAGACTACGTATAGTTGTCAATGGGAAAAGCATTCATTGCTCAAATCAATACCGGTATATTTAACTGTTTGACCTTGAGCCTTATTGATAGTCATAGCAAAACATAACTTAATTTGCTTTTAAAAAGAAATGGGTAGTCCGAAGTTATCATCGGTATTCGTGGAATAAACACATTCTCATCTGTGCCTGGTCCTGTTATAATAATCGCTGCAATTACCTTCGGTCTTAAAGCTGTTACCAGTAACCTTGTTCCTTTGCACAGCTTTGGAGGACACAAATTTCTAAGCAAAATTATTGGCACTGGATTCGTAGAATTTAAAAATTCTGTTGGAAAATGTACCGAATCATCCCTATTTACAACGGTGTCAATGGATCGATAAATTTGTACGTCACCGTTGATCTTGCTTAAAATGAATTCATTGATTCTGGACGCTGAATCATTTCTTGGAGCCAATATTGAACAGAGGGATATATCGAATCCACCAATTCATTAATATCTCTTACTTGCTTCCCAACGGAAAGAGTAACTTTACCATTTTCTTCTTGTACCGTACCATTTCCAATTTGCAAAAGCATATTCGCAAATGTTTCAGCATTGATATCGTTATGCAAATGAACATTTTTCAACAGTGGGGACAAACAAATTTAGTCTGTAGTGTCCCGATTAAGCGGATTGTCCCAATTAGGCGGAGTTTCCTGTATATTTGGAGTCATACCACTCACTATGCCACTGGCAATAAAAATGATAATGTTGACAGCTTTCTTCATCATTGAAACCATTACTTTACGTTACTGCTAATGCATTCTTCCCATCTCTGGTTGTACGTATGTGGAGCAAAATAAAACCATGAAACCCAAATCCAAACGGCATTTACCGTTATGAATTTCTCGCAAATGTATATGTATGCATAATTACGCATATCGGTTCACGGTTGCAAGTAGGTATCGGAACAGTTTAATTTTTATTGTATCTGTACGAATTTCTCGTATTTTACGCACATACACACATACACTTGTAAGATAAACATAAATTGGATCAGTTTCTTGAAAAAGTTAAGCACCCCAAAAACAAACTGAGTCTCTGCTGTATACACCCGCCGATAATATACATACCTCTAACACCCACATTCAGATTTTGATTTATGTACGTACCTTGTGTCAAATACCACTTTTTTACGCCACTTGGGCACCGATACTGGCAATGGCCCGTAGTATGAATAGACTCGTGTATATATATACATATACATACATACATCCCTATAAATGAACACGCATAAACACGAACGCCGCTTGTGCACTGATATTGGCAATGGTCTCCACTCATCTTATTCGCAAAGCAATGCAAATAATACATGTTTTCTGTTGTAACTTTTCTCTTCGACAACGTAAAGAGATAAAATATAATGGATTCGTTAATGAAAGTTCTACACAGATATGTAAATTAAGTTAAGTTCTGCTCGGTGAAAGTCAAGAGAAATTGAGATGAACCACCGAAAAATGGGAAAAAATCAAATTTATTACTTAACATGTTTATTTAAAGGGTTGTTGTTGAAAAAAAACTTAATATGTGGTATAGAAAAAACTCCGCAGAAGAGTTATGAAGCTATAGGAAAAAACTGCGATTGAAGCCGTTGGGTAGATTCGGAGATTTTGTGTCAGATACATATACTGTCTGTCTTTCACGTCTAAAGCAATGAACCGATTTTGATGAAATTTTTTAGAGAGATAGATTTGATATTGGACATATACTTAGTCTACTTATTCCGGGTCTAAAGGGGAAATGGGGCAAGAACCGCATTTTTTCATCTCCACACAGTCCTGGCTCATTAATGGCTTATGGATTGAAAAACTTACAAAATGCATCCCTTATTCATTTGAGCTATCAACCATCCTTTTACATTGTCCTGAAGCTGAGCAATGCTCAAAATAATGCAAAAAATTATCGTTTAAAAATTTGCATCATTAGAGACCATCGGCAATAATCAACCAGCAGTGGCGCATGTAGTAGCATATATATGAAATATTCAATATCGAAATTCCCAGTTCTGTTCGGAGCTTTGACCGAGAAAGTCTTCTCTTCTTACGCGCTCGTTCACAACAAACCAAAATTCCCAAACGCGATCGTTCACCTACTATTGAAGACCACGGGTCTTCAAAGACTAAAGTGCACAAAATGGGTTCTAGAGAACAATACTCTAATAGTAATTTCTGGGCCCCTTTACAGACGCTAAACGACACCAACAACAACGACGTTGACTGCGATGAAATTATAACTCCATCCACATCAAAAAACAGCAAACCCAAAATACCATCAGTGTGTGTTTTGCATAAAACTCTGAATGAAGTTCATGCTTTAGTTCGAGAAATCCAAATTGACAATTACTCTGTTAAGAAAATGAGCATCGGCATAAAAATCAATTGCGAAAGTGTTGAATCACACCAAAAGTTGTGTAACATGCTAAGTGCTAAAAACACCCAGTTCTTCACTCATGACCTTCCAACATCAAGGTCATTTAAAGTAATTCTATACGGACTAGAAGAATTGTCTACAGAAGTGCTGAAAAATGAACTGACATCACTTGGCTTAAAATGCCAAAATATTAAAGTAATTAAAAAACACTATGATCGATTTGTTGACACATTTGATTTAATTTTTCTTGAAATTGGCTCCATTCGCCTTGCAGACCTAAAAAAAAACTAAACAAATCAATCTTTAAAACTCAAGTGAAATGGGATTTCGCACGTAAACAACACAAGCGAGTTACGCAGTGTTTCAACTGCCAAATGTATGACCACGGCGAGAAAAACTGTCGCATTAAAACTCATTGTGCTATCTGTTCAGACTCTCATAAAACGAGTGAATGTACATCAAAAAATATCAAATGCGCCAACTGCAATGGAACACACAAATCCACTGATTTGACATGCATCAGTCGTCAAAGCTTTTTGGAAATGAGGGAAAAGCTCTCAGCCAAAAACAAACCTCAACGAGTTAGAAGAGCACAAACTCACTTTGTACCCAATGCAAGTGATTTTCCCTCACTCCCAACTAGACGTAGTGGACCATCTGGAGTGCAGCCCGAAGTTCAAAACAACTACAACTCAACGAACGCGTGGACAAAAACATCGATCAACAATGGTGTGAAGAACTCCGAAGAGCTTTTTTCTCTTGAAGAAATCAATGCACTCACCGCGGAGATGATCGTATTGCTCGGTAAATGTGTCACTAAAGCAGAACAATTCAATACCATTACTCAATCAGCTATTAAGTACTTATATAAATCCAAATAAATTCTTGTAGCCTAAGCATAATATGTTGGAATGCTAGAAGCATTCGAGGAAAACAAATTGAGTTCTTTACTTTCCTTAATAATTACAACATAGACTTAGCATTAATATCAGAAACATGGTTAAACGTAACTGATCGACTGTCCAACTCTGTGTATAAATGTTACCGTCTGGATAGGGAAGAGAGAAGTGGTGGTGGTGTTGACGTTGTAATAAAGCGTTCAATAAAGCACAATTTGCTTCCAATACTAAATACGAAATTTATAGAAGCCATTGGCACAGATATTCCTTTTGTAAATGGACTTTCATTAAAAGTTTTTAGTGAGTATTTTCCAGGTGGTGGGATTTCTCGTCATGATCAAACCGAACTACTAAACGATTTCATTAAGCTAGTTAACACTAATGACTTATTTCTTATAGGTGGTGATTTTAACGCCAGACATAGAAATTGGGGTTGTCTGAGAGCAAATCGTTGTGGCAACATTCTTGCTGACCTTCATTCAAGGTACCCATTCGAAATTCTCTTCCCACCTAATCATACTCACTTTCCATGCGCCAAAAACAAAAATCCATCAACATTAGACATATTCCTCACCAATATTCCGGAGTTTGTAATATTGTCTCCCGCTAAATGTTCTAATCAGGTGTATAATTTCAAGAATGCCAACTGGAATCTATTCCAAAGCCTTTCTAATACAAAATTAGGAAATGGCATCGTTCCTATTACAAACCCATCTCACATCGATGAGAACATTCACTCCTTTACAAACGCTATTCTAGAAAGTGTTGAACAGTCAGTTCCAAAGAAAACTGTAGTCAGACATTCATGCAAGATACTCCCACCTTTTCAGATCTGTTCGGAGCTTTGACCGAGGAAGACTTTCTCCCTTAAGCGATCGTTCATAACGCCCAAATCAAAATTCCCAAACGCGACCAGTCACCTAATAATGAAGACTATATGTCTTCCAACAATAAAGTTCGTAAAATGGGCTCTAGAGATAAAAATCCTAGAGGCAATTTTTTCCTCCCTTTACAAACCCACCCGGACACGGATATCTCAGACATCGAATGCGATGAAGTGCTAAGTCGAGCCACAGACAAAAAAAAGATAAAATTCCATCGGTGTGTGTTTTACAGAAAAGTGCTGGTGAAATTCATGCTCTACTTCGTGAAATTAAAATCGAGAACTATTGTCTGAAGAAAATGAGTATCGGAATAAAAATTAACTGTGAAAGTGTAGATTCGCATCAGAAATTATGCGCGATTTTAAAATCGAAGAAGTTGCAGTTCCTCACTCATGACTTTTCTACGGCAAGGTCATTTAAGGTTGTGTTGTATGGACTGGAGGAAATGTCAACAGATGAACTTAAAAATGAACTGATATCACTTGGATTGAAATGTCAAAATGTAAAGCTCATCAAAAAACAATATGAACATTTCACTGATGTGTTTTACTTGGTGTTCCTTGAAGTCGGATCCGTACGTCTAGCTGAACTCAAAAAAAAACTTAAGATCTGTTTTTAAAACCCAAGTCAAATGGGACTTTTCAAGAAGAAAACAAAACAGAATTACGCAGTGCTATAATTGCCAGATGTACGGGCACGGGGAAACAAATCGCAACATCAAGACTCATTGCGCTGTCTGCTCCGAGTGTCACAAAACTAATGAGTGTAACTCCAAAAACAATGTGCCAACTGCAGTGGAACACATAAATCTACTGATCGTAATTGTGTTAGTCGTCAAAGCTTTCTAGAAATGAGGGAAAAGCTTGCGGCCAAAAACAAAATCCATCGTGTTAAAAACGTACAACCAACATTCGTACCAAACGTCATGGATTTCCCCTCTGTTCCATCACATCACAAATCAACAGCTGGCGTTGCACCCGCACCTACTAACACACGCACGACATCGAACGCATGGTCAACAACTACCAACAACAATAATGCAAAGACCGGCGAAGAGCTTTTTTCATTAGAAGAGATCAACAGGCTTACAGCAGAGATGATCACCTTGCTCAGGAATTGCACTACAAAGGCGGAACAATTTAACACAATCACTCAATTGGCAATTAAGTATTTGTATAGTTCTAAGAAATGAATATAAGTAATATGAACATAATTTGTTGGAATGCTAGAAGCATTCGAGGTAAACAAGTAGAATCTACTGCTTTCCTTAATGCATGTAATATAGATTTAGCACTTCTATCAGAAACATGGCTGAATTCAGCCGATCGTCTGGATAGGGAAGAGAGAGGTGTTGCCATCGTAGTAAAAAACTCAAACACAAAGTACTCCCATTAGAATGTATGAATTTAATCGAAAGTATTGGAATTGAAGTACCTCTTGACAATGGTATGTCACTGAAAATATATAGTTGTTATTTCCCAGGCGGAAGACCCACAGCATAAAAGCGCATTGATCTACATAATGATCTGATAAGACTCGTTAATACTAACGATTTGTATCTAATAGGCGGTGACTTTAACTGCAGGCATAGGCATTGGGGCTGTCTGAGGGCTAACACTTGGGGTAACATTCTTGCTGACTTAAACTCAAGGCATTCATTTGATATTCTTTATGCACCTAGTCCTTCGTATGTTCCATCAAACAGTAATTGGAACCCGTCGACATTAGATATATTTCTAACAAACATTCCTGACCTTTTCAGTTCACCTATAACCCTTAACGAACTAAGTTCTGATCATTTGCCTGTTAAATGTACAATTTTATCTTCTCCTGTGCATAAAAGAAATCAAATATTTGACTTTAAAAAAGCCAACTGGACCATTTTTAAGAGACAGATGAAAACAAAGTTGGCAAATGGTACAAGTGAATCTCATATTGATCAAAATGTTAATACATTTACCAATGCTATGTTGGAAAGTATTGAGAGTTCGGTGCCTAAGAAAACCATAACCCGCCATTTAAAAAACGTTCTTCCACTATACATACGGCAGATGATAACGCTAAGAAATACGTGCAGATCCAGATGGAGCCGTACGAGAAACGAATTTTACCTAGGAGAATACAAAAAAATTAATGCCCTAGTTAAATTTGCAATTGCGAATTTTAGAAACCATTCATGGAACGAAAGGCTACAATGTTTAGATAAGGGTAGCAAACCGTTCTGGAATATAACAAAAGTTATATAGAAAAAACACAACCATATTCCTCCACTTGAAGTTGGGGATTCTGTTATGCTAGCATGCAGTGAAAAAGCTGATGCTCTAGCTAACAGCTTTTCAAACAACTTTCAGATTTCTAGTAATATCATACCACCCCCTCATAAAGAAGTCTCTGTTGAACAATCAACTAACTATATTAATTCACACGCGCTGGTACACGGCACCAGGTACTATAACGTTAATAACACCATCAGAAATAAAAAATACTATTCGGAATCTAAAAACGAAAAAATCTCCTGGTTTCGATGGAATAAAAAATACCTGCCTTAAAAATCTACCCAACTCCGCCTTGATGCACCTAACTGATATCTTTAACAGCTGCCTAAAACTGGGTTACTTCCCAAAAAAGTGGAAGGCTGCAAAAATAATACCAATACTAAAACCCGGCAAGCCGCCTAAATTGCCTGCAGCTATAGGCCCATTAGCCTGCTAGGCTCTATTAGCAAGTGCCTCGAAAAGTTATTAAAAACCGAATAATGTCTTTCGTTGACGAAAATGCCATCTTACCCCCTGAGCAATTCGGTTTCAGAGCTTTTCATAGCACTGTTCACCAAGTACATCGCATCACAAAGCATATCAAGCAGAATCTTTCAGAAGGCAATAGCACTGGTATGGTAGTGTTAGACTTAGAGAAAGCGTTTGATACTGTCTGGCATAATGGCCTGCTACATAAGCTATTAAGTATTAATCTACCAATGTATGTCGAAGTTATAAAGTCTGTATCAATAAGCACTTTTCAAAAGAAGTACAAATTAACGCAGGCGTTCCACAAGGATCTGTCCTTGCTCCAGTCCTTTTCATCTTATATACCTGTGATCTGCCAAGATTTTCTAACTGTGATATTGCCTTATTTGCCGACGATACGTGTATTTACTCATCCGATTCAACTGGATCCGATTCAGCTGGAAAATTAAATTTAATGCTTCGAAGACCCAAGCCATTTTCTTTACTCGCAAAAGAAAAGCTTGTCTCCTTCCTAGCAAAAACCTTCTACTCAACGGCGTTCAGATTGAGTGGAAGTCCAGTGTAAAGTATCTAGGCATCTATTTAGATAATCGCTTAACTTTCAATCGACATGTCCAAGAAACTATCAAAAAAGTGAATGTCGCGGCGAGGATTCTTTATCCATTTATTTGCAGAAACTCCCACTTGGATATTCAAAACAAGTTATTAATTTTTAAAGCTATTTTCCAAGCCATAATTTTCTATGGGTCACCAGTTTGGGGCAATTGTGCAAAGAGTCATCTGCGCAGACTTCAGATATCCCAAAACAAAGTTTTGAAAATGATTTTCAATTTACCATGGTTCTTCTCTACTGAGGTACTTCATGAAATATCCAACGTAGAAATGATTATATATAGAATTGAAAAACTAAACCATAAATATAATATCTCATGCTTAACATCAATATACATTTTTTTTAACGTATTTATCCAACTATATATATTCATTTATTTATTAATTTATTTAATTACATATATATTTGCTTATTTATTTATTGATTGTTCGTCTATCTATATATTTACTTATAATTTATTTATGTTATTTATTTATTTATTTACTTATAATTCATTTATGTTATTTATTTATTCATTTACTTATAATTTATTTATGTTATTTATTTATTTATCAATTTATTTATTTACTTAGAATTTATTTATGTTATTTATTTATTTATTTATTTATTTATTATTCCTCCTTGACTTATGTGATACTTGTTTTTAACTTTTGAAATCAAGTTATAAACTCACCTTTCTCTTCCCTCTAGTGACACTGAGTTTTTTTATGAAGGTTTTTGGTGGCTTTTCCTTCAAATTACATATGTGATATATTATTTAAGAAATTTTATTAATATTTTAGTAGTAAGGCAAATAAGCCGAATCTCTGAAAGCATAAATAAAATGTAAAACCATTGTAAAATTACTGCCACAATAAATAAACAATGAACAATGAACTCCCACCTTTTATTCTGGATATGATGACTTGTAGGTCCAATGGAGACGGACTAGAAATGATTTCTACCTAGAGGAATTTAAGAAAATGAATGCTCTTATTAAATTTGCTATTGCGAACTTCGGGAATCAATATTGGAACGAACGTTTACAAGGACTAGATAAGGGTAGCAAACCTTTTTGGAATATAATTAAGGTAATAAAGAGAAAGAAAGCATTTATTCCTCCGCTTAAAACAGGCAATTCTGTACTTCTTTCTTGCTCTGAAAAAGCAAACGCGCTGGCAACTACCTTCTTAAATAACCATTCGTCTGTCAACACTGGTGTCACGGACACAAATATTGAAACTTCGGTCCAGCAATCAGTTAACCTTATTGATTCATACTCCTTGTTTGAGAATTATCATCCAACCTCTGTCGGCGAACTTAGGGGCATCATTCGCTGTCTGGAATCAAGGAAATCTACTGGACCGGATAAGATAAGAAACATATATCTCAAAAATCTTTCCGAGTTTGCCTTAAAGAAACTGACGGAAATCTTCAACAACTGCCTTGGACTGGGATACTTTCCCAATGAATGGAAAGTTGCCAATATTATACCTATTCTTAAACCTGGCAAAGCTCCTGATTTGCCCTCTAGCTATAGGCCTATTAGCCTACTAAGCTGTCTCAGCAAGTGCTTTGAAAAGATTATTAAGAACAGACTTGTCTCCTTTATTGATACCGTTACTATCTTTCCAACGCAACAATTTGGATTTAGAGCCTTTTATAGCACCACTCATCAAGTCCATCGTATCACTAAAGATATAAAAAAAGATTTCAGAATAGGCAAAAGCACCGGAATGGTAATTTTAGATATAGAAAAAGCATTCGATACTGTTTGGCATGAAGGTTTGATACACAAGTTATTAAATTTCAAATTTCCCTTCTATCTGGTCAAAATCATACAATCATTCCTTAAGTCCCGAAGCATCAAGGTATCTATTAACCAAAGCTTCTCTAACAGCCAACAGGTCACAGCTGGAGTCCCACAAGGATCCGTAACTGCACCAGTCTTATTTAATATTTATACCTCTGATTTCCCCAAATTGAGAAATTGTAATACTGCCCTATTTGCTGATGATACATGCAATTATTCCTCAGATTCAATTGGTTTCAATATTGAAACTAATCTTCAATCGGGATTAAATGACCTATTAGTGTATTGTGGCAATTGGAAAATTAATATTAATGCTTCAAAGACCGAAGCTATCTTTTTCACTCGTAATGGCATCGTTCCTATTACAAACCCATCTCACATCGATGAGAACATTCACTCCTTTACAAACGCTATTCTAGAAAGTGTTGAACAGTCAGTTCCAAAGAAAACTGTAGTCAGACATTCATGCAAGATACTCCCACCTTTTCAGATCTGTTCGGAGCTTTGACCGAGGAAGACTTTCTCCCTTAAGCGATCGTTCATAACGCCCAAATCAAAATTCCCAAACGCGACCAGTCACCTAATAATGAAGACTATATGTCTTCCAACAATAAAGTTCGTAAAATGGGCTCTAGAGATAAAAATCCTAGAGGCAATTTTTTCCTCCCTTTACAAACCCACCCGGACACGGATATCTCAGACATCGAATGCGATGAAGTGCTAAGTCGAGCCACAGACAAAAAAAAGATAAAATTCCATCGGTGTGTGTTTTACAGAAAAGTGCTGGTGAAATTCATGCTCTACTTCGTGAAATTAAAATCGAGAACTATTGTCTGAAGAAAATGAGCATCGGAATAAAAATTAACTGTGAAAGTGTAGATTCGCATTAGAAATTATGCGCGATTTTAAAATCGAAGAAGTTGCAGTTCCTCACTCATGACTTTTCTACGGCAAGGTCATTTAAGGTTGTGTTGTATGGACTGGAGGAAATGTCAACAGATGAACTTAAAAATGAACTGATATCACTTGGATTGAAATGTCAAAATGTAAAGCTCATCAAAAAACAATATGAACATTTCACTGATGTGTTTTACTTGGTGTTCCTTGAAGTCGGATCCGTACGTCTAGCTGAACTCAAAAAAAAACTTAAGATCTGTTTTTAAAACCCAAGTCAAATGGGACTTTTCAAGAAGAAAACAAAACAGAATTACGCAGTGCTATAATTGCCAGATGTACGGGCACGGGGAAACAAATCGCAACATCAAGACTCATTGCGCTGTCTGCTCCGAGTGTCACAAAACTAATGAGTGTAACTCCAAAAACAATGTGCCAACTGCAGTGGAACACATAAATCTACTGATCGTAATTGTGTTAGTCGTCAAAGCTTTCTAGAAATGAGGGAAAAGCTTGCGGCCAAAAACAAAATCCATCGTGTTAAAAACGTACAACCAACATTCGTACCAAACGTCATGGATTTCCCCTCTCTTCCATCACATCACAAATCAACAGCTGGCGTTGCACCCGCACCTACTAACACACGCACGACATCGAACGCATGGTCAACAACTACCAACAACAATAATGCAAAGACCGGCGAAGAGCTTTTTTCATTAGAAGAGATCAACAGGCTTACAGCAGAGATGATCACCTTGCTCAGGAATTGCACTACAAAGGCGGAACAATTTAACACAATCACTCAATTGGCAATTAAGTATTTGTATAGTTCTAAGAAATGAATATAAGTAATATGAACATAATTTGTTGGAATGCTAGAAGCATTCGAGGTAAACAAGTAGAATCTACTGCTTTCCTTAATGCATGTAATATAGATTTAGCACTTCTATCAGAAACATGGCTGAATTCAGCCGATCGTCTCTCAATCTCCGGATATAAAGCTTATCGTCTGGATAGGGAAGAGAGAGGTGTTGCCATCGTAGTAAAAAACTCAAACACAAAGTACTCCCATTAGAATGTATGAATTTAATCGAAAGTATTGGAATTGAAGTACCTCTTGACAATGGTATGTCACTGAAAATATATAGTAGTTATTTCCCAGGCGGAAGACCCACAGCATAAAAGCGCATTGATCTACATAATGATCTGATAAGACTCGTTAATACTAACGATTTGTATCTAATAGGCGGTGACTTTAACTGCAGGCATAGGCATTGGGGCTGTCTGAGGGCTAACACTTGGGGTAACATTCTTGCTGACTTAAACTCAAGGCATTCATTTGATATTCTTTATGCACCTAGTCCTTCGTATGTTCCATCAAACAGTAATTGGAACCCGTCGACATTAGATATATTTCTAACAAACATTCCTGACCTTTTCAGTTCACCTATAACCCTTAACGAACTAAGTTCTGATCATTTGCCTGTTAAATGTACAATTTTATCTTCTCCTGTGCATAAAAGAAATCAAATATTTGACTTTAAAAAAGCCAACTGGACCATTTTTAAGAGACAGATGAAAACAAAGTTGGCAAATGGTACAAGTGAATCTCATATTGATCAAAATGTTAATACATTTACCAATGCTATGTTGGAAAGTATTGAGAGTTCGGTGCCTAAGAAAACCATAACCCGCCATTTAAAAAACGTTCTTCCACTATACATACGGCAGATGATAACGCTAAGAAATACGTGCAGATCCAGATGGAGCCGTACGAGAAACGAATTTTACCTAGGAGAATACAAAAAAATTAATGCCCTAGTTAAATTTGCAATTGCGAATTTTAGAAACCATTCATGGAACGAAAGGCTACAATGTTTAGATAAGGGTAGCAAACCGTTCTGGAATATAACAAAAGTTATATAGAAAAAACACAACCATATTCCTCCACTTGAAGTTGGGGATTCTGTTATGCTAGCATGCAGTGAAAAAGCTGATGCTCTAGCTAACAGCTTTTCAAACAACTTTCAGATTTCTAGTAATATCATACCACCCCCTCATAAAGAAGTCTCTGTTGAACAATCAACTAACTATATTAATTCACACGCGCTGGTACACGGCACCAGGTACTATAACGTTAATAACACCATCAGAAATAAAAAATACTATTCGGAATCTAAAAACGAAAAAATCTCCTGGTTTCGATGGAATAAAAAATACCTGCCTTAAAAATCTACCCAACTCCGCCTTGATGCACCTAACTGATATCTTTAACAGCTGCCTAAAACTGGGTTACTTCCCAAAAAAGTGGAAGGCTGCAAAAATAATACCAATACTAAAACCCGGCAAGCCGCCTAAATTGCCTGCAGCTATAGGCCCATTAGCCTGCTAGGCTCTATTAGCAAGTGCCTCGAAAAGTTATTAAAAACCGAATAATGTCTTTCGTTGACGAAAATGCCATCTTACCCCCTGAGCAATTCGGTTTCAGAGCTTTTCATAGCACTGTTCACCAAGTACATCGCATCACAAAGCATATCAAGCAGAATCTTTCAGAAGGCAATAGCACTGGTATGGTAGTGTTAGACTTAGAGAAAGCGTTTGATACTGTCTGGCATAATGGCCTGCTACATAAGCTATTAAGTATTAATCTACCAATGTATGTCGAAGTTATAAAGTCTGTATCAATAAGCACTTTTCAAAAGAAGTACAAATTAACGCAGGCGTTCCACAAGGATCTGTCCTTGCTCCAGTCCTTTTCATCTTATATACCTGTGATCTGCCAAGATTTTCTAACTGTGATATTGCTTTATTTGCCGACGATACGTGTATTTACTCATCCGATTCAACTGGATCCGATTCAGCTGGAAAATTAAATTTAATGCTTCGAAGACCCAAGCCATTTTCTTTACTCGCAAAAGAAAAGCTTGTCTCTTTCCTAGCAAAAACCTTCTACTCAACGGCGTTCAGATTGAGTGGAAGTCCAGTGTAAAGTATCTAGGCATCTATTTAGATAATCGCTTAACTTTCAATCGACATGTCCAAGAAACTATCAAAAAAGTGAATGTCGCGGCGAGGATTCTTTATCCATTTATTTGCAGAAACTCCCACTTGGATATTCAAAACAAGTTATTAATTTTTAAAGCTATTTTCCAAGCCATAATTTTCTATGGGTCACCAGTTTGGGGCAATAGATATCCCAAAACAAAGTTTTGAAAATGATTTTCAATTTACCATGGTTCTTCTCTACTGAGGTACTTCATGAAATATCCAACGTAGAAATGATTATATATAGAATTGAAAAACTAAACCATAAATATAATATCTCATGCTTAACATCAATATAAATTTTTTTTTAACGTATTTATCCAACTATATATATTCATTTATTTATTAATTTATTTAATTACATATATATTTGCTTATTTATTTATTGATTGTTCGTCTATCTATATATTTACTTATAATTTATTTATGTTATTTATTTATTTATTTACTTATAATTCATTTATGTTATTTATTTATTCATTTACTTATAATTTATTTATGTTATTTATTTATTTATCAATTTATTTATTTACTTATAATTTATTTATGTTATTTATTTATTTATTTATTTATTTATTATTCCTCCTTGACTTATGTGATACTTGTTTTTAACTTTTGAAATCAAGTTATAAACTCACCTTTCTCTTCCCTCTAGTGACACTGAGTTTTTTTATGGAGGTTTTTGGTGGCTTTTCCTTCAAATTACATATGTGATATATTATTTAAGAAATTTTATTAATATTTTAGTAGTAAGGCAAATAAGCCGAATCTCTGAAAGCATAAATAAAATGTAAAACCATTGTAAAATTACTGCCACAATAAATAAACAATGAACAATGAACTCCCACCTTTTATTCTCGATATGA
The DNA here is from genome assembly GCA_964034865.1 of Eristalis intricaria. NCBI lineage: Eukaryota > Metazoa > Arthropoda > Insecta > Diptera > Syrphidae > Eristalis > Eristalis intricaria. The sequence goes on from OZ035874.1 coordinate 10,682,091, forward strand.
TGACTTGTAGGTCCAATGGAGACGGACTAGAAATGATTTCTACCTAGAGGAATTTAAGAAAATGAATGCTCTTATTAAATTTGCTATTGCGAACTTCGGGAATCAATATTGGAACGAACGTTTACAAGGACTAGATAAGGGTAGCAAACCTTTTTGGAATATAATTAAGGTAATAAAGAGAAAGAAAGCATTTATTCCTCCGCTTAAAACAGGCAATTCTGTACTTCTTTCTTGCTCTGAAAAAGCAAACGCGCTGGCAACTACCTTCTTAAATAACCATTCGTCTGTCAACACTGGTGTCACGGACACAAATATTGAAACTTCGGTCCAGCAATCAGTTAACCTTATTGATTCATACTCCTTGTTTGAGAATTATCATCCAACCTCTGTCGGCGAACTTAGGGGCATCATTCGCTGTCTGGAATCAAGGAAATCTACTGGACCGGATAAGATAAGAAACATATATCTCAAAAATCTTTCCGAGTTTGCCTTAAAGAAACTGACGGAAATCTTCAACAACTGCCTTGGACTGGGATACTTTCCCAATGAATGGAAAGTTGCCAATATTATACCTATTCTTAAACCTGGTAAAGCTCCTGATTTGCCCTCTAGCTATAGGCCTATTAGCCTACTAAGCTGTCTCAGCAAGTGCTTTGAAAAGATTATTAAGAACAGACTTGTCTCCTTTATTGATACCGTTACTATCTTTCCAACGCAACAATTTGGATTTAGAGCCTTTTATAGCACCACTCATCAAGTCCATCGTATCACTAAAGATATAAAAAAAGATTTCAGAATAGGCAAAAGCACCGGAATGGTAATTTTAGATATAGAAAAAGCATTCGATACTGTTTGGCATGAAGGTTTGATACACAAGTTATTAAATTTCAAATTTCCCTTCTATCTGGTCAAAATCATACAATCATTCCTTAAGTCCCGAAGCATCAAGGTATCTATTAACCAAAGCTTCTCTAACAGCCAACAGGTCACAGCTGGAGTCCCACAAGGATCCGTAACTGCACCAGTCTTATTTAATATTTATACCTCTGATTTCCCCAAATTGAGAAATTGTAATACTGCCCTATTTGCTGATGATACATGCAATTATTCCTCAGATTCAATTGGTTTCAATATTGAAACTAATCTTCAATCGGGATTAAATGACCTATTAGTGTATTGTGGCAATTGGAAAATTAATATTAATGCTTCAAAGACCGAAGCTATCTTTTTCACTCGTAATGGCATCGTTCCTATTACAAACCCATCTCACATCGATGAGAACATTCACTCCTTTACAAACGCTATTCTAGAAAGTGTTGAACAGTCAGTTCCAAAGAAAACTGTAGTCAGACATTCATGCAAGATACTCCCACCTTTTCAGATCTGTTCGGAGCTTTGACCGAGGAAGACTTTCTCCCTTAAGCGATCGTTCATAACGCCCAAATCAAAATTCCCAAACGCGACCAGTCACCTAATAATGAAGACTATATGTCTTCCAACAATAAAGTTCGTAAAATGGGCTCTAGAGATAAAAATCCTAGAGGCAATTTTTTCCTCCCTTTACAAACCCACCCGGACACGGATATCTCAGACATCGAATGCGATGAAGTGCTAAGTCGAGCCACAGACAAAAAAAAGATAAAATTCCATCGGTGTGTGTTTTACAGAAAAGTGCTGGTGAAATTCATGCTCTACTTCGTGAAATTAAAATCGAGAACTATTGTCTGAAGAAAATGAGCATCGGAATAAAAATTAACTGTGAAAGTGTAGATTCGCATTAGAAATTATGCGCGATTTTAAAATCGAAGAAGTTGCAGTTCCTCACTCATGACTTTTCTACGGCAAGGTCATTTAAGGTTGTGTTGTATGGACTGGAGGAAATGTCAACAGATGAACTTAAAAATGAACTGATATCACTTGGATTGAAATGTCAAAATGTAAAGCTCATCAAAAAACAATATGAACATTTCACTGATGTGTTTTACTTGGTGTTCCTTGAAGTCGGATCCGTACGTCTAGCTGAACTCAAAAAAAAACTTAAGATCTGTTTTTAAAACCCAAGTCAAATGGGACTTTTCAAGAAGAAAACAAAACAGAATTACGCAGTGCTATAATTGCCAGATGTACGGGCACGGGGAAACAAATCGCAACATCAAGACTCATTGCGCTGTCTGCTCCGAGTGTCACAAAACTAATGAGTGTAACTCCAAAAACAATGTGCCAACTGCAGTGGAACACATAAATCTACTGATCGTAATTGTGTTAGTCGTCAAAGCTTTCTAGAAATGAGGGAAAAGCTTGCGGCCAAAAACAAAATCCATCGTGTTAAAAACGTACAACCAACATTCGTACCAAACGTCATGGATTTCCCCTCTCTTCCATCACATCACAAATCAACAGCTGGCGTTGCACCCGCACCTACTAACACACGCACGACATCGAACGCATGGTCAACAACTACCAACAACAATAATGCAAAGACCGGCGAAGAGCTTTTTTCATTAGAAGAGATCAACAGGCTTACAGCAGAGATGATCACCTTGCTCAGGAATTGCACTACAAAGGCGGAACAATTTAACACAATCACTCAATTGGCAATTAAGTATTTGTATAGTTCTAAGAAATGAATATAAGTAATATGAACATAATTTGTTGGAATGCTAGAAGCATTCGAGGTAAACAAGTAGAATCTACTGCTTTCCTTAATGCATGTAATATAGATTTAGCACTTCTATCAGAAACATGGCTGAATTCAGCCGATCGTCTCTCACTCTCCGGATATAAAGCTTATCGTCTGGATAGGGAAGAGAGAGGTGTTGCCATCGTAGTAAAAAACTCAAACACAAAGTACTCCCATTAGAATGTATGAATTTAATCGAAAGTATTGGAATTGAAGTACCTCTTGACAATGGTATGTCACTGAAAATATATAGTAGTTATTTCCCAGGCGGAAGACCCACAGCATAAAAGCGCATTGATCTACATAATGATCTGATAAGACTCGTTAATACTAACGATTTGTATCTAATAGGCGGTGACTTTAACTGCAGGCATAGGCATTGGGGCTGTCTGAGGGCTAACACTTGGGGTAACATTCTTGCTGACTTAAACTCAAGGCATTCATTTGATATTCTTTATGCACCTAGTCCTTCGTATGTTCCATCAAACAGTAATTGGAACCCGTCGACATTAGATATATTTCTAACAAACATTCCTGACCTTTTCAGTTCACCTATAACCCTTAACGAACTAAGTTCTGATCATTTGCCTGTTAAATGTACAATTTTATCTTCTCCTGTGCATAAAAGAAATCAAATATTTGACTTTAAAAAAGCCAACTGGACCATTTTTAAGAGACAGATGAAAACAAAGTTGGCAAATGGTACAAGTGAATCTCATATTGATCAAAATGTTAATACATTTACCAATGCTATGTTGGAAAGTATTGAGAGTTCGGTGCCTAAGAAAACCATAACCCGCCATTTAAAAAACGTTCTTCCACTATACATACGGCAGATGATAACGCTAAGAAATACGTGCAGATCCAGATGGAGCCGTACGAGAAACGAATTTTACCTAGGAGAATACAAAAAAATTAATGCCCTAGTTAAATTTGCAATTGCGAATTTTAGAAACCATTCATGGAACGAAAGGCTACAATGTTTAGATAAGGGTAGCAAACCGTTCTGGAATATAACAAAAGTTATATAGAAAAAACACAACCATATTCCTCCACTTGAAGTTGGGGATTCTGTTATGCTAGCATGCAGTGAAAAAGCTGATGCTCTAGCTAACAGCTTTTCAAACAACTTTCAGATTTCTAGTAATATCATACCACCCCCTCATAAAGAAGTCTCTGTTGAACAATCAACTAACTATATTAATTCACACGCGCTGGTACACGGCACCAGGTACTATAACGTTAATAACACCATCAGAAATAAAAAATACTATTCGGAATCTAAAAACGAAAAAATCTCCTGGTTTCGATGGAATAAAAAATACCTGCCTTAAAAATCTACCCAACTCCGCCTTGATGCACCTAACTGATATCTTTAACAGCTGCCTAAAACTGGGTTACTTCCCAAAAAAGTGGAAGGCTGCAAAAATAATACCAATACTAAAACCCGGCAAGCCGCCTAAATTGCCTGCAGCTATAGGCCCATTAGCCTGCTAGGCTCTATTAGCAAGTGCCTCGAAAAGTTATTAAAAACCGAATAATGTCTTTCGTTGACGAAAATGCCATCTTACCCCCTGAGCAATTCGGTTTCAGAGCTTTTCATAGCACTGTTCACCAAGTACATCGCATCACAAAGCATATCAAGCAGAATCTTTCAGAAGGCAATAGCACTGGTATGGTAGTGTTAGACTTAGAGAAAGCGTTTGATACTGTCTGGCATAATGGCCTGCTACATAAGCTATTAAGTATTAATCTACCAATGTATGTCGAAGTTATAAAGTCTGTATCAATAAGCACTTTTCAAAAGAAGTACAAATTAACGCAGGCGTTCCACAAGGATCTGTCCTTGCTCCAGTCCTTTTCATCTTATATACCTGTGATCTGCCAAGATTTTCTAACTGTGATATTGCCTTATTTGCCGACGATACGTGTATTTACTCATCCGATTCAACTGGATCCGATTCAGCTGGAAAATTAAATTTAATGCTTCGAAGACCCAAGCCATTTTCTTTACTCGCAAAAGAAAAGCTTGTCTCCTTCCTAGCAAAAACCTTCTACTCAACGGCGTTCAGATTGAGTGGAAGTCCAGTGTAAAGTATCTAGGCATCTATTTAGATAATCGCTTAACTTTCAATCGACATGTCCAAGAAACTATCAAAAAAGTGAATGTCGCGGCGAGGATTCTTTATCCATTTATTTGCAGAAACTCCCACTTGGATATTCAAAACAAGTTATTAATTTTTAAAGCTATTTTCCAAGCCATAATTTTCTATGGGTCACCAGTTTGGGGCAATTGTGCAAAGAGTCATCTGCGCAGACTTCAGATATCCCAAAACAAAGTTTTGAAAATGATTTTCAATTTACCATGGTTCTTCTCTACTGAGGTACTTCATGAAATATCCAACGTAGAAATGATTATATATAGAATTGAAAAACTAAACCATAAATATAATATCTCATGCTTAACATCAATATACATTTTTTTTTAACGTATTTATCCAACTATATATATTCATTTATTTATTAATTTATTTAATTACATATATATTTGCTTATTTATTTATTGATTGTTCGTCTATCTATATATTTACTTATAATTTATTTATGTTATTTATTTATTTATTTATTTATAATTCATTTATGTTATTTATTTATTCATTTACTTATAATTTATTTATGTTATTTATTTATTTATCAATTTATTTATTTACTTATAATTTATTTATGTTATTTATTTATTTATTTATTTATTTATTATTCCTCCTTGACTTATGTGATACTTGTTTTTAACTTTTGAAATCAAGTTATAAACTCACCTTTCTCTTCCCTCTAGTGACACTGAGTTTTTTTATGAAGGTTTTTGGTGGCTTTTCCTTCAAATTACATATGTGATATATTATTTAAGAAATTTTATTAATATTTTAGTAGTAAGGCAAATAAGCCGAATCTCTGAAAGCATAAATAAAATGTAAAACCATTGTAAAATTACTGCCACAATAAATAAACAATGAACAATGAACTCCCACCTTTTATTCTGGATATGATGACTTGTAGGTCCAATGGAGACGGACTAGAAATGATTTCTACCTAGAGGAATTTAAGAAAATGAATGCTCTTATTAAATTTGCTATTGCGAACTTCGGGAATCAATATTGGAACGAACGTTTACAAGGACTAGATAAGGGTAGCAAACCTTTTTGGAATATAATTAAGGTAATAAAGAGAAAGAAAGCATTTATTCCTCCGCTTAAAACAGGCAATTCTGTACTTCTTTCTTGCTCTGAAAAAGCAAACGCGCTGGCAACTACCTTCTTAAATAACCATTCGTCTGTCAACACTGGTGTCACGGACACAAATATTGAAACTTCGGTCCAGCAATCAGTTAACCTTATTGATTCATACTCCTTGTTTGAGAATTATCATCCAACCTCTGTCGGCGAACTTAGGGGCATCATTCGCTGTCTGGAATCAAGGAAATCTACTGGACCGGATAAGATAAGAAACATATATCTCAAAAATCTTTCCGAGTTTGCCTTAAAGAAACTGACGGAAATCTTCAACAACTGCCTTGGACTGGGATACTTTCCCAATGAATGGAAAGTTGCCAATATTATACCTATTCTTAAACCTGGTAAAGCTCCTGATTTGCCCTCTAGCTATAGGCCTATTAGCCTACTAAGCTGTCTCAGCAAGTGCTTTGAAAAGATTATTAAGAACAGACTTGTCTCCTTTATGTATACCGTTACTATCTTTCCAACGCAACAATTTGGATTTAGAGCCTTTTATAGCACCACTCATCAAGTCCATCGTATCACTAAAGATATAAAAAAAGATTTCAGAATAGGCAAAAGCACCGGAATGGTAATTTTAGATATAGAAAAAGCATTCGATACTGTTTGGCATGAAGGTTTGATACACAAGTTATTAAATTTCAAATTTCCCTTCTATCTGGTCAAAATCATACAATCATTCCTTAAGTCCCGAAGCATCAAGGTATCTATTAACCAAAGCTTCTCTAACAGCCAACAGGTCACAGCTGGAGTCCCACAAGGATCCGTAACTGCACCAGTCTTATTTAATATTTATACCTCTGATTTCCCCAAATTGAGAAATTGTAATACTGCCCTATTTGCTGATGATACATGCAATTATTCCTCAGATTCAATTGGTTTCAATATTGAAACTAATCTTCAATCGGGATTAAATGACCTATTAGTGTATTGTGGCAATTGGAAAATTAATATTAATGCTTCAAAGACCGAAGCTATCTTTTTCACTCGTAAAAGAAAAGCTTGCTTATTTCCAAGCAATAACCTTTCTCTCATCGGTTCTCTAGTTGAATGGAAATTAAACGCAAAATATCTTGGTATATACTTAGATAAAAAATTAACATTCAATCTACATGTACAGGAAAATAAAAAAAAGTTAATGCCACTATTAGAATCCTGTACCCATTTATATGTAGTAATTCAAAACTAAGCGACGAGAATAAGCTCTTAATTTTTAAATCAATTTTTCAATCCATAATATCTTATGGATCCCCAGTCTGGAGCAAGTGCGCGAACTGCCATCTACGCAAACTACAATCTGCTCAAAATAAGTTACTTAAAATGATCCTAAATCTGCCTTGGTTTTTCTCCACAAAGGAACTTCATAGAATGGCCAATATAGAAACTATTTCAACTAGAAATGAACGACTTTACCAACGTTATATAAATTCCTGCTTAACATCGGACAACGAATTGATTTCAAACTTAGCCTCATAAAGAGTGTGTTAATTTATTAATCATATACCTTTGTTAAAGTCTTTAATTCGAAATTTCATACCTATATTCATTCATGTATTCACTTATTAATATATTTATTTATTTATTTATTTACTTATTTATCTATTTATATATTTATATATTTAATTATTCACATATTTATTTATTTATTTATTTATTTATTTATTTATTTATTTATTTACTTATTTATTTATTTATTTATTTATTTATTTACTTATTTATTTATTTATTTATTTATTTATTTATTTATTTTTCTATTTATTTATTTATTTATTTACTTATTTATTTATTTATTTATTTATTTTTTTTTCATTATTATTTATTTATTCACTTAATTTACTTTCTCTATATATTAACTATGTCCATTTGTTCCGTTATTTTCAAACATTTATTAAATTGCTTGTTTCTTGTTATTTATTATGTTACTCTCGAACTCATTACGAACTTGGAAATGAACTCATCTCAACACTTCTCTCTTCCCCCGACGAACTATATATTTGGCATTATTTCTGCCCTATTTTTTATTATTTTATCTATTTTTGTTTAATGAAGGTTTTTAGTGGCTTTTCCTTCAAATCAACATAAAACTATAATATTTGCACATTGATCGACAATTTGTATTATTTTGTAGTTGTAAGATTAAATAATAATCAAATCTCTGTAAGAAAATATTGTAAATAATTAATTGTAAAATTCATGCCAGAATAAAATACATATAAAAAAAATAAAAAAAATATCGAAATTCCAGTGTGTTCTCTTCTTTAAATTGTAACAAAACAGAAACCACCCTTCAGCGAAATACTCAAATTGAATATGTTGCTGCGTGCTTAAAACTACACACACACCATGCCAATGGTAGGTCGCCACTGCTGATTGATTGTTGTCGATAGTCACCACCAGACTGCGGCGTGGTGCCGGCAAATATTATTTTTTTTAATGTGGCGTATAATAACTTAATTTACAATGACGCCTTAACAAAGGTTGAAGATCAAGTGATAGCTATTACTGGAAAGAATTTACGAATGGCGCACTCAGTTCTTAAATTACCTTATGAGGAAATGCCAGTTTTTAACATTAGCAAAAACAGTGAGCATGGACGAATTTTGCAAGAGTGTATCGCTATTAATTGGTTTGGTTTGGGATGAATGTACGATGTCTCATAAAAGAGCAATCGAAGCAGATCGCACTATGAGAGATAAGAGCAACCAGAGTATTATGGGAGCGATGGTGGTACTTTTAACTGGTGGCTTTAGACAGACCCTGCCGGTGATTACTAGGGACACACCAGCAGAGGAAATAAATGCCTGTTTGAAAGCGTCTATATTATGGGTACACGTAAATAAGTTTCGTTTGACTATAAATATGCGACTTCAACTGCACAATAATGCACAATCAGGCCAATATGAGACCGCTATTATAAAAATCGGAAAGATCGTATGGCGACAGACAGTAACGGCATGATTACACAGAGCAGTGAATTCTGTCAAAATATAGATGATTTTAAAAATAATATCCATCCCGATCTGCAAATAAATATGGCTAATCGAGAATGGTTGTGCGAAAGGGCAATTTTTAGCGCCGACAAAATAGACAGTGTGGCATATAAACGAACAAATTATGTCATACTCGTATCTCTCGGTAGACAATGTTACGGACACTGAGCAAGTAACGGCGTACCCCTTAGAGTTTTTGAATTCTTTAGAACTATCAGGAGTGCCTTCTCATAAGTTGAGGTTAAAAGTTGGTGTTCCAATCCTATTAATGAGAAACCTTGACGCACCGAGGCTAGGTAATGGTACACGGCTACAAGTTACTCAATTGATACGCAATATTATGAAAACAATAGTTATGACTGGAATGGCAAAACGGAAAAATGTTTTATTTCGCCCTTCCAGTTTAAAAGAGTGTATTTTCCCCTAAAGCAGCATTTGCAATGACAATAAATACAGCCCAAGGACACACGCTTAAAGTAGCAGATATACATTTAGAAAAAAACCTGTTTTTTTCCCATGGGCAGCTCTATGCTCACGAATATCGTGACCGCAAAATCTTTATGTTTTAGCAGAGGATGGAAAAACAAAAAATGTAGTTTATAAATATGAGTTAAAATAAGATATTTACAGTTAATCACGTTAGTTTGCAGTTAGTATGTATTGCATCGTATTATTCGGAAAATTAGTGTCCTAAAAATGAAAAAGGCTACCCACGTGGAATAGTTGGGTCCACGACGACGAAGTCACGGCTAAAAGCCATTTGATACATAAATATTTCAAGATAACCCAATCCATAAGAAGAGCATCAACAAATAATGTTATAACACAGGATAGCTCTAATCAAGAGATCGAATAGAAATCCAATAAAACCTTTCTTTCCACACTTATATTCACTTAAGAAATCAAATAATAAATATATAAAGTTTAGTAGAAGCATAATAGCATCTAAAAGCAAAAAATCATAGAAATTGTTCGAAAAGATTTAAATTTGTAAGAAAAATTACATGTATGTATGTATGTAAATAGACCAATATACAAAGAACATAGCAAATAAGATCAAACACCATTGTATAACGAACAATATGGAAAACAAAAAATTAAAAGAGAAAAAAATAATAAATAAATAAACCACTCTCTTCCAGCTGACATGTTTCCCGCCGAAAGTTCTCACTCGTTACCTCGTGCGCTACCCTTTACGCTGACCCAAAAGATAACACGAAAGACACTGACGCTATCCCATTTCAGCGCAAGAATCGCCCACTCTGTCACCATAAACCACCTGTCCATATACCATAAACCATGTGTCGGTTGATGGATAAGGTCATCCCATCCTATCTTCGAGAAGAAGTATTTGTCTTCCTCGACAACCTGGTGGTGATATAGAATTCGATACCCATATGTGTGTATTGCACGAAGTGGCGTTACATATAAGAAAGGCCGGCCACACCATCAATGTTGAGAAGTGCAAATTTTGTCTAAGACCCGTAAAGTTTCCGGATCTATAGTAGGGTATGGCTCAGTCCAAACCGATCCTGCGAAAATTAATGCGATTGTTCCTCCACCCCGATCAGTTAGGCAATTACGTCGTTTTCTAGTTTTGGTTGAATGGTATCGTAAGTTCATACCAAACTTTGCGTGCCTTTCCACGCATCTTACAAACTTGCTTAAAAAGACCAAATCCTTTGAGTTGACCCCCGAGGCGTAAAAAGCCTTTGACGTACTCAAAGACAAACTAACCACCGCACATGTGCTGAAAACAGCTGAGCTTAATCGTCCCTTTGTCAATGTGATGCTAATCAATATAGAGACAGAAGCGTGCTTGCTCAAGTCGATGGGAATGGAGTTGAGCAACCGATTGCTTATATGTTATATTATAATTACAGACCATGCTAGTCTACAGTGGTTAATAAGGCAGAATGATCTATCGGTTCGATTAGCACGATGGGCACTAAGACTGCAGGGTTGTGTTTTTACTATAAACCATCACAAGGGCAAGAATAATGTGGTACCAGACTGTCTTTCCCGATGGGATACCGCAGACTTGGGCGCTTTTGAGGATGTCGCCACTATCTTAGATCTTAAAACCCCGCATTTTCACTCAGAAGAATACAACACGTTAAAGCAGAATATATCTACTAATAAATCACGACTTCCAGACGACTTCCAGAAAGATCATAGATGGATTCGTGTATAAGCGGACGACTCACTCCACGGGCATACCTCATCAGGAAAGGAAATCCTGGAAGTTATGGGTACCTCCAGGTTTAGTTCAGCAGGTTTTGTTTAATGCACATAATCCACCGCAAGCCGCGCATTGTAGAATAGGCAAAACACTCGAGAAACTGAGGCGGTACTTGTTTTGGCCTACTTTGATCAAAGATGTAAGACAGTACATTTTGGCATGTGAAACACGTTAGAGGACGAAAAGTCCAAATGTTGTTCTGAGACCTCCTATGGGTCAATCAGTTACCTCGTCAAGACCCTTCCAAAAGTTATTCATCGAATTACTAGGCCCTTACCCCCGATCTAAGTCCGATCACATTGGAATATAGTCCTAGATCACCTATCAGAATTTGTCTTTTTAAAAGCCATGAAGAAATTTACTACCAAACCAATAATAGACTATCTAGCGAAGATATATTTCATATGTTTGGCGTTCGAGAGAAGATATTTAGTGATAATCGGTCGCAGTTAAATTTTAGTGAATTTGAAAGCCTTCTGACAAAACACGGGGTCAAACATATGTTCACTGCCATATATTTTCCTCAATCAAATTCGTCAGAACGAGTTAATCGCTTCATCGTAGCCGCCATCCGAGCATTTTTCCACAAAGAACCCAGTGAATTTGATATGTATTTGAGCATTATTACATGCTCTCTACGGGCAACCCTTCACAGTTCCATCGACTGTAGCCCCTATTTCGTGCTGTTTGATGATCTAGCATGGCTCAGAATATAACCTTCTAAAGCAATTGGACATGTTAAACGGCTATGATGTCTCCTTAGAGCGGAAGGATAAATAGATAGGAGTTCCAAAACACGAAAAGCATAATATCCAAACCAACTAGGTTAGGTTAGGTTAGGTTTGGGCGATTGCCACCACAGTAGCAGTTGTGGCCCACTTAGATCGTGGTTGTGCTATCCCTACCCGGTGAAATAAACCTAGAGATTGCCTATGGGTATTTTAGTGACCTACTTTGACAGGTCCACTCTTGTGCTGATTTACAGCCAATAAGTTTTCCTGATAAACATGGCTATGTCTTGAATCTTGAAATGTGACATTTCCTCTTGGTTTCTGAAAAAGTAGTTTCCTAGTCTATCTTTTCTAGTTTGCAAGGGCTGGACAAGTGCCGAGGCGATGACGCGTATTTCTTCCTCCTCCTCGTCTTTACAGCTTCTGCAGTAGTCGTGAAGGCCGGTGATAATGCCGACTACGTTCGTTATTACATTCCTGTTTAGTTTTATGAGTGTATTTGTTTTGTTTGGATTAAGTGAGGGCCAAATAAGCCCCGAAGTCCCACATGTATCTAATTCTATCTATCTCAGATTACCGGAGTCGACGGCATCTGTAAGTAGCACGGTATTTATACTTGGAGTACCCTTACTTAAGTGTCCTGATTATTTGCCAGTGGCAGTCCCACCCCTATTCTTGCTAATTTGTCGGCCCTTTCCTTGCCTGGAAAAACACTATGCCCAGGTAACCAGCATAGTCTCAGGTTGCATCTAACCGTTATCTCCCTGAGAGATAGACGGCAAAGTTTTAACATCTTCGATTTAATTGATGGTATATCCAGAGCCTTTATGGCCGCCTGACTATCTATGTAAATGGCAATAGATAGCCCGTCTATCGGGTTCATCGACAGTAAGCGGAAAACCTCAATTTCAATTTTTTCCCAATCTTCTCTGCTTGGGGATAGCTGCTTGGGATAAGATGTTTTAAACCCAAACTCGAAGTCTAAGGCGGGTGTTTTATAAGTTGGACTTCCGTAGCCTTAACGCTGCATTGGTGGCTACCAACTTCCCATAGAAGTCCATGGGAATAAGCTGTAGCAATGTTTCCATGGCGATAGAAACAAGATACCGTATGTTAAGATGGGTCAAACAACAGCCGTATACATCCAGTGAGCCATTCTTGGTTTAATTTCCCATGTGGGACCAAGGATTCTCTTACATGTGTAAACAGCTACCGCTGCCTTCTTAATACGTTCCTTAATGCTTTATTTCCAGCTTAACTTGCTGTCTATGACTACTCCCAAGTTCTTGGCTTGACTAGTGAAGCTGAGTTCCTCCTTCTTCCTGTACGACTTAGTTCCTTTCCTGATATGTAGATCCACTACCCTTTCCAAGGTTTTCAGAAGAAAAGAGGAAAGGGTTATGGGTCTGAAGTCTTTCGGTAGGCTGTGTGTGGCTTTCCCGCACTTTGGTATGAATACCACCTTAGCTTTCCTCCATAATTTAGGAGTGTAGCTAGATCTTAAGCAGCTGTTAAAAAGGGCCTTCCGCTACGGCGATAATCTGTCCAGTGCTAGAAGGGCTACTTGTAGGGCTAGAAGTTTTTAACTGCCCAGTCCAGGTTTGATTTCGTAAGGAATCCTTCCGGTACGGTACCGCTGTGTTGCAGTTCCGACTGCAAGTTTCTGTTATCAGTTTCGCTGGGATCTGTATTTCCGGGGAGTGTGTGTCGATTAGGAGCTTAAAGGTTTCCTGAGCGGATTCCGTCCATTGTCCTTCCAACGACTGAATAAACGCAGGCAGGGTCGGAGATTTTGAGAGTAAATGTCTCAACCGATCACAGTCCTAAGTATTTTCTATGTTTCCACAGAAAGCTTCCAGGCTTTTTTGCGCGGTTTTGACCACTTTTTTATATTTCCTGAGACTATGCTTGCACAGATCCCAGTCCGCTGTTGCCCTTGAGAATATTGCTCGGTTGAAAAACCTCCTGCTTTCCTTGCGTTATGCAGACAGGTCGGAGTTCTACCATGGCGGTTTTCTATTTTATTTTTCTGTCTGTTTGCAGAGCAAGCTGTAGTGAAGGCAGAATTCATAGCATCTTGTGATTTTCCCATCATGTCTTCAATTCCGTCTACAAAGCATGGCTCTGTAATGACTTTTCTGCTTAATGTTTTTTGGAGAATGTTTTTAAACGTGGTCGAGTTAGTTTTTAATTAAAGTTATGTCTAAAACTTCTTGCCTGAGTCTATTTATGAAAGTTGGCTCGAAGCGCACATTACAAATGTTGATGTTTGGTTGTAAAATAAAATCAAAAACTGATTGCAAATGAAAAAAAAAAACTCACCAGTGGCGTTAGCATCGGCACCAATCACTATGCGGATTTTGACCCATTGTGCGGCTTTTATTGCCTTCCGGATTGGATCGGAGGAGCGGTCCCTCGCCTCCATAGGGTAGGTACGCAGAGGCTACCCAGATGCGCTTCACCTCTACAGTGTTGAGCTCTAGAAACATGAAGTAAGGAACACGCTATCTTTTTTTCGTCGTAATGTCAAGTAACGTCAAATGTCGTCCGAGAGAGGCTGCCATAATCGAGATGTTGTCATGTCTTTCCTGCACTTTCAAGGAGACCTGCCACATTATGTAGTTTAGGTTGATCTCCTTTCTCTTCATCAATTTGTGGGACACTTCGTTGATTAGGAAGGAGACCAGCCTGCCTGATTCCTCAGGCTTTTCTGCCGTAATGACCTTCCAGTTGCCAATGGGGACACCTTGATTTTGGCGTTTCAGCAGCCTTACTACGCACGTGCTCTAGGCCTTATGGGTATCTTCGTCCACTGGTTGGCTACCAATTGGACGTTTGGCCATGGACTCTTGATTTTTGGTATGACCTCTGCTAGGAAGTCTACCGAACATTTGTTATGGCACTCTATCAATATAGAGCCGCCAGCGTGCCAACTGCTTGCTTACCTGTATCAAGTTTGCTGGTTACCTTGCCGGTCGTCCTCTCTCTGGTACTAGCCGCCTGGCTCGTACTAGGTCCTTCTAGGCGCCCTTCCATCCAAGTCGGTTCGCTGTGTTCAGCTGACTTTCCCTTCTTTCCGGTAGCATCCTTATTTGGACTGCTAGCAGTGAACGTTTCGGTAGGCGCATGGCTGTTGCGGTCTTGCTTTTAATCTCTGCCAAAAGATTGCTCGCCCAGCGAAAAGTGTCCTTGTCTTAGTCAATTTCTTTGCCGTTGAGGCTCGCTTTCTGCAGTTGAACTGCAGTCCCACTTGTGATCAGTGTTCGATAACTGGTCCGATAACATGGAGGTATGCCAGTACTCAAGCATGCCTCACGTTTTTTGTCTGTCGCGTTTGTTGTTTTGTCTGAGTATGATTCGTTTTTATTGTTTTAATTGTTTGTATTGTTTTTGTTCATTTTGGGTTTTTTAGTTATGGTCCGACAAGTAAACCGGTGTGTATATTAGCCGCCATAGCATATTCGGGTCTATTATGACGACAGCCAACACTTATGACAGGCGCTGGCCAGTACACCTGATGAAGCTCGGTCACGGTTGACTTACCCCTCAACCGTTCAACCCAACGTGGCGACCGTTTTTCTGTTTGCTCACACCATCACTGAGATTTGGGGTTGATTGACTTAATTCGCCGGACACCCCATCCTTCTGACAGGAAGAAAGCTCAACATTGGTAGAGTCATCCCTTCAGCAGGCTTAAGCCCCCGCACCACGTCAAGGTATCCACAACGTGGAGGAGAAATGCTACTAAGTACAACACCAGGTCAAAACCGGCGCAAAGCTGTTTTTAAAAGAGCTTTAACGGTAAATTGGTTCCGGTTTTCATGAAATCCCGCGTCAAAGAAAAGAGAGGATCAGCTTATTACATGCTAGAATACCATGCAGGAAAATTCTTGGGCGATGTTGACAACATGATCACGCGATTCTTTACCCAACACAACAACTCCTCCTCCTTTGCTTCCCCGCCCCCTTACAAATTATCTTTCAATTGGATATTTTAGAGCAGATCAGCCCACACCAACGCACTATAATATGTAGATCCGTAAATCACCCGATCTATGTTCCGTGTTTTCTTATATTGGGATGGAAGAGGTAGTCTTGATCCAGTTTATCAAGATCCGTCCTGGCGGATGGAGGCTAAGGCAACCATGTTAATTTTCGGTAATATTTTACGGTGACTTTATTTAAAGTTTCTTACTGTTTCCGTCAGTGAATATCTTATCTTAGAAGAAGAAAGCTAAACTTCTTTTAATGCCAACATACTCCCACAGGTTCTTGTTCATCCTTTCAACGATATCATACATCATACTCGCCCACGAATGGGGGGTACGTGCATCATGGTCTTACTCGACTCAGACCCCCGCCAAAATTTCGCCTGCTTCACACGCCATGACCAAAAATTTCTGTCTGCACTTGTGCTTACAGTGTGTCAATTGCAGTGCGGTCTTTAGCCATACTGTCTGACCTCACACGCACGCTCACCGGTGCCTCTAATTCTGCATTGGCATTTCTTTCATTAGCATTGTTCTCTGTACCCATACTAATTATATCATCGTCTAAATCTGTCGGAATCTGTTCACGTGGCAAGGCCCGCAAATATTCGTGCGAATATTTGTAAGTTCTCTTATTTGTTAATGATTTAAGCACATATCTATCTCCATCTAAGACCTCTGTCACCATAAACGGATCTCTATACTTAGGATCCAACTTCGTTTGATGACGTCTCTCGTTCTTGAGCAAAACATGGTCACCAAATTTATGTTTAACAATTTTGGCCTTACACTTATCGAATCCTTATCATAACGAGTATTTTTTTTTAATATTTTCTTTGGTCTGTGACCTTACAATTCTTACATCTACTTTATTTTCATCACTGATTTACATTAATCCAAAAGGCCGTGCTTCTTTTCCGATTAATAATTCTAATGGATTAGTCTTAGTTACTCGATTCAAAGCCAGTGGTACTTCTTTTAATGCATCATGCCAAGAACGTTGACTAGTTTCAACAGCGGTCAGCATTCCCTATAATGTACTAATGACGCGTTCTACCTGCCCGTTCGCGCGACTTGCGCCTGTCGCTATTAAATATAAATCTATTGTCTGAGTAGAAAGAAATTCGCGAAAGCCCACACTCGTAAAACACCTGTCCTGGTCAGCAATTATACGCGTAGGCACACCAAACAACGATATAGCTGACTTCACGGCTTTAATGCAACTCTCAGTATCAATGTTCACTGTATGGTAGAAATAAACGAATTTTGTAAAAGCATCAATTTGTACTATTACATAATCTTTAAGATCATTTTTCCCACTTAGCTTGCCCGTATGTCTACTTTGGTAATAGAGTGCAGTTCTGCTTGGACTTTGCGTGAACTTGGTTTAGACAACTCACACGTGATACAATTATCTTCAAATTTGGACATGTTCTCGAACCAATAGTAGCTTTATACTTTGTCGAGGGTTTTCTCCCAACCTAAATACATAAAAGCCTCATGTACATGATTAATTACAGACCATCTAAAAGTCCTTGGAATAACAGGTAGGCATCGTGTCCTGCGATTTCGTTGTATTATCCGATAAAGGGTTCCAGCCCTTAACTCATATGTCCTGGCCATGTCTTCGCTTAGTTCGCCATCACGCAATTTAGAAACAATAGTAGATACATCTGGATCTCGTTGCTATTCGGCAAAAAGCCAATTGTCTGTGATTTCAGTTAAATTTACACGTTTTTCAACAGTCATGGGAATTGATTTAGGTTCGATGGGTCATAGGGTACGTGCGGCACACGCTTTCCCTTTCTATATTCGACTTGAAAGTCGAATGGCTGTAAGTAGACCCACCAGCGATGAACTCTTGGCGTTACATCTATCTTGGTAAGACTAGCTTTTAAAGAGTTACAATCGGAGCTGGCGTCAGTATGTAAATCTATAGGGTATTATGGGTCAAAAATAGTTAATACTGACTTGTTGGTCAATATAAAAATTATTTTCTGGCGTATATGCTCATGTTCAGGTTTCCAAATAAAGTTATTGTTCTTAGAAGTTAGGAAGTATAGGGATTTCAATGAATTTGAAATTGATTTGGGTACAAACTGCCGAAAGTAGGAGGCCGAACCTATAAACTGCCTTAATTGAGTGACGGATTAGGGGGGGCCCAAAGCTACCAATGCTTGAATCTTACGTGGATCTGGTCGAATTTCACCCGCCTTAATCTCGTATCCGTGGTATTCAACACTTGTCTTAAGGAATGAGCATTTAGTAATATTAAAAGAAAATCCAGCTTTAGATAATATTTCTAGCAATATTTGCAATCTCTCGAGTGCCGCCTCCTTAGTATTGGCTACAATCAAGATGTCATCTATGTAGATAATAACATAGGAATATGTGAGTTTACCCAAAGCCTTTATTACGGCACGCTGAAAAATCGACGGCGCATTTTTCAAAAGGCATAGCCAAAAATTGATATTGGCCCTCAGGAGTAACAAAGGCCGTTCGTTCTATTTAACTTGCAACCTTGCAATTTGACTTATCAGAGACTTTACAGAGGATAGTTTATCAGAGACATACTGGCATATTCGCGATAATCCACGCACAGACTATCGGAACCATTTTTCTTTCTTATAAGCAACATTCGTATGATATTAAATGCCAATAATTCATATATTTTACATCTCGCATGTTCCTTTTTCTCCGTGCCTTTGTACGGTCTTAGTCGAATCGATTGAACGTATTTCCAACTGACCAGTTGTTATCCGAATTCGCGGAATGCCCTCTATGAACCACTTAGAAAACTGTCTTAAAATTTCCATCAAACGAGTTTTGTCACAATCATTTAGCTCGGTGTCCTTGTTTATGTTATCTAAGTATTCCTTAGCATCTGATAAGAAATTCACAATTTTTGTCTTATAAATATCAAACCTGTCAGCATCAATTACAACACCGAAGCCCTGTTTCGGAACCTCACGGCCACTCATTACCGCGTGTTTCACAAAATTGTCCATAAGTACGTGAAATTGAATTTCTAAGGAATATTCACTTATTTTCACATCGAACAGAATTTGCGGAGTACTATATACAGAATCATTCCCTATGCCCTTCAAAATGACAACTTTATTAATTCTTTTTCCCGAAAACTTTCTAGAAATTGTTTCTTTGATAAGCGAACATTCGGACCTGAGTCATAACAATATCGAAGAGACTCACCAGATTGAAATAATATCGCCTTTGGCTCAGCCACGACACCAACGTCCACCCGTTTCTCATAAGAATTGGAGCTGCTGCTTGATGACGAACTGCCCTGCTCCTGCAAAGTGTCTTGTGTTTCCGCATTTAAAGCAAGTTAAACCATTTAGGACGACTGTTACCATACGGTCACATTGGACTGTTACCGCTACTTATTAACCAGTTGTAAAGAGATATCGCCACTTGCTATTATTTATGCAACTGAGTATGTGTTGACATATCTGCTGAGATATAATTTGAAACGGATTCGAATGTTGTTAGACATAGTAGCCGGTCGCATAATTTTGTATTTTTCAGGAACATTAAAAAAAGGTCAAATGGAGCGTCTCTTTAGGTGAGAATGTCCATACGTGCCAGAATAACGATTTTGTTTGCGATTCGTGACTTTGGTCATTTGCACAGAACATCAAAATATAAGAAAACATATTTTATAACTTTTTTCTATAAGTCGGATATATTGGTATCTTGGTACCGCATGCAAATAACCATTTGTTTAGCAATTTGTTTTAAATATATTTTCTTATCTTTGGCTTGTATGCACAATTTATTATCTCCTTTTTTGGTGTGAGAATTATAATACAGTATAGGTTATAATTCTTAATAGATATAACAAATTTAAGAGTACCGATTATGCTCTGGAGTATTTGGAGGATATGGTGAATTCGGTATTTGACGACAATATTTTTCCAGGCACACTCTTTATTGGAATGCCGGGCACATTGTTTGGAGAAGATGATGCTGATGAAGATGAACCAGGTACCGGTGATGATCTTCACCGTACACTGTTATTACAGCAATGCGAACTTCGGGTGGAAAATGAGAAATGCGAAGATGATGATAACTTCCCGAACCTTAGTGCCTATGAGGATATCTCTGATGTTATTTCAAACGTGAGCAGTTTTTTGAACGTACGCCATTGACTTCTTACTTCTTCAAAATATGGTTCATAGTAAAATGGCCTTGTCCTATAGGTTAAGCTGTTAGAGAAAGCGGAAGTGTTTGAAACTCCTCAACACAACCGTATGAAGAGGTTGGGATGCGTTGCGTCGGTCTTAGCGGAGCCTGGCACATCTGCAGAATTCATTGGTGAAATAACCGAAAATGTGCCAACTGATTCTTCTTCAAGCAAAGTTCCAAAAAAATACCACATCCTCCATAGGAAAGGTGGAGGAAACCTTTCCCATAAACCATTTCCAAGAAATATTGCAAAGCACTACCGCAACAAGTATGCCGATCTTACGCGCATTCAGAAGGTTAAGAAAAAATTTAATATTGCGGATGCTGATGTAAGATTCGACTGATTGAGTCATTATGTGAGACCTTCTGAAACACGTCGAAGGTGCGCCTACCAATTTTGCAATGCCACGACTCTCTTAGTTTGTAAAAAGTGTGATGTGGGCCTTTGCCCATCATGTTTTGAGCACTATCATCTAATTTCAGCGAACCAATAAATATTTTACTTCGCAAATTGGTTTTTTATTTCTTACCTTATGCAAAATCGCATATATATGCGGCATTGACGACGGTGACCATATGGTAACAGGCTCGGAATTGTCTGCTAAGTTTATTAGTATTCACTCCTGAAAATGTTTCCCAAAAATTCCCAGTAAATCGTTCTTGTTCCAAATGGGTTTAAGGTAAATGATCCTTTCCTAATGTCGAGCTACTGGAGGTCTCGTTACTTTGGGTGTGTGTTTTCCTCTATCCCTTTTGAAGCATCAATCTGTTATCTTGTGTCCAATGCTTCAGCGGAAATAACATTTTAATGGTGTTAAGTGTACCTTTCATTTTCCGAACGCGAATGCTTTTAGTTCTTGCTGCAACTCGTTTCTGGTTTAAATATTTGTTATGAATAACAAACGCTGTAACCTATTATCAATTTGAGCTGTATGTGCTAGAACAACTGATACTGCTATTTCTTCAATGCTCATTGATTTTCACTTAGCGATGTGACTAGTCGTCTTCCATAAACTGATAGACACTCTCCATCATAAGCATGGCTGTAAAAAATGTTCATCAAAATGGCTGCCGGCGTCTCGATGCCTTCAAAACTCTGCACAAGCAACTGAACTGATGCCACGTAATGCATTTCATAATCAGGGTTGAATTTTGGTAGAGAAATCATATTTGCCTCATGTAACGTCGGTCTTGATGTGTACATTGCTGTGCATTGCTGGCAAAGACTACTTTAGCTAAAGAGAGAAAATAATGAATTGTATCTCATTTTGTAAAATAGGTAGTAGAAAATACTACACAGTACTATTAATAGTTAGAAATAAAATTATGATATGATTGTGATAAACTGAGATGCGATTATAGCCAGACAAACGACGCATTCACGTTTTAGAACAGGAAATGTCTATACTTAGGAAGGGACCATTATCAGCCATGGAATACCATGATGAGGTAAATAAAATATAAATTAAGAATACTATCATGACATAACGTTAATAACGACAAATCAATTACTAAAGAGCTTAATGCACAACATAGAAAAAACGCTTTTAGAATGTTCATAACAGTATTAAAACAACAATTAAATAACATGGTTCTTTCATTACATCCAATTGACCTGTCTAATGCACTAGCCAAAACTCAAGTAGTAGAATCGAACAATCAGAGAATGAAGTTCGCGCATTATTAAAAAAATAATACAAAAAATATATACAAAAAATTAATACAAAAAATTCAGCAGAACCTCGTTATAGGGAAAACCAAAATTGAATCTAAAAGGAATTTAATTTACAATTATAGGTATAATAATAAACCGCAAATTCCCAAATAGGAATCAAAAATTACAATTACCAACAACCTAAACCTCAACAAATGGAGGAAGATAGATCCTATAGTGGACATAGAGAACACACTAACTTTAACCCGATAACTTTAACAACAACGTAACATTACCAAAACCCCAGACCTTTTTATAACAATTATAACAATAACTAACACAGTCAACCTTTTAAAAGATCTAGACTCGAATCAAGCACCAATGCCCCTAACAATTAAAAAAGCGTCAACAATTTAAACGAGGGCTCTGTTTTAGAGAACAGGAGCAACCATCCTCTATAAAAAAACTAAAGGAGGTACACTTTTTAGAATTTTAGTAGATACAGAATCAACAGGAAAGAAAAGAAAAAGCGAAAAATCCAATTACCTTATTAATAAAAAAAGTAGTTAAAACTATTAATAGAACCACGAGAATAACGCACTATCAACCAGTCAAAATGTTTGACTTCGACGAGGGATTTCATGTTATAAATATGAAGTATGATGTGATAATAGGCCACACATTCGTGCAAAGGCTAAACAGGAAAGTAGAATATAATATAAAATAGATTTGAAGCAAGGGAAACTTGTACTTGGTCTTCGGAACGAATGGCCCTTTGTATTCAATCTACATAACATATAGGAACCGGACGTAGAAGAACAGTTTGAAGATCACGAGAATATTCCCACCAATCTATCATTTAGAACAGATGTAAGAGCCGAAATACGTTCAAAGGGCAAAGGCGCAATATGGAGTAAAAAATTCAGAGCTTCTCTAATGCAAGAAGGCAAGAAGGCTCTTATAGTGAACAAACATTGGTTAGAGCCTGTTTTAATACGCCTACGTGCTTCTTGAACCAAGGTTATAGTAACATTCTTAGACCGACTTGCGAATTGGTCCGTATAATTAGGTATTAAGAGGTTTTTTTTTTGGATTTCAAAAGGTTGATATGGCGTCGCATGCAGGCACAAGCGTCTGCACTTAGCCTCTATCAGCGAACTCCTACTATCACCTCCACGTGGTGAAATCTAGGAGCCGAGCACCTTCGATTGAAGATGGGGTTACCAACCCCCCGTGGGACGTCGTTGGCGGCTGCAGAGGGAGGAGAGTGTGCCTGTAACAGGGCTCATCTCTCTTTATGGATGGCGGCGGAGGAGCTGGAAAACTGTCTGGCCAACGGCGGCGTCCGAAACTCCAGTCAGAAGGAGCTACCTGGTGAGCAGTCCTTTTAGAGCTACTTCGACATTTTCGGAGCACAGGTCTAGAAGGTTCTTTCAAGGCCAGGTCGGGGCCTTGGAATTTAGATGGCGGCGGAAGATCCCTTTAGTTTTATTGACAATGGCGTTTATATATTTAGATAGATTTTTATTATTTCGAATACTGTTCAGTTTACAAAAATTTAACAAAATCAAAATCAGCATGGCTTTGCCGTCTGCCGCATTGACTATAATTTATTATGTACAAGTAATAATTATTAGCTCTCCATGTAGAAAAATGCTCATTTGAAAAGTTCTCTGTTAGGATATTATCTCTGTGTCTTAGTGATATTTTGCAGTATTTAAACAGCTTACGTCCATTTCGTTTAGGAGTGACAGGATTTCTTGCTCCGATAAGTCGTTCTTTCCAAAAAAGGATCTGCTAGTTTCCCTTAGGATCGGACACTTGCCTAGGAAATGCATGATATCTTCTCTCTCTTCCAAATTACACATACTGCAGAGTATAGGGAGATTCTCTCTATGCGGTACAGAATTCAGCCTTAGAAGTTCGCCTCTAAGTTTGAACATCACAGAAATTTCCTGAATGCTATGGATATCTTTAAAGTAATTTTGACACCCCAGGTTGTGGTTGAGCCGGCTATATGTAATGCAATTTATTGATACGGCCGCTTTTTCTAAGAACTGTATTCTTGCCTGCTCGTCGACCTTCTTTATTAGTTGGCATAGTGAGTTACCCCAATTACTACTAACTGCGTTAAGTATTACTCCACATTAACCAGCTAATTTAATCCATGCAATTTTACTTCGAACTGTTTGCATCGCCATTATCTTTGGGAGACTTTTGTCTGCCATGTTCATTACTCGGAGCATGTAGTTCATTTGCATCTTTAGTGTTTTTATACATAGTGTAGATATGCCTGTTTCAACCATGAGCATGTAGATCGCAGTCTTCGGCGGGAGCTTAAACATTTTTTTAATGAAAAAGCGCTGCAATTTCTCCACCTCCTCATAAGTCTTATACCCCCAAACCTGTGCTGCGTATAGCATTATCGTCTCCGATACGCATTTCTGCCAGGCTACACTGATAGCATTTTCAGCCCTTGTAAGTTTGTCATTCAGATGTCTTTTTATATTTAAATTGCTTGTAAGCAAGATTCCTGGATATTTATACTCTTTGACGACGTCTAGGCTTGTCCCTTTAAAATGCCACTTATCGGAATCTCTCTGTAAGTTCGTCAAGGCAACTCTCCCACCACCTTTTTAAAAATTATTACCTTTGATTTTTTAGACTAACGATTAAACTCCATAGATTGCAGTACTCGCTTGTCGTCCGCATACATGAGAGCTTTAATGAGCCCCACTGCTAACTCCACGCCTCCAGGAAAAAATCCACAATATCCTCTATAAAAAGGGCAAATAAGGTTGGGCTTAGTGGGCAACCCTGCCTTACTCCTGTTTCCGTTTGGAACCAATCGGATAACTCAACTCCGTTCCATACCGTAACCCTGTTATCTCCAAATTTCGATGACATTCCGATTGCATACAATTTAAAGAATAAGACATTACGATTTACAGAATCGAAGGCTGCTTTGAAATCAAGAAAGAATGTGAAAAGTTTCCTATTTTGCCTTATGCATGTACCTGCTATACTACTCAGAACAAAAATGTGGTCAACGGTTGAGTAGCCAGGTCTAAAACCCGCATGAAATTCCTTAAGTAGGTTATTACCCCTCTGCAGAATAATTGCGAAAATTTTATAGGACGCGTTTAAAAAGTATATGCCTCGATAGTTTCCTGGATCCCCCACATCACCTTTTAGGCTAGGTTTTAGGATAGGGATCAGCGCTTCCTTAAGCCTGCGACGTACTACCCCACTATTTACAATTATTTTGAAGGAGTCCGTTAGGCATTCTTTCAGACCAATAGCACTGTATTTATAAAATTTTACAGGGATATAATCTGTCCCCGCCGCTTTCTTATCTTTTAGGGAACAAAGCGCATCCAATAGTAGCTGTTGCGTTATACGTGCGTCTAAAATATCATTTCGGAGGTCTGGCATCACATATTGAATACTAAGGCAGCTTACTGATGGATTCAATAATCGTTTGAAGTGTTCCAATAGGGTATTCGTGCTGAGATCTCTGCTGAGCATATAGCTTTTTCCATTAAGTTGTTTAACTGGTTGCCAAAACTCAGATGAGTTTTTGCATCTCTCGAGAGTTCATGCCTCGTTATCGAAGTAGTTCCGTTTACTTCGTCTACATATAGCTTTGAGTTCCTGGTTTGCTTTGACAAACGACATCCTAAGTGCTTCTTTGTTGAAGGCGCGAAATAATTTTAGCCAGGCAAACGATTTCAGCCTAGCTCTATGGCATATTTTATCAAACCACGGCTCATTCTTTCTCTTGGGGGTATACTTTCTGCGATGTGCGGGAGGATACGAATCTTGTATAACTTCTTCGATCTCTTCAACTCCTGTAATATTACGCACTTGAAGTTTCCCTTCCATCTTTATTCGATAGCGATTTGCTTTGTGATCCTTCCATGCCAGCTTTGGGAGTATCATCATGGGTTTTATTTGTACCATTTCTGCTGTTTCGTTGTCAATTTTGACTATAATAGGAAGCTTTACCTCTAAATCCGAGATATGATGGTTGCATTCTCCCCTTGCCAAACAATAATCAATGACTGATGACCCTTGCCCACCTATGGACGTAAACTCCCCTCATCTGTCACTAGCACTGGTACCATTTAAAAGTCGAAAGCCAAAATAATCGCAGAACTCTAAGAGTTTCGTTCCTCTTTCAGTGCAGTGTGAATACTCAGAACATCGCTCTGTGCCTCTTTTGTAGTTTTCAATCCCACAGGCTTCTCCTACTCTTGCATTAAAATCTCCGATTATCAGAACATTGTAATCATCGCAGCTCATCATCGCCTCTTGCAGTTGTTCCAAATCTATTTCCTAATTATTGCAGTTCAGATATATTGGAAATATACAGCATATTGCCCAAGAGATGGCGCTCCGCTTGCTCTCCCTCTAGCAAATCTTCTTATAGCGGGTATCCATTTAAATTCATAATCAAGGAACTTGTTTTCAAACAGGTCGCTCCGCTGTTGTAGTAATGCCTTCCCATTAGCGCTTTCACGTTGTATTGAGTTGTTTTGTAGAAATAAAAAAACATCATCTCCTGCTTTTAATAGCCACGTATTTTAGCTTTAATCGAGTTATTTCTCTGTGTGATTACTGATTTCAACTCGAGCAATTGTTTCCTTCTTTCTCTTGCAGCCGCCGTATAGTCTCTGTGCATTGAAATGCCTCTGCCGCGAAGTTTTGTTGCACATCTTAATATGCGTCCTACATCTTCTCTGTTTCGCAAGCCGTTTATAAGTAACCTGATAGGTCCATATCAGTGTGGCTGTTGATTTCAAGGCTACATATCACAGCGTGCATAGGGACAAGCTATACACCTCCATGTCTAGTTTTGACATTCCTGCCAAACTCGTCAGGTTTTGCAGAATGAGGATGGAGAATTCTCTCTGCGCTATCAAGGTCAGTAACGAACTCACCGAGACCTTCAATGTCAAAAAAATTTTAGACAAGGTGACGCGCTGTCATGTGATTTCTTTAACATCATCCTGAAGAAGATCGTGCAAGACTCACACGCCAACACTAGAGGCACGATCTTCCAGAAGTCCGTACAACTGTTAGCATACGCGGATGACATTGACGTGATTGGCAGAACACAGCCAGCCGTCAATGAGGCGTTTGCTGACATGGAGGCAGAGGCGGCTAAAATGGGTCTAGCGGTGAATGAGGGCAAAACAAAGTATATGCTGCCATCAAGAAAGGACACACAAAATAGACGTCTTGGACACAGCGTCACAATGGGCAGCTATAACTTCGAGGTAGTCACGAACTTCGTCTACCTCGGCTCCGCAGTAAAAAGTACAAGCAACATCAGTGACGAGATCAAACGCAGAGTAACTCTTGCCAACCGCTGTTTTTATAGGCCCGAAGAGTCTTCGATGCCGAACCCGTGGGACAACGCAACAGAGGACGCCTGCGTTAAAGGTGGCGCACCCAGGTGGGGAAGGACCTCAACCAACTTGGCGTAAGACACTGGAGGCAGCTAGCGAGAGACCTTGTTAGCTGGATAGGCTTGTTGGTTGAGCGCCAAATAAAGAAGAAGAAAAGGTTTTGCGACTTTTGTATAATCCTTAATTAATTTTCTGTAGCAACGACTTATTCCTACTGATTCCATTCAAAAACTCTAACTATCACAGAAAGAAACTATACAAACAATGAAAAGAGCTTAACGCAATAATATGGGCTTTGAAAACTCTTAGAGATGATCTATACGGGAGTTTTAACTTATAAATTCACACAGACCACCAACCATTAACATTCATGGCACAATATCAACATTCTCACCGAAGACGACCGTTTTAGGTGTCGCATACTGCCTTTAAATCTATTACTATTATATCTTTACCTGAAGCACTCATCCTGTTTGGAGTTACAAAATATGAACTAAAGAGCAGTCAATTTCAATAACAAGTCCAATATTACTAACCCCGTAATTACTCCTGATAATTCTCTTAATCCACCAGCTATACCTCGTAAGAGATATTTATTCCAAGCAAATTTATTTTACACAAAATAGATAATTCTTACAGCAAGAACAATTCCGACAACAATTGTTAAGCGCTGCCGAGCTGATTTAAATCGATGCCTAAGAATAAATTAAAACTCAAGAAACAATTTGGAGAACACAAATATTTATTACTGATTCGTTCGAAGACCAAAACGCCACTCGGCCTTGGTCATCATTCATGAGGAATATAAAGCAACCTTAAATGTCGTGGAAGTTTGAGATCTGATGATCATCGATACTCCACTTGTGTCCCTTTCTTTATATGAAATAAGATACTTTTTGTTTATCTTTGGACTCATGGCTATTGCGACCACCGACTGAGTGAATACTACGTAAACAAAAACCATACAATATGTGCATATACTATTACCTACAGGGCACGATGTATTTGAATGCATAGCACAACCTGCAAGTCCACAGACGAAACAACAGAGATTGTTTCATACGAAAATAGCAAATTACGCTATAAATCCCGCTTACGAAGAATATACTGAAGAAATGTACGAAATGCCTGATGATATGCCGGATATCCCTTATGAACCAGAACACGAATCAGACCATTGTTAAGTGACGAACAAGAAATAAAACAAACCAATTTAATTTAGGTTAACACTTTATTCATTCAATCAATATGTCTATACACGAGATGTGATTGTTGCGGCGGTTCGGCGGTGACAGCTCACCATCTCCTCCTCGTCAGCGTACGCTGCTTTCATTACTTCACAACAGGACCTAATTTTTCTAGTAACCGGGTCACAGCGACACTTACATACAGTATCATGGGAATAACGGAAAAAATCTAAATTTTCTAATTGATACTGGAGCGAACAAAAATTTCATTAAACCGGAACATACACATTCACCAAAATTACTTGCAAAACTATTTATTGTTCATTCAGTGGAGATTTATTGTTCATTCAGTTAAGTAGATTAAAATTATTCATGAACTACAGGAGCTAGTTTTAATCATCCAGATGACAAAATTACTGCTGCAACGAAAGTAAAAGCGGACATGACTGTCTGCCGACTGTCCAGTCTATTCAAAAACATACCCTCATCCATTTCCCATTTCAAATGAGAGAAGTCAATTACTAGCTGATAACGTTATTAGACCACCGAAACCTCCACACAATGCCCATATCTGGATAGTCCACAAAAAAAGGAAAGAAATAGGGAATAGTCATTGATTACAGGAAACTTAACGCCATTACAAAATCAGATACATATCCAGTACCTGACATTTCTGTTACACTATCTTTACAAAAATAGATTTAAAATCCGGACTCCATGAAATACTTATGAATGAAGAATATATAGAAAAGACCGCATTTTCAACCTTAAACGGAAAACTTGAATTTCTTAGATTACCCTTCGGCTTAAAAAAAATGCAATTTTTAGAGGATGATTGATGACATTTTGTAGGTCGCCGTTGCGTAGTGAGTTAGTGCGTTAACTCCTATGCAGAGGGTGAGAGGTTCGATACCCGAATTTACCACCTTTCATAACCTTCTTCACCACTTTCGAGTCACTGACAATGCTGAAACAGTATTTCTGTATAGAAAAAAAATCTTCTTAACTTCGCCGTTCGGAGTCGGTATTAAACTATAGGTCCCATCCATTCGCAAAAGAAAGCACAACGCGAGTGTTGCGTCACCCATATTATTATTAATACTACTTACGACATTTTAAGATACATCATTGGAAACTTTCTGACGTCTGCATAGACGACATTATTATGTTCAGTTCAACTCTGGAACAACATTATGAAGATATTAATTAAGTGTTAGCAAAGCTTTTACATTCAAACTTAAAGACCCATCTTGATAAAACAGAATTTATATAAACATAAGTAAAGTTCTTAGGTTTTTTAAATTCACGAAATGTTATAAAAACCGATCCAAAGAATGTTCAAGCTATAAAAAATACACAAATACCCATAAACTTCAATTGATCTTAAAACTTTTATGTTTAGCGTATTACTACATAAGATTTATTAAAAATTTGCAAAAATAGCAAAACCACTTACCAAATTAACAATACAATTCAACGAAGACCACCGGAAAGCATTCAGCCAATTAAAGCAAAGTCCACTGAAGCACTTATTTTTTCAGATCTCGAAAAACCATATATACCGACTACGGACGCTTCAAACCATGCACTTGGTGCTGTACTATCACAAGGAGAAGAAGGAAATGATAGACCAATAATTTATATTTTTAGAAGCCTAAGTAAAACAGAACAAAATTATGCCACGAATGAAAAAGAAATCTTGGCAATCATATGGGCTTTAGATAACTTACGTAATTACCTTTACGGTGCAAAGAAAATCAAAATACTAACACCCATTAACGAATACAACCATTAACTTTTGTTTTAAGTAATAAAAACAAAAAAGCCAAACTTAAAGGTTAGAAGAATATAATTAGGAGTTAGTTTACAAACCAGCTAAAACTATCTATGTTGCAGATGCATTATTTATTTAGAAAACAAATCATCTGTTCATCTCAAAGACAGAATATTTTGAACTTATTCATTATTATACAACACCAAAGTTATTGGTTATGGACAGTGATACATTTTTTACAACCCGTTTCGTAACTGAGTTTCTCAAATAAGTGGGAATTAAAATTTATTTGACACCTTCTCATCGTAGCGAAGTAAATGGACAGGTAGCGAGAGTTCATTCTACCACTCTAACTATAAAAGAATAAGCAACAATAGCAACAGATAGGTACAACAACACAATACATTCCACTACAAAAGAAGCACCGGCTACCATATTTTATGGCAGAAACCCTTCAATGACCCTTGACGAGTTGAGAAAAGCACGAGAAGACACTAATGTCAAGACAAAGTTACTAATAATATTAATGAACAACAGCGCTTAGGTTTCGATAATAAAAGATCCACAAGTCACGCACCCGGAAGAAAAGGCAAACTTAAACAAAAATATACAAAAGAAATGGTTAAAGATAATCACAGAGTTACTATCACAACCACATCAGATAAAAGAATTCATAAATTTCTTTTTTATTCATTCGCTTGCAGCTTCACCACTTGAAGTGGTTGTGGCCACACCATATAATTAACATGATTGACCATGAAAACATATTTTAACTTCACCAGTATTAACCTCAAAAATCAATGATTCAACCCCACTGACCCACCAGATAAAATATCTTCAAGGCGTAATAGAAAAACAGATGCAAGAACTAAAATCATACAGTTTCAGTCGAGCAGTAAGTTCGTTAGACTCAGCAAATGGCTAGCAGGTACTCCCGATGCATACGACTTAGCCAACTTTCTAAAAACACAGGACGAACTAACAAAAAACAACAATAGACAGATACTAATCAATAGAGACCTTATTAACAATTCTAACAAAATAACCCCATCCTATCACCAATTTTTAAGAGGGCAATTAAAAAAGTAATAACATTTAATAAAAGTTCGTTCGTGAGCTCTACGAACTTAAAAGAAGGAAAGAGCACCGGCTTCTCAAAAAGAAAAAGAAAGAGCATGAGAAGCGCGAGAACGAGGGAGTGGCGAATTGTTACAGCAGAAATGATGTCCGAAAGTTCTACCAATGGGTAAAACAACTCAGTGGCCACAAACCATAACCGCTTAACTCGAGTTAGGACAAAATTGAGTTATTAGCACCACCGTGTTTAGGATGCAAAGATTGATTAGCAATTAATTTTGTTTGTATGTAGCATTTATAAATCAGACGTTATTCTCCAAAAACATAATAGCCAAGGTCAATTTTGCTTAGCAGTAATTTTGGTATAGCGGCTTAACTCAGGTTTTTGTAGAAATAACTTCAACGCCAATTTCCTAAAGCAACCAAGTTAAGGTTGTTTTTCATTTTCAATTTAATGAAATCTTCATTTTGGAATAACAGCATAAGTTGAGATAAGACGTTCCGAGTCAGATTATTATTTAAAACTGTATTTTTTTATTAAAAACCAAAGTCTAGTTTGGTTATTACTACAGGAAATAAAAAATCAATTTAATTTTCCTAACATGAATTAGGTTGTTATTCCAAGATACAGTTTTGTTTGAAGATAATCTTATTTCAAGTTATGTTTTTTTCCTAGTCAGAAAATTAAGTTCCTGGAATCCTTTCTATAGTTACTATTCCACAAGATTTTGAAAGTAAAATATCTGAAAAAAGTCATCATAAATTGAGTTTAGTTTGTTTGAACAGTTGTATTATTTGTGTGGTGCTAAGTGTTCATAAAAGTGTTAAAGTGCAAACTTGTCTTTTCGCGCAAGTAAAATTTTGGAATTAGCCAAGATATTGAACGAGCGTAAAAAAGCTAAAGGTAAATACTAACTATTTAAATTTAGGTGATTAACATGGTGAAATATTCTTTTTAACCGAAGTTAAATCCAATTTAATTCTCAATTTAATTCAAATACTCAGTATTATTTTTGTTTTGCTCATAACTGAAAATTAGTATGTAACACAAAATTTCTTCTAGAAAATATTTCGGGCTCTCAAAACAGTACGTTTCAAAACGAAAATATTGACAGCGGTACGTAAATATTTTGTACAATATGTGTTCAAAATCTTAATAAATTAATTCAAATAAATCAAAGGTAACATCGGCCAATCAACGACCAGACATTCTACTGCATTGCAAGATAGAGGCAGTGGTTCTGTAAAACAGTTGTCCCAAAATGTACTTCCAGAATACGACCTTACACCAAATTTCGTACATTTAGTACCAAATGAAACTCAATCATCAATTGATGAATGCAATTTTGATGTTGAATTGCTTAAAAGTAAGAATTTAAATTTAAATGTGCTTTTTTTTAATCCTGTTCTCAATTTAATTCAAAATATATTCTTTCATAATCTCTAGATGCAGATGCCTCTACATTTAACCATTATGCAAGTGAGAAACTGAAGAGAAAACTCAGAGGATTCCGTTAAAGATAATAATAATATAATATGGGTGGCGCTACAGTCCGATGCGGATCTGGGCCTAGCTTCTCAGCAACCACTCGTGTTGTGCGTGCTATTGTTCTTTCACGCGTGGAAGGGACCTACAGTTTAATGCCGACTCCGAACGGCGAAGTTGAGAAGTTTTTTCTAGACAGGAATACTCTTTGAGCATTGTCAGTGACTCGAAAGAGGTGGAGCCGTGAATTATGATAGGTGGTAAATTCGGGTATCGAACCTGGCACCCTCTGCGTATGAGTCGACGCACTTACCCACTACGCCACGGCGACCCACTCCGTTAAACATCCAAAATTTTAACTTATCTTCTACGTCGAGTGATCAGTCTTCTCAGGAAGATGAAGAAATGGTCATATTAGGTACCCAAATTGAGAATGCTTTGACTACTCCAAAAAATAAAAACAAACGATTGCTTCGTTCAAGGCTTCGAAATAGTGGGCGATCTCACAAAACACTTTTAGGAAAGAATGTAGAGGCAAGAGCATGTAAGCCTTTTGACATGTTTTGGAAAAAATGCCATGAAAGGGTTGAATTTTAAAATATTGAATGCTTCTGTAAACACTATTGGGCTTTGGGATATTACTATCAAAGAATTCTATATATTGGCTCTTTAATAACAATAGAAGATAAAAAATGTGACACAATAATAAATTCCAAAGAGCGTAAGAGAAAACGAGAAAACACTGTGAAGTATGCACTAGATGTCGATGGTAATTTAATACCTGTATGCAGAAAACATTTTTTGTAATGTTTTGGTGAGACTGATGGGTTCCTCAGGACTGTAATTCGCAAAAAAAATTAATTGTCCCTTACTTCCAGTCACCAATCTTCGGGGTAAACAAACGCCCACCACTAAGATCAGTTCAACGAAAGAAGAGGAGATTAAAGGACATATTTTGAAATTCCCAGCATATGAAAGTCACTATAGCAGACAGGATACGGCAAAAAAATATTTACATGCTAGCCTTAGTCTTTCAGCTATGCATGGTCTATATGCAAAAAAAGTAGAAAACCAGGTAAGCCTCTCAAAGTATTCTCAAGTATTTAAGACGATGAATTTAAAGCATAAAGCTCCGAAAGTAGACACTTGCAGAACTTGCGACACGTTTGCTTCAAAAATTAAAGTAGCACAAACCGAGGAAGAAAAATCGGTTTTGATTGAGCATTTAGATATAGCTGACATGGGATATGACCAGAAGCACATAGATAAAGCCGACGCCACAAATTTGAAAAATGTGAAGGCATTTGCGTTCGATTTACAGCAATGCTTACTAACTCCTTTTCTTAGGAATTCTGTAAGTTTTTACAAAAGACAGCTGTGGACTTTTAATTTGACCGTCCATGACCTGGAAACCAACCGTGCTAAGTGTTTCATGTGGCATGAAGGGATTGCTCGTCGAGGAGGCAACGCAATCGCCTCTTGCATCTACAAGCACTTTCAATCGATCTATTCTGAAACGAACAGATTAACTTGTTATAGTGACTCGTGCTCAGGGCAGAAAACGAATTCGTTGGTTGCTGCCATGTTTTTTACATTCCTGTTTAACAACCAAACTATTGAATACATTGATCATAAATTCCTAGAGCCAGGGCATACGCACATGGAATGCGACAGTGACCATGCACTGATTGAGCGGCAGAAGAAAAAAAATTAATGTTGGAATTCAAATCCCAAGAGATTGGTATCAATTTGTGAACACTGTTGGATCCAAAATGGAAATGTGTCATGATTTTTACAGCTTTTCGGAACTATCAAAAGACAAGTTTGTTTGGAAACTCTTTAACGAAGACGACCAAAAATTCACATGGAATACAGTTAGGTGGTTCCGTTACACAAAATGCATCAATAGCGTATTGTACAAGACATCACTGGACAATGTTGAGCCATTTAAAGCTCTGAAGGTGGGTAAAAGAGGTGTTACTGCTATTAGAAAAAATGATTAAAAGTCTTCATTAATCCTGAGTTTCATGCTTTTTACGATAGTCTTGCTACCAATGCCGAAGAACGCAATACTCATCCCGATTTAACCGATCTGGAAAAATCACTTTTGCAGACTGTTAAACGGCGAGGAAGGCGCCCATAACGCTGTCAGGCAGTGTGTTACACTCCAAACAATCAGCGATGATCGACGAGAATTCCGATCTAGACGAATTCGAGACTTGAATAAAGCTGCTGGTGTAGACGGACTATCTGTGGAGCTGTTTAAGGCAGCTGAAGATGAGCTGGTAGGGTACATGCACCAACTTATCTGTAGGACATGGTCGGAAAAAGTATGTCCGACGAGTGGAATCTAAGTACCGTTTGCCCAATCCACAAGAAAGGAGACCCCTTCAACTGCGGCAACTACCGAGGGTTAAGTCTCCTGAAAATGGCCTATAAGATCATCTCTGCCTTTTTGTGTGACAACCTGAAACCATTCGTCAATAACCTGAAAGGTCTTTATCAGTGCGGTTTCAGGCCGGGGAAGTCTACCATCGAAAAAATTTTCACATTACGGCAGATCCTGGAAAAAATCCGAGAAATGCAGTTCGACACCCACCACCTATTCGTCGGTTTCAAGGATGCATATAACAGCGTGTATAGAGACGAGCTATACAGCGGCATGCCCAGTTTTGACATTCCTACCAAGCTCGTCAGGTTGTGCAGGATGACGATGGAGAATTTTCGCGTCGGAAGCGAACTCACCAAGACCTTAAATGTCAAAAAAGTTCTTAGACAAGGCGTGGCGCTGTCATGTGGCTCTTACAACATTATTCTTGAGAAGGTCGTGCAGAACTCACATGATAACACAAGAGCCACGATCTTCCAAAAGTTCGTACAACTACTAGCATACGCGGATGACATTGACGTGATTGGTCGAACACAGCGAGCCGTCAATGAAGCGTTTGCTGGTATTGAAGCGGAGGCGGTCTAGGGCCCAGGTCTACCGCGGACTGTAGCGCCACCAGAAGAAGAATAATAAAAGTAGAATTAGCGCATATTTAATTATATACATAGGGCAAAAAAGGGGGTCGTAAGAACCAGCTTACTAAATAAAAACGAAATATCTAAAATCATAAGCCAAATGGAAACCCTTCCATACAACAACGTGGCAGAGGCATTAAACTCTGCAACTCCTAATGTCGCAATTATAGACAGAATTATACTATATGCAGTTTCTATTCCAATTTTTAAGGAAGAGGAATATAACCACTTAATTATTAAATCTGAACAAGAAGTATTAAACAAATTAACTCGAACTTTAAAAAAATATTATAAAATAAAAACAATTTTTCTAAAATAATCAACAAATGTAACAGTATTCAAAATTTTACATATAGCAAAATGAAATTCAGGAACTAAATGTCTTTTGTGTATCTTATATTATTAAAGGATTATGCGAAAACTGTTTCTATATTGTAAATATTAAAACCAGAATCGAAGAAATAAACGAAAATCTTATATTTATAGATTTTAAGGAAGCTATATTATACAAATAAACAATTGTCCTATTAATTTTGGAAGCAAATAGTTTGCATCAAAAGAAACCAAAAACTACCAGTTGATACCTATAGCTTTGCAAGTAAATTTAACAGGATATGACACCAAAAAGTTGGTTTGAACTTACGAGTGCTTTAAAAAGCGAATTTCGGCAATGTTCTGCATATGCAATAAATTGCGTCACATATCGAAGTTGATGAAGCAAACTTAGTACAGTTTATCATTGGAGGAATTCTAGACCCGCAAGTGAATAAGACCATCTTATACAACACAGAAAATATAGCAGAATTGAAAAAAATACCACAAGCAAATGCAAAAATTTCATGCAAGTACACTCAACACTAAAAACACCATCTGCCTCATATAGCTATCACAGTCGATCAACTGTCATAACTAAACCCAAAACAACAGAAACAAATTCCTACGACAGCGGCGGTCGAAACGTTATGCGTGGGAGATATACAAAGCAAGATGTTGTTTGCTTCAAATGCGGCAAACCGGGACATATTTCAACAGCGTGTGGAAGTCAGACACCAGTGATGATAGTAGACGGCAAAAACGAAGAGACCAGTGCGAGCTTTGTCAAACAAATGGATTTGGAAGATAAACACCTTCAGCCTCCCCACAACACAGCATCTACCAAGGAGAAAGGTAATGACTTCGAAGAGGTTATGATTTTTAAATGCACAATGGAGTTTTTTAAGAGTTCAGCATTGCTCCTAACACTTTTATATTCAGGAAGCCCTATAAGCTTTATTCAGAAGAAATTTCTTCCAGCTGTAATATTGTCAACATTGCAGGAAACGTCTCGAAATATTGGGGAGTATAAATACTAGTAGTGGGTCGCCGTGGCGTAGTGGGTAAGTGCGTCGACTCCTACGCATAGGGTCCCAGGTTCGATACCCGAATTTACCACCTTTCATATATCACGGCTCCACCTCTTTCGAGTCACTGACACTGCTCAAAGAGTATTCCCGTCTAGAAAAACCTTCTCAAATTCGCCGTTCGGAATCGGCATTAAACTGTAAGTCCCTTCAACGCGTGAAGGGATAATAGCACGCACAACACGAGTGGTTACTGAGAAGCCAGGCCCAGGTCCACCTCGGACTGTCGCGCCACCCTTATTATTATTATATTATAAATACTAGAATCAAACATGATAATAAAATTACAAATTTGGCACACAACATCAGTAAACGTTCAACACTTTCACTGCAGATGGTACCCTAGAAAATGAAGACATCGAATTTTTACAGCAAATAATGAATAGCAATATCGACGATAAAATGGGTGAGTCACGGATAAATATTAACACCTCCTTAATAATAAGGAAAGTAAAAGCATATGAAAGAAAAGTTAGAGAGATAGTTGAGCCAGCTTATTTCATTAATAAATGTAACTTCAAACCAGACTTTAAAATGCAAATAGTTTTGTCCAAGGACACTCCGTTTCAGAATTCTCCAGACCACTGAACAAGTGAAATGCACGTAACAACTATCCATTGCCATTGATCAAAGACCACCTCGATCGTCTTAATAATAAAAAATATTTTCCGACATTAGACCTAAAAAATGGGTTCTATCACGTTCAGTTGTCTGAATATTCTACCAAGTATACATCATTCGTTAAGCCAATGGGCCAATACGAATTTAAGAGAATGCCCTTCGGTTTAAGAAATGCTCCTTCCATCTTCGAAAGGTATATGAAGCACATTTTTAAAAGCTTAGTTTCCGACGTTAGTATTATAACACACCTAGACGATATTCTTATTGCAACCCAGGATAGTGATGAACATTTAGAAATCCTAAAAATTGTCGTAGATATCGTTAAAAAAATCGTATAAGTTTCCGATTTGATAAATTCAAATATTTACAGGATGGGACCACTTATTTGGGCTATGAAATCAACCAAAATGGTATTAGACCTAATTGATAGCAACCTTACAGCAGTTAAGAATTTCCCAACGCCAAATTGTGTGAAAGATGTGCACCGTTCTGGGACTAGTTCCTACTTCTGCAAGTTTGTTAAAAACTTTGCTAACATCGCAAAACCTTTATTGTTGTCGCATCACACATGTGGAGTTCTGAGTCGATCGTTCAACATTTTACATGAGGATGATGAAGCTTTTGAATTCGTGTTGGCAGCAGCACAAAAACAAGACCCCAAAATCCTGTCAATGTGTTCCGACTTAGAAAAGACAGAAAGCTCACGGTTTGAGATGATCGATGGATTAATCTATCTTAAAATAAAGAACAAAATTTGTTTTTATGTTCCGAGCAGCATGGAAGAACAAGTCATACTTACTCATCACGAAGCCAGGTGCCACTTAGGTGTTGATAAGTGCTACAAACATTTGGTTAAACAACACAGAGCAAGGAATCAATAGCCTGTTTGAAATCATATTTTGAAAACTATTCACGACCGAATCGGATAATTTCTGATGACATGATTCAGGGGGCATGTTTCACCGCGAAAGAGTTTGAAGATTTTCTGCAGGAATACAGAGAGGTCAACTCTCTGATCGTGTTAGAGAATATCTTATTAATATCTTTAAAACTAAAAGTAAAAAACCTTACAGATAGTAGAACACAAGTAAATGACAACATTCAAGTGGCTCAGAAACAAAGCAAAGAGTACTACGATGGTCACCACAAAACACCTCGAACGTACGAACAGGGCGAATACATATGTAATGATAAAAAATGTTTCCACCTCTCCAGGAGTGAACAAAACATTATTATCAAAATATTGTGGGCCTTACGAGGTGAAAAAGGTTTTACCAAACGACAGATACCTAATTGCTGATATTGATGATCTACAGGTAACCCGATTGCCGTTTAGCAATATGAGGCCTTATAATGTGGAACAAAACATACTGAGAAGAACGCAGATGTTACCGAAGAATGTTCCGAGGAATTCGATTCGAAAGAATACATATTACATATGTAAAAAATGAATTTTAAATGTAAATCTCTGCCCAAACCTCTTTTTCTGTGAAATCTCTTGTTATATATTTTGATATGTATGTAATTTGAATTTATACCAATACATTTCCTTTCTATTTCTATACTACATGTATTGTTACCTTAATCTATATAAATGAAGTTGTTACATTGTTACATTTGTATTCGGGTCGATTATGCGATCAGGATGGCCGAGCTGTAGGCAAATTAAATTAGTATTAGTAATATATCAACTTTTTTACACCACTGTTTACATTACATTATTGTCATATAAACTTCCAATGAATAAAATTGTCTATGTGCTATACCATACTATCAGGTGATTTAACTGATAAGTAGTTTCAATCAAAATTACTTTGATTATAAAAAAGAAATAAAACACTGGATCATTCTCGGTTATTCCTATATTGAATTTATCTTAATTATATCGGTAAATTCTACACTTAATTTTGCCTACACCAAACTTCACAATCAATTTCCCCATGTACTCGTTTACAGATGCATTTCCATGCTCCGTATGGCGTCAAGTTGTTTTTCATGTTTAGGGTTAAAATGAGTTTTTAGAAGGGTTATTGCAGATTCTCTATCCAATGCTTTTGTATATATTATTTTCCTATTATTCTTAAAGGTTTATAAGTTTCGTATTTTTAATGAATCTGATATTATATTCTTTATCTTATGGGATTAAATTGTAGTGCTTCTACTGTATGAATTTCTGTTTGGGCAGTCAAATTCCGAAAGCTTGAGTCACCAGCGAACTAATTTAGAATTTGGATCCTTAATAGAAAAAAGCCAGTCAGTGGTTTGTGGTCAGTTTAAAAACTAAATTTGCGTCCGAACAAATATGGTCTGAAATATTTAGTGAACCACACTATAGCTAGGAATTCTTTCTCTATTGTGCTATAGTTGATTTCATGTTCATTAAGTGTGAGACTCGCGTAGCAGATTGGGTTAACCACCTTTCCGAGAGCACTGCTCCAATCGCCTAGTTGGATGCATGTAGTTAGAGTAAATTCTTTATCAAAATCAGGATAGTGTAAGATTGGGTCGGTTGTAAGAAGTCGTTTTAATGTTTCAAAACTATTTCGGTAATCTGGATAATTTATGTTAATCATTGCATCCTTTTTAAGAAAATTAGTTATTGGTATGGCAATCATTGAATAATCCTTTATGAACTTACGGTAGTAAGCCGTCCTAAGAACTGTTTGATTTGTTTCGTTGTTTCGGGGATTGAAACTGGTTTGATACCAGTTTGGGTTACAACATGCCAAGAAATTCTGTCTCTTTCTTCAGAAATTCTGATTTATCTCGTTGTATTTTTAAGTTTACTTCCCTTAGTCGTTGAAATAGTTTCTTAAGATTATCCATATGTTCTTCTAAGGATGTCGAAAACACGATGATAACATCCATGTAGACGAGGCATAACTTATTAATAAAGTCTTTGAGCACATGTTTCATAAGCCTTTGAAATGTGGCTGCTGCCGGTTTTAGACCATACGCAAAAATTCGTATGCCCTCCTCTTCTGATATTTCTATCTGATGGAAACCTTTTGCTAAATCGAAAATTGTGAAGTATTGGCACTTGCCTAACTTGTCTAGAATTTCGTCCATGTTTGGAATTGGGTATTTGTAGGATTTTGTGTAAATGGGGATTTCGTTTGTAGTACGAATTCTGTGCTTAAGAGCATTTATGAATGAGAGATCTGAACCTTCAGTGTAAAATATATCTAAATATTTTTTTATAACTTTTAAGAATTTCTCTTTCTCTTCTGAGTTCAAATGCTCTGTTCGAATCTGTGCACGTATAAGTTTTGGATTTTCCGTAGGGTTCTATCTAGAATTCGTATAACAATTGTAATCGCTTGATTGCCTTGTTACTTAATGATTGGAAAGTTGCTCTTTTTTAATTATTCTTATGAATATTTATTTTTCCCAGATTGGACTGAGTATTATTATCTGAAAACGTCCACTCTTCAGGATAATTATATGTATATATATAAATATATTATATATATCCTTCTCTTCTATAGGTATGGTAATGCTCCTATCTGTGCTATTCTGGAAAATAAGTGGAATAGATTTTCCATTTACTTCTAATTGATTATTTATATAATCAATTTTAGCATTAAGTCGTTTAAGGATGTCATTACCAATAAATCCATCGTAAAATTCGTAAAACCTAGTGACAAGAAATTCTACTAGCTCATTTGGATTTTCTAACTAACTAAATAGTGGTATTCTCACATTTTCTTCTAGGCTTACTAAACTATTGATTGTCTTAAGCGATATTGGTGCGGGAGCGATCCTCCATTTTGCGTGGCAGACTTCAAGGTTTATAGTGGAGTGTGTTGCTCCAGTATCGATTAACATTTTAAGGGGGTTTAAATTTGTTTTTACCACTTTATGTGGGACGTCCCCTCTGAGGCTGTTGAATGAA
Source organism: Eristalis intricaria (assembly GCA_964034865.1). Taxonomy (NCBI): domain Eukaryota; kingdom Metazoa; phylum Arthropoda; class Insecta; order Diptera; family Syrphidae; genus Eristalis; species Eristalis intricaria. The sequence continues at coordinate 10,723,751 of OZ035874.1, forward strand.
AATGTTCAACAATCTCATGCTTGTTGATGTCCATTGGTTCTATGGGCGTACGTCCAATTGTCGTTAAGATAGAGGTTATGTTGATCAACGTAACTTTGGTTACTTTATTGGTGATTATTATTGAACTGTTGCGGTCCTTGATAATTGTTGAACCTGTAATATTGGGGTTGGTATTGCTGTGAGAACTGCCGTTGTTGATTATGTCCTTGGTTTGGATGTCTGTTTGAATTTTGGCTTTAGAAACGATTCCTATTCTGTTGTGGTTGGTTTCGCGTAGTGTTATTATTATGAATTTGAGAATGTCGAACTCTTTTTTCTAGTCTTTTTGCTGGTAAAGTGCGACTCTCATTGATGTCGAAATTGGCGTAAAAAAATTAGCTGCTTGAAAAAGAATATCCATTGCAGATTCTAGCATTTCTGGGTTCCTACAAGTTAGAATTGTCTTAATGGGTTCTGGGATCTTGGTCTTAAAGATATTTAATGCTGTACGCATGTTGTTCTGGGAGCATGTATTGGTTTTGTCTCCTGATCCCAAGATGACGAGAGTTTTAGTGTTTAAATTCCTAAGCTTTCTTTTTATTTCGTTATAAAAATCTAAGAAATTTTTCTTAAAAGTGGTACCGCGTAACTCGTCAAAGAGTTCTTCGCAACTACGCCTGTCGCCGAAATTGTTTTGTAATATGGTTTTTATATCTGACCAGGACGTTGCTTGACAGTTAATCTCTAGTGTCATTCTAGCTCTGTCTTTCAGCTTGCCCTAAATTAGGGCGGACAATAGTTGTTTCGATAAGGCGTCATAGGCTTGTAAGATCGGGTGTATCCTATCTATTAAATTTACAAAAGTCTGTAGGTCCTTAGTATCGATTACCATGGAATTCGGGAAGGCTATTAAGGTATTTGATGGGGTCAATTGAGACAGAGGGAGGGTTAGCCATATTTACAACTATTTATAAGCTGTAGAAATTGTCTTAGTGCGTGTTAAACAATAGTAATATATACATAAATAATGGGAATAGTGTGAATACGAATATTGATAATAGGCGAATATTGTTAATGGTTACTGCGGGGTGGATGTTAACGCCAGGGAATGTCATAATCTCTCCTCTTTCTTATGTCTCGTTTTTCTCTTTTAATTCTGTTCGAATTAGATACACATAAAACGCATACGTATTTCACTTTATATATGGAAAGATGTATATGTATTGCATAAATTTTTCACGTGCAAAATAAAAATATGTTGCGTTTTTTCACTATAATAGGAGATCGGGGAGTTTATGTTATTCTTTAGAATCGGGTTCCTACTATATTTTTTTTTGCCGATCCATTCAGAAGTGTGATGGCGTGCATCCGATTTTTTCGAGAAATTCGAACATAGTAAATACCGCGTTTCATTAAGAAAACGTTTTCGTGTGCTCCTGTTTTCGTAAAAAAAAAACACATGTCCGAAGAGTGGGCTATTTTCGTAGAATCCGCGACGTTTGTGAAATTGAATTAAGTTCTACGTTCATTAATGTTACAAACTACGGGCAGTAAAGCGGAGCTGAAAGTTCGAGCAAGTGAAGCGGTACAGTAATTTCTGGAAGACCATCTTAGGAAGCTAATGCACGACGTAATCATGCAGAACAGAGACATTGGGATAGAAGACTCAATTGCAACTGATCAGGATGAAACAGTCAAAGAATGTGAAGACAATGAGGATATCACATCCCGGTCTGAATGAAAAGTTGCTTGCACTTTCAAAGATGTTGAAGACTTCATCACACCCTTCTGTGGAGATGACAATTTTCTCATAGAAAGGTGGATAGAGCAATTCGAGGAATGCTCTGAAATCATATGCCTAGATGAAAGGGCAAAATTTTTGTATTGCAAGAGACTTCTAACAGCTACGGCAAGGTTGTATGTTAGAACAATAATTAATAAAAAAGTTGGTTTGAACTTAAGAGTGCTATAAAAAGTAAATTTCGGAAAATTGTTGCAAAGTCAGACGTTTGTAGTGAACTTCGTAATCGGAAAAAATGACGTGATGAAGCCATGCAGCAATATGTTCTGCATACGCAAGAAATTGCGTCACATATTGAAGTTGATGAAGCAGACTTAGCACAGTTTATCATCGGAGGACCATTTTGTACAACGCAGAAAATATAGTAGTATAGCAAGCAAATGCTCATGCAAGTTAAACACTGAAAACACCATCTGCTTCATATAGCTATCACAGTCGATCAACTGTCATAACTAAACCCAAAACAACAGAAACAAATTCCTACAACAACGGCGATCGAAAAGTTATGCGTGGGAGATATACAAAGCAAGCTGTTTGTTTCAAATGCGGCAAACCAGGACAGAATTCAACTGCGTGTGGAAGTCAGACACCAGTGATGACAGTAGACGGCAAAAACGAAGAGACCAGTGCGAGCTTTGTCAAACAATTGGATTTGGAAGATAAACACCTTAAGCCTCCCCACAACACAGCATCTACCAAGGAGAAAGGTAATGACTTCGAAGAGGTTATGAATTTTCAATGCACAGCGGAGTTTTTTAAGAGTTCAGCATTGCTCCTAACACTTTTGGATTCGGGTAGCCCTATTAGCTTTATTCAGGAGAAATTTCTTCCGGCTGCAATATTAGCAATATTGCAAGAAACAACAAAATCTTATTACGAAGTCATCGGCAGTCGTCTCGAAATATTGTTGAGTATAAATATCAGTATCAAACATGATAATAAAATTACAAATTTGCCACACAACATAAGTACACTTTCAACACTTTCACTGCAGATGGTACCTTGGAAAATGAAGACATCGAATTTTTACAGCATATTATGAATACCAATATCGACGATAAAAAGGGTGAGTTACAGATAAATGTTAACACCTCCTTAATAATAAGGAAAGTAAAAGCATATAAAAGAAAAGTTAGAGAGATAGGTGAGCCAGCTTATTTCATTAATAAATGTAACTTCAAACCAGACTTTAAAATGAAAATAGTTTTGTCCAAGGACACTCCGTTTCAGAATTCTCCAGACCACTGAACAAGTGAAATGTACGTAACAACTATCCATTGCCATTGATCGAAGACCACCTCGATCGTCTTAATAATAAAAAATATTTTCCGACATTAGACCTAAAAAATGGGTTCTATCACGTTCAGTTGTCTGAAGATTCTACCAAGTATACATCATTCGTTAAGCCAATGGGCCAATACGAATTTAAGAGAATGCCCTTCGGTTTAAGAAATGCTCCTTCCATCTTCGAAAGGTATATGAAGCACATTTTTAAAAGCTTAGTTTCCGACGTTAATATTATAACACACCTAGACGATATTCTTATTGCAACCCAGGATAGTGATGAACATTTAGAAATCCTAAAAATTGTCGTAGATATCGTTAAAAAAATCGTATAAGTTTCCGATTTGATAAATTCAAATATTTACAGGATGGGACCACTTATTTGGGCTATGAAATCAACCAAAATGGTATTAGACCTAATTGATAGCAACCTTACAGCAGTTAAGAATTTCCCAACGCCAAATTGTGTGAAAGATGTGCACCGTTCTGGGACTAGTTCCTACTTCTGCAAGTTTGTTAAAAACTTTGCTAACATCGCAAAACCTTTATTGTTGTCGCATCACACATGTGGAGTTCTGAGTCGATCGTTCAACATTTACATGAGGATGATGAAGCTTTTGAATTCGTGTTGGCAGCAGCACAAAATCATATTTTGAAAACTATTCACGACCGAATCGGATAATTTCTGATGACATGATTCAGGGGGCATGTTTCACCGCGAAAGAGTTTGAAGATTTTCTGCAGGAATACAGAGAGGTCAACTCTCTGATCGTGTTAGAGAATATCTTATTAATATCTTTAAAACTAAAAGTAAAAAACCTTACAGATAGTAGAACACAAGTAAATGACAACATTCAAGTGGCTCAGAAACAAAGCAAAGAGTACTACGATGGTCACCACAAAACACCTCGAACGTACGAACAGGGCGAATACATATGTAATGATAAAAAATGTTTCCACCTCTCCAGGAGTGAACAAAACATTATTATCAAAATATTGTGGGCCTTACGAGGTGAAAAAGGTTTTACCAAACGACAGATACCTAATTGCTGATATTGATGATCTACAGGTAACCCGATTGCCGTTTAGCAATATGAGGCCTTATAATGTGGAACAAAAACATACTGAGAAGAACGCAGATGTTACCGAAGAATGTTCCGAGGAATTCGATTCGAAAGAATACATATTACATATGTAAAAAATGAATTTTAAATGTAAATCTCTGCCCAAACCTCTTTTTCTGTGAAATCTCTTGTTATATATTTTGATATGTATGTAATTTGAATTTATACCAATACATTTCCTTTCTATTTCTATACTACATGTATTGTTACCTTAATCTATATAAATGAAGTTGTTACATTGTTACATTTGTATTCGGGTCGATTATGCGATCAGGATGGCCGAGCTGTAGGCAAATTAAATTAGTATTAGTAATATATCAACTTTTTTACACCACTGTTTACATTACATTATTGTCATATAAACTTCCAATGAATAAAATTGTCTATGTGCTATACCATACTATCAGGTGATTTAACTGATAAGTAGTTTCAATCAAAATTACTTTGATTATAAAAAAGAAATAAAACACTGGATCATTCTCGGTTATTCCTATATTGAATTTATCTTAATTATATCGGTAAATTCTACACTTAATTTTGCCTACACCAAACTTCGCAATCAATTTCCCCATGTACTCGTTTACAGATGCATTTCCATGCTTCCGTATGGCGTCATGTTGTTTTTCATGTTTAGGGTTAAAATGAGTTTTTAGAAGGGTTATTGCAGATTCTCTATCCAATTCTTTTGTATATATTATTTTCCTATTATTCTTAAAGGTTTATAAGTTTCGTATTTTTAATGAATCTGATATTATATTCTTTATCTTATGGGATTAAATTGTAGTGCTTCTACTGTATGAATTTCTGTTTGGGCAGTCAAATTCCGAAAGCTTGAGTCACCAGCGAACTAATTTAGAATTTGGATCTTTAATAGAAAAAAGCCAGTCAGTGGTTTGTGGTCAGTTTAAAAACTAAATTTGCGTCCGAACAAATATGGTCTGAAATATTTAGTGAACCACACTATAGCTAGGAATTCTTTCTCTATTGTGCTATAGTTGATTTCATGTTCATTAAGTGTGAGACTCGCGTAGCAGATTGGGTTAACCACCTTTCCGAGAGCACTGCTCCAATCGCCTAGTTGGATGCATGTAGTTAGAGTAAATTCTTTATCAAAATCAGGATAGTGTAAGATTGGGTCGGTTGTAAGAAGTCGTTTTAATGTTTCAAAACTATTTCGGTAATCTGGATAATTTATGTTAATCATTGCATCCTTTTTAAGAAAATTAGTTATTGGTATGGCAATCATTGAATAATCCTTTATGAACTTACGGTAGTAAGCCGTCCTAAGAACTGCTTGATTTGTTTCGTTGTTTCGGGGATTGAAACTGGTTTGATACCAGTTTGGGTTACAACATGCCAAGAAATTCTGTCTCTTTCTTCAGAAATTCTGATTTATCTCGTTGTATTTTTAAGTTTAATTGCCTTAGTCGTTGAAATAGTTTCTTAAGATTATCCATATGTTCTTCTAAGGATGTCGAAAACACGATGATAACATCCATGTAGACGAGGCATATCTTATTAATAAAGTCTTTGAGCACATGTTTCATAAGCCTTTGAAATGTGGCTGCTGCCGTTTTTAGACCGAATGGCATATGCAAATAAACAATTGTCCTTTCCATCAAATGACCAAAACTACCAGTTGATACCTATAGCTTTGCAAGTAAATTTAACAGAATATGACACCAAAAAGTTGGTTTGAACTTACGAGTGCTTTAAAAAGCGAATTTCGGCAATGTTCTGCATATGCAATAAAATGCGTTACATATCGAAGTTGATGAAGCAAACTTAGTACAGTTTATCATTGGAGGAATTCCAGACCCGCAAGTGAATAAGACCATCTTATACAACACAGAAAATATAGCAGAATTGAAAAAAATACCACAAGCAAATGCAAAAATCTCATGCAAGTACACTCAACACTAAAAACACCATCTGCCTCATATAGCTATCACAGTCGATCAACTGTCATAACTAAACCCAAAACAACAGAAACAAATTCCTACGACAGCGGCGGTCGAAACGTTATGCGTGGGAGATATACAAAGCAAGATGTTGTTTGCTTCAAATGCGGCAAACCGGGACATATTTCAACAGCGTGTGAAAGTCAGACACCAGTGATGATAGTAGACGGCAAAAACGAAGAGACTAGTGCGAGCTTTGTCAAACAAATGGATTTGGAAGATAAACACCTTCAGCCTCCCCACAACACAGCATCTACCAAGGAGAAAGGTAATGACTTCGAAGAGGTTATGAATTTTCAATGCACAATGGAGTTTTTTAAGAGTTCAGCATTGCTCCTAACACTTTTATATTCAGGAAGCCCTATAAGCTTTATTCAGAAGAAATTTCTTCCAGCTGTAATATTGTCAACATTGCAGGAAACGTCTCGAAATATTGGGGAGTATAAATACTAGTAGTGGGTCGCCGTGGCGTAGTGGGTAAGTGCGTCGACTCCTACGCATAGGGTCCCAGGTTCGATACCCGAATTTACCACCTTTCATATTTCACGGCTCCACCTCTTTCGAGTCACTGACACTGCTCAAAGAGTATTCCCGTCTAGAAAAACCTTCTCAAATTCGCCGTTCGGAATCGGCATTAAACTGTAAGTCCCTTCCACGCGTGAAGGAAAAATAGCACGCACAACACGAGTGGTTACTGAGAAGCCAGGCCCAGGTCCACCTCGGACTGTCGCGCCACCCTTATTATTATTATATTATAAATACTAGAATCAAACATGATAATAAAATTACAAATTTGGCACACAACATCAGTAAACGTTCAACACTTTCACTGCAGATGGTACCTAGGAAAATGAAGACATCGAATTTTTACAGCAAATAATGAATATCAATATCGACGATAAAATGGGTGAGTCACGGATAAATATTAACACGTCCTTAATAATAAGGAAAGTAAAAGCATATGAAAGAAAAGTTAGAGAGATTGAGCCAGCTTATTTCATTAATAAATGTAACTTCAAATCAGACTTTAAAATGCAAATAGTTTTGTCCAAGTACACACCGTTTCATTGTACACCGCGAAGACTGCCAGATCCTTGATGATCTTATCGAAAGTTAAATAATACGAGAATCCAATTCATCATTTGATCTTTTGAATAACAAGCTTTTAAATATAGTCTCTTATTGTCAAGTTTTAACACTTACTCTTAACAAGAAAACCTTAAATGCACGTATATCGCAATGGGCATTAGAGCTACAGAGCTTTGACTATGTTGTGGTACATAGGAAAGGAGAACGCATGACACATGTGGATGCTCTGAGTCGATCGTTCAACATTTTACATGAGGATGATGAAGCCTTCGAATTCGTTTTGGCGGCAGCACAAAAACAAGACCCCAAAATCCTGACAATATGTTCCGACTTAGAAAAAAGTGAAAGCTCTCGGTTTCAGATGATCGATGGGTAGGCAAATTAAATTAGTATTAGTAGTATATCAACTTTTTTACACCACTGTTTACATTACATTATTGTCATATAAACTTCCAATGAATAAAACTGTATATGTGCTATGCCATATCAATATATCAATAAAACGTATTTTGAATATATAAAAGCTATAAAACTATAAAACACCGGATCATTCTCGGTTATTATGCGATCAGGATGGCCGAGCTGTAGGCAAATTAAATTAGTATTAGTAATATATCAACTTTTTTACACCACTGTTTACATTACATTATTGTCATATAAACTTCCAATGAATAAAATTGTCTATGTGCTATACCATACTATCAGGTGATTTAACTGATAAGTAGTTTCAATCAAAATTACTTTGATTATAAAAAAGAAATAAAACACTGGATCATTCTCGGTTATTCCTATATTGAATTTATCTTAATTATATCGGTAAATTCTACACTTAATTTTGCCTACACCAAACTTCGCAATCAATTTCCCCATGTACTCGTTTACAGATGCATTTCCATGCTTCCGTATGGCGTCATGTTGTTTTTCATGTTTAGGGTTAAAATGAGTTTTTAGAAGGGTTATTGCAGATTCTCTATCCAATTCTTTTGTATATATTATTTTCCTATTATTCTTAAAGGTTTATAAGTTTCGTATTTTTAATGAATCTGATATTATATTCTTTATCTTATGGGATTAAATTGTAGTGCTTCTACTGTATGAATTTCTGTTTGGGCAGTCAAATTCCGAAAGCTTGAGTCACCAGCGAACTAATTTAGAATTTGGATCTTTAATAGAAAAAAGCCAGTCAGTGGTTTGTGGTCAGTTTAAAAACTAAATTTGCGTCCGAACAAATATGGTCTGAAATATTTAGTGAACCACACTATAGCTAGGAATTCTTTCTCTATTGTGCTATAGTTGATTTCATGTTCATTAAGTGTGAGACTCGCGTAGCAGATTGGGTTAACCACCTTTCCGAGAGCACTGCTCCAATCGCCTAGTTGGATGCATGTAGTTAGAGTAAATTCTTTATCAAAATCAGGATAGTGTAAGATTGGGTCGGTTGTAAGAAGTCGTTTTAATGTTTCAAAACTATTTCGGTAATCTGGATAATTTATGTTAATCATTGCATCCTTTTTAAGAAAATTAGTTATTGGTATGGCAATCATTGAATAATCCTTTATGAACTTACGGTAGTAAGCCGTCCTAAGAACTGCTTGATTTGTTTCGTTGTTTCGGGGATTGAAACTGGTTTGATACCAGTTTGGGTTACAACATGCCAAGAAATTCTGTCTCTTTCTTCAGAAATTCTGATTTATCTCGTTGTATTTTTAAGTTTAATTGCCTTAGTCGTTGAAATAGTTTCTTAAGATTATCCATATGTTCTTCTAAGGATGTCGAAAACACGATGATAACATCCATGTAGACGAGGCATATCTTATTAATAAAGTCTTTGAGCACATGTTTCATAAGCCTTTGAAATGTGGCTGCTGCCGTTTTTAGACCGAATGGCATATGCAAATAAACAATTGTCCTTTCCATCAAATGACCAAAACTACCAGTTGATACCTATAGCTTTGCAAGTAAATTTAACAGAATATGACACCAAAAAGTTGGTTTGAACTTACGAGTGCTTTAAAAAGCGAATTTCGGCAATGTTCTGCATATGCAATAAAATGCGTTACATATCGAAGTTGATGAAGCAAACTTAGTACAGTTTATCATTGGAGGAATTCCAGACCCGCAAGTGAATAAGACCATCTTATACAACACAGAAAATATAGCAGAATTGAAAAAAATACCACAAGCAAATGCAAAAATCTCATGCAAGTACACTCAACACTAAAAACACCATCTGCCTCATATAGCTATCACAGTCGATCAACTGTCATAACTAAACCCAAAACAACAGAAACAAATTCCTACGACAGCGGCGGTCGAAACGTTATGCGTGGGAGATATACAAAGCAAGATGTTGTTTGCTTCAAATGCGGCAAACCGGGACATATTTCAACAGCGTGTGAAAGTCAGACACCAGTGATGATAGTAGACGGCAAAAACGAAGAGACTAGTGCGAGCTTTGTCAAACAAATGGATTTGGAAGATAAACACCTTCAGCCTCCCCACAACACAGCATCTACCAAGGAGAAAGGTAATGACTTCGAAGAGGTTATGAATTTTCAATGCACAATGGAGTTTTTTAAGAGTTCAGCATTGCTCCTAACACTTTTATATTCAGGAAGCCCTATAAGCTTTATTCAGAAGAAATTTCTTCCAGCTGTAATATTGTCAACATTGCAGGAAACGTCTCGAAATATTGGGGAGTATAAATACTAGTAGTGGGTCGCCGTGGCGTAGTGGGTAAGTGCGTCGACTCCTACGCATAGGGTCCCAGGTTCGATACCCGAATTTACCACCTTTCATATTTCACGGCTCCACCTCTTTCGAGTCACTGACACTGCTCAAAGAGTATTCCCGTCTAGAAAAACCTTCTCAAATTCGCCGTTCGGAATCGGCATTAAACTGTAAGTCCCTTCCACGCGTGAAGGAAAAATAGCACGCACAACACGAGTGGTTACTGAGAAGCCAGGCCCAGGTCCACCTCGGACTGTCGCGCCACCCTTATTATTATTATATTATAAATACTAGAATCAAACATGATAATAAAATTACAAATTTGGCACACAACATCAGTAAACGTTCAACACTTTCACTGCAGATGGTACCTAGGAAAATGAAGACATCGAATTTTTACAGCAAATAATGAATATCAATATCGACGATAAAATGGGTGAGTCACGGATAAATATTAACACGTCCTTAATAATAAGGAAAGTAAAAGCATATGAAAGAAAAGTTAGAGAGATTGAGCCAGCTTATTTCATTAATAAATGTAACTTCAAATCAGACTTTAAAATGCAAATAGTTTTGTCCAAGTACACACCGTTTCATTGTACACCGCGAAGACTGCCAGATCCTTGATGATCTTATCGAAAGTTAAATAATACGAGAATCCAATTCATCATTTGATCTTTTGAATAACAAGCTTTTAAATATAGTCTCTTATTGTCAAGTTTTAACACTTACTCTTAACAAGAAAACCTTAAATGCACGTATATCGCAATGGGCATTAGAGCTACAGAGCTTTGACTATGTTGTGGTACATAGGAAAGGAGAACGCATGACACATGTGGATGCTCTGAGTCGATCGTTCAACATTTTACATGAGGATGATGAAGCCTTCGAATTCGTTTTGGCGGCAGCACAAAAACAAGACCCCAAAATCCTGACAATATGTTCCGACTTAGAAAAAAGTGAAAGCTCTCGGTTTCAGATGATCGATGGGTAGGCAAATTAAATTAGTATTAGTAGTATATCAACTTTTTTACACCACTGTTTACATTACATTATTGTCATATAAACTTCCAATGAATAAAACTGTATATGTGCTATGCCATATCAATATATCAATAAAACGTATTTTGAATATATAAAAGCTATAAAACTATAAAACACCGGATCATTCTCGGTTATTATGCGATCAGGATGGCCGAGCTGTAGGCAAGTTCAATTTAAAAGTATATTAACTTTTGTATACCACTGTATACATTACATAATTGTCATATTGACTTCCACTGAATAACATTGTCTATGTGCTGTGCCATACTATCTAGTGATTAAACTCATAATTCTCCACTAGCACTAGCATCTTATTATGTTATATATACATGTTAATAATATTAATAAAGACGAGTCTGTTATTTGCTTTCGAACTGAGAGTTGTCATGGTGTATTATATTTTTTGAGTAAATCCCCTACAATATGATGATTAAAGTAAATAAACAAACGTCTCAGTCGATCCTCCATCAACATTCATTTAGTCTTTCTTTTTGTTTAGTGTTTAGTCTTAGTTTTGTTATTTTAATAATTTCAGAAAAACTCTTATAAAATCATTTTTTTTCTTAATGGTAATGTAATACATGTTGAACAGCTTTTATTTTAAAACTAACAAAATTTACTTAATGTTTGATATTCCTATCAAGATTCTTATACAATAGATAGATATCTTTATTTCGCACATAAAACTGATTATTAAAGTATTTATATTGCAAATTTTACATATAGGATTTGGTACGTGAGTACCTTGCTACTAAGAAACAGTTTCAAATTTTAGAAAAACAGGTTCATGAAACATTAAAGGCAAATGGAAAAAACGAGGAAAAGTGAACAAAAAACCTAGTAACATAATATAATATAAAAAAATAAATAAATAAACAGAAAAAAAAGCTTTTGTATCAACGGATAAGATAATAATGTCAAGAGATCAATAAGTAGATAAAAATAAAATAAATGAAAGTATAAATAAACAAACAAATAAATAAATAACTACGTTAATAAGTAAATAAATATAAAAAAAGATTATAAATAACAAAATAAATAAATATGCATAGATAAAAAGTAAATTAATAAATAACAAGAAAACAAGAATAAAAAAATATGTACAAGCGAATAAATAAACAACATTTCAATTATTTACTATATTGTTGACTTTTATACGGCAAGATTGCTTATGAGAGGATTATCCGGAAGAGCACAGCGAATATTAAATTTGTTTATAAACATCTCAATACGTGCGTTAATAGTTCCACAACCGCCCTTGTTTGCAGTTCGTTCGTAGAAAAATGAGATGGTAAGTTTAAGATCATTTTTAAATTTTTGTTCTGAGCAACTTGAAGTCTTTTAAATGACATTTGGAAGATAACTTTAAATACAATAATTTTATTTTCAATGGATAATTGTGACTTCCTGTTGATTAATGGATATTATAAAGTGGTTCGCCGTGGCGTAGTGGGTAAGTGCGTCGACTCTTACGCAGAGGGTGCCAGGTTCGATACCCGAATTTACCACCTTTCATATTTCACGGCTCCACCTCTTTCGAGTCACTGACAATGCTCAAAGAGTATTCCTGTATAGAAAAAGCTTCTCAAATTCGCCGTTTGGAGTCGGTATTAAACTGTAGGTCCCTTCCACTCGTGCAAGAACAATAGCACGCACAACACGAGTGGTTGCTGAGAAGCTAGGCCCAGGTCCGCCTCGGACTGTAGCGCCACCCATATTATTATTACAATAAAGTGGTCGCAATATTTATTTTTTTGGAAAGTCTGTGTGACAAGGCAACTAAAGGTTAGAATCCAAGTATATTCCAAGATATTTTACAGACGAATTCCAACTTATCTGGGTACCGAAGATGGGAATTGGTTTCTGAGGAAGAAAACAAGATTTTCTTTTTCTGGTGAAAAAGACAGCTTGAGTTATCTCAGAATTTACTTTTATTTTCCATCCATTTATAAACAGACTGTATCGAAGGCCTTCTCCACATCAAGTAGGATCATACCAGTAGATTCGCCTTCTTATCGGTTAGATCTGATATGATTACATATCATAAGACATTGATGGAAAGTATTATGGGATTTCCTGAAACCGAACTGAGTATTAGGAAATATTGCATTTTCAATTGTAAATTCTAGAATTAGTGTTTTCAGAACACTGCTAAGCAGACTAATAGATCTATAACTGCTGGGGCACTCCGCTGGTTTTCCTGGTTTTAGAATCGTTATAACTTTTGCCATTTTCCATTTGTCAGGAAAATATTCTTTCTTAAGGTACGCATTAACTCGAAATGTAAGATATTTAATACCCTATTGAGGCGGAAGTTTAAAAAACGTGTTTCTAATACCGTCTAAGCCACCAGCTTTATTAATCTTCAGAGTTTTTCGAATATTTTGTATGGTATTGACTCGAATGAACACATTGCTTGGAGTTATAAAGATATCGTTGTTAAAAACTCTAGTTTGTTCATTAACAAGAGTCTCAGTTTCCGTTTCCCCTAAATTTCTCGAAACAAGATGATTTGCTGAGAAGGTCTTACATAATAAATCAGCCTTCTCTTTGTCCGTGAAGAAGGTGTAATCATCACAGATAAGTGCAGGAATAGCCCGATTACTTTAGCGATGTTCCAAAATGATTTGCAACTTTTATCTACAGATTTTAGATTTTGTTTCCATTTACCGTTTTGAAAATCCAAAATAAAATTCTGAATCAGTTTATTTAGGTAACCTAACTGTAGCTTAAGATTGGGTTGCCGATATCTCTGCCAATATCTGCTAATCGGATTTTAATGTGTTCGATAATGTTATTTGGTTAATTTAGATTAGAAATAGACTTATTCTTTCTTGGAACACAATTTACAATTGCTTCGGTTGCAACATTGGTAAAGTTATTTACAATAGTATCAACATTACGACTACAGGAAACTGTATCTAAATCATAGATAAGGCCAGTAAGTCCTACGTTTATTTTAGAATCAATAGTCCAGTTGGTTTTCTCGAAGTTATAAAAGACAGATTTGCGTCCATTATTGACGAAACGAACTTTACAAAAAACAGGATAGTGGTAGAGTAAAGATCATTCACAGTAACAGGTTGAGACAGTAAGCTAAGACGATTATAATAATAATAGCGAAAGTCCGAGGCGGACCTGAGAAGCTAGCTCAACAACAACCACTCGTGTTGTGCGTGCTATTGTTCTTTCACGAGTGGAAGGGACCTACAGTTTGATGCCGACTCCGAACGGCGAAGTTAAGAAGCTTTTTCTAGACAGGAATACTCTTTGAGCATTGTCAGTGACTCGAAAGATGTAGAACCGTGAATTATCAAAGGTGGTAAATTAGGGTATCGAATCTGCAACCTCTGCATAGGAGTCGACGCACTTACCCACTACGCCACGGCGACCCACAAACTAGGTCGATTATTGATATTATATATCTACTATGGAATTACTTTTTCGGAAGTCGGTAGGTACAGGGATGGTAAATACAGAATGGGATAATATTCTGGAAAGAATATTACCCCAAGTATTTACCCGAACACAACCCCAATCACGGTGACGACAGTTAAAATCACCAGCGAGAATGACATCACTTCCTGTTATGAGTAGGCTTCGCAAATCCCTAATAAAAGCTGTCCAGTCAAAATATTCATATTATCAGTTACATTGTGTGTGCTGTGACAAGGTAGAGGAGGAAAGTCCAACAAAGAGTTCAACGACGCAGAAGCGTTTTGCTGAGCCATATGGGGCGTTAAAGTGGAAGCTTTTGCATGTTGAAAGCTCTCGATGTGTTGAGTTGAGTTGAAAAGTAGTACGTCTAAGAGATTTTTCTCTAATTTCTAAGTACCTAGTTCTGGAAGAGCATATCACATCGTTCGATTTATGATCGCCACGGCAATTAGCGCATTTGATAGAGTGCGAATTTATACATTCCTTTGTATTGTGAGGCAATTCTTTTCACCATGGCCAAACATTTGACAATTATGACATTGAGTGAGCTTACCTCTCATTTTTCGTTGGAAACTGCAGCAACTTGCATACAAAATAATGACTTTATGTTTTTCTTAAGTTCATTTAATTTTATAGAACCATTTTCTAGAAATACTATATAAATGGTATCATTAATGTGATCGTATTTCTTTATTATTTTTTTCACTTCGATGCATTTGAGACTGCGGTCACAAAGTTCAGCTTTGAGTGTATTAGTTTCAATGTTCTCTAAGCCAAACAGTCCAACTTTAAATAATCTTACACTCCTTAGATAGTGGGAAAAGTATTGGCAATTTCTTTAATTTAAAGAGTTTATCACTTGGGTGTATGATTAAAGTGTTTCACAAGCAATTTTCATTCCAATTGATAATTTTTGGATTGAATAGTTGGTGATGTTCAAGGATTATACCTAATTATGCAAAAATTCATAATTTTTATGCAATAGTTTTATGGTAGGGACATGCACTTTTTTAATGGGGTTAATATTTAGATCAATCACATCATCCCACTATCATTGTCATCCATATCCATTCGTCGGGTGACATTGCAATTGAGCATGATCATTTTTCCGATTAATAACTTCAACACTATCACTCCGAGAAGTCGCCTCAGCGCGACGTTTTTTATTTGAGGACATCCTGAAGTCGTCATAATCGGGAGATCTATCCCGTTTATTAATTTTCAATGATAAGCTTGAAGACAGATGTATAGTAATCGAGTTGTTGAAAGCTCGGGAGAGACTGAGATTGTTATATAGTAAGGCACCTTTATATAAAAACAATCGAAAACCTCCTTCTTCTCCTTTATTTGGCTCTACAGTCCAGTACAGGTGGACCTTGGCCTCAACCAACAAGCCTCTCCAGCTAGCACGGTCTCTGGCTAGCTGTCTCCAGTGTCGCCCGCCAAGTTGGTTGAGGTCCTTCTCCATCTGGGTGCGCCACCTTAAACGCGGGCGTCCTCTGTTGCGTTGTCCCACGGGTTCGGAGTCGAAGACTCTTCGGGCCGGAGCTGAGTTGTCCATACGCTCTAAATGGCCTAGCCATCGTAGACGTTGGATCCGAAGACGCCTGACTAGACTCATGTCGCCTTACAGCCCGTACAGTTCGTGGTTGAATCTTCTCCTCTAGAAACCGTCAACGCACACAGGACCAAAGATCGCACGCAGAGCTTTTCTCTCGAAGATACCAAGGACTTCCTCATCCGCTTTTGATATTGTCCATGCCTCCGCGCCGTACAGCAGGACTGGGATGATCAAGGTCTTGTCTCTTGATCTCGGTACTGATGTTATTTGTACTGTTTAGAACGTCGATGTTGTGTGTCCTTTCTTGATGACAGCATAAACATCGTTTTCCCTCATTCACCGCTAGACGCATTTTAGCCGTTTCCGCCTCAATGCCAGCAAACCCCTCATTGACGGCTCGCTGTGTTTTGCCAATCACGTCAATGTCAGCCACGTATGCAGTTGTACGGACTTCTGGAAGATCGTGCCTCTACTGTTGGCAGTCTTGCACGATCTTCTCCAGGATGATGTTAAAGAAATCACATGACAGCGCGTCGCCTTCTCTAAAACCTTTTTTGACATTGAAGGTCTCGGTGAGTTCGTTACCGACCTTGATGGAGCAGCGAGAATTCTCCATCGTCATCCTGCACAACCTGACGAGTTTGGCAGTAATGTCAAAACTAGACATGGCGTTGTATAGATCGTCCCTATGCACGCTGTCATATGCGGCCTTGAAATCGTCAAAAAGGTTGTGGGTGTCGATCTGCATCTCTTGGGTCAGGATCTGCCGTAGTGTCAAAATCAGGTCAATGGTGGACTTCCCTGGCCTGAAGCCACGCTTATATAGGCCTATCAGGTTATTTATAAACGGCTTCAGGCGAGTACACAAAACGGCAGAGAAGATCTTGTAAGCGATCGCTCTATAGTTGGCGCAGTCAAAGGGGTCTCTTTTCTTGTGGATCGGGCAAACAATACTGAGATTCCACTCATCGGGCACGCTTTCCTCCGACCATATCTTACAGATGAGCTGGTGCATGCGCCCAACCAGATCATCTCCAGCTGCCGTAAAGATGTCAGCGGACAGTCGGTCCGCATCATCACTTATATACACTGGATAACTGTTTCACTCTCTGGTAAAACTTTCGGACATCGTTCCTGCCGTAGCACCTCTCAATCTCCTCGATCGCGCGCTTCTCGTGCTCTTTCTTCTTTCTCCTGAGAAGCCGGGTCTCGATCCTTCGTCTCTGTTCGTAGAGCTCAAGAAAAGCTCTCGTTGTTCGTTGCAGCGTTGCTTTGTTGGCTTCCAGCTTCGCTGCATGTGCCAGCCTACACTCGTTGTCAAACCATGGGTTTTTTCTAGGTGGTGCCGTAAAACCCAGCACTTCAGTGGCAGCATCTTTGATGGCTTCTTGACAATGCCTCCAATCTTCTCCGATTGTTTGCGCAGGTGGCGATGAACTTAGAGAGAGTTTCCGGGAGACTCGATCGGCAAAGATCCTAGCAGTCCGTTGCGATTGTAGCTTTCCGACGTCAAACCGTGGTGTCCTTTCTCGACTCCGTTGATCTCTTGATATCCGAGTTCTTACCTTGGATACAACAATTGAATGGTACGAGTCGAAGTTGGCTCCTCGGAACGTTCGGACATCAAGAATGCTGGAGGAGTGTCTGTCGTCGATCGCCACATGATCAATCTGGTTGACGGTGGATTGATGACGGTACCACCAGTTCCCTTTATGGATGTTGAGGTGTGGGAACCGCGTAATAGCTACAGAGAGATTACGTCCCGTGGCAAAGGGCACCAGCCTGAGTCCGTTATCGGATGTGGTATCGTGCAGGCTATGTTTCCCGATGAAGTTGGCAAAGATGTCTTCCTTACACAGCTTTGCGTTGAAATCTCGCTTATGTATTTAAAGCTTAAGACTTCTTGCCTAAGTCTGCCTCAAACCCGCATCCGAATAAGCGATGCCATCGCTCTTTGTAGCAATCGCCGAAGTAAATATCGCAGTTTTTCATCCTCTTTTTGCCCGGCCCATCCCACCGCACCTCCTGAATGGCGGTGATATCTGCCTTATAAGCTTCGAGGGCCTCCGCAAGTTCATCGGCTGCACGTGGTCTGTTCAGGGAGTTCGCATTACACGTGCAGAACCGAAAATGTCCTTATTTCGTTGTCCATGGTCGTCAGC
This sequence comes from Eristalis intricaria, assembly GCA_964034865.1. Taxonomy (NCBI): domain Eukaryota; kingdom Metazoa; phylum Arthropoda; class Insecta; order Diptera; family Syrphidae; genus Eristalis; species Eristalis intricaria. Next base: position 10,741,924 of record OZ035874.1, read on the forward strand.
AGTAGGGTCATCCGTATCCGCTTCTCGTCGTTTCTGAACTATTCTTTTTTACATGGTGGGGAAGTTAACCCCACGCGCAACCCCCGAACCTGGAGGACCGGGTACTGGTTTAAGCCCCTGGACAAGGAGGCCACTATATACATTAGTTCACCTCTAAGCGGTTGCTTTAAAGGCTATCCAGATTGCGCCGCGAGGAGGCTGTGTGTCAACTTGACCTGTGCATTGAACAGGGATCGTTGCTGGTATCTCGCGAAGTTGAGAGCACTCAACAACTTTGCCCTGGATGCACGGGCTCATGCCCTGGGAAAGAATACTCCCTATTTAAATTTCTACAATGTGGGGTACAACAAGGAAGTGTTCTTGGTCTCCTCATTTACTTATTGTATAGCAGCGATATACCGCAGGACGTAGGTACATTTGCTGACGACACCACCATTTTAGTAACTGACAATATGGTCGAAGAATCAACTCGAAAATTGCAATGTGCTTTAAACCGGATACACCAATGGACGAACACTCAGCGAATTGAGTTTAACGAAGCTGTTTATATACATTTTAGGTATAAGAACGTGAATAACTTTCCCGTTTTTATAAATAATGTTCAAATACCCGAAAAGAAACGTGAGGAGCTGCAATTAAGACACAAAAACATGTACTGGCTCATTGGAAAATATTCTAATCTAAGTACTTACAAAAAATTGCTTATATACAAGCAAGTGCTAAACCCGTCTGGACGTATAGTATACAACTATGGGGTCGTACCAAAGAAAGTAATAGAAACATACACAAACTTTTCAAAATAAAGTGCTTTTCAAATAAGAGATCTTGGAATTTCATCAGTCCAAGATGAAGTTATGAATTTTGCTCATAACCATAAGCGTCGTCTGGAAGAGCACATAAACTCTGCTGTCCTTCCAATTCTCGACGAAAGCAAGTCTTTTCGCCGTCTTCAAAGGCCTAAACCCCTTGACCTAGCACGGTGAATTCAACCCGGTTGCGGTATGAGCAAGAACTGTCTATAGAGAATCTCTTGCCAAATGCGTCTAAACCAAGAAAATAAAACTGCTGGATTAGTGTAAAACTTATATATTTTTACCTGAAGGGAGGTGTTTTTACTGGGTAAAAATCACTTTCGCTACGTGATAAATTATGCATTTATGTATTTATATAAAGTGTCTATTTATTTACCTATTTATTGATAGAGTCTTGTTCATATTTATTTTATTTATTTAGAGTTAGCTGTGATATTAGGTTAAGTATACGGCAAGTTATGTGGAAGGCGCCCGACCAATGGTATACACAACAAAATTAAACACCCTTAACTTGGGAAAAGGTGATAATATAAACTGTGATATTTTATGCAGATCTACTATACAATTCTAAATAGTATTATTGAGACCTAAAGCCCGGTTATCTCAGTCGGTAGAGTACGAGACTTAACAATTCAGGGAGTGGGCCCTTGCCACACATTAGTAGCGGCCTTAGGCATGGTAGAAGTTGTAGGGTAGGTATTGTGAAGACTTCCTTTTTTTACGAGGTCGGTTTAATCACGACCACTCATAAACCGTCGTCGATCCTGTTGCGGCAGCTTTCAATCTGAGATTATCTGTAAAGAGACATTTTTTAAGATGTGCACTGGTTAAAATACATGTGCTTACCACGTCCACCAACCGTCCCCCGATGTCCCTCCTCCTCCGGCATACCCTTCCATCCTGGAAATATAAAAAGAAAATTTAGTAAAATAATATTCGCTAAATATATTCGGTGTCATCTCCGAAACTTTGACTCGGTTTGGGGCTGAGCTAGGTAGTCTTAAGTTAGACTAGGCCTAGGCTAGTTTTAGATTTAAGCGTAAGCAGGTTAGTGTGGGTATGAATTAGCTTAGATCCGCAAGCCCTCTTCCTTCTTCTTTTGGTGGTAGAGGCATAGGCATTGAACACACTTTATCTTCCGCTTTCCTATCTCTTCTAATTCTTCTCTATCCCATTTTTAGTCGTCCGTCCATGGTCTGCTTAAGGGTACTAGGCTTCTCTATCTTTCTACCTTTTCCTATATCTCTTCTATCGTAGCTAGCTACTGGCACGAGATTTGTGCGTGCAACCGCAAGCGCGCCGCCGTCCTCCTCCTCGACACTGAAGCTACCCGCTTAGCCTGCTGCTACACACTGCCCAATATTCTCATATTTTATATTCGTGTAGATTTTATTACCTGGGTATAATACAGAAATTAGGATTACACACTAGGGCTCCGCACTTTGAATAACAAACTATTTTTAATTCATAATTTTTTATCACAAATTAAGCGGATTTTTCCTTTTTTCTTCTTCTTTTTCGGGTACAAATAGTTTCGTTTAACTAGAGCTGTGCAATTTGATTGGCTTTTTTTATGACTTTTACGTAGGTTGTACACCTTTTATTTATTTTCTTTCTGTTGCTTATGCAAACTGGCACTAATTTTGCCTCTAGCTATACTTTTTTATTTGGGAAAGAGGTCTTGATTCATCTTATACTTATTATTACTTAAGATTGGATTTGGATCTGGATATTATCTTTGAGAGAGAAAAAAACGAAAAGTTAAATATCCGATTTCGTCTCTTTTGGTTACCGCTCTTTGGGAAGGATCGTGTTATCTGTTGCAGCAGGCTAAGCGGGTAGCTTGTAAGTAAGACTAGGCTTAGGTTAGTTTTGGATTTAAGTTTAGGTAGGTTAGTGTAGGCATATGCTAGGATAGATAGCTTAGAGGTGGTGGTAGAGGCATATGCTTTCAACACACTTTCCTCTTCCACTTTCCTATCTCTTCTACTTCTTCTCTTTTCTATTCTTAGTCGTCCGTCCGTGCTTTGCTTTAGGGTATTAGGCTTTCTCTTTCTTTCTATTTTTTCCTCTCTTCTATCGTAGCTAGGTACAGGCACGAGATTTTTTGTTTGCAAATGGGTGGTGTACGAGGCAGAGGACAAGAACTACTCCGTCCGACAAGCTTAGCCGTGCAACCGCAAGCACGCCGCCATCCTCCTCCTCGACACTGAAGCTACGCGCTTAGCCTGCTACAACAAAATGGCGCCTAACTGGACCTGAGACGTTTTGCGCTGAACAAAAGGCGTCTGGCGTCTCAGGACAACCTAAAATACCGGCTCGAGGCTTAATCTTGACTTCAGGGAGATGATTTTCACTCACTCTCTCTTTCCGAAGGTCATCACCCTGGACTCTGGATAACCTCTCTCAGTAGTTTACTTCCTTCTTTAAAAATGTTCACTGTTCTATCTTTCTTTATGTGTTCAATGCTGTTTAAGTTCTTTGTCTGGTCATGGGCTGAAGACGGCTGTCCAATCCTCAGGCCAAGAGCCAGTCGGACCATGTCGGACACGGAAAAACAAGGTACCCAAAAAAAGACTGGCACAATAAGAAAAGGCTTTCGGTTGACCTGACAAGCGGTGAGAACTGGACTCAACGAACTTATGGACTTGTTCGAAGAGCCACCTGTGGATTATGTACGTGACGAGCACCAGAAAGAAGACCTTTATTTTCCAACCGACCAGGGCCGACGACTAGAAAAGAAGGTGGACCAGCCCATCTATTCTTTCGAAGATGATAAGGAGCTGGAGGGAGCAACCCTTCCAAGACGCTAAGTAGACTCTTACGGTCAGAGGACGGATGGAGAAACACGGAAGGACGAAATGGGGAAAAGAGGTAGTCTGGATAGTGCAATTCGACACCAACAAGACGAAGCAGGTGGACCTCGCGACTTAAGCGACAAAGTCCACGATGGCGACGAAGTAGTCCACCGCTATTTTAAGAATATGGTCGCTACAGCGGTGGAGAAAAGTCAAGACACAAATGCTGTCTACCTTTTCTGGCACCATGAATCAGCTGATGGAGACTTTCCAGGGTGAAATGAAAATTCTGCAGGACAAGATTGGAAACCTGGAAAGCTCCAACCACCGCTGAAGTGAACCAGCTAGACCAAGTGGACGCGACGTGTACAGGACGGAACCGTACTCCAGACAACCGACGCCGACACGAGAGACAACACGGCAGGAGGAAAGGCGTGGCACTTGGCGACAGGAACTGACTCCCCCAACCATTTGCTCAAAGGTGTATGTACACAAGTGGGGAGTCAAGTTCGACGGCACCAACAAGACGATGTCGGTGGACAGCTTCATCTTCAGGATTGAGATGTTACAGGACGCAATGGACTGTCCACCGAACAGCAATTTAAAAACTGTCACCATTTATTGACGGGCCCTGCAGAAAGATGGTACTGGCAATACCGGGAAGAAATGCAGGGTGACCTGTATTTGAACTACTACGACCTGAAAGAAGAACTTATCAGACAATTCAAGGAAGACAGCAAGGATCACGAGATACTACGGGACATCATGGAGAGAAGACAACGGCCCAAGAGACCTTGGACCACTTCTTCAGAGTCATCCGTGAAATGGTCGTGCGGATGAAGAACCGGCCTAAGGAAGAAGACCTCATAGACATTCTGAGGCAAAACCTCAGAGAACGAATATGTTATGGACGGAGAAGGTGATGTTGACGAAGAGATTGAGGTAGCTGCGCTTCAGCCTAGACGACCGACTAGACCGACATACAATACGAACAGGCCAACTAGGATGGAATACCATAACAAACGGACGGGACCGGACGACAACGTACCGAGCCAGATTGTAGCTACCCCTCCAAATGAATGTCCGTCCGATTTTCACACCATGACCTGCTTCAAGTCTAGTCATGGAAATATGTCTGTGGTTTAAGCAGCCTGTCAGGGAAACGGGAATGTTGGCGGAGTGACCGGGAAGAATCCGACAACGAAGGTGGAAGTCTCGGAAACGAGCCGCCTCCCGTTTCAGTAAAGATCCTGACAAGATCTGACGACGATGAGACTCTGGTTTATAAGATTCGACTTACGCGAAAGAGCTCTTCAGCTGAAGCAGGAATACGAAAAAGCCCGGCATAGGATATTTAGAGAAGAAATGACTACTGTGCTGACCAAGTACAGGAATTTTTTCAAAATTCGCAGGCTTACGGAAAGAAGTGCAATAAACAGAAGATGCAAAAATCAGATAGAATCTACTGTGATAACGACATCTAACGATAATAGACAAATAGACGAAGAGATGCTGCGCCTATTGGATAGTTGTAAATCTGTGAGTTGCTTAGGCAGAGGAGCAGAGGAGTTCGTCAGCCGACACAACTTTCAACTGAAATGGCTGAACATGCAATTCAAGACAGCAGATGGGAACCAACAAGCGATTAAAGGACGATTCAGGACTCAGGTCTCTTGGGGTACGAAAACAACAGAAATGGACATATACATCGTACCGTGTCCAATAGGAAGTATATTTATGAGAAGATTCCGGAGCGCTTTTAAGGTCACTCCAAAAATAGTTACAGAGCTGGACATTCCGTCGCCGGCGAATACAGAGGACACAAGGTTCTGATGCCAGACCAAGCACCGCCGCTGAAGGAAATCAAGCGACAGTTACCCTCTTTCGCGATGAAGGGATTGGGTAAGACTTGCCTTGAATATATTATAGAGGTGGATGAAGAAAAGATTCCCGTCAAGCAGAGGCATTACCCAGTCTCTCCAGCGATACAAAAACTCGTATACGAAAGCTTTGATCGCAGCTGTCACAGTCCTCGATCGGCCATTATATTAGTTAACGCCAAGAGAATGTGTAGGCTGATGGGCCAAGTCATTCCTTCTCGGGTAAAGGAGAATGTCTTTCTCTACCTCGATTACCTCTTGATTTGCTTTCCAGACATTGAGACACATGCCAGTTTACTCGGAGAGGTAGCCAATTGTCTTCAGAAAGCTGGGTTGACCATCAAATTTGCGGCGGTAACAGCTCTCAAGTCCGACTGCCTAAAGAAAGGCAAGAAATTTAATATGTCGAACAATGCGCTTAACGCGTTTAATTCGCTTAAAGAAACTTTGTGTCCGCACCCATTCTCGCAAGCCCAGACTTTAAGAAACACTTCTCCACACAGTGCGACGCATCAACGACTGGCGTTGGAAGTGTGTTGTTACAGAAGTGTGTTGTTACAGATGGATGCGGACAATAATGAACGACCGATAGCGTTCATGTCCCAGAAGCTGAATCCCGCCCAGCGGAATTATAGTTTGACGGAACTTCAGTGCTATGCGGCCGTTTTGTCTGTGAAGAAGTTCAGGGCTTAAGTTGAAGGACTACCTTTTACTATGATCACCGATCATGATAATCTCAAGTGGTTGATGACGCAAAATTACCTGTCTGGTCGGTTGGCTAGATGGAGTCTAAAACTCCAAGCGTTCGACTTCGTGATCGAGCATAGGAAGGGTGTCCAAAACGTAGTCCCTGATACTCTCTTCCGGGTCCATATGGAGGAGCTCACGTCCATATCAGCTAAGGAAGTTGTCTTTAGCTCTCCTTACTTTTCCACAGAAGAGTGTGAGGAGTTAAAGATGACAATAACGGAGAACTAAGACCGACTTTCTGACTTGTGTGTTTCTGACGGGTTTGTGTACAGACGAACCGACTTATGAACCGGGGACGCAATACAAGACAACGTGGCATGGAAGCTCTGGATACCAACGGAATTGCACGGGAGTCTGTTAGAAACTGCCCACAATGCGCCATCTGCAGGTTATGGTGGAGTTCACAAAACATTTGGAAGGAATGGTTACTGACGTGCAGGAGTGGGTCAGATCCTGCGAAACCTGTAAAGAAAACAAAGCCTCCAACCAGATTTCTCGGCCGCCGATGGGCAAACAGACAATTACGGAGCGGTCTTTTCAGCGTCTCTACATTGACTTTTTAGGACCATTTCCCCGACGGGTGTGGTACATCTGAGGAGTGTGGTACACGATGCGACCAAGGTTGAACCATATCATGTTGTATTTGGTACACCGATGATACAACACGGGGATACTTATGAACTGTTCCGACGGCTTGGTATGTTGAAAGATACCGAATTAGCAGACATGACTACGTCCGACCAAATTGACCTTGTTAGGAGGAAAGTATTCGACAACCTTAGGCTGGTTCACCAGAAGTGTACAAAAATTTACAACACTAGGAGTAGAGATGTGACATATAGAGTAGGGGAAAAAGTATATCGACGACGACGACGAAATTGGGTACCAAATTCCTGAAAGGCAAAAGGAAAATGCCTCTACGATTTCGGCATTTTGCGAGGGGATAAAGTGGGGGCATACCATGCCAAGGACCTTCACGAATAGTAGATTAAAAGACAGAATAATGACGCACTCTAGCATGCCGTTGCTGGATTACGCTAGCTTAAGATAGATTTATTTATTTATTTATTCTTTATTTATCTATGTATTTATGTATAGTATCTATTTATTTACCTATTTATTGATAGAGTTATTTTCATATTTATTTTATTTATTAAGAGTTAGCTTTGATATTAGGGCGTATAGCCCAGTTAAGTGCAAGGGGTCAGCAGATCGCGCCCGACAAATGGTGTAGACGACAAAATTAAACACCCTTAACTTGGGAAAGATGATAATATAAACTGTGATATCTTATATAGATTTATTACGCAATCACAAATAGTATTATTAAGAATTAAGAGCCCGGTTATCTCAGTCGGTAGAGTATGAGACTTTTCAACTCAGGGAGTGGGCCCTTGCCACACGTTAACACCGGCTTTAGGCATGGATGGTGGTATTGTGAAGACTTCCTTTTTTTACGAAGTAGGTTTACTAACGACCACTCATAAGCCGTCGTCGATCCTGTTGCGGCAGCCTTCACGCTGAGAGTATCTGTTAAGAGAAATTTGTTAAGATGTGCACTGTCTGAAATACATGTACCTACCACGTCCTCCAACCGTCCCTCGATGTCCCTCCTCCTCCGTCATACCCTTCCATTTCTCTGAAAGTATAAAAAGAAATTTAATAAAATAATATCACTTTTGGTGTCATCTCCGAAACCAAGTGGCTTAGGAAGTGACATCACACAAAAACAAAAACACAACCTTTTTATTAATCCTTTTATCCCTACGTGGTGAATTGTCCAATTTGGTGTTGATAAGGGAGGGATAGCATATTTGATATTATAAGTATTTTTTTTTGTTTTCTTTAATTTCAATTATAACACAAAATTATACTTACTTGAATAATACACGTTCACTGACAATAACAAAGTAATATCAACTGACGTTTGACGCAAGATCGAATTTTTAGACGGAGTTAACAATATTCCAGTTGGTAACTGGAAATCCCATTGGAGATCTCAGTGATCCGCGAGCAAATTTGGAAAGTGGGACATTGGGGTGAAAAGGGAGAGAATTAGTAATCGGAGTGTGAAAAGACGGCAAACAAATTTTTTTGTATCGAGCGTGAGATTTCTTTTAAAGGAAAAAAGAAAGAAAGAAAAAAAAAACAAAACAAAACGTATCCGTGGAGTAATAATCAACGGGCGTGATTCCTAGTGAGCAATTATTAATTTCCCCAAGTAAAGCTCTAATAAAAATAAAATAGAATACTTTTGAAGAAAAGTGTGCGCATGTACATATGTATATATATATGTAGATAGATACACTTGTGAAGTGGAGTACATGTACTCATTTATAACTGAAGGCGAACATGGTCAGTTCAAACAAATAAACCATAAACAACATATAATACAAATCATAGAATCCAGAAATTATTGAAATCCTAGTGCCGCGACTTTTCTGCCTTTCTGAATAATATCCACTATCGGTTAAACAAAGAAATACACATACTAACAACAACTTACGTGCACGCACAAAATAGCGACAAGTGACCTGCCGAAGAAGCCTGGAAGTGCCAACAAAGAGTGCCAAATTGTCAAGTAAAAGCCAGCATTTAAATTATCTTAAATTAAACTAAAGTGTTAAATATTATTCTTGGATTACTATTCTTAAATATTAGTAAAGTAAATTGCATAGTTTTAGGAGTTTTTCTTGATGTTATTGTAAATTATTATAGTTAATTAAGTCAGGCTATAGTGATTGTGTGCGAGTCTTACTCGCGGAAAAGAGGGATTATTCCCCAAATATTATCGGTCTTAATTTTCACAGCTGCATAATCCACCGTGCTGCGCGCAGGACATCGGGGACCATAAATATTGTGAGTAGCAGACTGCGTGGTTATTGGGAGTCTCTATATGTAGTGTGATGTCCGTAGCTTTGGCTAGGGTTAGAATCCCCATAGTTTTTTGTTTTTTTTTTCTTTTGCTTTTATTTTTTTAACTACTTTAATATAGTTTGTAAAGTTTAAAGAAATAAATTAAAGTTTTTCTTTCTTAATAAATAATGAATTGTGGCTACTTAAAATGAAGATAAATATGTTTCATTTTATTTAATAAAATATGAAAAAAAAAATATTTTAAGGTAGCAAGGGTCATGTCGACTGACATGAGGGGTGGTCTGGCGGACTAGTGCCAACAACAGCAGGCACCCTAGGTTAGTCTTTGATTTAAGTTAAGGTAGGTTAGTGTAGGCATATGCTAGGATAGATAGCTTAGCTCGGCGGGGCCTCTTCCGGTCTCTTGTGGTGGTAGAGGCATAGGCTTTCAACACACTTTCCTCTTCCACTTTCCTATCTCTTCTACTCTTCTACTTCTTCTCTTTCCTATTCTTAGTCGTCCGTCCGTGGTTTGCTTTAGGTTATTAGGCTTTCTCTTTCTTTCTATCTTTTCCTCTCTTCTATCGTAGCTAGTTACAGGCACGTGATTTTTTGTTTGCAAATGGGTGGTGTACGAGGCAGGGGACAAGAACCACGCCGTCCGACGAGCTTAGCCGTGCAACCGCAAGCGTGCCGCCGTCCTCCTCCTCGACACTGAAGCTACCCGCTTAGCCTGCTGCAACATATCATTTTGGAGGCGGACATTAAAATTCACGCGATCTACTAAGGCACGAATTGCTTCACACGAATCCTCTTAATTCCATTTTAACTTCCATTGGTATTCTCCTGGGTACGATTGGATGCTTTCTAATAGTCGATGTATAAGCGCAGTGTTCTCCTGGGACTGGGATTTTCGTTCAAAGAAAACAAATCGGCTCTATATTCTGGTTAGAGGATCTGAGAGTGTCACAGGAAAAAAGGTCTACTGGGCAGTCCCTGCTCGGTCGCCAGCTGACGAATTTATTTATTATTATATTATTATTTTTTTTAAATATTTCTTTATTCGACCGAATTATTACAGGTGAAAACTTTAACTAAACTTAGAGTTCGCTTCATATGGGAAGCCGCCGTTCCCATCGCCCAATGTGCAGACACATAATTTTCATGTCGGCGGTGGGATGCAATACCATTCAGTTGTCGTGGAAAGTATGCACCTGAACAAACTGTGTCAGCAATTCTCGTACAGTCTATTACCTTCCACTGGGTTCAGGGTTAAGTGTGTCGTGTCAACTTAAATAATAAATATGAAAATAAGTAAATACATAAATACATAAGTCATATACATATATATATATATATATATATATATATATATATATAATATATAAAGATACAAATCCATAAATACAATGATCACACAAAGAGAAGTAGAAATAAACATGGATATAATTACAGAGTATACAGAGCTGTAATACTGCAGCAGGCAAATCAACTTATTTTATTTAAATAGTATGTGTGTTTACAAGAAGATTATTATTTGTATGTGCAGGTGTTTGTCTACTTTTATTCTTAATTAATTTAACAATGACCAAAAAGGATTGCAATTTGTATTTAAGGATTTTAACTTTTGGTTCCACTTGTGGTTACGGCAATTAATAATAAGGTTTTGAACCAATTTTTTGAAATATATAGCTATAACTTAAGATTTGGATGTCGGTATCTTGGCCAAAAACGTCTAATACTATTGCGTAGCTTAATGTGTTCTGATAAATAATTTGGAAGCTTATGGAGAGCCATGCTTACATTATTTTGCAACACTTTTATAATTTGCATCGTTTATAACCTTGTCAAAATTATCAACAAGCGAATCAACAATAGGCCTACTAGAAACGATGTCCAAATCAACTGTAAGACCTCCAAAATTATATTAGAATTTAATCTAGAATAGTTTGTTCTTTTGAAATCATAAATGAATGATTTGCATGCACATATTTCAGAAATTAATCTTGCAGAAGACAGGATAGTAATCAGAATATAGATCATTGACAGATACATGTGGATTCGAATGATTTGTAGCAAAAATATAGAGAACAGAAATACTTTTACCTACATCGGCAGGTACATATGTGGGATTAGGAGGAATACGGATGATAAATACTGAACGAGATATCAAGCTATATCAAGATAGTATATTACCCCACGAATTCGCACGTACTCCATGGTCACGATGATGAGAGTTAAAGTCCCCAGCAAGGATGACATCATTACCTGTGATATGTTGACAGCGCAAATCTTTTATAAAGAGTATTTTTTTTCAGCTGATGATATATCGCCAGGAAAATATACACAAAAGATTTTTATTGTTCTATTATTGTGCTTTAGTTCGATACGCACATTTATATAAAATGAGTGCGAATGACAGGTAAGGCAGAATGTTGAACTGATCTACGAAGATCATAGCAACTCTCCCACCTCTTCTGTTAAGTCTATCAACTCTATAGCTTTTATAGTGATGAGTTAATCTGTGGATCATTTGATTAATGATGTCTAATGCAGTTAGCGCATTTGATAGAAATTTGATTATCACATTCTCTCGTATTGTGAGAGCCGACGCAAATACCACAGTAGGTATTCAAGGAACAATTTTTTTCGCCATGGCCAAACCTTTAATTTCCTTTGGTAACTCCAACTAATTTGTGTATAAATTAGCGATTTAAAGTTTTTCTTCAACTCATATAATTTTATAGAACCATTTTTAAACGACACAAGATAAAAAATATCAATGTATTAATCATATTTCTTTACAATTTTTTCGATGCATTTAAGACCGCGCGAACAAGGTTAATTTTTAAGAGAACCAGTTTCTATACTGTCAATTTCAAATGGAACCACTTTGAAGACTGTATGTGATACTAATGATTCACATGCAATTTTTATTCCAATTGATTTTTTGACAGAGTAATCTGATATTTTAATTGATTTCATAAGAAAATCGGAAGTTTTAAGTAATAATTTTATAGTTGGATGTACAGTTGATGACATTGCAATTTAGCACAGTAATTTGTACGAATAACGACTGCAACACTATTACTACGAGAAATCGCTTTACCGCGACATTATGATGTCCTCGGAATCAGGAGAACTATCGCGTTTACTAATTTTTAAATAATTAAAGCTCATTGGATGAGGGATAGTACTCGAGTTACGAGGAATAAAAATGATCCCTTTTCTCAATCGACTCAACCATCAACATCAATTCACCACATTTTCCGTAAACGTGTAAAATGTAAAAAAAATTTAAAATAGTATTCAAGATTGTATGATTTTTTTCCCACTATTAAATTCTTAATATTAATATTATTCTTAATAATTAATATTGCGTTTTATTCTCAGATATTATTCTTATATAGATATGGACCGTGAGCCCTCTGCTTTAAGGAATGACGAATGGGGGAAAGCAGAGCGCATTGCAAAAGGTACAATTATGGAATACTTGTCCGACTCTTTTTTAAACCTTGCTAAGCAGTATTATTCTGCAAGCGATATATTTAAAAGTCTAGATAAGGTGTATGAATGAAAGAGTTTAGCCACTCAGTTAACTTTAAAGCTCCACTTTAAAACTCAAAACACTTTTTAATAATTGATTGGCTGTTTGCCGAATTGATGTCGGCGGGTGCAAAATTGCAAGAAGCGGATAAAATATCACATCTGCTGCTTGCCCTTCCATCTTCATATGATGGTATTGTAACCGGAATTGAAACATTATCAGAAGACTATTTAACTTTAGCTTTCGTCAAAACGAGATTGCTTGATCATGAAGTTAAAATTGCTAACGAAAATTATGATATTTCTCTGAAAGTTCTTCATATCGAAAACAGAAATGTGACATAAAAAAATAAATTAAATGTGAATCCAAAATTTTACAAAAGTATAAATAAAGGCTCGAAACAAAAGTATAATACAAATAAAAAGAAAAATAATACAAATATTAAATATTAAAAATGACTGTTTCTATTTTAAAAGAATACACCAAAATAATGAAAATAAAAATAAAATATTGCAATATGCAGTGTCATCTGAACTTTTAACATCAAATTCTTAAACCTTGAGTTCCGCTTTTATGGCTAGAGAGAACGTGTTACAAAATGGACCAACTTTGACAGCTCTTCTTGACTCTAGAGCATCAGATCATCTAATCAACAAGGAAGAAATCACTGCAAACTTTACTGATTTGCAGTAAAATATATATATAGCTAAGGATGGTGTATTTATATCAGGAAGAATCACGAAGAAAGGAAATCTGACTGTCATCAGCAACATGGGAGTTGAAGGTGTACTTGAAGATGTACTTTATTGCCCTGATGTACCACACAACTTGCAACTTTTAATAAACTTGTGGCATCAGCGCTTGGGTCATATAGTTAAATACAAATTATTACAATTAATAAGTGGACATATAATGAATGATATTGTTAAAATAGAAAGAGTATCACCTAGTGATGACTTATATGAAGCGTGCATAAATGGAAAGCAAGCACGACTGCCTTTTGAAAAGGCAAAAAATAAAAACTACATTAAAGGACCATTGTTCATGGAGGGCTTGTGCTTGTGCATCCAGGGTAAAGTTGTTGACTGCTCTCAACTTGGCGAGATGCCAGCAACGATCCCTGTTAAATGCACAGGTCAAGTTGACATACAGCCTCCTCGCGGGGCACTCTGGATAGCCTTTCAAGCAACCGCTTGGAGTCGAACTAATGTATGCAGCGGTCCCCTTGTCCAGGGGTTTAAGCTAGGACCCGGTCCGCCAGGTTCGGGGGTTGCGCGTGGGATTAACTTCCCCACCGTGTAAAAAAAATAATAGTTCAGACGAGAAGCCTCGGATACGGATGACCCTGCTTCGACGACCATGGACAACGAAATAAGGACAACGATTTTCGGTTCTGCACGTGGAATGTGAGGTCTCTGAACAGACCACGTGCAGCCGATGAACTTGCGGAGGCCCTCGAAGCTTATAAGGCAGATATCACCGCCATTCAGGAGGTGCGGTGGGATGGGCCGGGCAAAAAGAGGATGAAAAATTGAGATATTTACTTCGGCGATTGCTAGCTACAAAGAGCGATGGCAGCGCTTATTCGGATGCGGGTTTGTTGTTCGAGGCCGACTTAGGCAAGAAGTCTAAAGCTTTAAACACATAAGCAAGCGCATCATAACTATCCGCATCAAGGCTACATTATTAAACAGTATTAAACAACTACACTATTAAACAACTATCCAATGGATACAAAAAGCGGACAGAAACCTGTCGTGACGCAGCGGGAAAACTCGCAGTAGATTCGCAGTCGATACTAAGAATCTGGAAGGATCATTTTTGTAGACTGTTTAACGGTGAGGAAGACTCCAATACCGCTGTCAGGCAGAATGTTCCACACCACATATTTGACGATGATCGCCGAGAATTCCGTCCCCCCGACCTAGACGGAGTCAAGATAGCGATATCGAGACTAAAGTCGAATAAAGCTGCTGGTGCAGACGGACTGTCTGCGGAACTGTTTTAGGCAGCTGGAGATGAACTGGCAAGGTACATGCACCAACTCATCTGTAAAATATGGTCGAAGGAAAGCATGCCCGACGAGTGGAATCTCAGTATCGTTTGCCCGATCCACAAGAAAGGAGACCCCTTCAACTGCGCCAACTACCGAGGGATAAGTCTCCTTAACATCGCCTATAAGATCCTCTCTGCAGTTTTGTGTGAGCGCCTGAAACCATTCGTCAACAACCTGATAGGTCCTTATCAGTGCAATTTCAGGCCGGGGAAGTCCACCATCGACCAAATTTTCACACTACGTCAGATTCGAAAAAAAAAACCCAAGAAATGCAGATCGATATCCACCACCTATTCTTCGATTTCAAGGCCGCATATGACAGCGTCCATAGGGACGAGCTATACAACGCAATGAATTCAACGTATCAATGATGCGTTTGCTAGTATTGAAGCGGAGGCTGCCAAAATGTTTTTAGCGGTGAACGAGGGTAAAACGAAGTATATGCTGTCATCGAGAAAGGACGCACAACATCGACGACTTGGCCAAGACGTCACCAGAGGTAGCTTTAACTTCGAGGTAGTGAAGGACTTCGTCTACCTCGGCTCGCAAGTGAACAGTACGAACATCACCAGTACCGAGATTAAACGCAGAACTACTCTTGCTAATCGCTGTTTCTTTGGGCTCAAGAGGCAATTGAGTAGTAGAGTCCTCTCTCGAAGGACCAAGCTAATATTATATAACACCTTGATCATCCCTGTCCTGCTCTATTGTGCAGTCTCAAAAGCGGATGAAGAAGCACTTGGTCTTTTCGAGAGAAAAGTTCTGCGGTCAATATTTGGTCCTGTTTGCGTTGATGGTTATTGGAGAAGAAGATTCAACCACGAACTGTACGGGCTGTACAGCGGCATGAGCTTAGTGGGGCGTCTACGGATTCAACGCCTAAGATGGCTGGGCCATGTAGAGCGCATGGACAACACTGCTCCAGCCCGAAGGGTCTTCGACTCCGAACCACCCAGGTGCAGAACGACCTCAATCAACTTGGTGTGCGCAGTTTGAGACAGCTGACTAAAGATCGTGCCGGCTAGAGAGGCTTACTGGTTGAGACCGAGGTTTACCCCGGACTGTAGCGCCACCAAGAGAAGAAGAGTTCATTATTCATTTAGATGCACGTGGCCCAATTGCTCCTGCAACAATAGATAATATTTACGTATTATATTACCTTGATGAATTCACTTATTACTGTATAACTTATCTGACATCTTATAAGTCAGATGTTTTTGTGGTATTTAAAGACATTGTAAATAAAAGTCAGGATCATTTTAATTTAATTAAACCTCTAGATATCAAGCGATACGAAAGAATATTGCGTGCAAAAAGGCATAAGTTACCACTTGACAGTTCCACGAACTGCGCAGTTAAATGGTGTATCAGAACGTATGGTTCGTACAATTACAGAAATGGCTCGTACAATGTTGCAGCGTGCTAATTTATCAGCGTTATTTTGTGAAAGTGAAGCAGTTCTAACTGCTACATACTTAATAAACATTCGAACAAAAGCCTTAAAACAAGACAAAACACCATATGAAATGTGGCATGGTAGAAAGTCTAAATTAAAAATATAGTCTAAAAAAAATATAGTCTAAATTAAAAATAGTTTTTGGTTCAACAGTATATGTACCTAGGAAAACAAGATGTTCAAAGTTTGAAGAAAAGTCTTGGAATACCATATTGTTTTGCTATGGATCAAATGGTTATAAGGTGTGGAACGTGGAAACTGATAAATTTGTTATGGTAAGAGATGTAATTGTCAATGAGAAAAATTTCTTAAATTCGCGACCTAAACCTTAGTCAAAATTAAACGTAGATAAAACTGATGAATCTTTCTTAAAATTATTTGAGTCATAATCAGTAGTTCAATCTAAGAAATCTGATAACAATGTAAACATGCCGATGCAAATGAAAGTAGATAATAAATCTATTAGTGAATCTAATGTTGAAGGTTACTTAGAAGACAATGCTTTATCTGAAGAAAATGCTAATACAGAAATAAATGATTCTAGGAAAAGTGAGAAAGTGTCAGAAAGCGGCCTCCAATATTTGATGATTATATAATGATTGCACAATCTGTAGTATGTACAATTCCTACTAGTTATAATGATATTAAAATTAGAGATGATAGAGCTAAATGGGAGGAAGCTATTAATGATGAGTTGAATTCACTTTTGGTTAATAATGCATGGACATTGGTAAATAAACCTTAAAGTAAGAACAACACTGATTGTAGATGGGCATTTACAATTAAAAATTATGAGAATGGATTTCCATTAAAATTCAAAGCTCGACTTGTTGCTCGTGGTTTTATTGAGGAATGTTTAATAGATTCTTTCATTTTAATCTATTAAATATTCCTCACTGTACTACAATATGCACCTGTAGCAAGAATTTCTAGTCTTAGATTTATTTTAGCGTTTTCCAACCCATTTAACTTATTAGTCCATCATATGGATGTAAGGACAGCTTTTCTTAATGGTATTCTAAAAGAGGAAATATATATATGAAAGTTCCTGAAGGTGTAACAAGAAAAAGTCATAAAGTTTGTAAATTAAATAGATCGTTATATGGTTTAAAACAGGCAGCACGGTCCTGGTTTGAGATGTTTGAAGAACCTCTTAAAGAAAAGGGTTTTAAGAACTCGTCAGTATATCGGTGCATTTACATTTTAGACAGAGGACTTTTTTCTAAAAATATTTATGTAGTACTATATGTTGATGATCTTGTAATTGCAACAGCTAGTATTGAAACAATGACCATTTATAAAACTAACTTGATGAATAAATTTAAAATATTATATATTAAGTAAATACTTAAACAAAAATAATACAGAGCATTGGAAATGTTTAAAGAGAACATTACGATATCTTGAAGGGTAGGTTGATACGAAGTTAACTTATATTCAAGGTAGTTATACAGATATTTTGAGTGGTTATGTTGAATCTGATTGGGGAGGTAATGATGAAAGGGATAGAAAACGTACAACAGCTTACTTATTTAAATTTTTTGACGCTGAACAATACGCTGGAATAAAAAAGGACAACTATCTGTTGCTGCTCTTTTTGAAGCTGTGAGGCGTTCTGGATAAGATCATTAGCAGTCAGTATATGTCCGAGCCTATAATTATTTATGAAGATAATAATATATCGTATATAAAAAATAATTGTATAAGTATAGCAAATAACCCAAATAATCACAAAAGATCAAAACACTTATCATCGCGCTACAAATAGAGTAAGACGTCTTTTTGTTTCTTTCTCTAGCGTTTCGAAGCATACAAAATTCCTAAACGTACACGAACCAATAGCCACGAAGATCTTAGATTTTCAGTCGCAAAGGTCCAAAAACACCTGGACGCAATGTCGAAGCAAGGCGACATATCCAGCAGAAATTACTGGCATCCCCTCCAAACTCGGGACGATGGATAAGATGATGATGACATGTCCACGTCGGAAATTGTCACTAAAGCCACTACACCACCCTTGAATTGCTACAAAAATCAGCGGAATTTGTTCATAATCTTATGAATGAACTTAAAATAGAAAATTAATCCTTTAAAAAAATATCACTCGGCATAAAAGTTTTTTGCGAGTGAGTAACAACATTTAATAAGGTGTACGTGGCCTTAAAAGAGTAAAAATGTCAATTTTTTACACACGATTTAAAAGGTGAACGACCATTTAAAGTTGTTCTCTTTGAATTAGACGAAGTGAACTGATACACTCAAAGCAGAACTATGTAAATTAGGCTTGAAATGCAAAGTTATAATAATGGTGAAAAAAAAATTACGAACGCTACACAGAAGTTATTTATTTAGTTTTTTTTGAAAAGCAAAGTGCGAAGAGTTCTGATTTAAGAATAAACATTCGCGACGTTCTCCTACTCTCTCTACTCAAGGTCGTTGGGAGTTTCAGCGACGACAAAAAAATCAAATTACTCAATGTCATAACCGCCAGATGTATGGCCACGGCGAGAGCAATTGCTTTGTAAGAACATATTGTGCAAATTGGTCACAATCTCATAAGACGGCAGAATGTACTGCTACTGGAATATCCAAGTGTGCAAACTGTCAGGGAAATCATAAGTCAACTGATGTAAACTGTCCCCGTAGAGTCAAACACCTTGAAATAAGAGGTAAAACTAATATTAAGAGAAGTCCGTCAATAACTCATTCCCAGCCAAAAAAAAAATTGAAAACAGTGCCAGATTACAAGACCAGACGATTTTCCGTCCCTCCTAATACAAAATAGACACACACCTACAACATCATCAGCTGCTAAGAAAGCACGTGAACCTCAAAATCATTGGAGTCAGAATGCAGCTGCATGTCACCAAAATGTTACCTGCAATGAGGCTGATTTCTTCACTCAAGACGAATAATGTTCTCTTACTATGGAAATGATTACTTAGTTAAGTGTATGTAAAACTAAGTTTGAACAATTTAATGTTATAACGCAGCTTGCGACTAAGTATTTATACAACCATGTTAAGTGACATAAATTCTCGTAATGTTTTATGTTGGAATGACAGAAGTATTTGCAATAAGTGTACTGAGTTTTTAAATTTTCTTTGTGTAAATGATATTGATGTCTGACTTGTGTGCGGAACCTGGCTCAATAGGAGGATCTCTTTTTGGCACAACAATTATAATTGTCAGTCAATTATAATTAGATCGAAATGATGGCGACAAAGATGGCGGTGTTGCCGTTGTAGTAAAAATGATTTAGTCTATAAGTCACAAAAAAGTTTTTAAGACAATTGGTATTGAATAAATATTAAATGATAACACGAAGTTGAAGATTATTTCTGTGTACTTTCCCGGTGGAGTCCCTACAAAACAAAAGGTGGGCTTTTTAAGGATGACTTAAGAAGGCTTATTACGATTACTGATACATTTTTACTTGGAGTGATTTTAACTGTAGGCATCGAAATTGGGGTTGTAAAAGAGCAAACAAATGGGGAAACTCGCTAATGATTGTAATTTTGAGATATCCTATATGCTTTACCCAAACGGAGCAACCTATTTTCCAGCTTACAAAAAGTGCTCACCATCACCATTGGATTTGATCAATACGAACTCGCCAGATATTGTTACTCAGCCTTTGGAGATAAATGCCTTGAGTCCGGATCATATTCCTATAAATTGTTCTATACTTCTTAACAGAAAGCTAATTGCGATAGGTTCAGGTGAAAACTAAAACAACGTCTCCGAAATACACCCTGTGATATTAGTAATGTAATTAGTCTTTAAGAGATCTATGAAAAATCGAGTACTTTTCAAGTTTTGTATTAGAAAGTATAGAGGAATCGGTTCCAAGAAAATCGAAAGTAAAAAGAACAACAGCGATTGCGAAGTATATATTGAATTTAATAAAACAAAGAAATAGATTGAGAAGTCATTGGAATAGATATAGACAAGCACACGATTTTAAAAAAATGAACATGTTCACAAGTCGGTCGGAATTAGGAAATTCCGCAATAAGTCATGGAACGAAAAACTTTGTTCTCTTGACCCAATTTCCAAGCCGTTCTGGAAAATATCAAAAATGCTCAAGTCCAAAAATATATTTATAGCTCACTTGGAACAAAATGGCTCACTATTGATAACAAGTGAAGAAAAATCGAAGCGTTTGCAGACGCATTTGAAAGAAATGTAAATAATCCCTTGGTTACTAATGCGAGCTCCGTCACAAGCGTAGTAGAAGGGTTCATGAATATAATAAACAGAAGTGACTATGTAACATTGCCACCAAATGTTTTAATAACAAATGAAGACATAAGGTCTGTAATACAAGGAATGATGAACAAAAAAGCACCAGTATTTTCCCTTAACATGGAAAGTTGCCACGGTAGTTCCAGTCCTCAAGCCAGGAATACCCCCTAACAATCCAAATAGTTATCGTCCTATCAGTACTCTTAGTAGGCTCAATAAAATATTAGAGAAACTCATCAAAATAAAATTACTCGATTTTCTGGAGTCCTCCAATGTCCTACCAATCCAACAATTTGGATTTAGACAAGGTCATAGTACTACCCACCAGACCTTACATCAAGGAAAAGATGACCGCTAAGTAATCTACGGGTCTTGTTCTACTGGATGTTGAAAAGGCGTTTAACATTGTATGGCACGAAGACATATTGCATAAATTGAATTACTTCGAATGTCCTGTATATTACAAAAATTTTACAAAGTTTTCTTAAAAACAGGCATTTTGTAGTTAACATAAATAACACATATTCGAGCTTAAGGCTTATAACCTCAGGAGTACCTCAGGGACCGGTTCTAGCACCGTTGCTCTACTTAACGTATGTTGCAGATTTTCCAGAAATTTGGAACTGTGAAGTAGCAATGTTCGCGGGCGATATAGCTATCTACAGCTCAAACTGTAGTGGCTATGAAATCGAAAACGATTTATAGTATGCTATAAACAAAATTACAGATTATCTCAAAACATGGAAAATCAAGCCCAACGCTGACAAAACACAGGCTATCATTTTCACTAGGAAAAGAAAAGCTTGCCTTTTGCCACATATTGGGAATTTCTGTCAAGCATCTAGGCGTATATTTAGACAAGACGTTAACATTCCGAGAACATATCGCAAATACACATAACAAAATAAACATTGCAACTAAAATGTTGCACCCTCTTATCTGCAGAAAATCACCCATAAGTAAATTTAATAAAGTTATAACGTACAAAGTTATCTTTCAAGCCATAATTATTTATGCATCCCTAACATGGAGAATGTGTTCGAAATCGCACATTAAAAGACTCCAAACCAGCTCAAAACAAAGTATTGAAAATGATGCTTGATCTACCAAGGCTTATTTCTACACAACTCAATGAGTGATTTCACATAAGGTGCAATGATTCAAAAAATCAATAAATCGTTAACTTAACGCAATTTCCCATTGTTAATTATTTATTTATTTATTTTTACATTTTTATATTTATTTATTTGTTTCCTTATTTATTTATTTATTTATTTATTAATTAATTAATTAATTTATTTATTTATTCATCTATTTATTTATTCATTTAGTTAGTTACTATATCCATTTACTTATTTTTATGTTACCTCAAATTTTGTTAATTTCTTTTAATATATATTTATACATTCCTTTGCATTGCTGTTATATTTAATCTTCAGTATTTAGTCATATATTCCTGTACATATCTGGCGATTCCTTTAGTTTATAAGATATTTTATTGTCAACCCATTTTATGAAAAATCAATTAGAAAGCATACTAAATGAAGGTTTTTATTATAGTTTTCCTTCAAATGTTCTTTGTAACAAAATGAATGTCTATTCAATAATAATCTATACATTTTCCAGTTGTAAGATATAATGAAAATATCAAATCTCTGTGCAAGCTGCGTATTTTCTCAAACATATGTAATACTAAAAAAAGATCAAAACATATAGATGTAAAGTATCACTTCTCCAGAAAATAAATTGAAAAGAACATTATTAAATTAATATATATTCCCACAGCTGACCAGTTGGCTGATCTCCTGACGAAACTGTTGCCAGCAGTAAGATTTGTACAACTCAGAAATGGATTGGGTTTAACAAATTAAAAGAATGTTAAGATTTTTCTGGGGTTTCCTTTAGCCTCTGCAACAAATGTTGAAATAAAAGTAAAGAAAAGAAATAAAATGAAAAGAAGACACCTTTATTACAATAATTGAATTTATGTAAATATTTTTTACATTATTCTATAAAATTAATATTCATAACTATTATTTTAATTACTAAATTAATGAATTACTATTCGATAATACTATTTTTGAATTCGAGTAAAATTTTGATTGCAGAATTCTATCTGTGAAGTAATTATTATTTATTTTCTGATTATAATTTATATTATATAATTCCATTGATTAACGTAACTAACATTGAATTTATATACATAAGCTTAACAATGATATTACTTTCTGTTTATATCTAGTTAAATTATTTACATATAGTTGCTTTTTGAGGGGGACTGTTGAATTAAATAAATTTCATTGATTAACTTTGACTCTGAACGCTGCAATCCATTTGTCTGTAAGTCTATGCAAAAACCAACTATATGAAACTTTTATATACTACCAACAGCATTATGTGTTTTACTTGGACAATATAAGTCATTATATTAAAATAATCCAATAGTATAATTCGTCTCTGTCCATGCTTATGCGCTCTCTGCGATCAAGTTTTTATCTCAAGTTTATCTTTAGTCAACTTGGTCCTTCGAGAGATGGCTCTATTAGTCAATTGCATCTTGAGCCCGCGGAGTAGAAATATATAAAGTCCTTAGCTATGCCCTTTCTTGAGAACAGCATATACTTTGCTCTTGTTCTAGAATATACCCATTTAAGCCGCTTCCATGTCAATACCAGTAAAAGCCTTATTAACAGCTCTCTGTGATCTGCCAATCACGTCAATGTTGTGTGCGTTTACTAGCAGTTGAACGGACTTCTGGAAAATCGTACCTCTAATTTTGGCGTACAAATCTTGTCAAAGTCATTTTTTAACAGTGAAGGTTTCAGTGAGTTCGTTACCGACCTTGATCTCCAGAAAAATTCTCCATCGTCATCCTGCACAACCCGACTAGTTTGGCAGTAGAAATATATAAAGTCCTTAGCTATGCCCTTTCTTGAGAACAGCATATACTTTGCTCTTGTTCTAGAATATACCCATTTAAGCCGCTTCCATGTCAATACCAGTAAAAGCCTTATTGACAGCTCTCTGTGATCTGCCAATCACGTCAATGTTGTGTGCGTTTACTAGCAGTTGAACGGACTTCTGGAAAATCGTACCTCTAATTTTGGCGTGCAAATCTTGTCAAAGTCATTTTTTAACAGTGAAGGTATCAGTGAGTTCGTTACCGACCTTGATCTCCAGAAAAATTCTCCATCGTCATCCTGCACAACCCGACTAGTTTGGCAGTCAAAACTAAACAAGGAGTATAGCTCGTCTCTGTGCACGATTTCATATGCGGTCTTAAAATATACTAATAGGCGGTGAGTGTCGATCGGCATACACTGGGTCTTTTCCAGGACTTGTCGTTTTGTGAAAATCTGGTCGATAGTGGACTTCTTAGGCCCAAAGCTACAATGATATGGATGATTATATGCTCAAGTGATTTATCCCTCTATAGTTGTCTCAGTCAAAGGGGTCTCCTTTCTTGTGGATAAAGAAAACAATGCTCAGATCCTACTCGTCGGGCATTCTTTCCTCCAACCATATCTTAAATATGACCTCATGCAAGAGCCTAACCAGATCATTTCACGGTGCACTAAAGATTTCAGCGGATAGTCCGCCCGCACCGACAGCTTTGTTCAATATCCATTTTCGTCCCGGGAGGCTTCTGTGCGAACCCTATATCCAATGGATAACTGCACCCTTTGGTAAAACTTTCGAATCTCTTCGACCGCGCTTCTCGTGCTCTTTCCTTTTCCTCCTGAGATGCCGGGTCTCTTCCCATAGTCTTTGTTCTATCAACGGTACCACTGACGTCGGTGGTCTAATACGTATGACGAAGAGGACAAGGTCAAGTCAGTTCGGGTTCAACTATCATACCAATCATAACGTCCGTCTTTATATTCTGTTAAATCCAATTAATGTTTTTTGTCTTAATAATCGTTGAAAGATTCCTTTCAACATAACAAAATCAGAGGCGGAATTAACCTAAAAATAACAATAAGAAAACATTTACGAATAAGAATTTTACTAAGAAAAACGTTACGAAAATAAACGAAAGAGACAACGATTTATGTTTTATAAATACAAGAACATAAATCTTAGAAAACATAAACATTTTTTCCCATGAAAAAAAAAATTTGTTCAAGGTAAATGAGCTCGAGCTGCTTAAGGTCGATAAATTGAACCAGCTTGTAAGATATCAGGAATTTTACCGGTAGTAAAGCTAAAAAGATATCGAAGTTGGCAGAGTTTTTAAATACAGAGGAGGTGGATTCCGAAGATGTGCACTTGGAATACGAATCGACGGAACCCTGGCAAGTAGGCATCTGCGGAAAGATGTCGAAAATTTGGCGAGTACGGTGGGCGAATTGCCGCCAAATTTTCGAGTGTTGCCGCTAACGAATGGTTCACAGACCTCATTAGGTGTCACAGAAACGCTTCAAGGTCTAACGCGACCAGGAACTCCTTCTTCTAAAACCACTGGATGGCGCATTTGTATAAGTACCTGCCGCTGGTTAGCGGGGTCCCTGGTTCGAACTCCAATGAAAGCAAAGTTAATACGCTTTTATACGGTTTTCAAATCTAGTACAGTCACCGGTTGCCATTGGTATCAATTTAACGGCATTGTCACTAGAGTGGTCAATTAATGGTAGTAGTCTGACTGTGGATGTCACAATGAACAAACATGGTCTAAGTGTGCTGGTGAATTTACTAGCTGCCCCACCTACACCACCATAGCCCCCTACAGCTTCTTCCTCTCCGGTACAATATCCAACGGGTTCACGAGAAGCAATCACCGCACTTCCAGATTTCGATCCATCAAAACACCCGCTTCCTTGAAGCAGTACATTAGTAAGGTGCGGCAGCTACCGGAGCTGCACACGTGGAGTAATGATCCTATTCACCGCTCAACATAAGCTGAGAGGTATCGCCAAATACTACGTTTTTCAGACCTGGTCGAATCTTGTACTCGAGTTCATAAATAACTTTTCTTGTAAGGTAAACATACCGGACGTTTATTTATAATACAATATTTAATTTACAATATTTTATAAATACAAAAACATAAATCTAGGAAAACATAAACATTTTTACTTAAAAAAAACTTATTTCAAGGTAAATAAGCTCGAGCTGTTTAAGGTCGATAAATTGAACCAGCTCTTAAGAAATCAGGAATTTTACTGGAAATAAAGCTAAAAAGATAACGAAGTTGGCAGATTTTTTAAAGCAGACGAGGTGGATTCCGGAGAGGTGCATTTGGAATACGAATCGATGGAACACTGGCAAGTAGGCATCTGCGGAAAGATGTTGAAAATTTGGCGAATACGGTGAGCGAAATGTCGCCAAATTTTCGAGTGTTGCCGCTAACGAAGGGTTCACAGACCTCATCAGATTTCGCAGTTGTATAAGTGCCTGCCCCTGATTAGCGGGGTCCCCGGTTCGAATTCCAGTGAAAGCAAAGTTAATTCGCTTTTATACGGTTTTCAAAACTGGCACAATCACAATTTGCCATTGGGATCAAATTAACGGCATTATCACTAGAGTGGTCAATCAGTGGTAGTAGTCTGACTAATGGATATCACAATGGACCAATATGGTCAAAGTGTGCTGGTGAATGCACAAGCAACCCATAACGATTCTCTTACAGACTCAAATACTGCCATACATTCAGCGTCAGTTGGTGAAGCTGCTACTGACGCTTGTCGTTTCGTTTTCCACCAAATGAGATTTTTACCGAATAATTTGAATAAGTAACCAGTGGTACTTTTTCTGTTTATTTTTTCATCCCAATCCGGGTCTTCATATCCGACTAATAGATCTTTATTTGGCAATTTTCGATGTGTTAATTTTTAGTTTCTCGTACCTTTAACATAGCTTAACACATTTTTAAAATTTTGCCATATTGTGCCTAAGGATGACCAAAAACGCTGTGCTGTGGGCTATCAATTGTTTAGATCGTGGCCACGTACCCACAATTTGGAGAACGACCACTGTCGTCTTCATACCCAAGGCTAGGAAATGCTCACATGTCAATCAAAAGGATTTAAGGCTTATAAGCCTATCTTCCTTTCTTCTGAAGACACTGGAAAAATTGATCAACGTATTCATCCGACACATAGTCACAGATAAACATCCGATCTCTCAGCGTGCCTACAACAAGGGCAATTCTGTGGAAACAGTCCTACACTCACTTGTTGGTACTATAGAAAAATCCCCCTCGATTTCACTGCCTTTGTTGATATCGAGGGAGCCGTCAATAACATAGAACCCCAAGCAATAACCTCAGCATTCAACAGACGAGGGATCGAAAAGCCTATAGTGACTTTTATTCACCGGCTTCTCAATAACAGAGTGATAAGCTCGAAGCTTGGTGATACCATGATCCGCAAAACTGTGAACAGAGGCATATCGCAGGGTGTTGTACTCTCTCCTCTACTGTGGATCATGGTGGTTTCTGCTTGTGAAACTTGAGGGGACTGGGTATAAGGTCATTGCCTATGCAGATGACATTGCCATCGCAGTATCTGTCCTATCTGAGCTATTGAAATGGACTAGCAATAGCGGCCTAGGCGTCAATCCGCAAAAAATAGATCTAGTCCTCTTTACTTGGAAGTATAAAATCCCTAACTCTGACCCTCCCACACTATGCGGGACCCTTTTGGTACAAAGTGACAGCGCCAAATTCTTCTTCAGCTTGAAGCTAAGCTGAAATCTATCCAGGAACGTCCCAAGAAAGCCTCCACGGCTCTTTACTGCTGCAAAGAGCCATTGGGTGCAAATGGGGACTGCAACCCCGAATAGTTAATTGGCTATTTACATCAGTAGTCAGACCCATACTAAAGTGGTGAGGACTACCTCCTCTGAAGCATTGACTATACTCTTCAAACTGTCACCGATAGAACAAATTGGCAGGCAGACAGCAGCTAGTACGGCTAGAAAGGTATGGCTCTATACCTTAACTCCTCTTCGGGCAGAATTTCTCAAGCAGCATACTGCCCAAATCTTATTGGGAGTCTGAACAACAGGCGCTGGAAGGTCTACTGCGAATCTTCGCAGATGTATCGAAGATGGATGCAGGTGTGAGTGCGCTGTCTATTCCAAGGATCTAAACTTTCACCTATCTTTTCGACTACCTAACCACTGTAGCGTCTTTCAGACTGAAACTATAGCGATTAAAGAAGCCCTATCTTGGCTAAAAAGCAATGTAATGTAGGGCACAGATATCCTCATCTGTTCCGATAGCCAGGCAGCGAGCAAATCTCTGAATTCAGTCACTTGCCTTAATTGCCACCCACGTCTTAACGAGATGGCCACGTACTTAAGCATCCAACTTATGTGGGCGCCGGGACACTGTGTCATTCCAGAGAATTGCGAAGCGGACGAACTCGCTAGAAAGGGCACAAACTCCGTGCTCTTTCCGGGTGGAGACCCACCCTCCATGCCTATCGCTACTACAAAACATCTGCTAAAGCTTGAAATGCTTGCTCAAACAAACCCCAGATGGATATCTGGCTCAGAATACCTCATCATCAAACAACTTTGGTGATTGATCAATTCCAAGATTGATCACATTAAGCAGGCCAAACCTCAGATCTCTTACTTGCGTTTTAACAGGGCATTGTACTATCGGAACATACGCCTCTAGACTAGGCCTTCCCTATAATGATTTCTGTAGATGCTATATGGACGAGGATGAGGAAGAAACCATTGAACACTTGCTATTCATCTGCAGTGTTCTCTCATCCCGTAGATTCAGACTTCTGGGGGTTAATTTCTTTATTAATCTGGCTGAATTTGCAATGCGGTATTGCCTTATGCACTCAAATACCCTACTCGTTAAACTATGCAACTTACTTCCGCCATGATTGTCATCTTTTGCAACGTGCTATGCTTGCACACACTTCCTTCTTTCATTTTTGCCTACCTCACTGTGTCATTTACTGGATTTAAATAAAATGAATGAAATGAATTAAACAAAGGTATTTTTAATGTTTAATTTGCATGGTGCCGAAACCCGGATTATTTTTCAATAAAAATAAACAACGTTTAACGTAGTTGTACCGGTACGGTACCACTGACGTCGTTGGTCCAATACGTATGACGAAGAGGACAAGGTCAAGTCAGTTCGGGTTCAACTATCATACCAATCATAAAATCCGTCTTTATAATCTGTTAAATCCAATTAATGTTTTTTGTCTTAATAATCGTTGAAAGATTCCTTTCAACATAACAAAATCAGAGGCGGAATTAACCTAAAATAACAATAAGAAAACATCACGAATAAGAATTTTACGAAGAAAAACGTTACGGAAATAAACGAAAGAGACAACGATTTATGTTTTATAAATACAAGAACATAAATCTTAGAAAACATAAACATTTTTCCCATGAAAAAAAATTTTGTTCAAGGTAAATGAGCTCGAGCTGCTTAAGGTCGATAAATTGAACCAGCTTGTAAGATATCAGGAATTTTACCGGTAGTAAAGCTAAAAAGATAACGAAGTTGGCAGAGTTTTTAAATACAGAGGAGGTGGATTCCGAAGATGTGCACTTGGAATACGAATCGACGGAACCCTGGCAAGTAGGCATCTGCGGAAAGATGTCGAAAATTTGGCGAGTACGGTGGGCGAAATGTCGCCAAATTTTCGAGTGTTGCCGCTAACGAATGGTTCACAGACCTCATTAGGTGTCACAGAAACGCTTCATGGTCTAACGCGACCAGGAACTCCTTCTTCTAAAACCACTGGATGGCGCATTTGTATAAGTACCTGCCCCTGGTTAGCGGGGTCCCTGGTTCGAACTCTAATGAAAGCAAAGTTAATACGCTTTTATACGGTTTTCAAATCTGGTACAGTCACCGGTTGCCATTGGTATCAAATTAACGGCATTGTTACTAGAGTGGTCAATTAATGGTAGTAGTCTGACTGTGGGTGTCACAATGAACAAACATGGTCTAAGTGTGCTGGTGAATTTACTAGCTGCCCCACCTACACCACCATAGCCCCCTACAGCTTCTTCCTCTCCGGTACAATATCCAACGGGTTCACGAGAAGCAATCACCGCACTTCCAGATTTCGATCCATCAAAACACCCGCTTCCTTGAAGCAGTACATTAGTAAGGTGCGGCAGCTACCGGAGCTGCACACGTGGAGTAATGATCCTATTCACCGCTCAACATAAGCTGAGAGGTATCGCCAAATACTACGTTTTTCAGACCTGGTCGAATCTTGTACTCGAGTTCATAAATAACTTTTCTTGTAAGGTAAACATACCGGACGTTTATTTATAATACAATATTTAATTTACAATATTTTATAAATACAAAAACATAAATCTAGGAAAACATAAACATTTTTACTTAAAAAAAACTTATTTCAAGGTAAATAAGCTCGAGCTGTTTAAGGTCGATAAATTGAACCAGCTCTTAAGAAATCAGGAATTTTACTGGAAATAAAGCTAAAAAGATAACGAAGTTGGCAGATTTTTTAAAGCAGACGAGGTGGATTCCGGAGAGGTGCACTTGGAATACGAATCGATGGAACACTGGCAAGTAGGCATCTGCGGAAAGATGTTGAAAATTTGGCGAATACGGTGAGCGAAATGTCGCCAAATTTTCGAGTGTTGCCGCTAACGAAGGGTTCACAGACCTCATCAGATTTCGCAGTTGTATAAGTGCCTGCCCCTGATTAGCGGGGTCCCCGGTTCGAATTCCAGTGAAAGCAAAGGTAATTCGCTTTTATACGGTTTTCAAAACTGGCACAATCACAATTTGCCATTGGGATCAAATTAACGGCATTATCACTAGAGTGGTCAATCAGTGGTAGTAGTCTGACTAATGGATATCACAATGGACCAATATGGTCAAAGTGTGCTGGTGAATGCACAAGCAACCCGCCTACCTAACCTTACCTAATCCATAACGCTTCTCTTACAGACTCAAATACTGCCATACATTCAGCGTCAGTTGGTGAAGCTGCTACTGACGCTTGTCGTTTCGTTTTCCACCAAATGAGATTTTTACCGAATAATTTGAATAAGTAACCAGTGGTACTTTTTCTGTTTATTTTTTCATCCCAATCCGGGTCTTCATATCCGACTAATAGATCTTTATTTGGCAATTTTCGATGTGTTAATTTTTAGTTTCTCGTACCTTTAACATAGCTTAACACATTTTTAAAATTTTGCCATATTGTGCCTAAGGATGACCAAAAACGCTGTCCTGTGGGCTATCAATTGTTTAGATCGTGGCCACGTACCCACAATTTGGAGAACGACCACTGTCGTCTTCATACCCAAGGCTAGGAAATGCTCACATGTCAATCAAAAGGATTTAAGGCTTATAAGCCTATCTTCCTTTCTTCTGAAGACACTGGAAAAATTGATGAACGTATTCATCCGACACATAGTCACAGATAAACATTCGATCTCTCAGCGTGCCTACAACAAGGGCAATTCTGTGGAAACAGTCCTACACTCGCTTGTTGGTACTATAGAAAAATCCCCCTCGATTTCACTGCCTTTGTTGATATCGAGGGAGCCGTCAATAACATAGAACCCCAAGCAATAACCTCAGCATTCAACAGACGAGGGATCGAAAAGCCTATAGTGACTTTTATTCACCGGCTTCTCAATAACAGAGTGATAAGCTCGAAGCTTGGAAGAAGTACAGAAGAAGTACAGAGTAATGCTCGAAGCATGATCCGCAAAACTGTGAACAGAGGCATATCGCAGGGTGTTGTACTCTCTCCTCTACTGTGGATCATGGTGGTTTCTGCTTGTGAAACTTGAGGGGACTGGGTATAAGGTCATTGCCTATGCAGATGACATTGCCATCGCAGTATCTGTCCTATCTGAGCTAGTGAAATGGACTAGCAATAGCGGCCTAGGCGTCAATCCGCAAAAAATAGATCTAGTCCTCTTTACTAGGAAGTATAAAATCCCTAACTCTGACCCTCCCACACTATGCGGGACCCTCTTAGTGTAAAGTGACAGCGCCAAATTCTTCTTCAGCTTGAAGCTAAGCTGAAATCTAAATATCCAGGAACGTCCCAAGAAAGCCTCCACGGCTCTTTACTGCTGCAAAGAGCCATTGGGTGCAAATGGGGACTGCAACCCCGAATAGTTCATTGGCTATTTACATCAGTAGTCAGACCCATACTGTTGTATGGCGTCGCAATTTAGTGGACCGCACTCGATAAGAAAATCAACATCACCCCACTTGCTAAAGTGGTGAGGACTACCTCCTCTGAAGCATTGAATATACTCTTCAAACTGTCACCGATAGAACAAATTGGCAGGCAGACAGCAGCTAGTACGGCTAGAAAGGTATGGCTCTATACCCATAGATATAGACCTCACTATACCTAAACTCCTCTTCGGGCAGAATTTCTCAAGCAGCATACTGCCCAAATCTTATTGGGAGTCTGAACAACAGGCACTGGAAGGTCTACTGCGAATCTTCGCAGATGTATCGAAGATGGATGCAGGTGTGAGTGCGCTGTCTATTCCAAGGATCTAAATTTTCACCTATCTTTTCGACTACCTAACCACTGTAGCGTCTTTCAGACTGAAACTATAGCGATTAAAGAAGCCCTATCTTGGCTAAAAAGCAATGTAATGTAGGGCACAGATATCCTCATCTGTTCCGATAGCCAGGCAGCGAGCAAATCTCTGAATTCAGTCACTTGCCTTAATTGCCACCCACGTCTTAACGAGATGGCCACGTACTTAAGCATCCAACTTATGTGGGTGCCGGGACACTGTGACATTCCAGAGAATTGCGAAGCGGACGAACTCGCTAGAAAGGGCACAAACTCCGTGCTCTTTCCGGGTGGAGACCCACCCTCCATGCCTATCGCTACTACAAAACATCTGCTAAAGCTTGAAATGCTTGCTCAAACAAACCCCAGATGGATATCTGGCTCAGGATACCTCATCATCAAACAACTTTGGTGATTGGTCAATTCCAAGATTGATCACATTAAGCAAGCCAAACCTCAGATCTCTTACTTGCGTTTTAACAGGGCATTGTACTATCGGAACTTACGCCTCTAGACTAGGCCTTTCCTATAATGATTTCTGTAGATGCTACATGGACGAGGATGAGGAAGAAACCATTGAACACTTGCTATTCATCTGCAGTGCTCTCTCATCCCGTGGATTCAGACTTCTGGGGGTTAATTTCTTTATTAATCTGGCTGAATTTGCAATGCGGTATTGCCTTATGCACTCAAATACCCTACTCGTTAAACTATGCAACTTACTTCCGCCATGATTGTCATCTTTTGCAACGTGCTATGCTTGCACACACTTCCTTCATTCATTGTTGCCTACCTCACTGTGTCATTTACTGGATTTAAATAAAATGAATGAAATGAATTAAGCAAAGGTATTTTTAATGTTTAATTTGCATGGTGCCGAAACCCGGATTATTTTTCAATAAAAATAAATAACGTTTAACGTAGTTGTACTTTTAAAAGTATTAATTAAACTTTTGAGAGGTATAAGTTCAATAAAATAGTGCAGAAGGACAGTGAAAGTATCGATGAACTTATGTCACGACTACGCCTACATGCGCAAAACTGCGCTTACGGGTCCCCGATAGCTTGCTAAGGGATCAACTTATTCTCGACATTCAAAATGATGATCTCCACCCAAAGCTTTTATCGCAAGACGTTGATCTGACGAAAGCAATTCAACTCCATCAGGCAACAGAAATGGCTCAAAAGCAAGCGGCGATCATAAACGAAAACGAAAACATGGTTACGTTCGTGAAAAATGATCTAACAAAATCTAACGAAATCATTCGGCTGTCGAAACTGCAGAAAGCATCACGAGATCAGGAAATATACCGCGTACGATCACGTGTGCAAAAAGTGTAACAAGAGAAACCACTTTGAGAAGTTCTGCAGGAAATACGGTTATAGGAGCAACAACTCCTCCAAACACATCAATAGCTGTGAAGAACCCAAGGAGGACTCCGAGGATTCTCTTTTCATTGGTACAGTTGCCGCTGGTACGAAAAGTTAGGTTGATAACTTTTGCCGAAAATATCATAATACAAGGCAATTCGTATAAAATAAAGCTAGACACCGGGGAAATTTACGACGCGACGACGTAAAACAGGAGCTCAGGATGGTCAAATGAGGAGTCATCGAACCGATAAAGGAAGCCACACCATCTGTGTCACCCATGGTAGTTGACCGCAAAAATAATAAAATCAGAATATGCACACATCCAACAAATGTCAACGAAAATATAATGCGCCGTCACCACCCTATGCAAACGATTGAAGAGATATCCGCACAGTTAATCGGTTCTAAGTACCTCACACTTCTGGACTGCTAACGAGGTTTTTGGCAAGTCCGAGTCACTGACAGAACTAATAAAATACTTACATTTACCCCATGGGGGAAGTATGCTTGTAAGAGGTTCCCCTTAGGTATTTCATCAGCCCCAGAAGTATTGCAAAGCATCATGGAATCACTCCTTTCGCATTTACCCAAGGTAAGACTTTCGATTGACGACATCTCAATTCATTCCCGGACAATTGACGGACTCCGTAATACAACGTCAGAGGCAATCAGAATACTCAACAGCAACGGATTAAAACTCAACAAGCAGAAATGTGTACTCGATCAGAAACGCGTCAAGTACTTAGGTCACGTAATAAGCGAGCACGGCATGACAGCTGATCCCGATAGAACTGAAGCAATCCAGCGCTTGGAGTGGCCTAGCAACAGAAAGAGCTACAAAGGATTCTGGGAAAGTTCACTTATCTGAGTAAGTTGATACCATTGAAAATATATATAATAGTAATACTCCGGTTTTAAAATTATACGACGTTAAGCTCCAGGTCGAAGCAAGTTCAACAGCAATGGGTGCAGTCCTCTTACAAAGAGATCAACAAATTGCCAACCTCTCTAAATCACTAACAGCAATCCAGCAACGTTATTCACAATTGAAAAAAAGGCTCGTGCGATAAAATTCGGTTTGCGAGAAATTCCACCAGAAC
Source organism: Eristalis intricaria (assembly GCA_964034865.1). Lineage (NCBI taxonomy): Eukaryota > Metazoa > Arthropoda > Insecta > Diptera > Syrphidae > Eristalis > Eristalis intricaria. Next base: position 10,776,323 of record OZ035874.1, read on the forward strand.
GTCTGGGGCAAATCATTAGTTGTTGAGTCAGACCACAAACCGCTTGAAACAAATTTTCAAAAACACCTCCACTCGTCTGCTTCACGCCTCCAGCGTAGTCGATTAATTCTTCAAGGCAAATAAACAAATGGTTTTGGCTGATCCCCTAAGCAGAGACATCCAAACCGATCAACCACAAGACGAGGTCGACGTTGAATTGCAGGTACAGTTGGTATTATCAATCTCTGACAGAGAGCTTGAAAAATTCATGCAATCAAGCAGAGATGAGGAGGTATGTAAGCAACTTACGGAATACATAATTAACGGCTGGCCGAAAGACACAAGTTCTCTACCAAAAGCCGTAAAAAGCTACTGGAACTTCAGAGAAGAACTCTCTGTTTACGATGGCATCATTTACAAAGCGCACAAAACTCGTATACCATCGGCAATGATAGCAGATGTGTTAAAGTGCATAGCGGACACTTTAGCTACGAGAAGTGTGTTCGCAGAGCAAAAAATTCCGTTTTTTGGCTACAAATGAATAGAGACATCAAAGAGTATTCCAGCGCTGCCAGCCGAAAATACATCCCAAATTACCCATTTGAAATTGTTTCTTCGGATATGTTTCATTTCAAGGGTAAGGACTACGTTGTGGTTGCAGATAGTTACTCAGGCTTCATAAGATTCGACAAACTTCAGGATCCAACAGCTTAGAATGTTATTAATTTCGTAAAAATTTATTTGCTTCTAACGGTATCCATAGAGTTATAGAGACTGACAAAGGACCTCAGTATTCGTCCAGCGAGTTCAAGAAACTTGCATTGCACTGGAAATTCAACCATGTTACTACATCCCCGTATCACCCCAGAGGCAACGGACCAGCGGAGAAAGCTGTTCAAACTTCCAATTAATTTGGAGTGTTAATTTAGTGTAATTACGGCAACTTAGACTACCAATTAGGTATCATCAATTTCATGCACACCCAAGAGGAGATCTCGGAAGTCCTGCACAGCGCTTGTATGCAAGAAACATCAGGTCACTCATCCCAACGACCCTGGCTTCGCTCGTATCATCTGAAGAACAGGAACAGAAGCCTCAAGGACGTCAGCAAAGCTCTACGAATCGAAAGCCAAAGACAAGCTAAACATTTAAACAGAGCGGCAGGGAATAACATCCACTACCCTGAGGGTCAACGAGTACTAACGAGACACAACTCCAACCTGGTATGGATCATCGCAATCATCGAGCGAGCGTAGAGTCCATCCACGGTCTTACGTAGTCAGAGGTAATGCTAGCAGAAATCGTCGAAACACTAGCCATATAAAACCTACGAAAGCTTTGATACAGACTCAGCCGAACTACTCAAGCTACCTCGTCTCGGATCATTAACCTCGGATTTTTAACCTAGACAAATCGGAAACATATCGTGAGCTATGTCGACGAGGTCGTAATCGCAAAATGGCAGAGAATTGCTGGAAGCAATAAGAACAGCCGGTCTGACATGGAAACAATCAAAATTTTTCTTCATGGCGACAAAAGTGCCTTTTTTGGTCATGTCATATGTGACGAGGGATTACGGCAACGAAAACAAGACAGTATTCATGGAAACATTTCGTGTCTACACGTTACCTAGTCGTCACTGATTGCAACAAAGAAAGCAGCAACCCCACTTCCGAATCGCAAGATGGTGGCTATGACTTAATAAGTTCGGTTTTGAATCCACCGGCCTGGAGAGAGGATGCTCCACGTAGATAAAATGAGTAGAGTACCTATCTTGCGTCTGAAAGAACTCACATATGTAGCAGAGCATATCTTCAGGATATCCGAGAGATAGGAAGACTGTCGGTCACTGCGGATCAGAAAATATTCTACACAGAATCAAAAGAGATTTCTGGTTTCCACGGATGAGACGGTATATGTAGTCGTACAACGTGGCCTCCTAGGAATGTTGAGTTAAGTATGGTGAGAGGCAATAAGTAAACATATACCAGGTTAGGTAACTCCCAAGAAGCAATAACCATATAATAGCCCTAGTTTGTTCTTCCTGAGAGCTGTGAGAAGTACGACGACAATCATTACCATGCTGCGAGAGGCATTTTCCATATTCTGTCATCCACAGCCTAAACATCAAAGGAATTCGAAAGCCTCATGACAACATAAGGCATCGTCAAAACCGGTGTTCGACTCTCCGTAGCATGCCTAAATGTTCTGTTGTCTTTGCCGAGTCTCTTATGGAGTGTCAACCAAAATCGCGTATGTTGTGTACTGAGTAATATCCCTGATTACCATCCGTCAGGTTTGGTCTGAGGTAGGAACTACTCCACCGGTCCAAAGTGGATGGAAGCGGATTGAATCACAGACTGGCCCAGTATCATATTCCATTAAACTAAAAGATTCAATAATCATCAACAGACATTTAGATCAACTGCGCAGGCGATCTGTTGTAAGGATACCACCGTTCAAAACATCAATCATGCAGAGCAGCCCAGTTGATCCGCTTGCTGGCCAGAGTGAGCTGGGCGTCAAGGAGTGTTGTGTACTGAATAACATCCCTGATTACCATCCGTCATGGACTTGCAACCGTCAAAATGAAGACATATAAATAGGGAAAAAAGCACACAAGTCATGTAAGCGTTTAATTTATCATCATTTTATTATTAAAAAAATAAACAAACTATCGTGTCACCCTATACGCTTCTACATACACATGCACAATCATTCTTAATGCAATTCAGCTATCTACTTGCTATAATCCTCTCAACGATATACAATTATGCTCTCGTATCTGATTGTATTCTTTCAATCAGATTATGTTCTCTTGTCATACTCATTGTGTTATATGAGTGTGTTATACGAATGTTATAAAAGGCTGATCGATGTTATTAACGCTCTCTGTTTAATAAACTCTGTTACGGCGATATGTTCTCGAGTGAATTTGCGTTCTTTGTCGTTTTCATATTATGTGACCTTACAACCATCAGAAGTGGAATGAGTATACCCAGTCGACTGTACAATTATGAAAAATTTGATATGTTAGTGGCCACAAGCCACAACCGCTTAACTCGAGTAAGGATAAAATTGAGTTATTAGCACCACCGTGTTTAGGATGCCCAGATTAATTAGCAGTTAATTTTGTTTGTATGTAGCATTTATAAATCAGACGTTATTTTCCAAAAACATAATAGCCAAATTCAATTTTGCTTAACAGTAATTATGGTATAACGGCTTAACTCAGGTTTTTGTAGAAATAACTTCAACACCAAATTCCTAAAGCAACCAATGTTAAGTTTGGTTCTTTTTCATTTTCAATTTTATGAAATCTTCATTTTGGAATAACAGCATAAGTTGAGGTAAGACGCTCCGAGTCAGCTTATTATTTAAAACTGTATTTTTTTTATTAAAAACCAAAGTCTAGTTTGGTTATTACTACAGGAAATAAAAAATCAATTTCATTTTCCTAACTTGACTTAGGTTGTTATTCCAAAATACAGTTTTGTTTGAAGATCGTCTTATTTCAAGTTATGTTTTTTTTTTCCTAGTCAGAAAATTAAGTTCCTGGAATCCTTTCTATAGTTTGGTTCTTATTCCGAAAATAAATTCTTAAATAGCAGAGGCAAAATCTATTTAAGTTACTATTCCAAACGAATTTGAAAGTAAGATATCTGAAAAAAGTCATCATAAATTGAGTTTAGTTTGTTTGAACAGTTATATTATTTGTCCGGTGCTAAGTGTTCATAAAAGTCCTAAAGTGCAAACATGTCTTTTCGTGCAAGTAAAATTTTGGAATTAGCCAAGATATTGAACGAGCGTAAAAAAGCTAAAGGTAAATGCTAATTATTTCAATTTAAGTGACTAACATGATGAAATATTATTTTTAACCGAAGTTAATGAGAAAATTATTCTTGTTTGGGTCTTGAAAAAAAAAAGTGGTTGAGTTAGCATTGAAGTGAGCATAAGAATTTCGTGCTACTCAGTATTATTTTTGATTTGCTCATAAAGGAAAATTAGTATGTAACACAAAATTTTGAACTTGCTTCTAGAAAATATTTCGTGCTCTGAAAACAGTACGTTTCAAAACGAAAATATTGAGATCGGCACGTAAATATTTTGCACAATATGTGTCCAAAATATTAATAAATTAATTCAAATGAATCAAAGGTAACATCGACCAATCAACGACCAGTCATTCTACTGCATTGCAAGATGGAGGCAGTGGTTCTGTAGAACAGTTGTCCCAAAATGTACTTCCAGAATACGACCTTACACCAAATTTCGTACCTTTAGTACCAAATGAAACTCAATCATCAATTGATGAATGCAATTTTGATGTTGAATTGCTTAAAAGTAAGAATTTAAATTTAAATTGCACTTATTTTAATCCGTTTCTCAATTTAATTCAAAATATATTCTTTCATACTCTCTGGATGCAGATGTCTCTACCTTTAACCATTATGGAACTGATCCAAATTTTAATTTATCTTCTACGTCGAGTGATCAGTCTTCTCAGGCAGATGAAGAAATGGTCATATTAGGTGCCCAAATTGAGAAAATAAAAACAAACGATTGCTTCGTTCAAGGCTTCAAAATAGTGGGCGATCTTACAAAACAGTTTTAGGAAAGAATGTAGCGGCAGGAGCATGTAAGCCTTTTGACATATGTTGGAAAAAATTAAAGGGTTGAATTTGAAAAGATTGAATGCTTATGTAAACACTATTGGGCCTTGGGATCTTACGATCAAAGAATTCTATATTTTTTTGTGATAATTGCGACACAATAGTAAATTCCAAAGAGCGTAAGAGATAACGAGAAAACACTGTGAAGTATGCCCTAGAAGTTGTTGGCAATTTAATACCTGTATGCAGAAAACATTTTTGCAATGTTTTGGTGAGACTGATGGGTTCCTCAGGACTGTAATTCGCAAAAAAAAATTGGTTGTCCTTTACTTCCATTCACTAATCTTCGGGGTAAACAAACGCCCACCACTAAGATCACTTCAACGAAAGAAGAGGAGATTAAAGGACATATTTTGAAATTCCCAGCATATGAAAGTCCCTATAGCAGACGAGATACGGCAAAAAAATATTTACATACTAGCCTCAGTCTTTCAATTATGCATCGTCTATATGCAAAAGAAGTAGAAAACCCTGTAAGCCTCTCAAAGTATTCTCAAGTATTTAAGACGCTGAATTTAAAGTTTAAAGCTCCTAAAGTAGACACTTGCGGAACTTGCGACACGTTTTTTTCAAAAATTAAAGTAGCACAAACCGAGGAAGAAAAATCGGTTTTGATTGAGCAGAAAAAAAAACATTTAGATAAAACAGACGCCACAAATTTGAAAAATGTGAAGGCATTTGCGTTCGATTTACAGTAAGTAAAGTTTTACAAAAGTTTTTACAAAAGACAGCTGTGGACTTTTAAGTGTTTATGTGGCATGAAGAGATTGCTCGTCGAGGAGGCAACAAAATCGCATCTTGCATCTACAAGCACTTGCAATCGATCTATTCTAAAACGAACAGATTAACTTTTTACAGTGACTCGTGCTCAGGGCAGAATAAAAATTCGTTTGTTGCTGCCATGTTTCTTACATTCCTGTTTAACAACCAAACTATTGAATACATTGATCATAAATTCCTAGAGCCAGCGACAGTGACCATTCACTGATTGAGCGGCAGAAGAAAAAGACGAATGTTGAAATTCAAATCCCAAGAGATTGGTATCAATTTGTGAACACTGTTGGATCAAAAAGGGAAGTTGTTGAAATGAAGTGTCATGATCTTTACAGCTTTTCGGAACTTTCAAAAGACAAGTTTGTTTGGAAACGCTTTAACGAAGACGACCAAAAATTCACATGGAATATGTGTCACCTGAGTCAATAAAGTATACTTCCTTCGTGACCCGATTAGGTCAATTTGAATATTTGCGTATGCCGTTCGGGCTTAAAAACACACCCGCAGTATTCCAGCGTTATATTTGCACCATATTGAAACACCTTCTTACTTGAGGCAAACTTTTGGTCTATATTGACGATTTGCTCATAGCGTCACAGACAATTGCAAAACATTTCGAGATATTAAAAGAAGTTTTAGATAAAATCCGCGAGAATAATTTGGAATTGCGATTTGATAAATGCATGTTCATGCATGAGAAAATAACCTATTTAGGCTATGAAGTCTCAGCAGATGGTATAGGACCAAATGCAGGTGGTTTACAGGCCGTAAAGAGTTGTCCATCTCATCAAACGTTAAGGGTGTGAAACGATAAAACGACTATTTCTTATTTAATTCTATGATACACTTTATTGATAAATCACTTTGCACTTCAAGAATTATAATTAGCGCCCGCGGCTGCTCCCGATGATGTCTCGGCTCGGAAAGAAAGCCTCGAGCCCAACCGGTACCGTACGGAGGTGACGGCTGTTCATCATGATGGTGGCGATGACAGCTGAACACAGGCAGTGTGTTCAGCGTTGAATGCAGTGTAGTGTTTTGTAGCGCTTTGTTTATATAACTCCGCTACATGGCTCCCCCCTTTCGAGGAGCAAAACGCGATGGTGGTTTGATAGTTCTTCCCGACTTCGTTGTTACCCATAACTTCTTCAATGGTGATGGGACTTCCTTAGGTGAGGGTGCCGCCGTGGCCGAGGTTGGCTTATCTTCGGAGCTAGCCATCCTATAAGCTGGTTTGAGTCGCTGCAATGAAATGAAAACTTGTTTGTTTGGAAGTGCAACCTTGAAAGCATTAGGCTGGAGTTCAAGAACTGCATAAGGCCCCGAATAGGCAGGCTGCAAGGGGCGCTGAACATGATCGTTGCGAACGTAAACGTGCGATTAAGTTTTCAACTCCCTGGGTATGAAAATAGGCTTCGGATTATGGTTGGAGTACGTTGGTGCGAGTCGTTTCAGTGTCTCCCTCAAGTCCTGTACGAAGCTCACTGGTTCACTTGAAGTGCTGGATCCTTCGAAGAAATCTCCTGGCAAACGTAGTTCGATCCCAAACATCAGCTGTGCGGGTGTGGTGCCGGACTCATTAACCATTGAGCGAAGTCCCAGCATGACAGCCGGTAATGCGGTTACCCAACTTCGAGAGGTGTGAGCGGTAAGTGCTGCTTTTAATGAGCGGTTCCAACGTTCCACCACCCCGTTGGCCTGCGGATGGATAAGCCGTAGTATGAATACGTTCGCAACCTAGGATTTGAGAAAACCTATGAAATAAGGCAGATTCAAACTGACGACCTTGGTCTGTTGTCAAACGCAGCGGACAACCAAATCGTGCCACCCAGTTGAGCAGGAACGCATCGGCAACCGTAGTGGCAGTGATGTCAGCAAGTGGAATAGCTTCTGGCCAGCGCGTTGCTCGATCGATGCACGTGAGCAGGTAGCTAAATCCGTTGCAGGTTGGCAATGGGCCGACGATGTCGATATGGACGTGTTTCAGTCTATTAGCTGCTGCGAAAGTTCCCATGGGCGGGTTGGTATGCCGGTACACCTTGCTTTGTTGACAGTTATGGCAACTTCTAGCCCACCTTCCGATGTCCACGTTCATCGCTGGCCAAAAGAAACGAAGTGCTACGGTCTTACGAGAGGCTCTTACACCAGGATGGCTAAGGTTGTGTACGGTCTCGAAAACGATTCGGCGGAATGCCTTAGGGATGTACGGGCGAGCCCTTTCTGTAGTTGTTTCGCAGGCCACTTCTGTATCGGAACCAGGAAGAACAAAATTAGCGAAATGTAGTTTTTGACTTACCGATTTCCACTTTTCCAGTTCCGGATCTGTTCTTTGCGCCATGGCTATTGCATTATAATCCACGCTTATTGGACTGTCAATAGCTGCAATCCGGGAGAGTGCATCTGCTACAGCGTTCTCTGATCCGTTTACATGACGAATGTCGGTGGAGAATTGCGAAATGTACTCCAAATACCTTTGTCGCTGAGGCGTCTCTGATATTGATGGCGGGTTGCGAATGGCGAACGTCAGCGGCTTGTGGTCGGTGAAGATAGCGCAAGGCCGTCCCTCGATGAAACGTCGGAAGTACTCTATTGCCAGCCTGATTGCCAACAGGTCGCGATCGAATGTGCTTGACTTCTGTTGCCTAGCCGATAAAGCCTTGGAGAAGAATCCAAGAGGCTTAGATTTCCCGTCGACGACTTTGAGGAGTACCGCCCCGACAGCTGTGTTTGAAGCGTCGGTCATGAGGCGTAACTCAGAGTCTGGAAGGGGGTGTGCCAACGTGGCAGCATCCGTGAGTGCTTGACGACATCGAAGGAAAGCTGCTTCAGAAGATGGTGTCCAGTCCAGCGGTGTATTGTCCTTTTTCTTCGAGCCATGAAGCATTTTGCAGAGCGGTGCTTGGTCGGACGCAGCGTGCGGCATGCTTAGCCTGAAGAAGTTAAGAGCGCCCAGAAATCGTCGAAGTTCCGTGACGGTTGTTGGCTTCGGGAATTCTGTCATCGATTTGACGGAGTCTTGCGGTGGTCGAATACCCGTGGTGTCCACTTGATACCCCAGAAAAATGGTTGTTTGTTTTCCGAATTCACACTTCTCTCGGTTCAGGGTGATGCCGTTTTCGTCTAGCCTTCTAAAGACTTCCTCCAGGTGCTTCAGGTGTTCTTCTTGTGTACTTAAAGCTATTAGCATGTCGTCTATATAGGTGAAAACGAAATCTAAATCAGCAAATATGGAGTCGATGAAGCGCTGTTGGGTTTGAGCGGCGTTGCGTAGACCAAAAGTCATTCTCTTGAACTCATATAACCCGAAAGGGGTTATGATTGCGGTTTTCGGAATGTCTTCGGTTGCCATCGGGATTTGATGATACGCACGAGCCAGGTCGAGGCGGGTGAAAATGGATTTACCTGGTAGTATGAGTTGGAAATCCGTGAGGCGTGGCAGAGGATACCTGTCGGGCAACGTTACAGCGTTGAGGCGTCTGTAGTCGCCGCAGGGTCGAATTGTGCCATCCTTCTTTGCGACGATGTGAAGGGGGCTGGCCCTTGGAATTCTTGGCGGTCGACAGATGCCGTCGTTGACCATACGTTGGAACTCGGCTTTGGCCATCTTGAAATATATTTATATGTTTCCAAGTGATGGCGCACTGAATGCTGTGGTGTTCGAAGTGCGCCGAGCGGACGAGTTATGCTTGGGTAATGCTGGAGCAGGTTTGTGTAAGCATCGTTGTGATTGAGGGCTTTTGACGAGACCTCATCAGGCGACGTGAGACGATGCGGTGTGCTGGAGTTGGTGCCTTGATCGACGAGTCGGCGGCCATGAACATCGACCAGGAGGCGGAAGAAACATAAAAAATCTGCTCCCAATATTGAGTGCGGGGTTGCCGCGCGGGTGAAAGTCCAACGGAAATTGCGTCCCATACCAAAATCCAAGGCAAGCGTCGTCGTGCCAAAAGTGCTTATTTTAGTGCCGTTGACAGCTAGCAGCGTGGTGGGCTCTGGTCGTAACTTTGCTATATTTTTGACGGACAAAGTTGATATAGAAGCTCCGCTATCTACGAGAAAACGATGGCCAGAAATTTTGTCGAGAATAAAGAGGCGATTTGACTAACCAGCAACTGCAGAAGCCTCACCTAAAGTTGCTGGTGGGCGTTTCCCTGGTTGAAAGTACAAGGTAAAGTGCACTTTTTTGCTCGCGCACCGTATCGTTGGTGGAACCAACAATGTCCGAAGGTGTTGCGTCGACTGCTTTCTGATTTTGGACGACCGCTTGCCGTTGGATGGTGGGGAGTTTTCGATTGATCTTTGAGCTGCTTTTCTATTGCGGCTAACCTCTGCAGAATGGCTTCCATTTTCTCGTTACCCGAATTTGATGTTGGAGTTGGGGGTGGGAGCGCAGCAATATGCGTTGGTGATGGAGAGTGGCTCATGATTTTATCAGCTACTTCCGCTAGGGTGTTGAGGTCGCCTGTGACGGATGATAGTATCGCCCTCACGTGCGAAGGCAAACGAGATAACCACATAACCTTGATGACGGTGTCTGGTGTGCCCGAAGATCCGGAGAGGTCGCGGATGCGCCGAAGAAGCTGAGAGGGCTGTGCGTCGCCAATGTCAAGACCTTCTATGAGGCGTTGCATTCGTTGTTCCTCATTTTCCTCATACACTTTGATGAGCCTTTCTTTAACCTTCGTGTATTTGTTGGTAGCCGGGATATTAAGAAGGATGTCCGAAATCTGTTCGAGTTACCTCCGATCGAGATTGGCAATGACGTACTGGAACTTCGTGTCGTCGTTCGGCTTAGAAGCCGAAAGAATAGCCTCATGTTGAGCAAACCAGAGAGATGGTCTCTCGCGCCAGAACTGAGGCAGGCGAGCGGCCACAGAAAGCCCCGAGACTGCAATTGGAGCATCAGTTGCTTGTGATGTTCTTGCAAAGTTTTCCGTTTCGTCCGGCATGTATATTTATAAATTCCGTATGTATATTGTCACATACATAATAAACAAATTTAACGTTAGCAACTAGTGTTAAAAGGCATTTATCAGCACACGTGATGTTTTGTCAGCAAAACACCAATATGCTGACAACGCCTCACAAGAGAAATGTATTATAAAGGAATAACGGCTCTTTCATCGTCTTTGGTGTAAAGACGATAGATAAGAGCCACGCTATTGTTACACCTTCTCTCATTGTCAAGTCGTACTCGAAGTTGAGTAGTCTCACTGTGTGAACCTAAAATAAAGTCAATACAAAAACAATAAACTAACTGAAACAAACTGAAGCCTGTGTTTTTAATCTTAACTGTTTATAAGTTACAAGAGTAACTAAACTGGCGCAGTCGGAAATTCGGTCACACACAACTTTTTGTTCCATTTAATAATAATATAGGAACTTCATACAAAAAAAAAATAAAGTGAAATGTTTCAAGGGTGTTCATAAAAACGAGAATTCATGAAACAGTTAAAGTGAAAACAGTGACAAAGCAAAAAGAAGCCATAACGAAAAAGTTAAACAATTAATAATATTATAAACTACCTGTTTTTTTGTAATATAAGTCATATCAAATAAATGTGTTATATTTCTATGTTTCTCTTCGAAATCATTTAAAAACGTGTTACAAAATATCAAAAGAAAATTGGAGCACATGCCAAAATACAGTTATACGTGCATTACAGTAAAGAACATAATAAAACAGTTCAACTTTTGAATGCTGAATGTATTTGAATCACACCATTACAATTCATACAACATATAAATAACTCACACAACACATGTTCAAGAAAAGTGAATATTAGGAAACAACAAAGACGATTAATAGTAACAAGTGACGCATACATCCATCACGAAGAAACATATCGAAGCAAGAAAAGGGTGCGTTGAATTAACAGGTTTTTATAAAAAAAAAGTGAATAGTTACAGTTATCTTTAGGCTTTGTTAAGATAAATTAGTTCGTAAAATACAGAAAATAGCACTCCCCCGCAACCAGAAAGAAATAAGGTCCTTTCTTGGTATAACCGGATATTACCGGAAGTTTGTTAAAGACTACGCCAAAGTTGCGTATCCAATGGTTAAATATTTAAAGAAAAATATTCCAATTAAAACCAACGACTCCGAGTATGTGGAATCTTTTAAGAAACTTAAATTATTGCTTACGTCCCAGCCAATACTTCAAAATCCCGATTTTAATAAAGAGTTCATTTTAACATCGGATGCATCAAACAATGCATTAGGCGCTGTCTTAAGCCAAAATAGTCGGCCCGTCTGTTTTGCATCTCGCACATTGAACGACCATGAAATCCGCTATTCAACCATAGAGAAGGAATTATTAGCGATTGTGTGGTCAGTTAAATATTTTCACACCTATCTCTATGGCAGGAAATTTGTCATTCAAACTGACCACAAGCCCCTTATTTGGCTCAATAGCTTACAAAATCCGAATATGAAGTTACAGCGCTGGAAGATACAACTAAGCGAGTATAATTTCACCATCAAATATATAAAGGGGAAAGACAATCATGTAGCCGACGGACTAAGCCGACTTAACTATAATGACCAATCTGTAGCATATGAAACCCAACAACAAAAAAATAATATGAAGATCTTACCAAACGCGCTAAATGATTCCGATACTTACGAACTTAATAACAACGAATGTATCGATGACAATGATAATGATATCATGTCCACAGATGCGACGATACATAGTGCAGTTGAAGATAATTTACGCTATATACATATAACAGAAAAGGCAATAAATATGTACAAAAATCAACTATTTTTAAAATCAAGCGAAAGAGAAAAAGTTTTCACAAAAATAGTTAACAAGAAATGCAAAAATTATTTGTATGTGACAAAAGATAGCGATTTATTGAGAATAATGAAAAGATTTATTATCGACAAAGGACTCATATGCGTTTTTTGTGAAGATACACAGCTTTTTCTCCAATTTCAAGATCTATATGTTAAAAATTTTGCTTATAATACTAACCTCAAGATTCTCAAATCTTGCAGTAACTTGGAAGATATCACGGATAAAAATAAGATGCTTACAATCATAGAAAAAGAACATTTAAAAAATAACCATAGAGGCATTTCCGAAGTATTTTCAGAACTTAAACAAATGTATTATTATCCTCATATGATAAGATTAATACATAAATTTATCAACAATTGCGAGACATGTAACTTAGCGAAATATGATAGGCATCCGCCAAAGTTACCACATAATCACACGGAATCACCTAAAAGTTTTAATGATATTGTACATATGGACATCTGGTATCCTTGTAGAAATATTATGTACCTAACTATGATTGATAAATTTTCTAAACATGCCACCATTCATAAACTTAAAGATAGGACATGGGTATCTATTTTAAATGCTATCAAGGAACGTCTAATTTACTTAGGGAAAATGAGGAAGTTGGTTTCTGATGGCGAAAAGTGTATTATACACAATGCCGTCGAGCCGTTTTTAAAAGATAGTAGTATAACTTTTCACCAAACAACACCAGGCAATAAGACAGGTAATTCAGATATAGAGAGATTGCACGGAACTCTTAATGAACATTTGAGACTTCTCAATGCAGATAAAAACCAATCCGAATTAGTTGACTTAGATGAAAAAATCTTTAATATCATAATGATTTATAATGTGACAATACACTCTACAACCAAATTAAGACCAATTGACTTTATAAACAAAAACTACGACAAAAACGAAATACAACATCTAGCAATGAAATATGAATTACAAAAATGTGAACGAACAGAAAAACTTAACAAAAACAAACATGACAACATTAGTTTATGTAAAAGTATTGTAAAAAATAGGAACATTTCAAAGTGTAAACCAAAATACAAAAGATTGAACAAGTTCAAGGTAGATGGTAATTATATTTATGATACAAGTAATCGAAGACTTACTAAGTATTGTGAGAAACAGAGAAGGAGAAAATTCAAATACCAACAAAGACCGCCCACATTAATTAAAGATTAAGACCTATAAATACATTTTATTATACATAAACTAAAATTCTATTTTATAAAACATGCAAAAAAAATATTTGTTATGTATAATTTTTGTACCTCTATATAAACATTTTCAAGCAAATGGTTGTAACAATTTAATCATAATATGTAATCATCATAGATATCTATAAAAATAAAATAACCATACATTAAAAAAAAAGAAAAGCTCAAGATAATAAGAGCTATATTATCATGAATCTACATTACGTTACGCTAATTTTTTTCCACTCATATTGAATTCTTATGTTAAATTGACTTGATTATGTTTTTGTATAACTTGATTATTTTTTTTCATTACTTTTATTATTATGTGTGTCATCTATTGAAATATTAAGATGCTAATTTATTTTTGGTGGAACAAAAAACTTAAAGAGGGGAGGTGTCACATACATATTATACAAATGTAACGTTAGCAACTAGTGTTAAAAGGCATTTATCAGCACACGTGATGTTTTGTCAGCAAAACACCAATATGCTGACAACGCCTCACAAGAGAAATGTATTATAAAGGAATAACGGCTCTTTCATCGTCTTTGGTGTAAAGACGATAGATAAGAGCCACGCTATTGTTACACCTTCTCTCATTGTCAAGTCGTACTCGAAGTTGAGTAGTCTCACTGTGTGAACCTAAAATAAAGTCAATACAAAAACAATAAACTTACTGAAACAAACTGAAGCCTGTGTTTTTAATCTTAACTGTTTATAAGTTACAAGAGTAACTAAACTATATTTATAAAAATTTTCGGAGAAGTGATGCGAAATTTTGTCTTCTGCGGAATGTCTGTTCGAATCAGATCAAAATATTGAGGATGATTTGGAATTTATTGGATGAAGTGGTCACGTGTTGGATGATGAACGTAGTCAGCAGTGTGTGCAGAGAAAAAAAAAATCTCCCGAGTTAACCTTACTAAAACTTCTTCCACGCGGGGTCACCAATGTGAAACGATAAAACGACTATTTTTTATTTAATTCTATGATACACTTTATTGATAAATCACTTTGCACTTCAAGAATTATAATTAGCGCCCGCTGCTGCTCCCGATGACGTCTCGGCTCGGAAAGAAAGCCTCGAGCCCAACCGGTACCGTAAGGAGGTGACGGCTGTTCATCATGATGGTGGCGATGACAGCTGAACACAGGCAGTGTGTTTAGCGTTGAATGCAGTGTAGTGTTTTGTAGCGCTTTGTTTATATAACTCCGCTACAAGGGCTTACATTAATTTTTAGGTTTATGTTCATATTTCCGACGCTTTATTAAAGATTGTTCAATACATTCAAAACCATTACACGATCTCTGAAAGAAGGATGCACGATTTACATTTGGTGAAAAAGAATTAATAGTATTTGAAGAAACTGTTGAATGCACCCCTATTAAACCTATTTAATCCACATGCTGACACCGAACTGCATTTTGATGCAAGCAGCTTAGGATTCGGTGCTGTTTTGATCCAATGTCAGGACGATAAACTCTTTCACCCAATTTTCTTTTGCTCAAAACACGCTTCGATCCCAGAGACCAGAAACTTTAGCCATTATTTATGCGATGAGGAGATTTCGAATTTATTCAACAGATATCAAATTTAAAATCGTAACCGATTGCAAATCTCTCACTCTTACCCTCAACAAAAAGTAGCTTAATCGAAGAATCTCGCACTGGGCCTTAGAACTCTAAGATTTTGATTACACTATATAGCATAGGGACGGTAAGAAAATGTATCACGTTGATGCACTCAGCAGGTGCCATGGCATCTTAATTGTAGAATCAGAAACTTTTGAGCACGCACTTGCAGCCGCACAGCAAAAGTACACAGTAATAAGGCGCATAGTTAAAATGTTAGAAGAGAGGGAAAGTACTTCATATGAGTTAATAAACGGATTGAAAGTATTTTTCTACGTACCATCACAGATGTAATTTAGACACACCACGACTCCTTGTGTCATGCTGGTGTTGATAAGTGTTATAATCACTTGCGAAAGACATTGGTTTCCTTAAATGAAACTCAAAATTAAGAACTATATACACAATTGCCTTAAATGTATTCACTTTTCACCACCTGTAGGAAGAAAAGAAGGGGTTTTACATTGTATTCCAAAAGGTAATAAGCCATTTGAGACCATCCACATCAACCATTACGGTCCTTTGCCATTTTCAGTGCGAAATCATAAAAAGCACATATTTCTGATTGCCGATGGATTCTCTAAGTTCTCAAAATTGTATCCCGTGAAAAGCACTAGCACCAAAGAGGTACTGAAATTTTTGTAAGCATATTTTGCAGCATATAGCAAGCCGAGTCGCATTATTTCAGACAGAGGAAGTTCTTTCACCTCTGAAGAGTTTTCCAATTCCTGCTCTGGCACTAATATACAGCACATTAAGGTAGCCACAGGGTCACCTCAATCGAACGGCTAAATAGAAAGGATTAACAGAACCTTAACGCCAATGTTAGCTAAAGAAAGCGAGATTGATCCAAGTGAATGGACGAAACATTTGACAAAGGTAGAATTTGCTTTAAATAACAGAAAATAATAGTACAGGATGCTGTCCGAGTGTGTTAGTCTTTGCTATAATACAGATGGGAGAGGTAAGCGATAACATACGCGAGTACATAGAAGAGAATATTATGGGAGGAGAGGAGAGGAATTTACAGGCTATTAGGGAAAAAGCAAATGAAAAATTGTTCGTAGTCAAAATAGTAACAAAGAGTACTTCCATAAACGTCACAAGAAGCCTTATTCGTATCAAGTGAGTGACCATGTCATGATAAGAAATGTTGTAAATACTCCTGGTCTGAATAAGAAGCCTATTCCGAAGTACAAAGGTCCATTCGAAATCATAAGAATCCTTCCGAATGATAGATACCTGATCAAAGATCTAGAAAACATGCAAATTTCGAGGATTTTTTCTGTTCTTGATTCTTATTAATTTGTCAATATGATAATTTATATTAAAGAGACATAATCAAATTCACAATTGTAAGTGTAAATGTATATGGAAGTAAATCGAGGGCGATTTGAAGGTCAGGATGAACGACCTGTAAGCGTTTAATTTATCATTATGTTATTATTAAAAAAATAAACAAAATATCGTGTCACCCTGTACGCTTCTGCATACACATGCACAATCATTCTTAATGCAATTTAGCTATCTACTTGCTATAATCCTCTCAACGATGTATAATTGTGCTCTCAATTATGTTAGGTCTCAATTATGTAAGTTCTCTTTTACATTATATGCTCTCAAACAGATTATGTTCTCATGACATACTCATTGTGTTATACAAATGTGTTATACAAAGTGGGCTTCCTTAAAAGGCTGATCGATGTTATTAACGCTCTCTGTTGAATAAACTCTGTTAAGGCGATACGTTCTCGAGTGTCGTTTTCATATTATGTGACTTTACAGTCAGTTAGCCGGTTGCCGTGATGTACATACACACCATTGGAATATATACTGCAGTGTATTAAGTAATTTTAGAATAAACAGTGAATTAATAAAACATGTGTCGCATATTTTACTCCCAAGTCCATACTCCCAAGATTACATCCTGCAATCCGGGAGAGTGCATCTGCTACAGCGTTCTCTGATCCGTTTACATGACGAATGTCGGTGGAGAATTGCGAAATGTACTCCAAATACCTTTGTCGCTGAGGCGTCTCTGATATTGATGGCGAGTTGCGAATGGCGAACGTCAGCGGCTTGTGGTCGGTGAAGATAGCGCAAGGCCGTCCCTCGATGAAACGTCGGAAGTACTCTATTGCCAGCCTGATTGCCAACAGGTCGTGATCGAATGTGCTTGACTTCTGTTGCCTAGCCGATAAAGCCTTGGAGAAGAATCCAAGAGGCTTAGATTTCCCGTCGACGACTTTGAGGAGTACCGCCCCGACAGCTGTGTTTGAAGCGTCGGTCATGAGGCGTAACTCAGAGTCTGGAAGGGGGTGTGCCAACGTGGCAGCATCCGTGAGTGCTTGACGACATCGAAGGAAAGCTGCTTCAAAGATGGTGTCCAGTCCAGCGGTGTATTGTCCTTTTTCTTCGAGCCATGAAGCATTTTGCAGAGCGGTGCTTGGTCGGACGCAGCGTGCGGCATGCTTAGCCTGAAGAAGTTAAGAGCGCCCAGAAATCGTCGAAGTTCCGTGACGGTTGTTGGCTTCGGGAATTCTGTCATCGATTTGACGGAGTCTTGCGGTGGTCGAATACCCGTGGTGTCCACTTGATACCCCAGAAAAATGGTTGTTTGTTTTCCGAATTCACACTTCTCTCGGTTCAGGGTGATGCCGTTTTCGTCTAGCCTTCTAAAGACTTCCTCCAGGTGCTTCAGGTGTTCTTCTTGTGTATTTGAAGCTATTAGCATGTCGTCTATATAGGTGAAAACGAAATCTAAATCACCAAATATGGAGTCGATGAAGTGCTGTCGGGTTTGAGCGGCGTTGCGTAGACCAAAAGTCATTCTCTCGAACTCATATAACCCGAAAGGGGTTATAATTGCGGTTTTCGGTATGTCTTCGGTTGCCATCGGGATTTGATGATACGCACGAGCCAGGTCGAGGCGGGTGAAAATGGATTTACCTGGTAGTATGAGTTGGAAATCCGTGAGGCGTGGCAGAGGATACCTGTCGGGCAACGTTACAGCGTTGAGGCGTCTGTAGTCGCCGCAGGGTCGAATTGTGCCATCCTTCTTTGCGACGATGTGAAGGGGGCTGGCCCACGGACTTCTTGGCGGTCGACAGATGCCGTCGCTGACCATACGTTGGAACTCGGCTTTGGCCATTTTGAAATATGAGTGAGACGATGCGGTGTGCTGGAGTTGGTGCCTTGATCGACGAGTCGGCGGCCATGAACATCGACCAGGAGGCGGAAGAAACATAAAAAATCTGCTCCCAATATTGAGTGCGGGATTGCCGCGCGGGTGAAAGTCCAACGGAAATTGCGTCCCATATCAAAATCTAAGGCAAGCGTCGTCGTGCCAAAAGTGCTTATTTTAGTACCGTTGACAGCTAGCAGCGTGGTGGGCTCTGGTCGTAACTTTGCTATATTTTTGACGGACAAAGTTGATATAGAAGCTCCGCTATCTACGAGAAAACGGTGGCCAGAAATTTTGTCGAGAATAAAGAGGCGATTTGACTTACCAGCAACTGCAGAAGCCTCACCTAAAGTTGCTGGTGGGCGTTTCCCTGGTTGAAAGTACATGGTAAAGTGCACTTTTTTGCTCGCGCACCGTATCGTTGGTGGAACCAACAATGTCCGAAGGTGTTGCGTCGACTGCTTTCTGATTTTGGACGACCGCTTGCCGTTGGATGGTGGGGAGTTTTCGATTGATCTTTGAGCTGCTTTTCTATTGCGGCTAACCTCTGCAGAATGGCTTCCATTTTCTCGCTACCCGAATTTGATGTTGGAGTTGGGGGTGGGAGCGCAGCAATATGCGTTGGTGATGGAGAGTGGCTCATGATTTTATCAGCTACTTCCGCTAGGGTGTTGAGGTCGCCTGTGAAGGATGATAGTATCGCCCTCACGTGCGAAGGCAAACGAGATAACCACATAACCTTGATGACGGTGTCTGGTGTGCCCGAAGATCCGGAGAGGTCGCGGATGCGCCGAAGAAGCTGAGAGGGCTGTGCGTCGCCAATGTCAAGACCTTCTATGAGGCGTTGCATTCGTTGTTCCTCATTTTCCTCATACACTTTGATGAGCCTTTCTTTAACCTTCGTGTATTTGTTGGTAGCCGGGATATTAAGAAGGATGTCCGAAATCTGTTCGAGTTACCTCCGATCGAGATTGGCAATGACGTACTGGAACTTCGTGTCGTCGTTCGGCTTAGAAGCCGAAAGAATAGCCTCATGTTGAGCAAACCAGAGAGATGGTCTCTCGCGCCAGAACTGAGGCAGGCGAGCGGCCACAGAAAGCCCCGAGACTGCAATTGGAGCATCAGTTGCTTGTGATGTTCTTGCAAAGTTTTCCGTTTCGTCCGGCATGTATATTTATAAATTCCGTATGTATATTTATAAAAATTTTCGGAGAAGTGATGCGAAATTTTGTCTTCTGCGGAATGTCTGTTCGAATCAGATCAAAATATTGAGGATGATTTGGAATTTATTGGATGAAGTGGTCACGTGTTGGATGATGAACGTAGTCAGCAGTGTGTGCGGAGAAAAAAAAAAATCTCCCGAGTTAACCTTACTAAAACTTCTTCCACGCGGGGTCACCAATGTGAAACGATAAAACGACTATTTTTTATTTAATTCTATGATACACTTTATTGATAAGTCACTTTGCACTTCAAGAATTATAATTAGCGCCCGCTGCTGCTCCCGATGACGTCTCGGCTCGGAAAGAAAGCCTCCAGCCCAACCGGTACCGTACGGAGGTGACGGCTGTTCATCATGATGGTGGCGATGACAGCTGAACACAGGCAGTGTGTTCAGCGTTGTATGCAGTGTATTGTTTTGTAGCGCTTTGTTTATATAACTCCGCTACAAGGGCTTACATTAATTTTTAGGTTTATGTTCATATTTCCGACGCTTTATTAAAGATTGTTCAATACATTCAAAACCATTATACGATCTCAGAAAGAAGGATGCACGATTTACATTTGGTGAAAAAGAATTCATAGTATTTGAAGAAACTGTTGAATGCACCCCTATTAAACCTATTTAATCCACATGCTGATACCGAACTGCATTTTGATGCAAGCAGCTTAGGATTCGGTGCTGTTTTGATCCAATGTCAGGACGATAAACTCTTTCACCCAATTTTCTTTTGCTCAAAACCCGCTTCGGTCCCAGAGACCAGAAACTTTAGCCATTATTTATGCGATGAGGAGATTTCGAATTTATTCAACAGATATCAAATTTAAAATCGTAACCGATTGCAAATCTCTCACTCTTACCCTCAACAAAAAGTTGCTTAATCGAAGAATCTCGCACTGGGCCTTAGAACTCTAAGATTTTGATTACACTTTAGAGCATAGGGACGGTAAGAAAATGTATCACGTTGATGCACTCAGAAGGTGCCATAGCATCTTAATTGTAGAATCAGAAACTTTTGAGCACGCACTTGCAGCCGCACAGCAAAAGTACACAGTAATAAGGCGCATAGTTAAAATGTTAGAAGAGAGGGAAAGTACTTCATATGAGTTAATAAACGGATTGAAAGTATTTTTCTACGTACCATCACAGATGTAATTTAGACACACCACGACTCCTTGTGTCATGCTGGTGTTGATAAGTGTTATAATATATAATATACACAATTGCCTTAAATGTATTCACTTTTCACCACCTGTAGGAAGAAAAGAAGGGGTTTTACATTGTATTCCAAAAGGTAATAATCCATTTAAGACCATCCACATTAACCATTACGGTCCTTTGCCATTTTCAGTGCGAAATCATAAAAAGCACATATTTCTGATTGCCGATGGATTCTCTAAGTTCTCAATATTGTATCCCGTGAAAAGCACTAGCACCAAAGAGGTACTGAAATTTTTATAAGCATATTTTGCAGCATATAGCAAGCCGAGTCGCATTATTTCAGACAGAGGAAGTTCTTTCACCTCTGAAGAGTTTTCGAATTCCTGCTCCGGCACTAATATACAGCACATTAAGGTAGCCACAGGGTCACCTCAATCGAACGGCTAAATAGAAAAGATTAACAGAACCTTAACGCCAATGTTAGCTAAAGAAAGCGAGATTGATCCAAGTGAATGGACGAACCATTTGACAAAGGTAGAATTTGCTTTAAATAACATAGAAAATAATAGTACAGGATGCTGTCCGAGTGTGTTAGTCTTTGCTATAATACAGATGGGAGAGGTAAGCGATAACATACGCGAGTACATAGAAGAGAATATTATGGGAGGAGAGGAGAGGAATTTACAGGCTATTAGGGAAAAAGCAAATGAAAAATTGTTCGTAGTCAAAATATTAACAAAGAGTACTTCGATAAACGTCACAAGAAGCCTTATTCGTATCAAGTGAGTGACCATGTCATGATAAGAAATGTTGTAAATACTCCTGGTCTGAATAAGAAGCCTATTCCGAAGTACAAAGGTCCATTCGAAATCATAAGAATCCTTCCGAATGATAGATACCTGATCAAAGATCTAGAAAACATGCAAATTTCGAGGATTTTTTCTGTTCTTGATTCTTATTAATTTGTCAATATGATAATTTATATTAAAGAGACATAATCAAATTCACAATTGTAAGTGTAAATGTATATGGAAGTAAATCGAGGGCGATTTGAAGGTCAGGATGAACGACCTGTAAGCGTTTAATTTATCATTATGTTATTATTAAAAAAATAAACAAAATATCGTGTCACCCTGTACGCTTCTGCATACACATGCACAATCATTCTTAATGCAATTTAGCTATCTACTTGCTATAATCCTCTCAACGATGTATAATTGTGCTCTCAATTATGTTAGGTCTCAACTATGTAAGTTCTCTTTTACATTATATGCTCTCAAACAGATTATGTTCTCATGACATACTCATTGTGTTATACAAATGTGTTATACAAAGTGGGCTTCCTTAAAAGGCTGATCGATGTTATTAACGCTCTCTGTTGAATAAACTCTGTTAAGGCGATACGTTCTCGAGTGTCGTTTTCATATTATGTGACTTTACAGTCAGTTAGCCGAATATATACTGCAGTGTATTAAGTAATTTTAGAATAAACAGTGAATTAATAAAACATGTATCGCATATTTTACTCCCAAGTCCATACATGGCGATGCACGATGAACGGGTTCGAAGATGTCAATCAGAGGAGAAAACAAGCGGTTGACATCATTACGAGAGAACGAACCAAGCCCACACCGGCCTATCAGAATACCGGTGAAGGGCAGTTGCTTCTCGTTCTGATCGACTATAACCCTCAAACGACTAATTAGTCGAACAAGCTGGATCCAGAGTATTGACATATTCATGTTAAAATACGTTAACGTCAGCGATAAGCAATTATAAATAAATATGCCCCCCTTCGGGTAGGGGTTAGTGTTGAATACGGCAATGCCTATACATTTAAAGTGATGTACTGAATTCCATACATGTTGTGAAGTTGGTTCTGTTTTGTATTATTTTTCATTTCTATTCTGTCATCCACCTCAAGCGTTATTCTATGAATCGCTATGCGGCATCCTTACTTAAAATAAAATATACTTGCGTTCAACAAAATCTATCTGCTTTTTCTATCGTAAGAATCAACATCATCATCAGTTAGAATATACACGAAGTAAGGTATGCCTGTCGTAAGAGGCGACTAAAAGCCACAGATTAGTCTAGGACAAGCAAAAAAGAAATAATGATGCAATGAACGAAAACAACGGAGTTAGTACTCCAGGTGGAATGCCAGTCACACTGGAAAATCCACACTCTTCGGTGTCAGGCTCTACGGATTCTGGGGAGAGCCAATTATTGCATTTGGGCCCTTTCAAAAAATTTACAAGGGTAAAAAGATCACCACCATCAGGATCTTACACTAAAAAGACGTGCGTAATGACGCCAATGAAAACTACTGCACCTAAAACGCATGTAATTAAAACCTCAAAGAACTTACATTCTTCTACACACGAAGAACAAGCTCTAGCAAGGTTTCAAAGTCTCGAAAAGGAAAATGCGGAAATAAGGACTAGGCTCGTTGTTGTGGAAAACCTCTGTAAAGAACTAAGAAATGAACTTAGTCAATTAAGGACAGAACAAATTGGAAGCCAAGAGAACCAGTGTACAATAAGTTACACTCCATTTTGAAGTCAACAATCCAATCTGAGCATCAAGTAACAGTGCTCAACAACAGTGCGTGGAAGATAAATTTCAAGGACTCTGACAGCTATATGTTTCTCTCGCAAAAACGGAATGCGCAAAAAATCCAGTGGTACACGTATGAAAATACATCCGACGGACAAATTCGTGTCATAGCTAGGGGACTTCATGCATCTTGTCCAAAAGAAGATACTATCGAGGACTTGAAACTTAAAGACCTAAAAATAGTAGATGCTGCTAATTTATTATCCAGAAGGAAACAACTGACAGATGGATCCGAAAGTATGAGACGTGTCGGATTACCCCTTTTCATGCTTACCTTCCACAAATGTGAAAGCATAGACAAAATTTATGGGTTAAAAACAATTTTCGACGTGACTGTTAAAATAGAAGCAAACGTTGTCAGGGATCCACACTCAGAAGTATTGTCAGAAAGTTCCGCGATGTGTCAAATACGCCGGCGAACATATGTCGGCAGAATGTAATGAAAGCAAGACTACACCAGCTTCTTGTAATAACTGTAAAGGAAAGCATCCAGGTAACTATCGATGCTGCGAAGCAGAAAAAGAGCTTCAGAAGAGACGAGATCAAATCAAATCGAAACTTCGTCAACAACCAAAATCGGCAACAAAGGACGTAGTTCTGCAAACCGTGTCGAAACCAACAGTGATTCGATCAAAAGCTGCTGAAATAAGAGTGCAGACTCAACCTGCGTCCCCAATAATTCAAAAAAGTAAATCGGTTAATGTAAATCATCGGACCTCGGAGCCAAAAACCTTCGCCCAAACAGTAGCATCTACAAATGGAAAAGCTGCGAAGAGCAATCAACTCCCATCTCAAATATATTTAATATCATTTTGGAGAAACTTGACGAACAAACTTATTTTCGAAAGACTACTCGACCTCGAAAATAGGAGTAACATCAAGCGTATTTTAATATGAATATGTCAATTAAAATTTTAAGTTGGAATGCGAATGGTCGAACTGGAATTATATATAAGGGAAAAAGATATCGATATTTGTCTGATCTCTGAGACACACTTGAAGAAGCAATCCTGTGTATACCTAAAAGGTTTCTTTGGTTACCACACCTGCCATCCGTCGGAACAGGCAAGAGGCGGTTCATCCCTGTTTATACGCCATAATATATGTAGATCATTTAGTACGAATAAGTATAGAATCTGATTGTATACAGCTAAATACGGTTCGAGTAAAAAATAAATATTACTCATATAACGTCGCGTCCATTTACTGTCCTTCGAGCAGTATAATTTATCAAAGCGAGCTTGAACGAACTTTCCACACTCTAGGCCCAAATTTCGTAATTGGTGGAGATTTTAATGCGAAACACACTTTTGGGATTCAAGATTAATCTCACAAAAAGGCAGACATTTATACAGAGCTGGTATGAAACTAACTGCGATTTTTACTCGACAGGAAAACCAACCTGCTGGCCGTCGGATGTTGCAAAAATACCTGAGGTTGTTGATTTCTTTGTCATAAAAGGTTTTCCTCGAAACTACTTTCGAATTGATGAAAGCTTTGATCTTATTTCAGATCATTCTCCCATTGTGCTATGTATAAATGATACCCTCACTCAGAGTACCGCTGATAGCTCCATACGATTATAGAACTCGATAAATTCATAGAAGTAATACAGTGCGCTGCTTGGAGCATTCCACCTCTCGCTAGAAAAAAAAGATACCAACTACTCACTCTGGAAAGCAGCCAACGGTTTAAGAAAACCCCAACCACATGCGGAAAAACCAACGCGATTGAGCCAAAGACGATAAAGAGAAAGCAGATCTCTTCGCAGATCATTTGGAAGCAACGTTTAAAACACGCGATGGACAAACACCTCCTGTATACTCCTACGGTCCAGACTCAAATAATGGCAATTTTTCTATAAGAAATGCTACTTTGACAGAACTTAAGGAAAAATTAAAAAATATGAAATCCAAGAATGTTCCTTGTAATGACTTAATCACAGGAGAAGTTCGGAAAGAATTACGTCAGAAAGCGCTTCCTATGTTTCTCTACATTATAAACGCCACCTTTAGATTCAAACATGTCCCTAGTCAGTGGAAAGTAGCGGAAATAATAATGGTGTCGAAACCGGGTAAGCCCCCAACAGACAAAATGTCTTATAGAACGATTTCACTTGGTGACGACAACTTTCCTGTAAGGAGATGGGTCCAATCGTTTGAAGATTTTACCGAACTGTACAAGTTGGGTGAATCTAAAACTTAAAATCTACGCGCAACGATTGCTTACGGGTACAGTGAAGTTGTTTCTGTGGTCATTAAAATGTCGCTCGTAGAGTGAGCTGAAAGCAGCTTTGCTGTCCGAATTCCATCAATATACCACAGCAATGGATGTGCACAATACATTGCGGAATCGGAAGAAACGCTAGAAGGAGAATTTCCAGCAGTATGTCTTCGGCATGCAGGAAATTGCTTCCTTAGCCGATCTGGATGAACAGGATATAATTAATTATATTTTCAAAGGTATACCTAATTCAGTCTTTAATAAACAAATATTGCTTGCAGCCAACATCATCAGTGAGCTCAAACGTACCTTAAGGAAGTATGAAAAGATGAAATCCGAGTTTCAACCATCGACGTCGGGTCACCTCAAGACCTTTGCTGTCGCTAAAAGTGTACCTCAACAACGCATCGGAAAAACTGAAGTGCTATAACTGCAGCGAAGAAGGTCATCTAGCTAACAACTGTCCAAATCCACGACGAAAAGAGTTTGATATCATGAAGCATTGCCCACAATCATCATCTGTTTTGGTTCTCCTCAACGACAATACATCGGAGGAACCAAATGTATCATTCTTGGACAACTTTCACGGCATCTTCAAGTACAATTTCGTGAGCAGCACTTCAGTTTCGTCAGCTACGCATGCAATGACGATGATTGACACCGGCAGTCCCATCAGCTTCATTCAAGAGAAGTACGTGCCGCCCTACCTGATGACACGAGTTGAATCTTCATCTCAACAATTTATGGGATTAACAGCAGCCGACTTATTATACAAGGTATTTTGTAAAATTCAGATATCTAGTGATGTTACGAATTTATGTTTGTATGTAGTAAGTTATGACACAATGCAAAATGTAGTTTTCCTATGACGAGATTTTTTAAGAATTAATAATATGAAATTACAATCAAAAGTTGTGAATTTAAAAGAAGATTTTGATAGTGTTAATGTATTAGAAGATGAGGTATTGGAAATTTTATGTATCGGTACAAACGGTGATCGCGATATTAACTATTCTTTGCAAATTAGTGAACATTTGAGATTCGATGAAACGGAAAAATTAAAAACGTTTATTCTCGGGAGTATTTCAACGAATAAATCATTATATGAAGATTGTAATTTCGAAATTATGATAGCGTTGACAGACACGAATAAAGTTTTTAACTGCACTCCAAGACGGTTACCGCATAGGCACAAATTAGAATTACAGAAGTTATTAGACGATCTCATTAAAAACAAAACCATCCGCAAAAGTAATTCACCTTATACGTCGCCAGTAGTTTTAACAAGAAAAAATAATGGTGAGATAAGGCTTTGTATAGATTACCGGGAATTAATTAAGTTGACAGTGAAGGCTAATAGACTCCGCGGTAAAATATACTTTTTACTACTAGATTTAAAAAGTGGCTTCAACCACGTTAAGATGTCACCTGAGTCAGTAAAGTATACTTCCTTCGTGACCCGATTAGGTCAATTTGAACATTTGCGTATGCCGTTCGGGCTTAAAAACACACCCGCAGTATTGCAGCGTTATATTTGCATCATATTCAAACACCTTATTAATTGCGGCAAACTTTTGGTCTATATTGACGATTTGCTCATAGCGTCACAGACAATTGCAAAACATTTCGAGATATTAAATGAAGTTTTAGATAAAATCCGCGAGAATAATTTGGAATTGCGATTTGATAAATGCATGTTCATGCATGAGAAAATAACCTATTTAGGCTATGAAGTTTCAGCAGATGGTATAGGACCAAATGCAGGTGGTTTACAGGCCGTAAAGAGTTGTCTATCCCATCAAACGTTAAGGGCTTACATTAATTTTTAGGTTTATGTTCATATTATTTATTAAAGAGTGTTCAATACATTCAAAACCATTATACGATCTCATAAAGAAAGATGCACGATTTACATTTGGTGAAAAAGAACTCATAGTATTTGAAGAAACTGTTGAATGCACCCCTATTAAACCTATTTAATCCACATGCTGATACCGAACTGCATTTTGATGCAAGCAGCTTAGGATTCGGTGCTGTTTTACTCCAACGTCAGGACGATAAACTCTTTCACCCAATTTTCTTTTGCACAAAACACGCTTCGGTCCCAGAGACCAGAAACTTTAGCCATTATTTATGCGATGAGGAGATTCCGAATTTATTAAACAGATATCAAATTTAAAATCGTAACCGATTGCAAATCTCTCACTCTTACCCTCAACAAAAAGTTGCTTAATCGAAGAATCTCGCACTGGGCCCTAGAAACCCAAGATTTTGATTACACTATAGAGCATAGGGATGGTAAGAAAATGTATCACGTTGATGCACTCAGAAGGTGCCATAACATCTTAATTGCAAAACATCTTAATAGCAAAAGTACACAGTAATAAGGCGCATAGTTAAAATGTTAGAAGAGAGGGAAAGTACTTCATATGAGTTAATAAACGGATTGGTCTATCGTAAGATGAATCAAAACGTATTTTTCTACGTACCATCACAGATGTAATTTAGACACGCCACGAGTCCTTGTGTCATGCTATGGTAAAATATACTTTTCACTGTTGATAAGTGTTATAATCACTTGCGAAAGACATTGGTTTCTTTAACTGAAACTCAAATTGCCTTAAATGTATTCACTTTTCACCACCTGTAGGAAGAAAAGAAGGGGTTTTACAATGTATTCCAAAAGGTAATAAGCCATTTGAGACCATCCACATCAACCATTACGGTCCTTTGCCATTTTCAGTGCGAAATCATAAAAAGCACATATTTCTGATTGCCGATGGATTCTCAAAGTTCTCAATATTGTATCCCGTGAAAAGCACTAGCACCAAATAGGTACTGAAATTTTTATAAGCATATTTTGCAGCATATAGCAAGCCCACTCGCATTATTTCAGATAGAGGAAGTTCTTTCACCCCTGAAGAGTTTACGAATTTCTGCTCTGGTACTAATATACAGCACATTAAGGTAGCCACAGGGTCACTTCAATCGGACGGCCAAATAGAAACGATTAACAGAACCTTAACGTCAATGTTAGCTAAAGAAAGCGAGATTGATCCAAGTGAATGGACGAAACATTTGACAAAGGTAGAATTTGCTTTAAATAACATAGAAAATAAGAGTACAGGATGCTGTCCGAGTGTGTTTGTCTTTGGTATAATACAGATGGGAGAGGTAAGCGATAACATACGCGAGTACGTAGAAGAGAATGTTATGGGAGGAGAGGAGTGGAATTTACAGGCTATTAGGGAAAAATGAAATGAAAAATTGTTCGTAGTCAAAATATCAACAAAGAGTAGTTCGATAAACGTCACAAGAAGCCTTATTCGTATCAAGTGAGTGACCATGTCATGATAAGAAATGTTGTAAGTACTCCTGGTCTGAATAAGAAGCTTATTCCGAAATACAAAAAAATAATGTTGTAAATACTCCTGGTCTGAATAAGAAGCTTATTCCGAAGTACAAAGGTCCATTCGAAATCATAAGAATCCTTCCGAATGATAGATACCTGATTAAAGATCTAGAAAACATGCAAATTTCGAGGATCGCATATGAAGAATAATAGAATAAATAGTGAATTAATAAAACATGTGTCGCATATGTTACTCCCAAGTCCATACATGGCGATGCACGATGAACGGGTTCGAAGATGTCAATCAGAGGAGACAACAAGCGGTTGACATCATTACGAGAGAACGAACCAAGCCCACACCGGCCTATCAGAATACCGGTGAAGGGTAGTTGCTTCTCGTTCTGATCGACTATAACCCTCAAACGACTAATTAGTCGAACAAGCTGGATCCAGAGTATTGATATATTCATGTTAAAATACGTTAACGTCAGCGATAAGCAATTATAAATATATATGCCCCCCTTCGGGTAGGGTTTAGAATATACACGAGGTAAGGTATGCCTGTCGAAAGAGGCGACTAAAAGCCACAGTTTGGTCTAGTACAAGCAAAAAAGAAATAATGATGCAATGAACGAAAACAACGGAGTTAGTACTCCAGGTGGAATGCCAGTCACACTGGAAAATCCACACTCTTCGGAGTCAGGCTCTACGGATTCTGGGGAGAGCCAATTATTGCATTTGGACCCTTTCAAAAAATTTTCAAGGGTAAATAGATCACCACCATCAGGATCTTACACTAAAAAGACGTGCGTAATGACGCCAATGAAAACTACTGCACCTAAAACGCATGTAATTGAAACCTCAAAGAACTTACATTCGTCTACACACGAAGAACAAGCTCTAGCAAGGTTCCAAAGTCTTGAAAAGGAAAATGCGGAATTAAGGACTAGGCTCGTTGTTGTGGAAAACCTCTGTAAAGAACTAAGAAATGAACTTAGTCAATTAAGGACAGAACAAATTGGAAGCCAAGAGAACCAGTGTACAATAAGTTACACTCCATTTTGAAGTCAACAATCCAATCTGAGCATCAAGTAACAGTGCTCAACAACAGTGCGTGGAAGATACATTTCAAGGACTCTAGCAGCTATATGTTACTCTCGCAAAAACTGAATGCGCAAAAAATCCAGTGGTACACATATGAAAATACATCCGACCGACCCATTCGTGTCATAGCTAGGGGACTTCATGCATCTTGTCCAAAGAAGATACTATCGAGGACTTGAAACTTAAAGACCTAAAAATAGTAGATGCTGCTAATTTATTATCCAGAAGGGAACAACTGACAGATGGATCCGAAAGTATGAAACGTGTCGGATTCCCCCTTTTCATCCTAACCTTCCACAAATGTGAAAGCATAGACAAAATTTATGGGTTAAAAACAATTTTCGACGTGACTGTTAAAATAGAAGCCTTGCCAAAAAACTCGAACTCAATACCGCAATACAAACGTTGTCAGGGATCCACACTCAGCACTTCTGTCTGTCAGAAAGTTCCGCGATGTGTCAATTGTGCCGGCGAACATCCGTCGGCAGAATGTAATGAAAGCAAGACTACACCAGCTAACTGTAAAAGAAAGCATCCAGGTAACTATCGAGGTTGCAAAGCAGCAAAAGAGCTTCAGAAGAGACGAGATCAAATCAAATCGAAACTCCGTCAATAACCAAAATCGGCAACAAAGGACGTAGTTAAAAAAACCGTGCCGAAACCAACAGTGACTCGATCAAAAGCTGCTGAAATAAAAGTGCAGACTCAGCCTGACTCCCCAATAATTCAAAAAAGTAAACCGGCTAATGTAAGTCATCGGACCTCGGAGCCAAAAACCTTCGCCAAAACAGTAGCATCTACAAATGGAAAAAGCTGCGAAGAACAATCAACTCATATCTCAAATATATTTAATATCATTTTAGGAAACTTGACGAACAAACTTATTTTCGAAAGACTACTCGACCTCGAAAATCGTGGACCTAACAGTGGTAACTGGGGCACTGGGCACTGGTCTCGCTTCCACCATTATTCCTTTACGTTTGGCCTCTATAATTCTCATGACTTCTTGGACCTTAGAACATC
This sequence comes from Eristalis intricaria, assembly GCA_964034865.1. Classification (NCBI taxonomy): domain Eukaryota; kingdom Metazoa; phylum Arthropoda; class Insecta; order Diptera; family Syrphidae; genus Eristalis; species Eristalis intricaria. The sequence continues at coordinate 10,807,277 of OZ035874.1, forward strand.
CCCGATAGTTTGTAGGGTGCCCGCTGGTCTTGCACGTCAGCATGCTCCTATCATCTACTTTATCCGTCCCTAAAGGACATTACCCACGATTTTGAGCTCCTGCGTATTTGACGCAGCGGGACTGCATGTTGCAGTTTACCGCTGCATGCCCAAGCGTCTGAGAACGAGCACACTGGAGTGTGTTCTTTGTCTTTTTTACTGTTTCCCATTTAACAGACAGAGTGCATAATTTGGTAATTTTCTTTAGGCTCTCTAGTTTCATATTATCCTATTTTACAGTACCCAGATTTCACTAAGACCTTCTTAATAACAACAGACCCATCAAATACCGAGATAGGAGCAGTTTTTAGCTAGGAATATAATGGAAGAGATCTTCAAATTCAGTAAGTAGGATGCTAAGAAAGGTAATTAAAGTTAGAAGAGTTTGAAAATTAAGTTAGATTCAAGAAAGGATCTGAAAACGTTGTTGCAAACGAGTTTTCAAGAAATGTAAGGATGATGGAAGCACAGACAAATAAAGAAGCAGAATCACAATCAATCCAGCGCCAAAAGCAGAAAATAGTTAAATGATAATGATAATGCAGTGAATACTAGTAGTGAGGAGATTTATGTGGTAGAAAATGAATGTGAAGAACATGAACTTAAGAAAACGCATAGAGAAATTTCTGACTTAGAAGAAAGGAATTTAGTCCGAAAATCATAATTGGCTTTTAGGTGGGCATAGAGGTCAAAAAGCGACGTATGCAAGCATGAAAGAGAAGTTCTTTTGGAAAGATCTGCAAAAGGCTGTCAAAAATTACGAAAAGAATTGTGAACACTGTCAGCACGAAAAAGGACTCCGACTACCAACCCGAAACCCTATGAAATTGGTTTTGACCTCTGATAGCGCATTTGAAAAAAAAAATGTAAATGAAAAAACCATGTTTGACTGGTTCGATCAACTTAGCACCACTTTTGCCGAAATTAGTATAAAAGCAAAACAAAGAATCTTAAGACCAAAACAAAAGTCCAAAATTAGATATGATCAAAATGTAGTAAAACAAGTTACATATCAGGAAGGACAGCATTATTTAAAGGCTTTTATAAGATTTCAGAACTTAGTAAGGAGTACGTCATAGCTAAAGTTGGAAATAAGAAGCTAAAATATAATAAGGCTATTATTAGACCTTACTTTTCAGAATCACAAGTTGGAACTCAGCACAATGCGGAAACGTCGAAGTAACATAGCTCGGTGAAAACATTGGATTGTACTTTAATTTTAAATGGCAAGTAAAAGAAAAAAGTAGTACACTAAACTTAGTTAACAGAGTAAAGGAAGGAGAATTAGAAAAAAACTTAGGAATACTTAGAAACACTGTAAGTACCATAGTTGAAGCATGTTTTGAGCCATATAACTGTAAACATTACCAAGGAGCAGTTAGAACTAATTTGTTAAATATGCAGTACAAAATAAACATAATTTACGATATAATTGGTAGAAAACCTTTTATTTTATATTAGTAATGTATATTTTAGTAATGTAAGTAGTCTTCAAGAGATCGATGGAAAAATCAAGTACTTTTCAAGTTCCGTATTAGAAAGCATAGAGGAATCGGTTCCAAGAAAATCGAAAGTAAGAAGAACAACAGTGATTCCTCAGTACATATTGAATCTAATAAAACAAAGAAATAGATTGAGAAGTCATTGGAATAGATATAGACAAGCATATAATTTTAATGAAATGAACATGTTCACAAGGCCAATATCAGTCGGAATTAGGAAATTCCGCAATAAGTCATGGAACGAAAAACTTTGTTCCCTTGACCCAAACTCCATGCCGTTCTGGAAAATATCAAAAATACTCAAATCCAAAAATATATTTATACTTCACTTGGAACAAAATGACTCATTATTGATAACAAGTTAGGAAAGAGTTGAACTGTTTGCAGACGCATTTGAAAGAAATGTTAATAAGCTCTTGTTTAGTAATGCGAGCTCCGTCACAAGCGTAGCAGAAGGGCCACGAATATAATTAACAGCAGTGACTATGTAACTTTGCCACGAAATGTTTTGATATCAAATGAAGACATAAAGTCTATAATACAAGGAATGACGAACAAAAAAGCACCCGAAATAGATACTCTTAAGAATGTATATTTTAAAGAATTGCCAATAATCGGAGTAAGGTTTATTTGTTATATTTTTAACGCATGTCTTAAGTTTCAGTATTTTCCAGTAACATGGAAAGTTCCAGTTCTCAAGAAAGGAAAACCCCCTAACAATCCAAATAGTTATCGTCCTGTCAGTAATTTTTTAATATAAAGCAAAGATAAAGAACACTGTACATTAAGGAAAAGTTTAGCTGACTGTATTTTTAAAACTGTAAACCCAGAAATCAAAATGTTTCATAAAATTGAGGAAAATGTGTTTATATTTCTGGTAACTGAGGAGACCAAATATCAGTGTAACTGTAATATAAATAGGGAGGACGGAATATTTATGAATGGTGGAATTATAACTTCAGAACAGAATTGTATCTTCGAAACTTTAGAAACTAGTCTTGGAACATTAAACCAAGGAAAATCTACTACTGTAAAAGACAATTTAATCTTACGATTTTTTTTTTATATTACGATTTTTACGATTTTCCGTGACCGGGAATGTTATATAAGTCCTTTATTTTATTATTTTATAAACGCCAAGGCGTAACAAGCTATATCGCCTACTTTAATCCTTATAAGAATATATGATGAAGACATCATTAAACTCATAGTTCATTGTTTAAATTTCAACTTATGACTAATTGTGGTAGTAATAATAGCATTTAACATTTCTTTTATTGTGGCATAAAATCTACAATATATACAATTTTAAAAATTTTAATTACAGAGATATGGTAAGAGTACTTACTACTATAATATAAATACCATTGTTTAAAATAATATCACATAATTTTTCAAAGTTGGAAGGAAAAGCCACTAAAAACCTTCATTAAAACGAAAGAAAAAAAAAGAAAAAAGAGAAAGTAATACATATAAGGTTGGAGGGAAGAGAGAAGTAGATGCGAAAGTCAGTCATTGAAACAATGGTTCTATTATTGAATGGTATTGAAGTGATTTGTGTAGCTATTACAATAAATTATAAATAAATAAGTGATTAAATAGATAAATTAAAAATAAATAGAAATAAATAAATAAATAAGTGGTTAAATAAATAAATAAATAAAAAATAAATAAATAAGTAACTAAATAAATAAATGAATAAATAAGTGATTAAATAAATAGATAAATAAATAAATAAATAAATAAATAAATAAATAAATAAAAAAAATAATAATAAAAAAATAAATAAATAGATAAGTAAATACAATAAATATACACAAATGATAGAGCCAAATTAGAGATGTAGACATTGTCAGAAGATAAACACGAAATATTGTATTTTAACAGAATTTTTTCATATTTTTTCATGTTAAGCGCTTGTCTAAATAAATACCAAATTTTACATTCAGTCTCCATTCCACCGCAATTCCATTGACAAAAAGTCTGTTGCTAGGAAGGAAACAAGCTTTTCTTTTACGAGTAAAAAAAATAGCTTGTGTCTTAGAAGCATTCATTTTAATTTTCCAGTTAATGCAATATGTTTCGATCGCATTTAAAGCAGATTGTAGATTAGCTTCTACGTTGAATCCAATTACGTCTGATGAATAAATGCAAATATCGGATGTATAAATGTTATATAAAACTGGACTAAGGACCCTTGTGGAACTCCTGCATTTATCAGTTTATTTACAGAAGAATATCCATTAATGGAAACATTAAAACTTCCGTGAGACAAAAATGACTGGATGACTTTGACAAGATACAACGGAAGATTAACACTTACTAACTTATGAAACAATCCATCACGCCAAACAGTATTGAAAGCCTTTTCAACATCTTAAATGACCATGCCAGTACTTTTTCCAATTGTTAAATTTTTTTGATACCACCTGTGATACGATGCACTTGGTGTGTGGTACTGTGTAAAGATCTAAAAACGAATTGCTCAGAGGGTATAATAGAATTACTCTCAATGAAAGACACAACTCAATTCTTAAGATCTTTTCAAGGCATTTACTAAGAGAACTAAGTAGACTGATTGGTCTGTAACTTACGACTATATTAGGGTCTTTGCCAGACTTCAAGATTGGAATTACCTTGGCAGTTTTCCAATGAGTTGGAAAATATCCCAAGGTAAGACAGCAATTAAACAGGTCTGTCAACTTAGTGAGAGCAAACTGTGGCAAATTTTTCAGACACACATTTCTAACACCATCAAAGCCAGAAGATTTCTTAACTTGAAAGCTGTCTATAACATGATTTAATTCAGTGACAGAAATACGATTGAAATCGCCGATTATTGTTTGTGAATTAAGAAAATTAATAGATTGCTCGACGGAAGATATAATGTCCGTGGGTGGGATAATGTTGTTGGTTATGGTTGCATTGGTTTTTTCAGGTGCATTGGTTTTTTCAGTACAAGAGAGTATCACAGAGTTATCTACCTTCATTGGAGAAATGTAGGTATGTTTTTTTTTGAGCCTATCGTTCCATGATTGATTTCTGAAGTTTCCAATAGCATATCTAACTAAAGAGCTAATTTGTTTTAAATAAGATGAGGTAGACATCATTCCTTGTTCGTCTCCGTCTGGATCTGCAGATGATTCTCAGCTTAATAAAGTGAAGAATGAATTGCGGTAGCACATTAGATGCCTGTCTTGAATTCGTTCATTTAGGCACTGACTGCTCAAATGCCTTCCAGAATAGCATTTGTAAAAGTAATCACGTTTTGATCTATATGGGTTTGGCTGTTATTTTGAACTAAGCAGTTATCTAGCTTCAAGCGTATTAAACTCTTAAATAAGTTGAAGTTAGCATTTTTCACATCATAGACAGAAGATGAACATTGCACTGGGGTAAGAATACAGGTAGATGATCGGAATTGAGTTCATTAAGTGTAATAGGTGGCGCAAAAAGGTCAGAAATATTCGTTAAAAGGAGATCTAATGTAGATGGGTACCAGTTACTATTAGAAGGTATGTAGGATGGATTAGGAGGATAGAATATATCGAAAGAATGTCTACAGTTTAAGTCAGCCAGAATATTACCCCAAGAATTAGCTCTAAGACAACTCCAACATCTTTGCCTGCAGTTGAAACCAGCACCAATTAGAAAAATATCATTTGTGTTTATCAATCTCAAAAAATCACTTCGGAGATCAATTCGATTTTGAGACGAATTTCTGCCACCTGGAAAATATGCACTATAAATTTTTAGTCATAAGCCATTAGACAAAGGAACTTCAATACCAATAGTTTCAATTAATTTCGTACTTAAGATTGGAAGTACATTATGTTGTATTAGACGTTGCACAACTATGGCAACACCGACACCAATTCTCTCTGTCCAAACGATAACATTTATACACAGAGTTTGATAAACGATCATTAGAATTTAGCCAAGTTTCTGAAACTAATGCGTCATCAATATCATATGTATTAAGGAATGAGAAAAATTCTAATTGTTTTCCTCGAATGCTTTAAGCATTCCAACAAATATTTTTTAAGCTAATGTTCATTATTTCGATTTGTATAAGTATTTAATTGCAAGTTGTGTTATAACATTAAATTGCTCCGCTCTTGTAGTACAGTGCCTGAGCATGATGATCATCTCAGAAGTTAGAACATTAATTTCTTCTAGCGAGAAAAGCTCCTGGTTGTTCTGCACTGTATTGTTGTTGGTAGATGACTTGTGTTAATGATTCTAGCCCCAGGTGCTACGTTACCTGCTGAATTGCGTTGGGATGGGTGTGATGGAAAATCCATGATGTTAGGTACGAAAGACGTCTGTGCTATTCTAATTGGCTGTGTTTTGTTTTTGTCCGAGAGCTTTTGGCTCATTTCCAGAAAGCTTTGGCGGCTGACACATGTTAGTTCAGTGGACTTATGTATTCCATTGCACTTGGCGCATTTTATGTTCCTGGAGGTGCACTCACTGGTTTCGTAGTGTTCGGAGCAGATAGCGCACTGAGTTTTTATGTGACAATTTTTTTCGCCATGTCCATACTTTTGGCAGTTATAACACTGCCTGACTCGATTACGTTGTCTTCTGGCAAAGTTCCATTTAACCTGCGTTTTAAAAACGTTCATATTGTTTTTTAATTAACTTTATATTCTGACATTTTAAGCCGATGGACACCAGTTCATTTTTTAGTTCATCGACAAAAATTTCAGCTAGACTATACAAAATAACTTTAAATGACCTTGACCTTGGTAGGTCATGAGTGAAGAACTGCATGTTTTTGGTTTGTAACACAGTGCACAGTTTATTGTGGGAAACAACACTATCGCAATTAATTTTAATGCCAATGCTCATTTTTTTCAAGGAGTAGTTGGTAATTTGAACTTCACGAAGTAAAGCATGGACTTCACTAAGAGTCTCTTGCAAAACACACACAGAGGGGATTTTTGCTTTCTTGTTAGAAACAGTGGGACTTAAGATTTCATCACAGTCGATATCTTCATTGTCCGATGTCGGTAGATTTGCTAATGCCGTGAAAGAAATGGTTCTAGAATTGTTATTTCTAGAATCCATTTTGGATGATTTAATGTTCTAAGACCTATAGTCTTCAACATTAGGCGACCTTGGTTGTGTATGTACGCTTGAAAAGAGATGAACTATTTCGGTTAAGGCCCCGAACAAAACTGGAGGTATAATAATAATTGTAGTGAATTGTCTTCAGGTTTTTCTGTCATTCATCAAAATGTACGTAGCATGAGAGGAAAATTTAATGCTTTTTTCTCTCACCTCACAATTGGGGATCATTTACCTGATCTCATTATTCTGCCTGAAATATGGATAATTGAAGAAAATAAGTGTTCTTTTAATGTTATTCCTAAGTTTAATTTTGTGCTGGTTGCAACAACTCATATGCAGCTGGAAGAGTCGCGGTATTTTATAGAAGTAATTTGTTTTGGTGTGTATTTGAGAAATTTAATCTGGAAAGCGCTGATATTATCTGTCTGACTTGGGAAGTTTCTGGTTCTCGCTACTGTTTTATCTGTGTTAATAGGCTACGTAATGTTATGTAGTAGAATTGACACAATGTATCTACATAATTTTTCGTGTCACCCTTTACCTACTACCAACTGTGAGAACAGAAATCGATTGTTAGTTCATACTTCTATTAGCTTTAAGTTGAATTTATCGGCCCTTTTCCTTACGACCTCTGACGTGTAAGCATCTTAATAAAAAGAACATTAAAGTAATGTATAACCATTGTTTAATTTGTAACAATTTGGCGACAAGGATCCACGAAACACGTGTGACAAAAAGAAAAAAAAAACCATTTAGTGACAAAATGTCGCGTTTATGCGTAATGCCTAGTGAAGAATCGTTCACAGATTTATTGAAATTGCTGCGAGATCATTTTGCTCCAAAGGAACATAAACGGGCAGAGCGCTATAAGTTCAATAAAATTTTTCGAGAAGACGGCGAATCGTTGAGTGATTTTATTGTCCACATCAAGTCAGCAGCGCAAACGTGTAGATTAGGAGATTTCTTAGTGGATATTATGGATGAGCGGCTAGCAAAGTACAAAGCTCTTATCCTGGATGAAGCGCTAGCAGATAGATTTATCGTGGGGGTTAAGAGTGATAAAATTAAGAGATGCTTCTGCGCGATGATTCATTATCTTTTCAAAGGGTGTGTCAGCAAGCGTTGAGCGTGGAGGCGTGAATGTATCACGTGCCCTACAACCAATGTCACAAAATGCAATATACAAACAACAAAACAAAGCCTTTTAACGACAAGAGAATTCAAGTGTACGTCAAAACAAAACACCACGTTCTACGCCTACGAATTCAAGTTCGAAAAAATTGTGGCAGTAGTCAGCATAAAGAGTTCCAGTGCGCGGCAAAAGACTGGCAGTGTTTTGCGTGTAATTAAAGGGAGCACATAACCAGAAAGTGTCGTTTTAGATTGAATGCGAAAAACGTAAATAGCGTGAGCATTTGCAACACGTCTGAAGAGGTCACGATAAGGACAAGTGGACAGATACTGGTGTAACAACGTCTATAATAAGCGAAAATGAATATTTAGATAAGTTCAAACATTGCAAGTTGGTAAGAACGAATTGTAATCTTTGTTCAGTCACAGGTTCTAGATTACGGGAACTCCGCAGTTTTGAAGTGGATGTGAGTTTTGGAGGTTATCAATGGAAATTACCCATTATCGTTGTTGTTGGAGACGTGCCGCGGAAATGTCTGATGGGACAAAATGTATCCGAGTTGGAGACAACAGTTTCGAGAGTTAAATATTTGTAATGTAATTACCCAAGCAGAATTTTTAAACAATATTAAATCCCGTTTTGCGAAAATAACCGATCCAAAACTAATCCATCCGATTGTGGGGTATGAAGCAGAAGAGGGCGCCGGCGATATTTCAATCCGTAATGCACCGGATTCTTCAAGGGTTCAAAAGAGTTGCCTGTTAGACGACATTTTAGTAGGAGGTACCACTGCAGCGGATTGTGAGCGCAATCTTTTAGAAGTTTTAAGTCGTCTAGAAAACCATAACGTCCATATTAATGTAGAAGAATGTAAGTTGGTTTGCAATACAGTAGATTATCTAGGGCATACACTATGTCCAAATGGTATAAGTCCTAACCAAGAAAAAGTCGAAGCAATTGTTCAGGCTCCTGCACCAACAAATCTTCAATAGTTACAGTGGTTTTTAAGTCTTCTAAATTATTATAATAAATTTCTTGCAAATCTCGCATCACGAAATCAACCATTATATATATTCCTGAAAAAAAAAATACATAGTTTATATGGACAGATGAGTGTCAGAAAACATTCGATGAGAGTAAAACGCTTCTTTCTTTCACAATTATTTGTATGGTCAAGAGCTAACTATTTGTACTGATAAGCAGGCTCTTAAAGAAATTTGTCACCCAAGTCAGATAAATTCAGTAGTTGCTGTTGTGAGATTACACAGATGGTCTATTTTATTGTCCCAGTATAATTACATTTTGTTTGGAAGTGGTAAAAAGATGGGCCATGTAGATTGCCTTTCACGACTGCCTTTAGGTATAAATTATTTTCAAGTTGATGAAAAAATTGTTAATACGAAATCCGTACGTGACTGTACTCACCAAGAGTATTAAAAGTTGTTTTTAAATATTTACGAACTGGTTGGCCAAATAATATATCAGATGAGATAAAACCATATTTTAAAAATAAAACAAGTAACACTGATCAAAGATGGTTGTATATTATGTGGACACAGGATTGTTGTTCCAGAGTCGTTACCAAAGAGTGTTCTAAAGTTGTAACATAAGAACCATGCAGGTATAGCTAGGATGAAAATGTTATGGTGGCCAGCTATAGATAAGTCCATTAGTTCGTTCGTAAAAATGTGTAATGTTTGTGAAATGACACAAAATGTGCCACGCGAAAAAGTTGAAACGAAATGGGCACCACCACAGTTTCCATTTAACCGTGTTCATTTAGATTTTTTTTGCTTTTGGTGGTAAGACCTTCCAAACAATTATGGATTCCTATTCAAAATATTTTTAAGTAAGGTTGATGAACACAACAAGTGTTCAATCTTTGATAAATGAACTATCCAAACTTTCCATAGTTTTTGGATATCCGGGTTGTGTTTTGACCGATAATGGTCCGCCTTTCAATTCGAGTGTTCTTAGTAAATCTTGCATATGTAAAGGTATACATTTGATTAAATCCCCTCCATACCACCCACAATCGAATGGATTAGCAGAACGAGGAGTACAGACGGCAAAGCCGGTCTTAAAAAAGTCTTGCTTGGAAGAGAAAAATACAATGTGTTTACAAGAAAAAGTTAATGAATTTCTTTTTCATTATCGCAACACTCCATCAACGACAACCTTCAAATCTCCTTGTGAAATGTTTTATTTTGTATATTTAATTTTAAGCCTAGAATATTGTTAAGTTCTTTAAAAATATGTATAAATGATAAAAATCAAAATTTTGATACAGACATAAAATTGAGAGAAATTGTTGCTGACAAACAAGCTTATAAAACGGTATGACGCCAATTTAAAGTGAGGGAGTATGTCCACTATAGAAACCACTGTATGAACATGATAAGATGGATTACAGCAAGAGTTTCTAAGATTATAAGTTCAGTAATTTATTGTATAAGAGTTAATGGAGTAGAGCGTTTGGTATATGAGAATCAAATTCGAAGAAGGAATTTACATGATAAGTTGTTCATATCAGATATCGATCCTAAAAAAGTAAAAGATTGTAGGAGTAAGCGACCTGTAAGATCAAAAAACAAAATCCCGCAAGATATGGAAGTGAGAAGGTGCAGTAGAATAAAGGATAAAGAACTAGCTGAATCTTTAATATTGAAAAATGATAATTACACTAAATAAATCATGGATTAAGAAATTTAGTATGTATATATGATATATCAGAGATTGCTTGTGCGTCTCCACAAAAAGATCTTGACTTCAAATTCAATCGGAAATGAAGAACATCAAATAACTGTAAACAAAGAGTAAGAGAATCGAACCAAGAATTAAGTGCAGTGTAAGCACTTCTATAATATAAAATGAATTGGTCAGCGACGCCAACAGTTATTAATCTCCTTTTACAAACCGAAGACTTCCCCCCACCAGTGGTAAGGGGTCTAAGGTTTAAATAAAGACAAATTTAAAAATTAAAACAGTTGTTTTATTTCTGCCCTGTTCCTCGCGAACAGGAGAAGTTTTGTTTTTTAAAAGATTGATTCCTCAAATATAAATAGCGCAGTCGGTAGGATTGCCAAAAAATGTTAATTCGCGAAAAATATAAAATTGGCAATTCGAAAATAAGAACTTACACTTACACGAACAACGACTCGTAACCCGTGATCGTGAATGAGTGCAAGTAGAAAAGTGCTTTAAGTGAACTCAAATCAGTTAAAGTGCGAAAATATTCAACAATTTCAAGTCAACGCAAATGACCTATACTGTGAAATTCCGTAGAGGAAGAATATTTATCAAAAGTAGAAGTAAAAAGCTTAGAAGCAAAATAGAATAAAAAGTGCAAAAGGAAAATTATTAAATAATCGAAAAACAAAAGGAAATAAATTGAATGAATAGAGTTAAAAACAAAATGAAGACAATAAGAAGAAGAAGACTTCAAGAATATCAACCGTACAACACATCCAAACCAGAGGAATCCGATTCAGAAGACATGGCGTTAAATCCACAACATGAAGCAGCAGCAACAGCAGCAGCACAAGTTAATGATAGGCAATTAAATTTTACACCAAGAGTCTTAGAACTCAATCCTTTAGAATGCATCGAAAGATTGTCAACGTTTGATGGAAGAACAGAGCATCTCCCAATTTTTATCAATAATGTTGATGATATTATACCAACATTACTTACTTATAATCAGCAAGGTCAAATAAAGTGCGTAAATTTACTAAGATCAAAGTTTATAGGTCGAGCTAGGCAGGCAATCGAAATCCATACACATTTAACTAAATGGAGTGACATAAAAGCAATGTTAATAGAAAATGTTGGTGGTTTCAAGAATAGTTACCAACTGTATGACGATCTTAGAAACTCGCAATTCAGAGGAGATGTTCTCAAATATTATAATTATATACAAAAAACGTTATCACTTCTCAATCAAAAATGCCTACAAGAAGGAAATTAATTAGATATTGCTAGAAATAATGATATAGCTCTAAAAATCTTTAGTCAGCTCTCCATGAACTATCACAAACAGGTTTTGTTAGTCGCACTCCTGACATAAATACTTCAAAACCAAACGATAGAAATGAAAATAAACACACTTCTCATAATTTGAAACAAAATCTAAATGATAGAAATAATTTTAACCCCAGAAACAATAATAATAATCCATTTAGGAATAACTGGCAACCAAAGCCGTATAATCCCCAAAAAAACATAACGTAACAAAAACAATCCAACCCAAATCATCAAAGAAATCATAACCAATACTCTCAACAAGTGGAACCAATGGATATAGATCCTTGTTCATCCCAATTAAGACGAAACAATCCTAAGATTAATTATATCAAAGAACAATCCAAGACTAATGATGTACATTTTCAATATGCAGCCTCGGAGACACAAGACAAGGTTTACCCTATATCAAATTAACAAAAGAAAGTACAAGCATTAGATTATTGATCGATACTGGCGCAACAAATAGCATAATAAATGAAGAAGATCCTCCACCGCAATACTTAAGAATTAGATTTTCCCCAGTAACAATTAGAACTGCAGGTAATCCCATAGTTATTTTAAAAGAAACTTTTTTACCCAAAGACAAATTTGCTGTCCGTGTTTTACCAGACGCTGAATTTCAAATTTATACATTTTCTGAGGTATATAATGGCTTATTAGTTAATAATATATTAATACCCAATAATTCAAAAATACTATACATAGAAAAATTATTAATATTAAACGAACAATCATATCCAATCTTCTTTGACAAAAACGAAGAAACTGAATATGAAGAAAATATCAATTATCTGAATAATATTGAAGTAGACCTTAAATTACCAGATTTCACTAATGAATTGCGAATAGAACATCTAAATGACGAAGAAAAATAGGAATTATTTAGAATCATCAAGCAAATGAACCAAGCTTTTTATAATAAAGGCGACGATTTGAAATTCACTAATTCCGTTAAACATAAAATTCCAGCTGAAGATAGTTCACCTATCTATACCAGAATTTATAGATATCCCGAAGTTCATAAACAAGAAGTTAATCGTCAAATTAACGAATTAGAACAAACAATTATTGAACCTTCAACACCCCCTTACAAAGCTCCTATTTGGGTAGTCCCTAAAATAGAAGATAACATAGGAAGCAAAGAATGGAGAATCGTTATTGATTGTCGTAAATAAAATCTCAACACTAAAGAGGATAAATGTCCAATCCCTAACATCGAAGCAATACTGGACAAACTTAGACATTGCAATTATTTTACGACTTTAGACTTAACTAAAGAATTCTACCAGATCGAAGTAGAAGAAAACGATCGATGAAAAAACAGCGTTCAGTACACTTTCTGGCCATTGCCACTTTCAACGAATGCAATTCGGGCTTCAAAACGCCCCCGCAACCTTTCAACGGTTAATGAATGAAGTTGTAACAGTTGTTACATTGGAAAAATTCTGTTATGTATACTTAGATGATATAATAATTTTTTCCACAAATTTACAAGAACATATTGAACATATCAAATTAATATTAATTGTTTTAAGAAAAGCAAATCTGAAAGTATCTCTCAATAAATCAGAATTCAAGAGACATGAAACTGAGTTCCTTGGTCATATCATCACTCCTGATGGAATAAAGCCAAATCTCAAAAAAATACAAATAATTCAATATTTTCCAATACCCACCAAAGTGAAAGAAATTCAATCATTTCTCGGATTAACATGATATTATCGTAAATTCATCCAAGATTATGCAAGAATTATTAAACTATTTACACTATGTTTAAAGAAGAATGCTAAAATAAAAACAAATGATGAAAGCTATAAGAATGCATTTTTTAAAATTAAAAACTAATAATAAAAAAAATAGACATCCTGACTTTTCAAAAGATTTTATTCTAACTACCGATGCATCAAATTTTGCATTAGGCGCAGATCTTAGTCAATCACATAGACCATTATGTTTTGCATCAAGAACTTCAAACAAACATGAACAAGACTATTCCGTAATAGAAAAAGAGCTATAAGCTATTGTGTGGGCAACAACCCAATTCCGACACTATTTATATGGAAGAAAGTTCGTGATCACAGGCGGTTAGTATAGCTTAGCACTCTAAAAGAACCTAATTGCAATTAACAACGTTGAAAATTAAGCACGAAGAATATGGCTTCAAATTGGAATATATTCAAGGAAAAGAAAATAAAGTGACAGATGCACTTTCAAGAATCAAAATTAGTGAACCAAAAATAAATATTTTAGAAGAAGAAGAAGACTAAAGAACGGATCGTAGTGCGGAAGAAGTTATTTCTCTTCTTATACCTATTAAAACCCCATAATTATTTTAAAAGAGAAATTATTCCAATTTAAATGATGATCAAATAATTTCATACCCGCATGTTGGTAAGAGAAGAATTACCTTTAAATGCTCTAGTCCAAATGAAAGTTTATATTTACTAATGATAAATGAAGTTGACACAAATACATTGAAAACGACGAACAATTCAATGACTTCCAAATAGTATGGATCCCAGAGAATAACATGAAAAAGAATATATTATTTAGAAGCACAAAGATATTAAAAGATTTATCTATAAAAGACGCTTATGAAATTATATTTAAAACACATAAAAAATAAAATCACTTAGGAATTGATAAACTGTATCTCCAACTGAACAGAGAATATTATATACCAAATTTCAAGGAATTGATTAATAAAATAGTTAACCAATGGAATTTATGACAAAAATAGAAAGACATCCAATCAAATTACCTTACGAAAAAACAGAAACACCTAAAGGATCACATGAACATTACCACCTAGATATATGGTATCGAGATAAAAATAGAAAATATCTTACGTGTATCGATAAATTTTCAAAATACGTAGCAATTGAACGAATCAAAAACAAAACATACATTGATGTTATGAACGCAATGACTAAAATATTCTCGTATATGACTAAACCAAAGATTATAACTTTCAATAACGAAAATGCTTTTTTAGCAGAAACATTACAAAACTTCCTAACCAATAATAACATAGAAGTACATTACAGTACAGCCAACAGACATACAGGTAATTCGGACATAGAAAGATTTCATAGTACCTTAAATGAACATCTCAGAATTTTAAGTCAAGTAGAAAAAACAGATGATCATTTCCTTATACCCATCCTTTTACCCATTGACATTTACTTAAATAAAATAAATAACCAAATGAAAATAGAAAAGATGTCGATATAAATGAAGAATTTATTAAAGCAACAGAACAATATAAGATAAAAAATAAAATTACCCCAAAATATAAAAAGCAAAAGTAATAAATAAACATAACAAGAAATATATAATAGAAGAAGGAAACCCCTATAGAAAACAGGCTAATAGTATACTCCATAAAGATCAGTTTCATAAAGAGAAAAAATTCAGAAATCTTTTCTCTTGATTTCAAGTCAAATTCAACAATCGAAACAAATATCTCCAATCAAGCAACTATGGGAACAACAAATAAAGACAGTCATTAAGATTATCATCTTTACAACTTGCATTTCAACAATAAGAACACATAAATTACAAATAACAAATTTGAATCAAGGAAATAGTTTTATAATATTACAGCTAGGTGAACAGAGGATTATTGACAATTACACCATAATTCTACATACAATAAACCTTACTAACTACGAACAAAATATAAAATTACTAGAAAAAAAGGTTAGAGAACTTCCAATATAAAAAAACGATATTAACTCAAAACAAAATTCTGAAATTATAAATATGATGATTCACTGTAGGAAAGAATTTGAGAGTGTATGTAATTCTCCTTCAGAGACAAAAAAGAGGTCTATTAAATATAATAGGTTCTGCAATGAAATTCGTATACGGAACAATGGACGATGACGAACGTCTACAAATTGAAAAATTATTGAAACTAACGCCCATAATTCAATAACGAAAATTAATCAACGAATAAAAATTAATTATCATTTCAATAATCAAATCAAAGTCATTACAGAAACGTTTAATTCCAAAGCCAAAGAAATATCTGAAACTATTAAAAATTTCAATAGTGCTCGCTAAGATCTAGAAAGAAGCTTTCATAAATTCAAACTCAAAACAGAAATGAAAGAAAATATTGGATACATTTTGAATGATATAGAAAAAATTGAAGATATTATATTAACTTCAAAACTAGGAATCCTAAGTAGAGACATATTGTCAGAAAAAGAAATAATTGAAGACAACATCCAGTTGGAAACCCTTGAAAACATAAAACTTGATCTTGCTCTTTATAATAAAAAATATTAAAAAATATAATTTTTGTCATAGAAATTCCAAACTTTTGTTGCCAATACCAAATGTTGATAAAAACTTTTAATTAAAAATAGATCAGAACATGTACTTAGCAAATGAAAAAGAAATTTATAATAATACTGATATTAAAAAATATTTAAATACAATAAATGATGATTGTATAAAACATATTTATGAAAACAAAATGAAATGTAATTCAATTGACAATAGTAATGAAAATGTATTAGAAATGGAAACAACTATATTGAAATTGTTAATTCCAAAATTGAAAAAATCAATCATAATTGTAATAATCAAGAAATAATAATAAAAGGAAATTATCTGATATCTTTAGAAAATTGTTACGTAGAAATAAGAAATAAAACATATAAAAGAAGGGAATACAAAAATGAAATAGTACTACCCACTACTATACTAAATATTAATTATACAAAAATAAATGGCATAACTTTGGAAAAAATTCATTTCCAAAATGCACAAAATTTAATTGAAATTAAAGAACTAAACCAATCTCACAAAGAAACGAAAACAAGCTTATACCTTGTAATTACAATTTTAATTCTATTAGCCATAATATACTTAATTTTTAAATGTAAAAATAACAAGGCAAAAATGAATGTACATCTTCCAAGTGTCGCTTTCCGACCCATAGAAGAATCTTTTAGGGGAGGTGTTATATCAGAGATTGCTTGTGCGTCTCCACAAAAAGATCTTGACTTCAACTTCAATCGGAAATGAAGAAGATCAAATAACTGTACACAAAGAGTAAGAGAATCGAACCAAGAAAGTGCTTACACTGCACTTATATAATTTAATCTGCTTTTACAAACCAAAGACTTCCCCCCACCAGTGGTAAGTATTGTAAATGATGTCAACTGGTTAAATTGATTATAAGTGATGATAATCTTAAGCAATTTGTATTGTAAGCTTATTTAATGGCGGAAGATGTTATGTAGTTGAATTGAAGCAATGTATCTACTTAATTTTCCGTGGCACCTTTACCAACTGTGAGAACAGAAATCGATAGCTTTAAGTTGAATTGATCGGCCATTTTCCTAACGACCTCTGACGCGTAAGCATCTTAATAAAAAGAACATTTAAGTAAGGTATAACCAGTGCTTAATTTGTAATACATAAGTGTTCAGCGAAAAGTTTTTTGGAAGAATTTTCTGGTTTTTTAGAACCTCAGAAGTATAGTGTTTGTTTAGAATAAGAACAATAAAGCTATATTTATGCATATAACATAAATATATATAGAACCATATTCCCAACTGTTCGCATACATTCTCACTTCCATAGCTTATCATTTATTCCCCACAATCCATTCTGCACTCTCATCACCTTTTGCACAGTGCGTTCCGTCGCCGCCGTATCAATTCACCCAGCCAAATACTAGACTCGTATTTCAGCGGAGAATTTTGGCGAGCAAACTTGATACGCAGCAATGGAACCACAATAAATTTTCCCACATTTTCTCTACCTACAATTTGTATATATACTGCATAAATAAATACACGCTGACGAATTTCGGAGGAAATTACCTTCACTGGAAGGAATTTCATAATTTATACGACCAGCTCATACATACACAGCCTATAAGCCAGGCGGAAAAAATGTTTTACCTGAAAGCTAACCTGCTAGCTAAGCAATCACCCAGGTTCGCTTTGACTTGAAGTGCAAGCAATTTCACCACACCAAGAACCAAAGACGCAATTAAAACTTGACAATAGAACCAGCATGACGGCTACAGACTACGGTTCTGCAAACAAAAGTTATGTATTTGTGGGAACAGCAGTTGTGAATGTTCTCAACCGAACGAACCAGCCAGTAAAAACAAGAGCGTTACTCGATTCAGGCTCACAGGTCAATCCCATTACCGAAAAATAAGTTAAAACTGGTATTCAAACCACACTAAAAAGCGGAAAAAAGGTCAATCCATGTTTTCAGTCCAGAACCAACGGATACACTACCAATTTAAATTTATTCGTGTTGAACAGAATAACCAACGTCCAGGCAAGTGTATACGTCAAAACTTAACACTGGAAAATACCCAAAAACATTATACTTATATTATTATTATGATTGACTTGTTTATTGGGGCAGAAGTATACCCAGAACACAAATAAACTGAATAAGAATGTTCCAACCCTTCAAAATACTTTATTGAAATGGGTTATCTTAGGAAAGGCCACAATTGAAGAAGCTCATACCCATTTTGTGGCATTGGAGCAATAACTCCCGATTTGAACGATATTATAGAACGATTTTGGACACTAGACGATATCCCTCATACCAAGGAGACGAGTAAAAAACGACTCACTACGAGCGAAAGGCATTGCGAAACTATTTTTGTCAATACAACCAGAAGATCATCTACCGGACGTTGTATTGTAAAATTACCCTTTGTTAACAGCCCCAGTAGTCTTGGAGATTCCAAAGTAAAATCAGATTTTAAATCCAGATATACAACAACAATACATCGCGTTTATGGAGGAATATCTCACATGACAGAAATCAAACACCATCCTGATGACAACAAAACTCCGCATTATTTTATACCACATCACTGTGTGTTACGTCCTGAAAGTAGCACAACAAGGCTTCGCGTCTTATTCGATGCTTCCGAAAAAACTTCGAATAATATATAATTGAATCATGTGCTATACCCTGGAACAGCTTTTCAAAATTACCTGTTTACCATTTTGTTACGGTTCATAACTATTGTCTTTGAACTTACGGCTGATATTTCAAAAATGTATCGCCAGATACTTGTAGACGAAGACAGTAAACGTTTTCAACGTATCATCTGGACGAAATCACCCGATCAACCGTTAAAAACTTACGAACTTAACACTGTAACCTACGGAACAAAATCGGCTCTGTATTTAGGGTTACGGTGCTTACAGGACCTTTCGCAAACTGCAGATCTTCAGTACTCTCTGGGATCGACCATCATTCAACGAGATATATATGTAGACCATATTCTCACCAAAAGCAATAATTTGCAAGAAGCCTTACAGATGCAAGCAGAATTGAGGGATCTCTTAGACGAGGGCCAATTTCCTCAGCGAAAATGGTGTTCCAACATGCAGTCACTCCTGGCAGACATCCTTGAAGATCATCGAGAAAGGTCTAACTTGTCTTCCATCCTCTGATCACATCATCATTAAAACGAAGAGGAAACTATTAGTATATTAGTATTTAAATAAAGAACACAACACTTCTTCTTTGTGAGCAATTTTATTTGAGACAACCTCTTCATCTGAATGCTGACACAGGAAAGAAACAAACAACTAACAATCATTAATTCGAAATGTTTCGCAATTACAAGAAAAAGAAGTTTCGCAGAATCCACGAAGTCGAGTATATTTCCTTATAATTTTGCTTGAGGATAATTCTAGGAAATGGAACTGCTTGTGTTTTTGCACAAGGGGTTAATACACAATATGGATATTGGATATACACCCAATAGAAACCAGCCAACAGAATCACCAAACACACAATCTTATCAGATACCGCTCACATTTTCGACCCTCTTGGAATTGTGAGTCCAGACGTCACACTGGCAAAAATCTTCCTGCAAGAACTATGGAGGGTGAAACTCGACAGGGATGCTGAAAGCATGAAGAAAGCATGAAGCTTGATATTTTTTACATATGCCATGTATTGGCATATTTCATCGTATTGTGATGGATTCACTCTCAGTCGCCACTGCAGGCATTCGTGGCCAATCGCATTTCATATATACAAAATGAAACAAAGAAACAGCAATAGAAGTACGTCAACTACAAGCTTAATCCAGCAGATTTTTTGTCCCGTGGGTTGTGTCCGTACCAGTTCTTGAAAAAAACTGCATTGTTGACCGGACCAGCCTTCGTGAAAGGGAGCCGATCACCATGGGCATGTGCACTCCGAAGATTTTTCTTTCGTTATTATATCTAGCCTTTAAGGTCTTCCAGGCGCAGTTATAGTTTGCACTTGATATTTTTAAGTGCTATATTAAGTGCATTGGTTCACCTTCCAAATGTGTTTTTAGGTATTCCATTTTTTCGGTGACATCTAATGTTGCTTTGTTGTGAATAATCTAATCGATTGTTATTCTAAGTAATTTCCTTTAAAGATAGAAACCTTTAATTGTGGAAGTCGAACCTCTGTGGTTGCCAGTACTTCTTTCTTTTCATTCATTTCTGACATTCGTGAAGCCATCTGAAGAGGAAAGTTAATAACATGCTCCAAGTTGTCAATACTTTTCATAATGGCACTAATCTTGATATCTACATTTTTCAAGCTTTGAATTTGATCGCTGTTTTCCGTAGGTGGCGAGTCTAGTTTACCACTAACTGTACGTTCAGTTTCTATAGGTGTAATGTTTTCCAAATCATGTTTTAAATTTTCGTACAGCGTTAACACTAGTTGGTACGTAATTCCTTGTATGTAGGGCATCTCATCTTTCACTAACGCACTGATTTTTTCGTGATTTTCCTGAAATTCTGTCCATTTTTTTTTAATTTTCTTTAATTGCTCATCTTTGTAGCATTGGGTTTTCCTTGAGGCACTACCTTTAATCCTTTTAGGGCGACTGTTATCATACGGTCACACTCGTAGTCTTCCACTTACCGCTACTTATTAACCAGTTGTAAGGAGATATTGCCACTTGCTATTATTTGTGCAACTGAGTATGCGTTGACCTATCTGCTGAGACATAATTTGAAACGTATTCGCATGTTGTTAGACATGGTAGCCGGTCGCATAATTTTGTATTTCTCTGCAACATTAAAAAAAAGGTCAAATGGAGCGTCCCTTTAGGTAAGAATATCCATACGTGTCAGAATAACGAGTTTGATTGCGATTCGTGACTTTGGTCATTTGCACAGAACATCAAAATTTAAGAATACATATTATATAACATTTTTCGATAAGTCGGATTTATTGCTATCTTGGTTTAAATCTAGCTGTTACCATATGGTCACAGTCGTACATACCGCCTGCAAATAACCTTTTTTTCAGCAATTTTTTTAAATATATTTTCATACCATTGGCTTGTATGCACAATTTATTATCTTCTTTTTTGGTGTGAGAGTTATAATACAGTATAGGTTATAATTCTTAATGGATAAAACAAATTTAAAACTACCGATGATGCTCTGGAGTAATCGGAGGATACGGTGAATTCGGTTGTTGACGACAATATTTTTCCAAGCACACTCTTTATAGAGATGCCGGATTCGGGCACATTGTCTGGAGATGATGCTGAAGAAGATGAAGCAGGTACCGGTGATGATCTTCACCGTACACTGTTATTACAGCCATGCGAACTCTCATTTTCCATCCGAAAATGAGAAATGCAAAGATAATGGTAACCTCCCGGACTATAGTGCTAAGGATATCTCTGATGTTATTTCAAACGTGAGCAGTTTATTGAACGTACGCCATTAACGTTTTACTTCTTCAAAATATGATTCATAGTAAAATGGCATTGTTCTATAGGTAACGATGTTAAAGAAAGCGGAAGTGTTGGAAGCTTCTCAACCTAAACGTATGAGGAGGTTGCACATCTGCAGAATTCGTTGGTGAAATAAAAGAAAATGTGTCAACTTATTCTTCTTCAAGCAAAGTTCCAAAAAAATACCACATTTGGGCGACGCATTTCAATGGGAAGCTGATACCACAGGAGCTACTAGACCAATATTTCCAGCTCCAGATTATAGATATTGCAGACTTCCTGCCTGGGATATGTTCGAACGATTTTTTGACGATGAGATGCTGCAAATGATCGCCGAAATAAGCATGCATATGGAATTCTTCAGAAAAATTGCAATCCAGAGATGACTCCAAATGAGTTGAGGGTTTTCATTGGTATAAAGTTAGTGACCGGATATTCGCAAGTTGGAGACACGATATCATATTGGTGCAAGGACGGTGACTTGTATAATGAGATGATTGCGTTAGCAATGACCCGTTATCGCTTTACCACAATCTTAAAATGTATTCATTTTGCTTCTCCTACATCCATGAATCCTAAGAACAAACTGTGGACATTTCGACTGGAAGACTATTTCGATGTTGGACATTTCAATAACCAAATGGATGGATAATCCTGTGGTGCATGTTGAGCAAATCCAAATTTCTTTCTAGACTTAACGTCTTGAAAGAATATAATAAAGCTATGGGTGGAACCGATAGAATGGACCAAAACATATCATATTTTCGTATATCTATCCGGAAAAAAAAGGTGGTAGTCCATTTCTACTTATTTTATTGATGTAGGTATTCAGAATGCTTGGATTCTCCATATGAAAGGTGGAATAAGCATTTCTCATAAACAATTTCGAAGAAATATTGCAACGCACTACTGCAACAAGCATGCCGATCTTACGCGCATTCAGAAGGCAAAGAAAAAATATAATATTTTGCATGCTGATGTAAGACTCGACGGATTGAATCAATTTGTGGGACCTTCTGCAACACGTCGGAGGTGCGCCTCACAATTTTCCAAGGCCACGGCTAGCTTAATTTGTAAAAAGTGTGATGTGGGCCTTTGCCCATCATGTTTTGAGCATTATCATCTAATTTCAGTGAACCAACAAATATTTTACTTCGCAAATGGGTTTTTTATTTCTTACTTTATGCAAAATCGCATATATATGCGGTATGGACGACGGTGACCTTATGGCAACAGGCTCGATCGGCTAAATGATCAGTGCTCCAAATAAAAAAAATTATAAGAATTGTCTGCTAAGGTTATTACTATTCACTCCTGAAAATGTTTTCCCAAAAATTCCTAGTAAATCGTTCTCATCCTAAATGGGTTAAAGAAATTGAATTTTGTTTTTCGGAATTCCAATGCTAATTCTTTCTGTTTCGTCACAATTTCGACTACTTCGTATTCTTCCATCTTAATTTGTTGTTAATGATGCTGTACTCGTAGATATGGATTTATGATTCAGCGAAAGAGGTGCGTACAGGTGAAAGAAAAATGTGCACTAGAGTGATAGTGGAAATAAGAGCTGAATATGTGCAGTTGTGCTGTTGTTTGCTCTGGGCAGTTGTGTGCTGTGGGCTGTGTGCTGTTTATAAAAAACAACAAAACTCGTGTCGGATAAAAGTCGCTTAAGCCCTTTGACTCCATATCTTGACGATCGGGGCTTGATTCGAGTTGTTGGCAGATTAGACGCATCTCACCTTCCATATGAAGCTAAGCATCAACTAGTACTTCCTTACACACATACGAATTTACAAAGCTAATAATGACGTCTTTGCATGAAGAAAATTTAATCAATCCATCGTGCACAACTACATTCGGTGCTTCAAAGCCAATTCAAGAAGTATTGAGCAGTTAATTGGTAATCCAGGACGTGTTCAACCAATATATATAAAATTATAAATACCCTTCATAAACGTAGGAATCGACTTTCTTCGACCACTATTAATCCATTACAAAATCCGAGGCAAACAACCTACAAAGTCGTATGTGGCAGTGATTGTCTGCTTCGCAACAAGGGCCATACATCTGGAGTTAGTTTGTGACTTGACTACTCAAGCCTTCGTGGGAGCTCTGAAGAGATTTACTGCGCTACAAGATGTCCAGATAAGATATTCTATGACAACGCCACTAACTTCATTTACTGAAGTGCGTGTGAAAGCGGCCTTGCTTTCACCGGCACTCTCAATCGGCGTGCTGTATGCATCTCCGAAATTCTTCTAATGATATGGTGTGAATGCTATGAATACTGTTGAGGGCTGGATAAAAAAGAATCCTCTTGCTTAACTGGTATGACTTGTGTAGATTTGGAACTTTTGTCGGCTTAGCATTGGTAACTTGACATGGCAGATTATGTTGGGTGTTTGCGATTGCATCCAAAATTGCTTTCTGAGTTTGTTGGAAGCTATCCATAAGCTGGGATACATAAATAGCCACATAATTGAAGGCTTCTCTACCCATTTGTGGTGGATTTGTGTTAATTGGTGATTTATAAGGCGAAACTGATCCTTTATAGAACTTAAGGAGTTATTGAGGACGTTGACTGTGAATTCTATGATCGACGTTTGGTTTTTGTTTAACTGCAACAGATGTTCTTGGTTTTGGGTTGCTTGGTGGATGTTGTGCTCAATAATTCGTGCGTATTCCTAATCAAGGATACCAAATACCTTGCTCGCCAGAGTTCCCATGAACTCAAATTTTGATCGTTTTCTTCGTTAGTGTGCGAAAGCCAATGCTCCAGTTGATTAACCATAGCGTCACAGAAGTTGTTGTGGTTGATGTTGGTGTTGGTGTGCATTTACTCCGTAGCATTTGAACGCCTTCCTTTAAGCAATTATATTCTTCCCAATATGATGGCATGTTAAAATATACGTACAGATTCAATTCGTTACTGTTTACTTTGTCTAAATCTTCGAAGTACATCCCTAGATTGTCCATGAATTTCTTAACTTCTACTGGGTTATTAGCCTTCGTTGATCCAAATGTTGTACCGATTACTAGTAAGCTTTTCAGTCAAGATGAAAGTGGATTGATTCCAATTTGCCGCCTTTGTTGGGTTGAGTCTTCAGCGCGTACGTTTTTGAGCGGTGTTGTTGCTTGATATAGTCTTTCTCTTTGAAGATGTAATCGGCAGAATCTTCCCTTTAAAGGGTGTTGTACAGTTGGGTTCTTTGGAATCTTAAATCTTACAGCAGGTTCTACAGTTTCTACACTTGGTTGTACGTCTTTAGGTAAGGGACACATTTTGTAGATCAACCTTCTAATTTTCCCTGCTGATGTTCTTATGTCTACCACTCTGGATCATATATCTTTTCCTGGTATTGTTCTTATAATTCTCCCCATTCGCCAATGAAGAGCAGACAAGTTGTCATCTTTTACGAGGACCAACGTTCCCAGCGGTACGTCTTCCTGGGGATGTTTCCACTTATATCGATTTTGAATTTTTTGCAAATATTCTTGGGTCCATCGACGCCAAAATGAATGAATCGAAGTGACCAGGTTCCATCTTGATGCATTGAATGTATTAAGTGGCCTGGACTCTATATCTGCAATTGCAGTTAACGGAGCACCAATTAAGAAATGCATTGGTGTGACACTTCCATGTCATTCGGATCTGTTGACTGGGAGTCAGTGGACGAGAGTTGAGAATGGCTTCAATTTGAGCTAGAGCTGTCGTAAGTTCCTCTTGGCTTAGGGATGCACCATTTTCATATGGTGCTTAGCCGATTTGACGGCGGCCTTCCATAAGCCTCCAAAATGAGGTGATCGTGGCGGTGTTTCAATTTCCTTATCAGCACTATGTGTATTAATGGTATGCTTACCTTCCTTTGAAAAAAGCAAAGAGTTTTTTTTTTAATTCATTTTTATTTCAAATTCATAACAAAATTACATACTAGACAAAAATGCTTAGAACTAGTTGGACGAACAGTTTTACTATACATATAACTTACTAGCCCTCGGCGGGGACTGTAAGCTAAACTTAATCTTATCCTATGTCTTTCGACTTAAACTAAAAATCCATGCATTTAAAGAATAAC
Organism: Eristalis intricaria; assembly: GCA_964034865.1. Lineage (NCBI taxonomy): Eukaryota > Metazoa > Arthropoda > Insecta > Diptera > Syrphidae > Eristalis > Eristalis intricaria. The sequence continues at coordinate 10,832,870 of OZ035874.1, forward strand.
TACTTTGTCTGTACACCTTATATTAAGAAAAATTTAAACAAAAAACTTAATTACTGAACTGGATTTACTTAAAACTTATATACTAACTTACACACTACCTTAAAAATAACTTAAACTAACTTAGCCTACATACATATGCATATGTATAAATGAATGTATAGACATATGTATTTAGATGTACTTAATATATACAGCGTATACACATAGGTACACAGTGGTGTACGCATGCGAATACTATTTTTTTTTTATTTTTATTTATTTATTTTTTTTTTCCTATTTACATCTTACAACTACCTTAAAAACTACCCTAGGCTATGTAGGTAAGTCCTAGGTTGCAGCTTATAGATTTGTATCTAATTGCTGCAAGACAGTGACCGACTGGTCCCCCTTTCGGGGATACGTACTTCCCCTTCTACCCCGGGTCTAAAGGGTTCGACGAGGGAGTTCCCTCTCTCCCCAGTCACCAGAATTTTCGATGTTGCAATGCATCCCGAACATCTCTCCTTGATACCTTCGTACTGAACTGGAGGAGATCCTCCTCAGCTCGTTGTGCGACGGAACGGTCGTGGTTGGGTCACCCATCCACAGTTAAACGGGCTATGTGGAAGATGAGCGGTACCGCATTTAGATTTTGTAACAGTCCGTTCTTGTCTAAATGGAGAAAGGCTTCTTGGTCGACTCAGCCATTGTGCCGTACCCTTTGTGGTATACTGGATTGGGGTTGTAACTGGTGTACTGGTTCATCGCTCTAGCAGTATGACCTCGAATCAACTTCAACAGGAAATTGTCCACTCTCATCAGGTTCGCCATGTTGTATAAAACCTCATTGGAATAGAATTTTATGTACTGGGACTCTGGAGTTCGATAAAGGCAAGCCCTCAGACACGAAGGCAAGCCCTCAGACAAGCCCTCTCAAACAACGAATCTTTTCCATCAAGCTTGCACTCGGGTTGAACCACACGGGAGACGCATAGGTGAGCATTGGCCAAAGGAGGGCCATGTAGCAGATAACCTTTACCCTCGCATAGAGTTGGCTGTTGTAAGCAGTCTTTTTGTAAGGGCAAAAGCGTCTCAGGCCCTGGCCAGAGCAGCATCTACATGTTTGTTAAAATATATACACTGATCTAGCCAAATCCCCAAGTATCTGACTACAGTACTTTGCGCCAGTGATTCCCCGTGTCGTCCAACGATTGATTCGAATTTTCGCCAATTCTTTTTCGTATCCGCCGAGGCCTTATACAACGGCGTCCGGAACAGAATGGTTTCCGACTTTCGGAAGTTGATACTCAACTTCCAGTCATCGCAACTTCTCATGAATGAATCGAAGTCACCCTGCGTGTAAGTAGTGATTTCCTCGATCTTTTTGCCTGATCTGTACGTCATCGGCATACGCAATTATGTGAGGACGAGAACTTATCAGATCGCTCAAGTAAGTGTTGAAGAGGATCGGCGAATTAACGGCGCCCTGTTGGAGACCATTTTTTACCTCAAATATCCCTGTGGAGGTCACATTGCCATTTTTCACAACGAACCGTCTACCAGTAAGCATGTTACACAGTGGGTACAGCAGTGGTTTGCTAATGCCTAGTCGATTGAGCTTGTAGAAAAGACCTTCTAACCATACGGTCTCAAAGGCCTTCTCCAGGTCAATCAAGCAGGCACCAGTACATTATTTCTGGTTCTTGTTCCATTGGATATCCGACACCAGTTTCGACGCAGTATGAATAGTGTCATGCCCCGCTTTGAAACCTAATTAGTTATCCGGAATTATATTTTTGTCCTTAGTCCAATTGATCAGAACTCTATTCATCACTTTCTCGAATACCTTGCTCAATTCAATTCAATTCAATTCAAATTTATTTGAACAAAAAACTGTTCAATTGGTCTTACTTGCTAAAAGCTTAAACTATAAGGAGATGTTAGCTCAACATATTATATTTATTCTAATCTATGATCTTAACATCGGGGTGTTCAGGTCCGTGTGTTCGTTTGTGGTCCTCTCGGGATGGGGTTGTGGTGGTGTGGCGGCCTATTTAGCCACGATGCTGACTGTTATCACTGCTTTGATGGAAGCGATACAGTTCGTTGGTTGATGTTCTTGGGAATGTCTGCTCGTTCAGCTTATTCAATGCGTTGAGATATCGTTGTCCGGGAGTCGTGCTTCTCAATTATCTGATGGTCATGTTTGGATGATTTCCGATGTCGTGTAGTTGCCTCTGGAACAGCGTCACCAAGTATTGCTGTAGAGGAATGATGCGAGCTTCCTCGTAATGTCTTCTGTTGCTGGGATACTTCTGGCGGTCTCTGTCGTAGGTGAGACCGGTGCATGTTCGGAGTATCTTTCTTTCGAAGATCGACAGCTTCTCCATGCTGGTCTTGGATATGGTATGCCATACAGGGAACCCATACGCTATAATTGGCCGAATGAGTGGCTTGTAGAGTAGCAACTTCGTCTTCTGGCTCAGTCCGTTTTGTTTTCGCATGAGAGGGTAGATACGATGAAATCCAATCCATGGCCTTTCTAAGAGTCGACTTAGAATGGTTGTTGAATTTAAGTTTCTCGGTGAAGTTAACACCGAGATACTTCACGTTTTCTTTTGTTGATATTTTAGCACCATTGGGAAGGACTATCTTGATGCTTCGGCATGCGGTTGCTGATCTGCATCTACCACCGGATGGTCTTCTGAAGCACACGAGTACCGATTTCTCCGCGTTTATTCGGATACCCCATTTGATGTAGTGATTGTACTTCTTTGCTGTCTGGTTTTCTACCCTCCGTGCTGCGATTTCTGGGAATCCATACTGCATATCCGGGAGGATATTCAGGTTCGTGGACCATTGCTTTAATTTTTCCGCTATTAGGTACTCCAGGATCTTCCTTATATTGCTCAAGAGCGATATAGCCCTGTATCCTGAAACACTTGTAGCGTTCCCCTTTTTGGGTATTGCAACAATTTTCGCTGTTTTCCACTTGCTGGGAAAATAGCAATTGTTGACGCAGTTGTTCATAATGATGTGAGGAATACCATCACCGCTTGTGGCATTCGCATCAGGATGAAGTTCGAGATTTTGTCAGCTCCGGCTGCTTTCCTCGTTTTGCTGCGTTGAATGATTCCCACGATTTCTTCCGTTGTTGTTAATTCTTCGTTATTTGCTGGTCCGTCAGCTGGATTGTCCTCGCTGAAGATGATGCTGGGTGGGGATGGATGTCCGAAGGTGGAGATGTAGCTGTTAACTTCTGAGACGAATTCCGGGTCATCGGGTGGCGATGGCTTGAAGTTGCCTTCGAAGGAGATTGCGAGCGCTTCGGCTTTTTGGGCTGAAGTGGTTACATCCCCGTCACTTGTGGTAAGAGTCTCCGGCAGGCTCTTCCTTTTACCGATGATTTGATTTATTTGTCGGAAGGTATCAGGTCCGGGCTTAATTTGGCTAAATTTGTTTCCAGCTGGGTGTTGTTGTGGTGATGTACTGCATTCTGGAACATTATTTTTGTGCAGTTCAATTCGCTGAGGACGGTTTGGTAATCTCTGCTTTGGGTGTTCCAGTCCCGGCGGTAGATTCGCTGTAGTCTCTTTCTTAACCTTTGCCTGTGATGATATAGGTTTTGCATGTAGGTCGGTAAGTGACTGTCCCTGTCTTTGCTCGTTCTCGGCCTTTTTTGTTGATCCAAGACATTGTTAATAGATTACTCCAATCCTCCAATTGCATCGTCAATCTCAGTATTGGTGAGATTCCTAGTTGGTGGTGGTATTTGGATGTTCCCCAGCACGTCTTCCTGCAGTTTGGCTACGTCGAGCTGGTGCAGATTGATGAAGTCCCCTTCTGGTCGGCTGTTGGTGAAAATCGGCTGTTGAAGATTAATTATTAATTCAACCGCCTCATGGTCGGAATCGCTGTCTAATGTTTTGCAGGAGTAGTTCTTTATCTCTGGGAGGATATTCACCAAGCTTGAAGTTGCAATAAAAAACCTATTGTGGATGGTGTTCGCGGGAATATTGGCTTTGGTTGTGGGATCACAACCAATGAATGCCTATCGACATTGTCATCTAGCCATTTGACGATGGTTCTTCCCTGCGGGTCATCTTCAGTGTCCTCCCACATTGGATGTCTTGCGTTGAAGTCTCCACCTATGACGCCATAGGTATGCCTTGAAAGAAGTGCATTTATTGCTTCCAGGTCATGTCGCGTGTCCGCTGCGCTACCGCTGTGGCCGTAGATGCTTATAACCAGCAATGTCTCCGTGGGTGTCACCTGGATCTCAACTCCTGTGGCTTCAAGGGCTTTCAGCTCCGGCATTGTTACTTTAGTTGCGTTGATGGTTCTCCTGATCAGGGCGGCTGTTCCTCGATTCCCTTCTTTGCTGTCTGATCTGAAAATATAAAAATCTTTATATAGTACCTTATTCTTTTTGGTTGAATATGTTTCGCTAATTAACGTGATGTCAGGTTTATTAGCTTCCAAGAATAGGCTGAGTGCTGTTTGTCTTACTAGGCTGCGCACCGAGTTGACGTTGTATGCTACGATATGCAATTGATTTAAATATTGCATATTTCGAAGATAAACGTGGCCAGCGCCACGGACTTTTGTGCCTCGCTAAGGTTTCTGTATCCCGTGGGGATAGCACTGCGAGCCTTGCCAATGAGATTGATAAGGTTTGCACCAAACACTCTCTGGACCTCATCGTTGAGGTTTATGTTTCCCTGCATGGGTTGGCTGGCATTGTTATTTGTCATCCTTGGATGTGTTGTCTTCGGTTTTGCTGTTGTGTTCAGTCTCGCTACAGTTGCGAAACTGAGTGCTGGGCGGGTTATTGTGCAGGCAGATTTGGCAGCAAATTCCTGGTGAGCCTTTTTGACTGCAACAGCTTGCGCTTTTTCCGCAACCTTCACCTTATATAAGGGACATCCTTTGTAGCTAGCTGGATGTCCTTTAGTTTTGCAGTTGGCGCAATAAACCTCAGCTCCCGAGGTCTCCTTCCGCTCGCACACTCCTGGCTGGTGCTTCATGTCGCACTTCACGCAGACGTACTCCATCCCGCAGTTGGATGCAACGTGCCCGAACCTTTGGCAGTTTTTGCACTGCACGACGTCTTTCGTTTTAAGGGCTTCCCAGCTCACTCTTTGGTTGAGAATGAGCGTCTTCTTAAAAACCTCGGCCAAGGATATGCTTTTTTCTATTTCAACTACGTGGTAGTTTATTGTCGCATCCTTGCTCCTCGCGGATTGGAGTGCCGACACTTTCATTGCTGGGACTTCCACGGCGATGATTCCCTCCTTGATTTCTTCATCCGTATGTGAAGAATGAATGCCTTTGAGCACAAGGATGTTCTTCCTGTCACTTTTCGGGGTGTAAGTGAAGCTGTTAATTTTTCTTTGCTTGAGGAGCAGCTTTATTTTTTCAAACCCTTCGCGGGTCTGTGTGTTGATCACCGTCTTTCCTTTTGGTAGATTTTTGATCACATACCTTGCTGATATTCGAAAGGAGACTAATTGACCGGAAGTTACAAGGATTTGAAGAATCTTTTCCTCTCTTTGATATGGGTTGTACAATCGCAGTTTTCCAATGCTCTAGATAATGCGCATTGTTCGGTTCGCCAGATCGTGGTTCGGGCGAATACTCTCATTCACCTTGTACACTTCCTTAAAAACCGCGCCAAGTACCTCCACTTTTTCTTGTTGATCTTCGACCACAAAGAAATTATCGTCGAGTACGGCGTGATCTGGATCAATACCTGCTGTAGTCATTTGTTCATTGTCCGTCGTTCTGGGAAGCTTAAGACACGGAAGATCGCTTTGCTTCTTACTTCTGAAGAATTTATTTATTTGAGGAAACATACTCGGGTTGTTAGATTTCACAGACCGAATCTTCCAGTATGAATCCAGTATGAATTAGCAAAAAGTCTGTAATTTTGGACAATTAATGTCTGAATGTTCTTAATTAGCGATTTCAGTGTTCTAATTTCCTCACTACGTCTGTCAGTAAGCCGCCTGTACATGTTTTTAATCTTGTTAGGAGTCTACTTTTTTGTTGGTGGAGTGCGTCACTTGTCGCATTGCAGTACAAGTTTTGGTTATTAGTATGTAAATATCGTGGTATCGTACTGTCCATCGTTCCATTGATTGTTTCGTCCAATTGCATTAGATACATGTCAATCTCTTCGTTTGACAAGTTTCTATTGGACAGGAGATCCAGATAAGAGCCGCTTGTGGGATAAGACGAGATTTCTGTTGCTTTCAAATCGAGTCTATACTCGACACTGTGTAATCAAAACCAATTATAAAGCTGGTCCCCCTGCGATTGGAAACCATGTTCCCCCAATACCCATGTCGGGCATTTAATTCGTCGGCCAAAATGAAATAGTTCTCCTCCGAGTCCAGCCTCAGACATAGAAAGACTGAATCGAGCTCTGATTTAGTTGTTCTGGAACTAGGGTTGCCAAAGGAGTGGACCCATACCGCATACAACCTCCTTCCACTGCGGAGCGAAATGCACACGATGCAGGCCTCCAACTCCTGAAACCTTCGTACTTCACCACTATACACTACTTTATGTTTAATGTTATTTTTAATGAAGATCGCAACACCGCCTCCACCACTGGAATTGGGTCGCTCTCTTCTAATAACATTATAATTACTGTGCTCCAGTATGCCTCTCCGACTTAGCTTCGTTTCGGTAATCAGCATCAGCTCTGGGCTTTGATCGTCCAACAATCTATAGAGCTCGTTTTTTCGTGGGATCCCTATCAATGAATTTGCATTCACTGCAAGGATCTTAAAAATGCTCTCCGTCTGCGCAGTCATTAAGACTTTTGACGTGGTTGGTTCTGCATTCAGGGGCTGGTTCGTGTGCTTTTGGCACTGAGACTTGCTGCTTCTGCAGAACCATTTTTGCTTTCCGCTCTTGGAATTTAGGGCAACCCCGATAGTTGGCGGTGTGCCCCGCGTTCCCGCAGAGTACATTCATTTAGTCGGCGATTTTTACATCTTGTAGGCAAGGGAGGTGGTCTTGTTTTTCTCTTCGTTTTTTCTTAGAGTTGCTTTATTTTTATGTTCTCAATGTTGACAGCATGCTGTACATGTGTGAGAAAGAGATGACGCATGTGTGAGAGGGGGTAGGAAACAGAAAAAGTTCAGCATTGAGATCTCAATTGCAGAGACTGAAAGATTTCCTGTGTGAATGTGGCTTAAGATCACAAAAGGGAATTTGAAAGAATCGCCGACGAATCTTTGCAAGTGTGAAAGCAGCCCAACATCATCTTATTTGTAATACCCCCTCCACGGAACACGAATGCGAGGTTTATTTATTTAACCATCAGAAGTCATTATCCACCTACTGCGAACTAAAAAAATCAAAGATCTGGATTCAGTTACATAACCCAAATCATTGGATATTTGCATTTAAACATGAATAAATATTCTCAATTGTTTGTGGATGCGATATCATCGCCCCTAAGGCGGAAGGAGTAGGGCTGCTATCTTATTCCAACTGCATAATCAGACAATCGACCATGACGATCAGCGCAAACAATTTCTATATCACAGAATCCAAGATGTCTCTCATGCCAGCACTTAACTTAAGTCGGTTCCTAATTGCGCAACCAACCGCAGCAGTTTCAAAGTCATTACCAGAAATCTTTATCATTAGAGGCGATGAAGACCTAACAATCATTAGAAAAGGAATTCTGGACTTAAAGCTAAACAAACGCTTCCCGGACAACTCACCCATCATTATTCAATAGGATATCTATCGCTATTAATGCTATTGATACTTGCATTAGTTATTTTTTTTGTATTTTTTTTAATGCAATTTTATTTACTTCATTCTATATTTCTTACTTGCTAGACAAAATTATTTAAGACTAGCTTAACTATCTTAAGAATTACAATTGTTCTTAATACTTACCTACTGACCCTATGTGGGTACTCTAAGCTAATCTAATCTATGTTATAAATGTGCCTTTCTGCTTAATCTGCGTTTTTTTTTTTTAGTCTTTAGTGACAATCTTTTATTTATTTATTCCTATGCCAAGAACACTTATCAAAAACTTGGCTAACCCTAACTACTTAACCTACCTTATACTTACTTACCCTAAAATAAAACTTAATACTATCTTAACTATGTCCGTAACAGTACGGACACGTGCACGAGGGCGTATATGTTGTATATATGCATAACATATATAATTTATACGCCGTGATGCACCTTTTTTTTGTTTTTGTTTCATATATATATTTTTTTTGATTTTTTTCTTGCTTTATATATATATATTCTTTTTTTTTGGATTTTTTGCTTTATATACTTTTTTTTTTTATTTTGATGTCGTTCTTTGGCAGACTCTTTCCTATCTCGAGCGGGGATCGCTCTACTGAACCGGAGGAGATCCTCGTGGGTGCGAACGACATCCGGTTCGTATTGAAGTCGCCTATCCACTGTTCGGCGTACGACATGGAAGATGATAGGACATCCTTGTGGATCCTGTATAAGGCCAATTGTGTCTAGATAGAGGAATGCTTCGGGAGGAATAAAGCCGTTAAGGCGCACCCTTTCATGGTACATACTATTGAGGTAGTAAGCCCCAAAGATCAGACTGTTGGAAGAGGTCGTAGCTCGTGCAGTGTGCCTCCTGATTAGTTTAATAATAAAATTATCTACCCTATTCACGTTTGCCTCGTTGTACAAGACCTCGTTACGGTAGTACTTCTTGTACTCAGACTCGGGTGTGCGATACAGACGGAGACAGCTCCTAAGACACTGCCTCTCGAACACCCTCATCTTTTCCATCTGGGAAGGACTCACGTTGAACCACAATGGACAACCGTACACCATAATGGGCCGTACTAGGGCCATGTAGCAGATTACCTTCACTCTGGTATCAAGTTGGCTGCTGAAAAACAACTTTCTTGCCGCAGCAAAGGCCTTTCTGGCTTTCGTCAGAGCAATATCTATATGTTTGTCAAAATACAGATATTGATCCAGCCAAATGCCTAGATATCTAACTACACTTACTTAGCTAACGGATGACCATGCGGGTCAACTATGCCGAACTTACGCCAGTTTTGGCGCGTATCCCGCGTTGCCCTGTCCAACGGGATCCGGAAAAGACTAGTTTCGCACTTCTAGAAGTTGATAACGGTAGTACTTCTTGTACTCAGACTCGGGTGTGCGATACAGACGGAGACAGCTCCTAAGACACTGCCTCTCGAACACCCTCATCTTTTCCATCTGGGAAGGACTCACGTTGAACCACAATGGACAACCGTACACCATAATGGGCCGTACTAGGGCCATGTAGCAGATTACCTTCACTCTGGTATCAAGTTGGCTGCTGAAAAACAACTTTCTTGCCGCAGCAAAGGCCTTTCTGGCTTTCGTCAGAGCAATATCTATATGTTTGTCAAAATACAGATATTGATCCAGCCAAATGGCCTAGATATCTAACTACACTTACTTAGCTAACGGATGATCATGCGGGTCAACTATGCCGAACTTACGCCAGTTTTGGCGCGTATCCCGCGTTGCCCTGTCCAACGGGATCCGGAAAAGACTAGTTTCGCACTTCTAGAAGTTGATAAGCAGCTTCCAGTCGTCGAAAAATCGCTGGAATTTCTCGAAGTCACGCTGCAACAAGATGTTTATAACCTCTACCTTCGGACCTGATCTGTACGCAACTAGGTCGTCGGCCTACGCAATTAAGTGCGGCATGGAACCTATAAGATCTGCAGTGAATATAGAAAACAAGATCGGGGAACCGATGGCCCCCTGTTGCAGACCGTTCTTAATGTTAAAGAGCGTAGTGGAAGTTACGTCACGATTTTTCACAACGAACTTTCTACCTGTTATCATGTCATAGACCATGTATAGCAGTGGTTTACTTATGCCAAGCCTGACCAGCTTCAGGAAGAGGCCCTCCAACCAAACGGTGTCGAACGCCTTCTCCAAGTCAATCAGGCAGGCAACCGTGCACTGATTTTTATTTTTATTCCATTATATGTCGGACACCAGTTTTGACGCGGCATTTATGGTATCATGCCCCGCTCGGAATCCGAACTGGTTGTCCGGTATGATTTTCTTTTCATCAGCCCATTGCTTCAGAACTCGAATGACTATCTTTTCTAAAACCTTGCTTATGCAGGGAAGTAGACTGATCGACCGAAGATTTGTCGGAATGGACTTATCTTTGTCCCGTTTAGGAATCGGTTGAACAACAGCTGTTTTCCAGTGCGTGGGGTAAAGTGCATTACTCAGCGCATTGATGAACAAGTTTATGTAAATTTAGAGCGCTTCGGGGGGAAGATGTCGAAGCACAATGTTAGGTATTCCATCGATTCCCACTGACTTTTTCTTCTTGAGCGAGTGGAAGATACCCTGGAGATCTTCTTGAGAAATCAAGATGTGATTCCCATCATTGGCGACGGCACTATGTGCCATGTTCTCGTCATTGAACCTGGTGAAACCTAGATTCTCTGATCGCCATTGACTTGTCTCATTGCAGAGATAGAAGTGGTTCAGCAGGGCTCTGTTCTCCAGATCGTGAGTCGGCCTACTAACCTCGTTGACCGTAGCTGTAACCTTCTCCTGGGGATCTTCCACCGCAAAGAAGTCATTGTCTAGCACTGCCTCATCTGGATCAATGCCAACTGAAGTCAGTAAGTGTTCGTTGTCTGTCGTCCTGGGAAGTCTTACGATTTGAATGTCGTTTTGATCTTTCCTCCGAAATATTTTATTTACTTGCGGGAAAATACCCGGGTTGTTATATCGTACAGCCCGGATTTTGTTGCCCCAGTGCAAGCTTATAGCCAAGCTTTAGTTTATACGTATTAAATGTTGGAGGTTCTTGATCTCCGACTTCAATCCTCTGACTTCCGCGTTTTGCTTATCTGTAAAACGCCTGTGCAAGAGTTTGAGTCGTGACAGCAGCCTACTTTTGTGCACGTGAAGTGCGTCGATGGTAGCATTTCGATAAACATCGCTGTTGTCGATTTGAACTACCTTCGGAATTGTTTTGTCCATCGTACGTTTGACTACGTCGTCCATTTGTATGAGGTACCTGTCAACCTCTTCGTTCGTCAGGTTTCTGTTTGTCGGCGGATTGATCCCACTCGAACGTAGTTCTGTGGATAAAGTCCTGGAGAAGCGTGGCCAGCGGGCCTTATTATAATTATAAGGGTGCCTCTGGACATACTCCTCCAGTCCTTCCACCTCGTTCGGGAGCTGAATAACTGCGAAGAGCCCGCAGTGATCACTCTCGTACTCAACAGCGGTTAGACAGTTCCGTGTGCGTCTTTCCACGTCTAGTATAGTCAGTCATTTGTCTATCAGCATCAGATCCAGATAGGACCCGCTTCTGGGATACGATGGCCTATCGGTTGCTAGCAAATCTAGCTTGAACTCAACATTGTGTTCTACCAACCAGTTATACAATGAGGTCCCCCTGGTGTTATGCACCACGTTTCCCCACACTATATGCCTCGAGTTCAAGTCCCCGGCTACGATATAGTAGTTCTCCTCCGAGCTCAGTCGAAGGCTAGTGAAAAGAGTATCGAGCTCTGAAATGAAATATTGGTTGATGCGTGACTTGTCAGTCGCATGGATAGCGATCACATATAGCCGCTTACCACCCCGAAGGGGGATGCGTGCGATACACGTTTCTATGGCCTGGAATCTCCGCACTTCACCGCTATACACGACCTTATGACAAAGGCCTTTTTTGATTAAGAGTGCGACTCCACCAGCTAGGTAGCTTCGATCTCTTCGAATGATATTGTAATTTTTGTACCTGAGTGGGTGCGTCTGGCTTAGCTTAGTTTCGCAAACCATCAACACATCAGGATTATGGGTCTGCAACAAGTTACCGAAATTCAATTGGCGTTCAGAGCGGATCAGTGAATTCACATTCACTGCTAGAATTTTAAGGTTGCAGGCTGCCTGCGCAGCCATCATACCGATGTTGCGTTTGGCTCTCCAAACAGCGTCGAATAGATGAGGTCTATTCGCGCTGCTTGTTCTTGTAATTGGTTCTGGAATTGGGTTTGGAGTTGAGCGATCTGCCTCTGGATAGAGAGCAGGATCGTCTGCACATCCAAATTTGATTCTGGTTGCCTGACCACAGGGACCTGGGTAACTTTCGGCACTGTCTGTTGAACCGGTCGCCCAGCCGATGCCACTTGGGCATAGGAGACTGCCGGTGTAACAGTGGCAGCTGGAGCACGGGGCACTGGCCTCGCTTCTACCATTTTTCCTTTACGTTTGGCCTCTATTTCTCTTGGACCTTAGGACATCCCCGATAGTTAGCAGGGTGTTCGCTGGTCTTACAGAGCACGCACGTCAGCTTGCTCCTGTCATCAACTTTATCCGTCGCTAAAGGACATTCCCCGCGATTGTGGGTTCCTGTGCATTTGACACAGCGAGACTGCATATTGCAGTTCGCCGCGGCATGCCCAAGCCTCTGACAACGAACACACTGGAGTGTGTTCTTTGTCTTTTTTATTGTTTCCCATGTAACAGACAGAGTGCCTAAATGGGTAATTTTTTTTAGGCTCTCTAGTTTGCTGTGGGGTGACCTGAACTAGGAAGAAAGGAAGTTTCCTATTCTCCCTTCTCGATGACGCAGTGATGAAGGGCTTAACCCCTACGACCTGGACATCGTCGCTCTGCGCTTGGCGCAGAACAGCGAGGATCTCATCGGGATCAGTATCAGGATCCACGTCCTTGAGGAGCATGGTCTGCACCTTTTCCCCTTTCGGAGTGTACGAGAAAAACTCGGCCTCCGACACCGCTAACCTTTCTTTGACTACGTGATAGTCTGCCATTGATAAGCAATGGACAGAGACACGTAGTGGACCCTTATGCTTAATAAAATAAGAGTTTTTCGTGACCAACTTACATAGTATATCAACGTCTTTCGTCTCTAGTCCGAAGACGTTGATCGGAGGGCATCTCTCCTTTTTGGCTGACTGCTGCTGTTGCAGTTGCTTCTGCTGTGCGTTCTTCTTTTGATGTTGTTGTTGTTGTTGCTGCTGCTTTGGCTGCTGCTGCTTCTTTGGCTGCTGCTGTTGTTGTTGCTGCTGCTGCTGCTTTTATAGCTGCTGCTGTTGTTGTGCAGCCTCTTTGGCTGCTCTCCTGGCCCTTAATTTTATTTGGAGGGCTTGGATGTGGGCATCCAGCTCCTCCCTCTCTCGCTGGCTCTTCACCAGCTGCTCCCTATCCTCTTCATATTCGTCTTCCGATTCAGAGGACGTTAGTGCATGGAAGGGGTTCTCTCTACCGCTGTAGGAGAATCTTCCCTCCCCTTCTGTCGACTCGTATTCGACGTCGTCGACCACCCCCCCCCCCCCCCCCCTCCTCTTCTTGTGTTGACTGGTGGTCTGATGTCCCAGCCACCGGTACAACATCACCCAATTTTTTGAGCTTGGGTCGCTCGACTTGCTCCATCTCACTTTTTATTCACTTAGTGTCTGTACTTAATTTTATATTATTTTTTATTTCTTACTTGCAAGACAAGATTACTTAAAACTAGCTTAACTGTCTTAAGAATTACAATTGTTCTTAATACTAACCTACTGACCCCATGCGGGTACTCTAAGCTAATCTAATCTATGTTATAAATGTGCCTTTCGGCTTAATCTGCGTTTTTTTTAGTCTTTATGACAATCTGTTATTACATTTTTTCTTTGCCAAGAAAACTTTTAAAAGCTTGGGTAAACTTAACTACTTACACTACCTAATACTAACTTACCCTAAGATAAAACTTAATACTATCTTAAAACTATGTCCGTAACAGTACGGACACGTGCACCAGGGCGTATATGTTGTGTATATGCATAACATATATAATTTATACGCCGTGATGCACCTTTTTTTTTTTTTTTTTATAATTTATTAATTTATTTTTTTTTTTTTTAATTTTTTTATTTTTTTTTTTCTTAAAGTTACCTTAAAAACTATGTAAGCTGGCCACTATGGTCAACTACCTGATCCTGTGGAAATGCTAGCGGTGGCGGAGGCTGGTTTTGGTGTAACCACCAGTAAAATTGCCGTTCTTTGGCAGACTCTTTCCTAGCTCGAGCGGGGATCGCTCTACTGAACCGGAGGAGATCCTCGTGGGTGCGAACGACATCCGGTTCGTATTGAAGTCGCCTATCCACTGTTCGGCGTACGACATGGAAGATGATAGGACATCCTTGTGGATCCTGTATTAGGCCAATTGTGTCTAGATAGAGGAATGCTTCGGGAGGAATAAAGCCGTTAAGGCGCACCCTTTCATGGTACATACTATTGGGGTAGTAAGCCCCAAAGATCAGACTGTTGGACGAGGTCATAGCTCGTGCAGTGTGCCTTCTGATTAGTTTAATAATAAAATTATCTACCCTATTCACGTTTGCCTCGTTGTACAAGGCCTCGTTAGGGTAGTACTTCACTACTCCCACACTACTCAGACTCGGGTGTGCGATACAGACGGAGACAGCTCCTAAGACACTGCCTTTCGAACACCCTCATCTTTTCCATCTGGGAAGGACTCACGTTGAACCACAATGGACAACCGTACACCATAATAGGCCGTACTAGGGCCAAGTAGCAGATTACCTTCACTCTGGTATCAAGTTGGCTGCTGAAAAACAACCTTCTTGCCGCAGCAAAGGCTTTTCTGGCTTTCGTCAGAGCAATATCTATGTTTGTCAAAATACAGATATTGATCCAGCCAAATGCCTAGGTATCTAACTACACTTTTTACAGCTAACGGCCGACCATGCGGGTCAACTATGCCGAACTTACGCCAGTTTTGGCGCGTATCCCGCGATGCCCTGTCCAACGGGGTCCGGAAAAGACTAGTTTCGCATTTCTGGAAGTTGATAAGCAACTTCCAGTCGTCGCAAAATTGCTGGATTTTCTCGAAGTCACGCTGCAACAAGATGTTTATTACCTCGACCTTCGGACCTGATCTGTACGCAACTAGGTCGTCGGCGTACGCAATTAAGTGCGGCATGGAACCTATAAGATCTGCAGTGAATATGGAAAACAGGATCGGGGAACCAATGGCCCCCTGTTGCAGACCGTTTTTAATGTTAAAGACCGTAGTGGAAGTTACGTCACCATTTTTCACAACGAACTTTCTACCTGTTATCATGTCATAGATCATGTATAGCAATGGTTTACTTATGCCAAGCCTGACCAACTTGAGGAAGAGGCCCTCTAACCAAACGGTGTCGAACGCCTTCTCCAAGTCAATCAGGCAGGCACCTGTGCACTGATTTTTGTTTTTATTCCATTGTATGTCGGACACCAGTTTTGACGCGGCATTAATGGTATCATGCCCCGCTCGGAATCGGAACTGGTTGTCCGGTATGATTTTCTTTTCATCAGCCCATTGCTTCAGAACTCGAATGACTATCTTTTCAAAAACCTTGCTTATGCAGGGAAGTAGACTGATCGACCGAAGATTTGTCGGAATGGACTTATCTTTGTCCCGTTTAGGGATCGGTTGAACAACAGCTGTTTTCCAGTGCGTGGGGTAATGTGAATTACTCAGCGCATTGTTGAACAGGGTTGTGTAAGTTTGGACCGCTTCGGGGGGAAGATGGCGAAGCACAATGTTCGGTATTCCATCGATTCCCACTGACTTTTTCTTCTTCAGCGAGTGGAAGATACCCTGGAGATCTTCTTGAGAAATCAAGATGTGATTCCCATCATTGGCGACGGCACTATGTGCCATGTTCTCGTCATTGAACCTGGTGAACCCTGGATTCTCTGATCGCCATTGACTTATCTCATTGCAGAGATAGAAGTGGTTTAGCAGGGCTCTGTTCTCCAGATCGTGATTCGGCCTACTAACCTCGTTGACCGTATACACTCCCTGGAACACTGCACCAATAGCTGTAACCTTCTCCTGGGGATCTTCCACCGCAAAGAAGTCATTGTCTAGCACTGCCTCATCTGGATCGATGCCAACTGAAGTCAGTAAGTGTTCGTTGTCTGTCGTCCTGGGAAGACTTCCGCGTTTTGCGGATCTGTAAAACGCCTGTGCAAGAGTTTGAGTCTTGACAGCAGCCTACTTTTGTGCACGTGAAGTGCGTCGATGGTAGCATTTCGATAAACATCGCTGTTGTCGAGATTTGAGCTACCTTCGGAATTGTTTTGTCCATCGTACGTTTGACTACGTCGTCCATTTGTATGAGGTACCTGTCAACCTCTTCGTTCGTCAGGTTTCTGTTTGTCGGCGGATTGATCCCACTCGAACGTAGTTCTGTGGATAAAGTCCTGGAGAAGCGTGGCCAGCGGGCCTTATTATAATTATAAGGGTGCTTCTGGACATACTCCTCCAGTCCTTCCACCTCGTTCGGGAGCTGAATAACTGCGAAGACCCCGCAGTGATCACTCACGTACTCAACAGCAGTTAGACAGTTCCGTGTGCATCTTGCCACGTCTAGTATAGTCAGTCGTTTGTCTATCAGCATCAGATCCAGATAGGACCCGCTTCTAGGATACGATGGCCTATCGGTTGCTAGCAAATCTTTGCCGCAGTTTTCGGATCGCCTGATCCAAGGCTGGTTCGTCGCTTCACGAGGTTAGGTTGAGGCTGAAGCTTCTTCCTCCTCTTCTTCCTCCCCTCATCTTGTGTTGACTGGTGGTCTGATGTCCCAGCCACCGGTACAACATCACCCAATTTTTTGAGCTTGGGTCGCTCGACTTGCTCCATCTCACTTTTTATTCACTTAGTGTCTTTACTTAATTTAAATATAAGAAAAAAAAAGTATCACTGTTTTTTCGTGAAAGTCACCAGCGAGCACTCTTTTTTTTTTTTTTTTTTTATATGTAATTTTATTTCTTCTTAAATATTTTACTTACATGCTACACAAAATTACTTAAATCTAGCTTACCTAACTTAAGAATTTACAATGTTCTTAATACTAACCTACTGACGCTATGCGGGTACTCTAAGCTAATCTAATCTATGTTATAACTGTGCCTTTCGGCTTAATCTGCGTTTTTTTTTAGTCTTTATGACAATCTGTTATTACATTTTTTCTTTGCCAAGAAAACTTTTAAAAAACTTGGCTAAACTTAACTACTTACACTACCTAACACTAACTTACCCTAAGATAAAACTTAATACTATCTTAACTATGTCCGTAACAGTACGGACACGTGCACCAGGGCGTATATGTTGTGTATATGCATAACATATATAATTTATACGCCGTGATGCACCTTTTTTTTTTTTTTTTTTTTTTTTTTTTTTTTTTTCTTAAAGCTACCTTAAAAACTATGTAAGCTGGCCACTATGGTCAACTACCTGATCCTGTGGAAATGCTAGCGGTGGCGGAGGCTGGTTTTGGTGTAACCACCAGTAAAATTGCCGTTCTTTGGCAGACTATTTCCTATCTCGAGCGGGGATCGCTCTACTGAACCGGAGGAGATCCTCGTGGGTGCGAACGACATCCGGTTCGTATTGAAGTCGCCTATCCACTGTTCGGCGTACGACATGGAAGATGATAGGACATCCTTGTGGATCCTGTATTAGGCCAATTGTGTCTAGATAGAGGAATGCTTCGGGAGGAATAAAGCCGTTAAGGCGCACCCTTTCATGGTACATACTATTGGGGTAGTAAGCCCCAAAGATCAGACTGTTGGACGAGGTCATAGCTCGTGCAGTGTGCCTTCTGATTAGTTTAATAATAAAATTATCTACCCTATTCACGTTTGCCTCGTTGTACAAGACCTCGTTAGGGTAGTACTTCTTGTACTCAGACTCGGGTGTGCGATACAGACGGAGACAGCTCCTAAGACACTGCCTTTCGAACACCCTCATCTTTTCCATCTGGGAAGGACTCACGTTGAACCACAATGGACAACCGTACACCATAATAGGCCGTACTAGGGCCATGTAGCAGATTACCTTCACTCTGGTATCAAGTTGGCTGCTGAAAAACAACCTTCTTGCCGCAGCAAAGGCTTTTCTGGCTTTCGTCAGAGCAATATCTATATGTTTGTCAAAATACAGATATTGATCCAGCCAAATGCCTAGGTATCTAACTACACTTTTTACAGCTACCGGCCGACCATGCGGGTCAACTATGCCGAACTTACGCCAGTTTTGGCGCGTATCCCGCGATGCCCTGTCCAACGGGGTCCGGAAAAGACTAGTTTCGCATTTCTGGAAGTTGATAAGCAACTTCCAGTCGTCGCAAAATCGCTGGATTTTCTCGAAGTCACGCTGCAACAAGATGTTTATTACCTCGACCTTCGGACCTGATCTGTACGCAACTAGGTCGTCGGCGTACGCAATTAAGTGCGGCATGGAACCTATAAGATCTGCAGTGAATATGGAAAACAGGATCGGGGAACCAATGGCCCCCTGTTGCAGACCGTTTTTAATGTTAAAGACCGTAGTGGAAGTTACGTCACCATTTTTCACAACGAACTTTCTACCTGTTATCATGTCATAGATCATGTATAGCAATGGTTTACTTATGCCAAGCCTGACCAACTTGAGGAAGAGGCCCTCTAACCAAACGGTGTCGAACGCCTTCTCCAAGTCAATCAGGCAGGCACCTGTGCACTGATTTTTGTTTTTATTCCATTGTATGTCGGACACCAGTTTTGACGCGGCATTAATGGTATCATGCCCCGCTCGGAATCTGAACTGGTTCTCCGGTATGATTTTCTTTTCATCAGCCCATTGCTTCAGAACTCGAATGACTATCTTTTCAAAAACCTTGCTTATGCAGGGAAGAAGACTGATCGACCGAAGATTTGTCGGAATGGACTTATCTTTGTCCCGTTTAGGGATCGGTTGAACAACAGCTGTTTTCCAGTGCGTGGGGTAATGTGCATTACTCAGCGCATTGTTGAACAGGGTTGTGTAAGTTTGGATCGCTTCGGGGGGAAGATGGCGAAGCACAATGTTCGGTATTCCATCGATTCCCACTGACTTTTTCTTCTTCAGCGAGTGGAAGATACCCTGGAGATCTTCTTGAGAAATCAAGATGTGATTCCCATCATTGGCGACGGCACTATGTGCCATGTTCTCGTCATTGAACCTGGTGAACCCTGGATTCTCTGATCGCCATTGACTTATCTCATTGCAGAGATAGAAGTGGTTTAGCAGGGCTCTGTTCTCCAGATCGTGATTCGGCCTACTAACCTCGTTGACCGTATACACTCCCTGGAACACTGCACCAATAGCTGTAACCTTCTCCTGGGGATCTTCCACCGCAAAGAAGTCATTGTCTAGCACTGCCTCATCTGGATCGATGCCAACTGAAGTCAGTAAGTGTTGGTTGTCTGTCGTCCTGGGAAGACTTCCGCGTTTTGCGGATCTGTAAAACGCCTGTGCAAGAGTTTGAGTCTTGACAGCAGCCTACTTTTGTGCACGTGAAGTGCGTCGATGGTAGCATTTCGATAAACATCGCTGTTGTCGATTTGAGCTACCTTCGGAATTGTTTTGTCCATCGTACGTTTGATTACGTCGTCCATTTGTATGAGGTACCTGTCAACCTCTTCGTTCGTCAGGTTTCTGTTTGTCGGCGGATTGATCCCACTCGAACGTAGTTCTGTGGATAAAGTCCTGGAGAAGCGTGGCCAGCGGGCCTTATTATAATTATAAGGGTGCCTCTGGACATACTCCTCCAGTCCTTCCACCTCGTTCGGGAGCTGAATAACTGCGAAGACCCCGCAGTTTTCACTCACGTACTCAACAGCAGTTAGACAGTTCCGTGTGAATCTTGCCACGTCTAGTATAGTCAGTCGTTTGTCTATCAGCATCAGATCCAGATAGGACCCGCTTCTAGGATACGATGGCCTATCGGTTGCTAGCAAATCTTTGCCGCAGTTTTCGGATCGCCTGATCCAAGGCTGGTTCGTCGCTTCACGAGGTTAGGTTGAGGCTGAAGCTTCTTCCTCCTCTTCTTCCTCCCCTCATCTTGTGTTGACTGGTGGTCTGATGTCCCAGCCACCGGTACAACATCACCCAATTTTTTGAGCTTGGGTCGCTCGACTTGCTCCATCTCACTTTTTATTCACTTAGTGTCTTTACTTAATTTAAATATAAGAAAAAAAAAAGTATCACTGTTTTTTCGTGATTTGAACCCGGCACCGCGAAGTCACCAGCGAGCACTCTTTTTTTTTTTTTTTTTTATATGTAATTTTATTTCTTCTTAAATATTTTACTTACATGCTACACAAAATTACTTAAATCTAGCTTACCTAACTTAAGAATTTACAATGTTCTTAATACTAACCTACTGACCCTATGCGGGTACTCTAAGCTAATCTAATCTATGTTATAACTGTGCCTTTCGGCTTAATCTGCGTTTTTTTTAGTCTTTATGACAATCTGTTATTACATTTTTTCTTTGCCAAGAAAACTTTTAAAAAACTTGGCTAAACTTAACTACTTACACTACCTAACACTAACTTACCCTAAGATAAAACTTAATACTATCTTAACTATGTCCGTAACAGTACGGACACGTGCACCAGGGCGTATATGTTGTGTATATGCATAACATATATAATTTATACGCCGTGATGAACCTTTTTTTTTTTTTTTTTTTTTTTTTTTAAAACTATGTAAGCTGGCCACTATGGTCAACTACCTGATCCTGTGGAAATGCTAGCGGTGGCGGAGGCTGGTTTTGGTGTAACCACCAGTAAAATTGCCGTTCTTTGGCAGACTCTTTCCTATCTCGAGCGGGGATCGCTCTACTGAACCGGAGGAGATCCTCGTGGGTGCGAACGACATCCGGTTCGTATTGAAGTCGCCTATCCACTGTTCGGCGTACGACATGGAAGATGATAGGACATCCTTGTGGATCCTGTATTAGGCCAATTGTGTCTAGATAGAGGAATGCTTCGGGAGGAATAAAGCCGTTAAGGCGCACCCTTTCATGGTACATACTATTGGGGTAGTAAGCCCCAAAGATCAGACTGTTGGACGAGGTCATAGCTCGTGCAGTGTGCCTTCTGATTAGTTTAATAATAAAATTATCTACCCTATTCACGTTTGCCTCGTTGTACAAGACCTCGTTAGGGTAGTACTTCTTGTAGTCAGACTCGGGTGTGCGATACAGACGGAGACAGCTCCTAAGACACTGCCTTTCGAACACCCTCATCTTTTCCATCTGGGAAGGACTCACGTTGAACCACAATGGACAACCGTACACCATAATAGGCCGTACTAGGGCCATGTAGCAGATTACCTTCACTCTGGTATCAAGTTGGCTGCTGAAAAACAATCTTCTTGCCGCAGCAAAGGCTTTTCTGGCTTTCGTCAGAGCAATATCTATATGTTTGTCAAAATACAGATATTGATCCAGCCAAATGCCTAGGTATCTAACTACACTTTTTACAGCTAACGGCCGACCATGCGGGTCAACTATGCCGAACTTACGCCAGTTTTGGCGCGTATCCCGCGATGCCCTGTCCAACGGGGTCCGGAAAAGACTAGTTTCGCATTTCTGGAAGTTGATAAGCAACTTCCAGTCGTCGCAAAATCGCTGGATTTTCTCGAAGTCACGCTGCAACAAGATGTTTATTACCTCGACCTTCGGACCTGATCTGTACGCAACTAGGTCGTCGGCGTACGCAATTAAGTGCGGCATGGAACCTATAAGATCTGCAGTGAATATGGAAAACAGGATCGGGGAACCAATGGCCCCCTGTTGCAGACCGTTTTTAATGTTAAAGACCGTAGTGGAAGTTACGTCACCATTTTTCACAACGAACTTTCTACCTGTTATCATGTCATAGATCATGTATAGCAATGGTTTACTTATGCCAAGCCTGACCAACTTGAGGAAGAGGCCCTCTAACCAAACGGTGACGAACGCCTTCTCCAAGTCAATCAGGCATGCACCTGTGCACTGATTTTTGTTTTTATTCCATTGTATGTCGGACACCAGTTTTGACGCGGCATTAATGGTATCATGCCCCGCTCGGAATCCGAACTGGTTCTCCGGTATGATTTTCTTTTCATCAGCCCATTGCTTCAGAACTCGAATGACTATCTTTTCAAAAACCTTGCTTATGCAGGGAAGAAGACTGATCGACCGAAGATTTGTCGGAATGGACTTATCTTTGTCCCGTTTAGGGATCGGTTGAACAACAGCTGTTTTCCAGTGCGTGGGGTAATGTGCATTACTCAGCGCATTGTTGAACAGGGTTGTGTAAGTTTGGATCGCTTCGGGGGGAAGATGGCGAAGCACAATGTTCGGTATTCCATCGATTCCCACTGACTTTTTCTTCTTCAGCGAGTGGAAGATACCCTGGAGATCTTCTTGAGAAATCAAGATGTGATTCCCATCATTGGCGACGGCACTATGTGCCATGTTCTCGTCATTGAACCTGGTGAAACCTGGATTCTCTGATCGCCATTGACTTATCTCATTGCGGAGATAGAAGTGGTTTAGCAATGCTCTGTTCTCCAGATCGTGATTCGGCCTACTAACCTCGTTGACCGTATACACTCTCTGGAACACTGCACCAATAGCTGTAACCTTCTCCTGTGGATCTTCCACCGCAAAGAAGTCATTGTCTAGCACTGCCTCATCTGGATCGATGCCAACTGAAGTCAGTAAGTGTTCGTTGTCTGTCGTCCTGGGAAGTCTTACGATTTGACTGTCGTTTTGATCTTTCCTCCGAAATATTTTATTTACTTGCGGGAACATACCCGGGTTGTTGGATCGTACAGCCCGGATTTTGTTGCCCCAGTGCAAGCTTATAGCCAAGCTATAGTTAATTCGTATTAACTGTTGGAGGTTCTTGATCTCCGACTTCAATGCTCTGACTTCCGCGTTGCAAGAGTTTGAGTCTTGACAGCAGCCTACTTTTGTGCACGTGAAGTGCGTCGATGGTAGCATTTCGATAAACATCGCTGTTGTCGATTTGAACTACCTTCGGAATTGTTTTGTCCATCGTACGTTTGATTACGTCGTCCATTTGTATGAGGTACCTGTCAACCTCTTCGTTCGTCAGGTTTCTGTTTGTCGGCGGATTGATCCCACTCGAACGTAGTTCTGTGGATAAAGTCCTGGAGAAGCGTGGCCAGCGGGCCTTATTGTAATTATAAGGGTGCCTCTGGACAAACTCTTCCAGTCCTTCCATCTCGTTCGGGAGCTGAATAACTGCGAAGAGCCCGCAGTGATCACTCACGTACTCAACAGCAGTTAGACAGTTCCGTGTGCGTCTTGCCACGTCTAGTATAGTCAGTCGTTTGTCTATCAGCATCAGATCCAGATAGGACCCGCTTCTAGGATACGATGGCCTATCGGTTGCTAGCAAATCTTTGCCGCAGTTTTCGGATCGCCTGATCCAAGGCTGGTTCGTCGCTTCACGAGGTTAGGTTGAGGCTGAAGCTTCTTCCTCCTCTTCTTCCTCCCCTCATCTTGTGTTGACTGGTGGTCTGATGTCCCAGCCACCGGTACAACATCACCCAATTTTTTGAGCTTGGGTCGCTCGACTTGCTCCATCTCACTTTTTATTCACTTAGTGTCTTTACTTAATTTAAATATAAGAAAAAAAAAAATATCACTGTTTTTTCGTGATTTGAACCCGGCACCGCGAAGTCACTGGTGTTCACTTTTTTTTGTTTTTTTTTTTTTTTTTTTTTTAATGCAATTTTATTTGATTAATTCTATATATCTTACTTGCTAGACAAAATTACTTAAAACTAGCTTAACTATCTTAAGAATTACAATTGTTCTTAATACTAACCTACTGACCCCATGGGGGTACTCTAAGCTAATCTGATCTATGTAATAAATGTGCCTTTCGGCTTAATCTACGTTTTTTTTTTTTTAGTCATTAAGACAATCTTTTATTTTTCATTTGCCAAGAAAACTTGTAAAAACTTGGCTAAACTTAACTACTTAAACTACCTTATTCTAACTTAATTACTATTTATTACTAACTTAACCTAGCATAAAACTTAAGACTATCTTAACTATGTCCGTAACAGTACGGACACGTGCACCAGGGCGTATATGTCGTGTATATGCATAACATATATAATTTATACGCCGTGATGCACCTTTTTTTTTGTTTTTGTTTCATGTTTATATTTTTTTTTTTTTTTTGGATTTTATGTTTTATTATTTTTTTTTGGTTTTTTGTTTTATTTATTTTTTTTTTTTTTTTTTTTTTTTTTTTTCTCTTAAAGCTACCTTAAAAACTATGTAAGCTGGCCACTATGGTCAACTACCTGATCCTGTGGAAATGCTAGCGGTGGCGGAGGCTGGTTTTGGTGTAACCACCAGTAAAATTGCCGTTCTTTGGCAGACTCTTTCCTATCTCGAGCGGGGATCGCTCTACTGAACCGGAGGAGATCCTCGTGGATGCGAACGACATCCGGTTCGTATTGAAGTCGCCTATTCACTGTTCGGCGTACGACATGGAAGATGGTAGGACATCCTTGTGGATCCTGTATTAGGCCAATTGTGTCTAGATAGAGGAATGCTTCGGGAGGAATAAAGCCGTTAAGGCGCACCCTTTCATGGTACATAGCGTTTGGGTAGTAAGCCCCAAAGATCAGACTGTTGGACGAGGTCATAGCTCGTGCAGTGTGCCTTCTGATTAGTTTAATTATAAAATTATCTACCCTATTCACGTTTGCCTCGTTGTACAGGACCTCGTTAGGGTAGTACTTCTTGTACTCAGACTCGGGTGTGCGATACAGACGGAGACAGCTCCTAAGACACTGCCTCTCGAACACCCTCATCTTTTCCATCTGGGAAGGACTCACGTTGAACCACAATGGACAACCGTACACCATAATGGGCCGTACTAGGGCCATGTAGCAGATTACCTTCACTCTGGTATCAAGTTGGCTGCTGAAAAACAACCTTCTTGCCGCAGCAAAGGCTTTTCTGGCTTTCGTCAGAGCAATATCTATATGTTTGTCAAAATACAGATATTGATCCAGCCAAATGCCTAGATATCTAACTACACTTTTTACAGCCAACGGCCGACCATGCGGGTCAACTATGCCGAACTTACGCCAGTTTTGGCGCGTATCCCGCGATGCCCTGTCCAACGGGGTCCGGAAAAGACTAGTTTCGCATTTCTCGAAGTTGATAAGCAACTTCCAGTCGTCGCAAAATCGCTTGATTTTCTCGAAGTCACGCTGCAACAAGATGTTTATTACCTCGACCTTCGGACCTGATCTGTACGCAACTAGGTCGTCGGCGTACGCAATTAAGTGCGGCATGGAACCTATAAGATCTGCAGTGAATATGGAAAACAGGATCGGGGAACCAATGGCCCCCTGTTGCAGACCGTTTTTAATGTTAAAGACCGTAGGTGAAGTTACGTCACCATTTTTCACAACGAACCTTCTACCTGTTATCATGTCATAGACCATGTATAGCAATGGTTTACTTATGCCCAGCCTGACCAACTTGAGGAAGAGGCCCTCTAACCAAACGGTGTCGAACGCCTTCTCCAAGTCAATCAGGCAGGCACCTGTGCACTGATTTTTGTTTTTATTCCATTGTATGTCGGACACCAGTTTTGACGCGGCATTAATGGTATCATGCCCCGCTCGGAATCCGAACTGGTTGTCCGGTATGATTTTCTTTTCATCAGCCCATTGCTTCAGAACTCGAATGACTATCTTTTCAAAAACCTTGCTTATGCAGGGAAGAAGACTGATCGACCGAAGATTTGTCGGAATGGACTTATCTTTGTCCCGTTTAGGGATCGGTTGAACAACAGCTGTTTTCCAGTGCGTGGGGTAATGTGCATTACTCAGCGCATTGTTAAACAAGGTTGTGTATATTTGGACCGCTTCGGGGGGAAGATGGCGAAGCACAATGTTCGGTATTCCATCGATTCCCACTGACTTTTTCTTCTTCAGCGAGTGGAAGATACCCTGGAGATCGTCTTGAGAAATCAAGATGTGATTCCCATCATTGGCGACGGCACTATGTGCCATGTTCTCGTCATTGAACCTGGTGAAACCTGGATTCTCTGATCGCCATTGACTTATCTCATTGCGGAGATAGAAATGGTTTAGCAGGGCTCTGTTCTCCAGATCGTGATTCGGCCTACTAACCTCGTTGACCGTATACACTCTCTGGAACACTGCACCAATAGCTGTAACCTTCTCCTGGGGATCTTCCACCGCAAAGAAGTCATTGTCTAGCACTGCCTCATCTGGATCAATGCCAACTGAAGTCAGTAAGTGTTCGTTGTCTGTCGTCCTGGGAAGTCTTACGATTTGAATGTCGTTTTGATCTTTCCTCCGAAATATTTTATTTACTTGCGGGAACATACCCGGGTTGTTGGATCGTACAGCCCGGATTTTGTTGCCCCAGTGCAAGCTTATAGCCAAGCTATAGTTTATTCGAATTAACTGTTGGAGGTTCTTGATCTCCGACTTCAATGCTCTGACTTCCGCGTTTTGCGGATCTGTAAAACGCCTGTGCAAGAGTTTGAGTCTTGACAGCAGCCTACTTTTGTGCACGTGAAGTGCGTCGATGGTAGCATTTCGATAAACATCGCTGTTGTCGATTTGAACTACCTTCGGAATTGTTTTGTCCATCGTACGTTTGATTACGTCGTCCATTTGTATGAGGTACCTGTCAACCTCTTCGTTCGTCAGGTTTCTGTTTGTCGGCGGATTGATCCCACTCGAACGTAGTTCTGTGGATAAAGTCCTGGAGAAGCGTGGCCAGCGGGCCTTATTGTAATTATAAGGGTGCCTCTGGACATACTCTTCCAGTCCTTCCACCTCGTTCGGGAGCTGAATAACTGCGATGAGCCCGCAGTGATCACTCTCGTACTCAACAGCAGTTAGGCAGTTCCGTGTGCGTCTTTCCACGTCTAGTATAGTCAGTCGTTTGTCTATCAGCATCAGATCCAGATAGGACCCGCTTCTGGGATACGATGGCCTATCGGTTGCTAGCAAATCTAGCTTGAACTCAACATTGTGTTCTACCAACCAGTTATACAATGAGGTCCCCCTGGTGTTATGCACCACATTGCCCCACTCTATATGCCTAGAGTTCAAGTCCCCGGCTACGATATAGTAGTTCTCCTCCGAGCTCAGTCGAAGGCTAGTAAAAAGAGTATCGAGCTCTGAAATGAAATATTGGTTGATGCGTGACTTGTCAGTCGCATAGATAGCGATCACATATAGCCGCTTACCACCCCGAAGGGGGATGCGTGCGATACACGTTTCTATGGCCTGGAATCTCCGCACTTCACCGCTATACACGACCTTATGACAAAGGCCTTTTTTTTATTAAGAGCGCGACTCCACCAGCTAGGTAGCTTCGATCTCTTCGAATAATATTGTAATTTTTGTACCTGAGTGGGTGCGTCTGGCTTAGCTTAGTTTCGCAAACCATCAACACATCAGGATTATGGGTCTGCAACAAGTTACCGAAATTTAATTGACGTTCAGGGCGGATCAGTGAATTCACATTCACTGCTAGAATTTTCAGGTTGCAGGCTGCCTGCGCAGCCATTATACCGATGTTGCGTTTGGCTCTCCAAACAGCGTCGAATAGATGAGGTCTATTCGCGCTGCTTGTTCTTGTAATTGGTTTTGGAACTGGGTTTGGAGTTGAGCGATCTGCCTCTGGATAGAGAGCAGGATCGTCTGCACATCCAAATTTGCTTCTGGTTGCCTGGCCACTGGGACCTGGGTAACTTTCGGCACTGTCTGTTGAACCGGTCGCCCAGCCGATGCCACTTGGGCATAGGAGACTGCCGGTGTAACAGTGGTAGCTGGAGTACGGGGCACTGACCTCGCTTCTACCATTTTTCCCTTACGTTTGGCCTGTATTATTTTTCTCAATTCTTGGACCTTAGGACATCCTCGATAGTTAGCAGGATGCCCGCTGGTCTTACAGAGCACGCACGTCAGCTTGCTCCTATCATCAACTTTATCGGTCCCTAAAGGACATTCCCCGCGATTGTGGGTTCCTGCGCATTTGACGCAGCGAGACTGCATATTGCAGTTCGCCGCGGCATGCCCAAACCTCTGGCACCGAGCACACTGGAGTGTGTTCTTAGTCTTTATTAATGTTTCCCATTTTACAGATAAAGAGCCTAAATTGGTAATTTTCTTTAGGCTCTCTAGTTTGCTGCCTGGGGTGACCTGAACCAGGAAGAACGGAAGTTTCCTGTTCTCCCTTCTCGATGCCGCAGTGATGAAGGGCTTAACCCCTACGACCTGGACATCGTCGCTCTGCGCTTGGCGCAGCAAAGCGAGGATCTCATCGGGATCAGTGTCGGGATCCACGTCCTTAAGGAGCATGGTCTGCACCTTTTCCCTTTTCGGAGTGTATGAGAAAAACTCGGCCTCCGACACCGCTAACCTTTCTTTAACTACGTTGTAGTCTGCCATTGATACGCAGTGGACAGAAACTGTTAAAGGACCCTTATATTTAATATAGTAGGACTGGTTAGTGACCAACTTACATAATATATCAACGTCCTTCGTCTCCAGTCCGAAGACGTTGATTGGCGGGCATCTCTCCGTTTTGGCTGGCTGCTGCTGCTGCGGTTGCTTCTGCTGCTCCTTCTTCTGCTGATATTGTCGTTGATGCTGCTGCTTCTTTGGCTGCTGCTGTTGTTGTTGCTGCTGCTTCTTTGGCTGCTGCTGTTGTTGTTTCTGCTGCTTTGGCGGCTGCTGTTGTTGTTGCTGCAGCTGTATTGGCTGCTGCTGTTGTTGTTGCTGCTGCTTTTTTGGCTGCTGCTGTTGTTGTTGCCGCTGCTGTTCTAGTAGCTGCTGCTGTTGTTGTGCAGCCTCTTTGGCTGCTCTCCTGGCCCTTAATTTGGTTTGGAGGGCTTTGATGTGGGCGTCCAACTCCTCCCTCTCTCGTTGGCTCTTCTCGAGCCGCTCCCGGTCCTCTTCCTCTTCGTCCTCTGATTCGGAGGACGTTAGCGTGTGGAAGGGATTCTCTTTCCCACTGTAGGAGAATCTCCCCTCCCCTTCTGTCGACTCGTACTCGACGTCGTCGACCATGGCTTGCTGCCTTCTGGCTTCTGCTGCTGTAGTTGAGGCTACAGTTGTTGCTGCTGCTACAGTAGTCGCGGCTTTTGCCGCAATATTTGTGTCTGCTGATCCCAGGCTGGAACGGCGTTTTACAAGGTTCGGCTGTGGCTGGAGCTTCATCCTCCTTTTCTTCCTCCCCTCTTCTTGTGTTGCCTGGTGGTCTGACGTCCCAGCCACCGGTACAACATCACCCGACTTTTTGAGCTCGGGTCGCTCAACTGGCTCCATATCACTTGCTTTATTACACTTTGTGTCTTTATTTTTGTTTAATTTAGAAAAAAAAGTTTTCAATTTTTCTTCGGGATTCGAACCCGGCACCGTGAAGTCACCGGCGAGCACTCTACCCCGAAGCTACCGATTCTTGTTGGATTATTGTACTCCTTTCCGCAC
The DNA here is from genome assembly GCA_964034865.1 of Eristalis intricaria. NCBI lineage: Eukaryota > Metazoa > Arthropoda > Insecta > Diptera > Syrphidae > Eristalis > Eristalis intricaria. The sequence continues at coordinate 10,862,259 of OZ035874.1, forward strand.
TTGACACTTTACAATTGCCGCACTAAGTCGAGACACGTCTGCGCTCCTTGGAGGTCTGTGAACGACTGACTTTTGTTCACTCTACCGAGAAGCTACCGATTCTTATTTTATTTTGGCACTATTGTCCACACTTGATATTTTTATTGTTTCCACACTAAGTCGAAACACGTCTGCACTGCGTGGAGGTCTGTGAACGACTGTTGCATTAGTTATAATCATCCGGAGATGTACACAGCCAAACCTCAGCCATCTACCGAGGAAGATTTTGTTCTCCATGAGCTCAAGATCGGGGGGGATGTTTACAATATGAACAATAAACTCATCTCTCTTCAACGTCACTTGTTCACTATCATTCAGTGTGAAGTCATTGCAGATCAAAATAAATCTGTTCAGTGTTATTAGTTATTTTATTATTAATATAGTCTGTGATTCGCCCGACGTTGACTGCTTTCTGTCTGTATTGTCCTCGTTTGGTTGTCTGTACTTAATCAATCTACTCGTCTTAATTCCTGTTTGATCATATTTTTATAAGTCTTGACAGAAATGTTATGGTACTCCGAAAAAATTCACATTTCTTTATGTTCAATGTGAGGCCGCTGCTCCGAAGAGCAGTCATGAACTTCTCCAAAGTGACCAAGTCTTCTTCGACACTAGTTGCGGACAGGAGCATGTCATCGACATATATTTTTATATATTTTTCTTCATTTGGAAATGTTATTTTGGCAATCATTGACATGAATTCGGCGGGAGCATTCGGAATTCCGAAGGACATGCGTTTGAACTGGAAGTGTCCGAAGGGTGTCGCGAAGGCAGTCAGGTGTCTTGATTGTTCCGATATCAGAAGTTGGTAATTACCACTCATGAGGTCTAAGACGCTTAGCACTTTACTGTCATGCAAGGTTTTCAGTTGTTCTTCTAGATTAGGCGTTTAGCCTTCTATAGTCCACTCACATTCTGTGGGTTCCGTCCTTTTTCTTAACTAGAAAAACAGGGCTAGCATATTCTGAATTTGAATCTTCTATTATGTCATTGATTTTTAATTCATTGATAATCCCTTGGAGCTCTTCCGGCTGAATGGAACCCTATAAGTTTTATACCGAAGAACTTCATCAGTTTTCAGTTCAATAGTCATTTCGCTCGTCTTTGATAGTTCCAACTCAGACATGTCGAGGGCCACTCCATCTCTAAATTTGTTGAGTAGAGCAACTAGAAGATCAATTTGATTATCCGTAGCCACATTCCCTATTTTCAAATCTTTCGGTATTATTTTGCGTTATTCGCATCACCTTATTTGTTCCATCACTTGATTTGGAAGAAGCTTTCGCTGGTGTTCTGTACTCGTTAATTTTTGACACATCTAGCGACCCCTTCATCTTTGTTACCATTATACCCGGCTTGTCAAAATATGTTCTACCGACTATTATTGCGGTATCCTGACGATAACATTTGTCCTAAGCGTTACCTCACCCATCTTTATTTCTAGCATCATTTGACCAATTGCATCACATCCGCTTCCACCGAAACCCTAGATCGATAAATCCATCTAAGGATGTTCCCTCTACCACCACCTGCTGATAGCATTCATTTAAACTTGATCATTCTATAATCTGTTTCATTGCATTTCGCAGAGGGACTTCAGTTAGTTCATTGGTCTCCGGCTTTCAAAACGAACGGACGTGTTGATTTTTCTCCTTTTTTTTATTTCCTCCTTCCCGAAAGTAGAACGCGAGAACTCACAAAATTCTGACAGTAGTTTTTCGAATATTCAAGTAGCCTAGTGCATAGTGTACGAGACTCTAGCGCGGAACATCCCGGGTTCGATCCCGAGGGTTAAAGTATAGTGAAAGGACACTTTTTTTAATTAAAAAATAATAATAAAACAAAATTATAAGTGAAAAGGAGATGGAGCCTGGAGGGCGACCCGAGGGTACGGGTAAAGTACCGGTGGATGGCGAATCAAGCCACCACGGCGGCACATCAGGCCACCAAGCCAGCGGCATATCCCACCACCCGATGGAGACAGGGAAGAGGAGGAGGAGGCTGCAACCGCAGCCGAACATCATAAAGCGAGCGGCGGTGAAAGTCACACCACCAGCTGCCACGTCATCAGCAGCAACAACAACTACGACCACGGCAGCGGCCAAGCATACCGCAGCCCCAACAACAACAACTACAGCACCAGCAGTAACACCATCAGCAGCTACAACAACAGCGAGAGCAGTGGCTAACAACTCTGTAGCCACAACAACAACGACAACATCAGAAGCTGAACTGGTAGCATGCACGTCTTCAGCCATAACCAGCGCAACAACAAACAAAGCTCCAGTCGAATCATACGACACAATTATGCATGAGTCGGCTGGAGGCGAAGGACGGTACCTGGGCGCTGGCAACAGGTACCGAGACCTCTCGTCATCCGAGGCGGATGACGAGGAGGAGGATGTGAGGGAGCTCTCAGACGTAGAGCAGAAGCAGAGATTGCTGGAGGAGCAATCGAGGGAGCTAGCCGCGATCGCGAAGATCATGCGCGAGAAGTTAGCGGCTAGAAAAGCAGCTCAAGCGTCTGTACTGCAACAACAACAAGCAGTGCCGACGCAAAAACAGCAGCAGAAGCCACAACAACAACAACATCAGCAAAATGCACAACAGCAGAAGCCGCAGCATGAGAAACAACAACAGCAGCAAAAGGCACAACGGCAGAAGCCGCAGCCGCAGAAACAACAACAACAACAGCAGCAGAACCAACAACAGCAGAGACAACAGCAGCAGGACCAGAAACAGAAGAGGGAGAGATGCCCCCCTATCAACGTATTCGGGGCCGAGACAAAAGACCTGGAAAATCTAGGTAAGTGTGCCGTTAAGGGAATGAAGGGTTTAGAAACCCCATTCACCATTAAATATAGAATGCCCCTAAGGCACACTGTGTACTGCAACTACATGGCAGTGCACAAGGCAGTTAGGGAGAGTCTGGCGGTGGCGGGGATGGAGTTCTACTCTTATACACCAAAAGGAGAAAAACTCCAAACTCTACTCCTCAAGAGCATGGATCCCAATACGGATCCGGAGGAGATCCTCGGTGTACTGCGCCAGGCGCAGAGCGATGATGTCCAGATCGTGGGCGTTAAGCCATTTGTCACTGCGGTGGCACGCAGGGAGAACAGGCGCCTCCCCATGTTTTTAGTTCAGGCGACTCCCGAAAGCAACATGGAAAGCCTCAAGAGAATTAAACTCTTGGGGACCATTGCTATTCAATGGGAGACACTAAGGAAATCGAAGCGCACGATGCAGTGTGCTCGATGCCAGAGGTTTGGGCATGCCGCAGCGAACTGCCAAATGGTGTCGCGCTGCGTGAAATGCGCGGGAACCCACAATAGAGGGGAATGTCCTTTAGGAACGGACAAGGTCGAAGATAGGAGCATCCTTAAATGCGTCATTTGCGGGGCCAATGGACACCCTGCCAATTATCGAGGCTGTCCGAAAGTCCAGCTTTTAAAGAAAAAGTTCGAGGAAAAAAGGAACTCAAAAACGGTAGGAGCAAGGCCTGTGCCTCGCGCTCCAGCTACCGCTGTTACGTCGAGAGTCTCCTATGCCCAAATGGCATCAGGCGGGCAACCGACACAACAGACAATGCCGACGGCGGCCCCGGTCCTAGTGGCCAGGCAGCCTGAGGCCAGCACGGATATGAGCTCCATCTTGCTGGCTATACAAGCACAGATGGCCCAGATCCAAAAGAGCCTCGCTGAACAAGCTGAGCGTACAGCCCGGCTAGAACAACGGTTCCTTCAACAAGCAACTCGAGTGGACTTTATCTGCTCGGAGCTGTTTGGCGAACAAACGCAACAGTCAATATAATGGC